>JBBGZY010000704.1:0-1220000 GCA_037952925.1 Lithobates clamitans
ATAATGTGTGTGCAACACTAAGTTTGTATAAAGATCAGCCATATCCTACATGGATGAGCACTAATCCATAGCAAGCAGAACATACTAACAATTTAAAGCAATTATCACTGAACAAAGAGCATTTGGTCCTCAATGGAACATAAAAGCTAAAGCTGACCACACAGAGTTTTTTTTCCCATTCAGCCCACAGACTGAAATCAAAACAAGCAGATTCCTCCATCCATGTTATTTAACACATGCTGTATGGAAGAATCTCCTGCTGATGCTTTTTTTTTTTTATCTTGACAACTGGCCCCACTGGCTGTCAAAAATATCCATCCAGCAGCTGCATCTGATTGGATACAGCTCCTGTTCTGTTGAAACATTTCCTGCAGCTTCCTTCTAAAGAAGTCGAGAGAACGATCCACTTTTGTAGAATGGCGTAGGACCATGCACTTAGCACATTTTAGTTGGTTCCTGAGGAAATACTCAATGTATAGTCAGCTTTATTCTGTTAGTGATTAAATTAAAGGGACAGCCTACCAAACATTTATCAGTTAGGTATAAATGAAGGCGGAGTCAACCCCTTCCCCTAAAGAGGATCTAATCCCAAAGATAAAAACGTATTGCAGTTTACCATTTCTTAGACTTGGTGGCTACATTTATTTTCTTTTTCATCTTGAATCACCTGGTAGTCCTCCAGATAACACACTTCCTATTCCTATGTGTCTACACTCACTTCTCCACTGTATCTCTGGAGAGAGCCATGGTTGTCAAACATGTTTGCCTTCATCTCAAATACAGAAGAAAATAGTAATAATTCACACAGTAAAAGATAACAATGTTCTTTCTTTCAACCCTATGGGAAGTGACAAGGACATTGCATTTCTGGCAAGATCTACAGGTATTTTCTGTTCATGCTGAAAATGTTCTTTGTCTATAAAAAGAAAACTAATGCAGCCGCCACATCTAAGGACTGATAAGCTGCCAAATGCTCTCTGAAGAGTGATCTGAATCCAGCTCACTCTTTAGAGACCAAAGCTTGCGGCTCTTTCACACAGGCCTTAAACTCCAAAGCAGCCATTAGCATGCATTAATGTGGTATTATGTTGTAAACTAAAAGCAAACATTTATTATATTGCAGGTTACCCATTCTTAGATACGATAGCTGCATTCGTTTTTCTTCTTTTTTTTTTTTAGCTGTGTTTCTTTTATTGTTAACTGTGATCCAGCCAGTAAGTCAAAGGGATGAGACAAACCAATTACTACCGACAGGGGTGCTTACAATAATCAGTTTTATCTATTCATTTAAAAATGTTATCTGAGAAGGAGAAAAAAAAAACAGTTTGCTGTAAAGTGTGATCTGGAGTTGGGCTTCAATTTGTTGATGTATGTAAATCTGCTAGTACATCTAACACTTCTCACCCAGACTGAAATGCTACTGTCCAGAGGTGTCCCTGTTGCTCCATCATCCTCCAGTACAGGAGGTGTGTTACTGGCCAGATCACCAGGTGAAAACAGAGAGGAAAAATCCTAAAAAAAAAAAGAAAACTAATGCAGCTACCACATCTAATGACTGGGAGGCTGAGATATCTTACATATTTGATTTTGGGTTTAAAGTGGTTGGAAAGGCTGAAGGTTCTTTACTTTCATGCATTCTATGTATAAAAGGTAAAAAAAAAAATCTTCTGTGTGCTGCTAACCCCACAGCCCCCCTAATACTCACCTGAGATCCCCCTCGATCCAGCAATGTGAATAAGAACCTCGGCTATCCAAGGACTGCCTCTCCTCATTGGCTGAGACAGCAGCAGGAGCCATTAGCTACCGCTGCTGTCAATCATACCCAATGAGCCAATGAGGAGAGAGTGGGGGGCGGGCCAAGCCTTGTGTGTGTCTTATGGATGCATAGAGCAGGGCTCCAGAGTGAGCACGCACCAGTGCGCCCATAACAAGCTATTGGGGGCACTGGTCAATGGGGAGGAGCCTGGAGCGCAAGCGGGGGACACAAGAAGAAGAGTATCGGGGCTGCTCTGTGCAAAACTACTGCATAGAGCAGGTAAGTATAACATGCATATTATAAAGATGAAAAAAAATTAAAAGTCTTTTTTTTTTTCGCTTTATATAGGTCAGTTTTGCTACAGCAGGTTCTATACATGGTACAGATGCACCACTTTACAGGCAGACTAAGGGGACCCCCAGGCACTATATTTAAAGCAATTTTTAATTTATATCCTTTCACTTTAAGCATCATTAAAATCACTGCTCCTTTAAAAATGATCTTTTAAAAAAAAAAATCCCTGGTACTTCTCTTCGCCCAGGGAGCTGCCCATGCCACATACAGCTGCACACACAAGAGAATGGCTATACAGGCCATGCTCAAGTAAACACCAATGGCTTTTCCATTGGATTTCCCCGACACCTGTGCATATGGCGCTTTGCACCAACACGCCACTTTCACATTTAGGGAGAAGCGCCATATGGGCCTGCATGGGTAAATGCCAATAGAAGAGCCATCTATGTTAACTGGAGCATAGCCGTGTAGAGCCATTCACTTGTGTTGGCAGCTGTAAGCACGACCGCATACAATCACTCACGTGCGCCACAAAGCACTGGGGATATTATGTCTCTGCACACAGGAGCGAGTAAGTGCTTGTGTGCATGAGTCCTTATATTGACAGGCAAGCTCATACTACAGTTGTATGGGGGCATTGGGTGGAGAGAGCGCTGTATTTTTTTTTGGCATTTTTTTCTTGGCACTTGTGATCTATAGATAATCTTTGACAGAGGGGAGAATGTGGTGATCCTCTAATGCGGCGTACACACGATCAGACTTTTTGTCGGAAAAAGATATGATGGCTTTTCCGATGGGATTCCGCTTAAGTTTGCCTTGCATACACACGGTCACGGAAAAGTTCGCTGAACTTACGACCGTCAAGAACGTGGTGACGTACAACACAACGACAAGCCCAGAAAATGAAGTTCAATGCTTCCAAGCATGTGTCGAATTGTTTCCGAGCATGCGTAGGAATTTTGCGCGTCGGAATTGCCACAGATGATCGCATTTTCGGATAGGAACTTTTTCCGACCGAAAAAATTGAGAACCTGCTCTCAGTCTTTTGCTGGCTGGAATTCAGCCAGCAAAAGTCCGATGGAGCATACACACGGTCGCATTTTCCGATGAAAAACTCTCATCGGTCTTTTGCGGGCTGAAATTCCGATCGTGTGTACGCGGCATTAGGCTGTGCTTTAATCGATTTCTTCTTGCTGTTTGTACCGAGTTTAATTTCCAGTCCTGATTACTTGGCAAACACAGCACAAATTTTTACAGTTAAAGTGGCTGTACACCAGGGGCGGTACGTCCATTAAGGGCACACGGGTGCCACCCCCCCCCCCCCCCCCCCATGCATGCATCCGGCCCCTTTCAGGACACCGGCGCATGGATTCCAATGCGGGGGGGGCTGTTTTTTTTGAAGCACCGATTAGAGCCAGAGACCCTAATAGGCTTTAATATAGGGTGGATTCGGGCCAAAGAGAGTGCGCTCTGATCCCACACAGGTGTGTTACAATAGCAAATGAACATTCGCTGTTGTAACACTGATCCTCCTCCTGGGCCAATAATCAGGAAGCTGGTTTTGACACTGGTCACCCAATGGGCTGAAAGGACAGGCGATCCTATTGGATGCCCAAGAGTAGGAGAGGACATGGAGCCGCTGCACCACGCTGCCTGCCACCCACCACCCCCAGCCGTCACTGCTACCCAGTGAAGTGGCTGAAGTGGATGGCCTCAGGTGATACACAGAGATGAAACATTTCCTCCTACATAAGTTGTGCCTGTGTATCTGCAGTCTTCGCTTCTCTACATCCGTTCAGAAATTATAAACCTTGTCTGAGCTTTCAGAAAACAGAGGGTGGAGAACTGAAGTTACACTCTACAGAGCTCAGTGAGGAGAGCTCTGAGAGCTAATTGGAGGGAGGGGACACATCCCCTTTTACACTGCACACAGAAACAGAGCTGAGGCTGTCAATCACAGGTTGGGTGCTAGAGCTCCCTCCTCTGTCACATTAGCAGAGGAATGAAGCAGCATACAGAAATTACACTTCATACTCTTAACTGGGACAAGTACAAGCTATAGAGCAGTGGTTCTCAACTCCGGTCCTGGGGACCCACTAACAGGTCAGGTTTGCAAGATAACTGAAATACATTACAGGTGATATCATTTGCTGCTCAGTGATTGCAGTATTCTAGTCTGCATCTCCCCAAGGTAATACTTAAAATCTGGCCTATTAGTGGGTCCCGAGTACAGAAGTTGAGAAGCACTGCCATAGAGGGATATGCTTTGTTCATATTTCATGACTGAGGTTTACAAACACTTTAGGTCCAGCTGTGTTTTTGAAGCCTCATGAACAGCTGTCAATGCTCTCTGTCAATTATGTACATTGCAGTGGATGGTGTTTGTTCACATGGCCATGCCTGCATCCCTTCGCATTGCGTCACACCAAATTTAATCTGACATGTACTGTTCAACTGGCTTTACTGCCCCCCAAATGCCTCCATTCATGCCAATGTACAGTAAATGCACTGCAAATACACCACAAACAACTCTCAAAAGGCCCCTATGTTGTTTACAGTGCGTTTGAGATGTGTTTAAAAAGCGTTACCAAATGAGATGATAATACAAGAATCCATACAATAGAAAACACAATATAGAGGAGGTGTCGGGAAAGCGTTATTGAACCTGATGCAAATGCGCCAAGACACATCAATAATGGAAATAGAAGACAAAATGTGTTTTGCACTGCTGTCAAATAATCTCTCCTACTTTGTCGTGTGTAATAAACTAAATAAGTGACCAAATATTAAAACAAGAATGCATGAAGTCACGTGACCAGTGACGATACGTGTGGGGCGGAGCCAGGTGATGTCACAGCTGAGGAGCAGAAGTGCGGCAGTACGGTGTATTCCATAGTCCTAAGAGACTGTGTTTTTACAAAGCGAATTCTGATTGTCAAAATGTGAGTGTAATTTTAAATAAAATATCTCGTGACAGCTTAATATTACACTATGGTCGCTTCCTTGTGGCTCTAAGTTTACCCACAGATAACTTACAGTGTTGCAGTGGAGTGTAACCACTTCCCGATCGTAGCATGTCCATGGACCTCCTTAGCCTAAAGTGGGTATACAGGGAGAATGCTTGCAGCTACAGGCATCACCCCAGTATCTTTTTTTTCAGCTAGCGATTCCCTTTTTTTGCAAAAGCCATCCTATCAGCTGATTAGCCACTGGATTGCTTTACAGACAGTAGAAGGGGACATTCCCTCTCCCGGCATCCCTCCTGGCTCCCCCAGTGTGATCGGAGAGCCTGGAATGCGATCCGTCACTTCCACCAGGTTACCACAGAGCTGGGTCATAGACCAGATGGTCCCCGGCCATTTCTATGCACCTGGGAGGTCGGAAGCGACGTCATAACGTCACGTCTGGCTCTGGCAGATGTAAACACTGTCATTTTTTTTTTTTGGAAAGCAGAGATCAAGGTTTTTTTTTTATGTAATGCTTTTCAGGGAAAAGGTGAGATTTGGGGTCTTATAGACCCCAGATTGCTCCGTAAAGAGAATCTGTCATGCCCTATTTCTATCACAAAGGATGTTTACATTTCTTTTGATAGGGAAAAAAGTGATCAACAAAAAAAAATATTTATGAAAAAAAGTGTAAATAAATAAATAAAAAGAAATAGTAATAATAAAGAAATAAATAAAATAATAATTAAAAAAAATATTTTTTTAAGCACCCCTGTCCCCTCATACTCGAGCTCAGAAGCCAACACATACCTAGGTTGCGCCCGCATATGTAAACGGTGTTCACAGCACACGTGTGAGATATCGCCACAAACCCCACAAAGCAATTTTTCTAGCCCAAACCTCTTCTGTAACTCTAAACTGGTAACCTTTAAAAAATTTTAAAGTGTCGCCTTTGGAGGTTTTTAAGTAACATAGTTTGGCGTCATTCCATAGCTCCCAACTGTCCCTGATTTGGACCAAGGTTCCTCTTTCCTCCCTCATTTTGGTCTGATCTATATAGATGTACATAAAATGCACTTTTTTTTTATCAAAAAGTGTTTTCCAGCCCTAAACCTTTCATCTGATTTCTAAATTGCTGCATTTGTAAATTCCAAAAGCCAATATAAAGGAATAGTAGTGGTAAAACAAGCACTTGTGGGTTTAACCAATCTTGTTTTTTTTGTACAATTCTCCTTTAAGGGGGCGGGGCCAGGGGTGTGTCCTATGTCTGCATACTTTTGCTGATAGGTGTCCCTCATTCCCATCTCAAAAAGTTGGGAGTTATGACATTCCAAGAGTGTGCCTGATTTTAAAGTGTGAAATGGTATCTACTGTATTTACTCAGTGTAACATCTTTTATGTTTTACCAAACAATTGGTTATATATTGTTTTTTTTGCATTAAAAGTAAAAAAAAAAAAAATTGTGCTTGCAACATCCACCATTTTATTTTCTAAAGCAGTGATGGCGATCCTTGGCACTCCAGATGTTTTGGAACTACATTTCCCATGATGCTCAACTACATTGCAGAGGGCATGAGCATCATGGGTAATGTAGTTCCAAAACCTCTGGGGTGCCAAAGTTCGCCATCACTGCTATAGAGCCTCTGCTTAAAAAATGTATAATGTTTGGGGGTTCAGAGTAATTTTCTAGCAAAAAAAAAAAAAACTGTTTTTTTTTACATGTAGGAGAGAAATGCTAGCACTGGCCTGGTAAGGAAGTAATGAAAGACAGAGTGACCCTTGTAAGCAGCTGATGTGATTAGAGAGACGTTGCTTTTGCGTTTGCTTATCAACCCCCAGAAGGTGGGAGAAGCGTATTTGACCTATTTCACCTCTAGATCAATTCTCTGAGGTGAGGGCACATCCTTACTCATGATTTCAGGTGGTGCAGAGAGGTGTGAAGATATTTTTGCAGCGCTGGGAATTTGGTTTTACACACCCAGGGGAAATGGGAAGTGTGGAAGCACCAATTGATGTTTAAAGACTTTTGGACATTTCATGGGATATTTCTTTGCACTATATTGAATTGATTATTTGCATTAAGATTCACTTGTCTGCAGGATTTATTGTTTCATTTTTCCTTTTGTGCATATTTTACCTTAAATGCTTGCAGCACTAGGATTGTGGCTTCACTCACCAGTACAAAACCGGGATTTAGGAATCACATACTCCCTTTTTAAGGCCCATACACAGGACAGGACTTTGTACAAACTTTCCCGTGGATTTTTGTACAAAGGGCGTCTGCCGTAAACTAATTAAGCATACACACGGCAGGACTTTTTCAGGCAACTTTCACCAAATCAGCTCTTTACCGCCACCCTTTGGTCAACTTCGGTATTGTTGTCTGATGTTTTGCATTGGTTTTGAGCATGCGTGTTTGTACTTTGGACTAAAGTCCCATGGACTTGTGTACACACGATAGGATTTTGCACCATAGGACTATATATAGAGGATTATTCCCATAAGACTGAATTTCTGTCATGTGTTTGATGCAACTCTTCTTTTTATATTTGGCCACCTAATTATTTAATACAGAGGACAAAGCAGCGCAACACACAGGGGTTGATTTATTAAAACTGGAGAGTGCAAAATCTAGGGCAGCTGTGCTTTGTAGGCAATCAGCTTCTATCTTCAGCTTGTTCAATTAAACGCTTGCCGGCTGCTGCACACAGATGTGCATCTGCAAAATGGCACAGGCAGGCAAATGGGCGTACCTGGACGTCCCTTTAAATTTGCCACCTATTGGGCGCGTGCCCGCGGGTCCCGGGAACTCGATGTTCGCCAGCAGTCCGCGACTGCGGTGTGGAGAGGTAGAACGGGGAGATGCCTATGTAAACAAGGCATGTCCCCGTTCTGCCTTGTGACATAACAGAGGTCCACTTCTCTCTGTCATCGGGAGCAGGGATCGCTGTCATGTCAGTGGAAGCCCCTCCCCCCCCAGAAAGTTAGAATCACTCCCTAGGACACACGTAACCCCTTCATCGCCCCCTAGCGTTAATCCCTTCCCTGCCAGTGTCATTTACACAGTAATCGGTGCATTTTTATAGCACTGATTGCTGTATAAATGACAATGGTCCCAAAATAGTGTCAAAAGTGTACGATGTGTCTGCCATAATGTCGCAGGCACGATAAATATCGCAGATCGCCGCCATTACTAATAAAAAAAATAATAATAATAAAATGCCATAAATCTATCCCCTATTTTGTAGACGCTATAAACTTTTGCGCAAACCAATCAATATACGCTTATTGCGATTTTTTTTACCAAAAATATGTAGTATACATATCGGCCTAAACTGAGGAAAAAAATAGTTTTTTTATATATTTTTGGGGGGTATTTATTATAGCAAAAAGTAAAATATATTGCTTTTTTTTCAAAATTGTCGCTCTTTTTTTTGTCTGTGAAACAGACAAAAAATGTGTGATGCCGTTTTGATGTTACATTTTGAAAGAAGCTGGACGCCAACCGTAGGAAGGTGGCGGAGGCCATGTTGGTACACCCCGCACTGCTCAGCGTTAAACCTTTAGGCTTTCAAAATGAAACATCCAAACAGCATCACAGATGTCAATAAACTATATTTATTTATATACGCTCACGTTATTGCTAAAATTACTCTTCAAGACATAGCTGGGAGTAGTAAGATGTCCGCTGCCTTCTTCTGACTGCAGGTGTTTGGTCAGATGAGCAAACCTGGTCGCGGCAGAACACATGCGCAGCTGATGGAACTTCACTTCTGTTAGCTGATATGACGGGTTTGCTCATCTGACAGAACACAGGCACAATTCTGAAAATCACTCCGCACATGGTACCGCAGGGTACTGCGGTACCATGTGTTTTGGCATCCGCAAATGCACCAGCCCATGCAAGGTACATGGGGGTAACATAATTCAATGCCCCACACACACACACACCTTTGTGCCCCCCCATAATTCAATGCCCCCCACACACAGCCTTGTTCACATGTGAGCTTGGGGGGGTGTGGTTGAGCTGCGCAATTGATACCCCCTTTAGCTGCAGAGGCAGTGTCTGGGAATGTACACATGCCACAACTGCAATGCTTTGCTTTGAGGCTGTAGCAGGAACTATACTCCCTGTTGCTGACAGCCAAATCTGACCCATTCAAATTAATGGGGCTGCTCTGCAACCACCCGCAACTGCATGCAGTGCACATGATTGCGGCGCACTAGTGCAGGCTTCAAGGAGTTAAAGGGTTATTAAACCCTCTTTTTTTTTGTTTTTTAATAACAAACATGTCATACTTACCTCCACTGTGCAGTTGGTTTTGCACAGAGTGGCCCCGATCCTCCTCTTCTGGGGTCCCTCAGTGGCGCTTGTGGCTCCTCCTCTTCTCGAGTGCCCCAAAAAAGTGCTCTCCTTCTGGACACCTGTGCGGGCACTCTCTTGATTCTTGCTGCTGCGTCTATTGACACTGACAGCAAGACTCGGCCCCGCCCCCCCCTGGCGCCCGGTTCATTGGATTTGATTGACAGCAACGGGAGCCAATAGCTGCGCTGCTTTCAATCTATCCAGTCAGGACACTAGACACCGGCTAGAGCTGGTGTGCTTGTCCCCGGGGAGAGAAAGACTGGGTTCAGGTAAGTAAAATGGGGGTCTGGGGGGGCAGCTGCATGACATAAGGTTTTTTACCTTAATGCACAGAATGCATTAAGGTGAAAAACCTTGAGGGTTTACAACCCCTTTAAAGCAGATATTTTCTGATTGCATCAGGCTTACTACAGTACATTGGGGGTTATTTACGAAAGGCAAATCCACTTTGCACTACAAGTGCAAACTACAAGTGCAAAGTGCACTTGAAATTGCACTGAAGGTGCACTTGAAAAGTGCAGTTGCTGTAGATCCGAGGGGGACATGCGAGGAAAATAAAAAACAGCATTTTAGCTTGCACATGATTGGATAATAAAATCAGCTGAACTTCCCCTCATTTCAGATCTACGACTGCACTTCCAAGTGCACCTTCAGTGCAATTTCAAGTACACTTTGTACTTGTAGTGCAAAGTGGATTTGCCTTTCGTAAATAACCCCCAATGTGTTCTATAATGCCTGCACTGCTTACTTAACCCCCCTGGCGGTATTCCCGAGTCTGGCTCGGGGTGGATTTTTCATACCAAAAGCGGTATCCCCGAGCCAGACTCGGGCTTGCATTGCAGGATCCAGGAAGAGCATACTTACCTTGTCCCCTGGATCCTGCGATGTCTCCCCGCTGTGATCGGCGAGCCGCTGTGTCTCGCTCGATTCACAGTGCCGAGCTCCGTTCCCTGCGAGCGTTGCGACGCACGGGGACGGAGTTCGGCGGCAAATTCAAAAAGTGAAACACACAGTACAGATACAGTATACTGTAATCTTACAGATTACAGTACTGTATCAAATAATGACACATCCCCTTTGTCCCTAGTGGTCTGCCCAGTGTCCTGCATGCAGTTTTATATATATAAAACTGTTCCTTCTGCCTGGAAACTGGAGATTGTCCATAGCAACCATAGCAACCAAAAAGTGTCCCTTTACGTCAAAAGTGGCTTTAGACCAGCTAGAAAACAGCGATAGTAAATTAGAACACTTGCAGAATTGAGCGATAGTGAATTGTGGGGAAATTTATTTTATTACTATTTTTTTAAATTTTTTTTTTATTATTTATTTTTATTTATTATATTATAATTTATGTTTTTGTTTTTCAAACTTTATCATACCCGGGATATCTACTAGACTGTGGTTTGGACAGATTTAAGTGTATTATTGTTAATATTTACAGACCTACAATATAAAACGCCAAATTTCCATGCAAAATAATGGTACCGCTTTCAGCACCTAAAATCCGAAATAATCATACCGCCAGGGAGGTTAAATATGCTTTTTTTTTTTTTTTTTTTTTTACATTGTGCGAAGAGCAATGGAGTACAATAGCCCCCGATGACCAGACAGCCCTTGTTAAATAATGCAAAGACGAAGGTGTATGCAGCAGCAACTTCTCACAATCAGCATTCGCTCCTCTGAACTGTTAAAAGGTGAAATCTATTTTTTTCCCCCCGGCTTATGGCATATCATTGGGTTTTGTGCTGAATTATTAAGTAAGCAGAAATATGTTTGCAATCTGGCATAGAGAGACTAAACAATGCGCATTCCCAATGGCTTGCTATGGCTTATAGCACAACCAAACAAAAATCCCTTTGCACCAATAATGTGCGTGATAGTATTTTTCTCGATACACGTTGTGATTTTGTAACTATGCAAACCTAAAGCAGAACTTTACCCCTAAAAGGGAAGTTACACTTTTCTGCCTTCTCCTTTTCAACTTCTGGACACTTTTTTCTTTGAAGGGGGGGTGGGTACCTGGTTTTGCCCCCCCCCCCCACCCACCTATCTCTGCCCGTAGCCTCCTGGGACACGTCACAGGTCCCAGGAGCCTGAGGGACCATTCACATGGCACAGAGTGGCTCACGCATGTGCAGTGGGGAGTCGGCTGTGTAGCCACAAGGAGTCACAGTCGATCTCCCACCGTTAGCACGATGGCACCAAGGAACCGAAGACCATTGAAGAACCGGCCAGGGCAAGATGCTGGATCCCTCTACGGGTCAGTGTCCTTTTATTAGCCACTTGCCAACCAGGCTTTTTCTGGTGCTTTTTGTCAACATGTTTATTTCAGCATTTTTTGCTAGAAAATTACTTATAACCCCCAAACTTTATACGTTTTTTTTTTTTAAGCGGAGACCCTAGGCAATAAAATGATGATCATTGCAATTTTTTATGTCACATGATATTTGCGCAGACATTTTTTTTTTGGAAAAAACACACTTTAATGAATAAAAAAAATAAAAAATAAAACAATAGTTACCCCAATTTTTTTGTATAATGTGAAAGATGTTACACCAAGTAAATAGATACCCAACATGTCATGTTTTAAAATTGCGCACGGTCGTGGAATGGCAACAAACCACAGTACTTAAAAATCTCCATAGGCGATGCTTTAAAAGCCTTTACAGGTTACCAGTTTAGAGTTACAGAGGAGGTCTAGAACTAGAATTATTGCTCTCGCTCAAACGTTCAAATACCGTTTACATATGCGTTTGCTTCTGCACACGAGCAAAAATGGATGGGGGCGCTTCCATTTTTTTATTATTTTATTTTTTATTTTTAAACTGCCCCTTAATTTTTTGTTTTTTTATTTTGAAGTTTGATCCTTAAAAAAAAAAGAAAAAAAAACTCTTCCAGCTTGGGCGTTGCTCCGGTCCTCCAAAGCCATAGGGGTTGATTCACTAAAGGCCAATAGACTGTGCACCTTGGAAAGTGCAATTGCACTCTGCAAGTGCAGTTGCTCCAGAGCTTAGTAAATGAGGTACAGCTTCACTTTGCAAAGAATACCCAATCACGTGCAAGGAAAATAGAAAAAACAGCATTTTTTGCTTGCACAGGATTGGTTGAAAGTCAGCAGAGCTTCTGCTCATTTACTAAGCTCTGGAGCAACTGCTCTTGCCATGTGCAACTGCACTTTACAAAGTGCACAGTCTTTTTGCCTTTAGTAAATCAACCCCATAGAGTTGAGGAAAGAATGTAAACTCTTGGATCGCCTATGTGAGCAGCCGACCACACCATTGGATCGTTTCGCAGGCAATCTGGCGGAAACGGTAAGCCCAAGAAACACTGGCGTGTATGTATACATATACAGCACACACACACAGTGGGTATAGAAAAGGATCCCCCCCCCCCCCCATTAAAATAATCATATTTTGTTGCTTTGCAGCCTGAAATGAAGACAGACACCATTTTTGTTTTATCCAGCTTTATTTACTCAGTGCAACTTATAACATCCAAGTAAAAGATAGAACACCAGAATGTCAGAATTTTTTTTTTCAAAAACAGAATCACGGAGTTGAAAAAAGGATCACCCCCTTGTATCAGTATTTTGTTGAACCACCTTTTGCTTTAATTCCAGCCTTTAGTCTGTTGGGATTTGTCTCTACTAACTAACTTTGCACAATCTAGACTTTGTAATATTTGCCCTTTTCTTTGCAGAACTGCTCGAGTGCAGTTAAATTTGATGGTGACCATTTGTGGACCCCCCCAAATGCATGGATCCCTCTACAGTGTTTCTTGGGGGTACTTGAATCACACTGTACCTGAAAGAACGACCTCCCTCATAAATCTATGGGAAAGCACTGGGTTCCCATATTGATAGATGTCTGTGAAGGCTCTCCTCTATCAGGTCAAAGAACATCTTGTATTTGTTAGTCACATTTAAATGGACTTCTGTAATGATGGAAGCATTGAATGTTCACGCAACTTCTCCAGTTCTATATTAGACCCGAAGAAAGGGCTTGGAGAAGCAACAAAACCTTCTCATCATTACTGAACAAGTTCAGTGCAATGTGAATAACTACTTCTAGACATATTGATGGATGATGTTAGACTTAAAGAAATGGCTTGGAGAAGCTACAAAATGTTTCAATATTATAGAACAAGTCTAGTTGAATGTGAATAACTACTACTAGATGTATTGATGGAGGACGTTAAATATTTACCCCCCACCCCTTCATGACCAGGCCATTTTTTGCTCTATACAGCACTGCGCTACTTTAACTGACACAATTGAGCAATCATGCAACACTGTACATAAATTGAATTGATGTCATTTTTTTTCACAGAAATAGAGCTTTCTTTTGGTGGTATTTTATCACCACTGGCTTTTTTTTTTTTTTTTTAACGCTATAAACCAAACAATTTTGAAAAATAAAATATATTTTACTTTTTGCTATAAAACATATCCGATAAGAAATGACAAAAAAAACAAAAAAAAAACGAATTTATTCATAAATTTAGGCCAATGTGTATTCTGCTATATATTTTTTGTAACAAACAATACCAATAAGTCTATATTGATTGGTTTGTGCAAAAGTAATAGCATCTACAATCTATGGTATATACTGGAATTTGTTTTTTATTTTTTTTATACTAGTAATGGTGGCAATCAGTGACTTATGGCAGGAGTGTGATATTGCGTTGGTCAATCTGAGGCTGACACTTTGTGGGAACAGTGACACTAAGACTCCCTTCACACCGAGGTGCTTTACAGGCGCTATATCGCTAACAATAGTGTCTGCAAATCGCCTGTAAAGGGCCTCACCTGTCACTCCAATGTGAAAGCCTGAGGGCTTTCACACTGGAGAGGTGCGCTGGCAGGACGTCAAAAAAAGTTCTACTAGCAGCTTCTTTGAGGCATTGAGGGATGGTGTACAGTATACACCGCTTCTAAAGCGCCCCTGCCCATTAAAATCAATGGGCAGCGATGCCGAAGCGCCGCTGCAACGGCTCTTTGCCGTGCTTTTAACCCTTTTTCGTCCATGAGTTTTCTGATCGTTTAACTTTTAATGTACGCAAGGTCAAAAAGTGACCAGACATCCTGGTCATTTGCCAACATTACACTTCTGTACCCATTTCCAAACTGGATATTACAATGGGCAACAAAGTTCAGCTTGACCAAACACAGTTAGCCATACTAAATCTCACCAGCTGTCGATAAACTACAGTCTACAGTACAGATCAGGGTTTCTCAACTAGGGTTCCTCCAGAGGTTCCATGGGCAATGAGCAATTTCTGCCTCTCGGATAAGTTCTCACTGACACCATTGATCTTTTTAGCCATCTAGAAGAGGGTAATTCTCCCCAATGACCACAAGTGTAAGAAGCATCCTTCCCACTGACCATCACACTAATGTATCATGAGTTGTAGATATAGTCATTTTTAGAAGGTGTTCTCTGAGAACGGAAGGCTATCTCAAGGGTTCCTCTGTGTTGAAAAGGTTGAGAAAGGCTGGTATAGATCAGGGTTTCTCAACCTTTTTTCAGACAAAGCACACTTTAAAATTACACACAATCTTCAGGCACCCCTTTCTAAATGTAAAAAAACTAAACTAATAGTTTTGCATAATGTAGCAATATCCACATGGGTATGACACCAAACATTAGCAGTGATTTATTCTTCCAAAGCAAATATACATTTGCACACTGGTACTGATTAGTATTCCAATGTTTCTCTTCTACCTCGGTTTCTCTCCCTCGCTCAGCTAATATGAATCTGGTACTGAAGGAGAGGGGCAGGGGAGGGGCAAACAAGGATGCTGTGCAGGTGCCCGACATCCTCCTTATATACTGATGACATCATTGGTTTTTAGGACACCTAACCTGTGGTTTTGTGTAACTAATAGGCAGGCTTGATCCACCTACTAACTTGTATATGTTTTTAGGTATTTTGCCAAGGCACCCCTGAAGACACCTGAAAGCACCCCAGGGTGTCTGGGCACCCTGGTTGAAAAAAGCTGGTATAGATGTTCTTCTTGAGTTGGCAGGGGTTGGTTTAGAAGTGAAGCTGTAGTGACAGGGTCATTTTATAGTGGACCTGAGAGTAAAATACAAGATCCACTCTTACTATTCGTGTCCCCTCACCTTCCACAAATCAGCTAGTGTCAGTAATTCAAAATGAAAAGAAAAAAGTTGGATTTATACTCATCTTACCTGTGTCTCCTAGCCAAGGTGCCACAGCAAAGATGACATCATACCCCCAGGCTACTTCATGGGCAATGCAGAAGAAGATGCTATTGCAATTGACTAGAGTGTTTTGTCGCAAGATTTCACCTGTTCTACATCCCGAAGGAACCGTCTCAAAAAAGGATAGTGCCATCACACCCAGCAATGCAGAAGACAGGGATAAGAATATATCCAACTTTTTTTTACAAGTACATTTTGGAACTACAGTGCCTTAAAAAAAAGTATTCATACCCCTACGAATTTTTCCACATTTTGTCATGTTACAACCAAAAACTTAAAGGTATTTTATTGGGATTTTATGTGATAGAGCAGGAATATGCAATTAGCGGACCTCCAGCTGTTACAAAACTACAAGTCCCATCATGCCTCTGGCTGTTATGCTTGTGGTTGTCAGAGTCTTGCTATGCCTCATGGGACTTGTAGTTCTGCAACAGCTGGAGGTCCGCTAATTGCATATCCCTGTGACAGACCAACAGAAAGTGGCACATAATTGTAAAGTGGAAGGAAAATGATTGATGATTTTCAAAATGTTTTATAAATAAATATGTGAAAAGTGTGACGTGCATTTGTATTCAGCCCCCCGGAGTCAATACTTTGTAGAACCACCTTTTGCTGCAATTACAGCTGCAAGTCTTTTTGGGGATGTCTCTACCAGCTTTGCACATCTAGAGAGTGAAATTTTTGCCCATTTTTTTTTTTTTGCAAAATAGCTCAAGCTCTGTCAGATTGGATGGAAAGCGTCTGTGAACAGCAATTTTCAAGTCTTGCCACAGATTCTCAATTGGATTTAGGTCTAGACTTTGATTGGGTACTTCTAACACATGAATATTCTTTGATTTAAACCAATCAATTATAGCTCTGGCTGTATGTTTAGGGTCGTTGTCCTGCTGGAAGGTGAACCTCCCAGTCTCGAGTCTTTTGCAGATTCTAACAGGTTTTTTTCTAAGATTGCCCTGTATTTGGCTCCATCCATCTTCACATCAACTCTGACCAGCTTCCCTGTCCCTGCTGAAGAAAAGCATTCCTACAACATGATGCTGCCACCACCATGTTTCACGGTGTTGATGGTGTGTTCAGGGTGATGTGCAGTGTTAGTTTTCCACCACACATAATGTTTTTCTTTTAGGCCAAAAAGTTCAATTGTGGTCTCATCTGACCAGAGCGCCTTCTTCCACATGTTTGCTGTGTCCCCCACATGGCGTCTCGCAAACAGGACTTCTATCTTTCTTTCTTTCAGTCTCTTGGCTGCTTCACCAATTAATGCTCTCCTTGCCCGGCCTCTCAGTATAGCTGAATGGCCATGTTTTGGTAGGTTTGCAGTTGTGCCATACTCTTTCCATTTTTTGGATGATGGATTGAACAGTGCTCAGAGATGTTCAAAGCTTGGGATATTTTTATAACCTAACCCTGCTTTAAACTTCTCCACAACTTTATTCCTCACCTGTCTGATGTGTTCCTTGGCCTTCATGATGCGGTTTGTTCACTAAGGTTCTCCAACACACCTTTCAGGGCTTCAGAGAACAGCTGTATGTATATTAAGATTAAATTACACACAGGTGGACTATACTAATTATTTATTTATTTACTAATTAGGTGATTTCTGAAGGCAACTGATTCCACTAGATTTTAGTTTAGGGGTATCAGAGTGAAGGGGGGCCGAATACAAATGCACGCCACACTTTTCAGATATTTTTTTTTTTTTATTTTGAAAACCATTTATCATTTTCCTTCCACTTCACAATTATGTGCCACTTTGTGTTGGTCTATCACATAAAATCCCAATAAAATTAATTTACATTTTTGGTTGTAACATGACAAAATGTGGAAAATTTCAAGGGATATAAATACTTTTTCAAGGCACTGTACTAAGATTATGTGATTTTAAAAGGGGGCTGAATTTTATGTGCAGATCTTGCATTGTACTTCTTTCACGAATGTGCAGAATACATAATGCTCGGTTTTATACACTGCAGCAATAAACATCCCCCATAAAATACGCTCAGAAATAGACACCTTTTTTTTCCTCTATAATATACGCCATCCTTTGCCATGATAATATTTTCTGCAATATACATCATGACTGTTCTCGATGGCCTATTAAATTTATTGCAACATATACTTGTGTCAACCCATTCCACACAATACAGAGCAACTTGGAGAAACCCAAATATCCTTTGTAATACAAATCGCTTTTTTTTTTTGCAGCTGTAATACATATGGTTTTGTAAGATAGACTTTATTCTTTGTAGTTCAAATTAGACAGCTTCTGAAAGTATTCCATACAATACATCAAGCTTCCACCAGTATCGAGAATTCTTTACAATGCAAATCACCCCACAATACATACTGTATTTCATTACTCAAGCCACTCTCTGAAGTCCCAAACTCAGTTTAATGGAGTTTTTTTTTTTTCAAGATTGAGTTTTGTATGGCTGGTCAAGTCCCTGTTAATTATGTTTTTTTGGGTTTGAACAAATCTGTACACTATTGCAGGGCAGGTAAAGTGCGTCTAAACCAGGGGTCTCCAAACTTTCTAAACAAAGGGCCAGTTTACTGTCCTTCAGACATTAGTGGGGCCAGACTGTGGCTCCCCCATCGTTGGTTTTAGTGGAAGGAATCATGCTCTATTGCTGGTAAGAATAGTAGGAGGAGTAGCACCCCATCATTGGTGTTAATGGGAGGCAGGGGCGTTGCTAGGGGGTGGCTTTTGGGGCTATAGCCCGGAATCTGAGGCCAATAGCCCCGAGTCTCTGCTGGGGTCCCCAAGGGGAGGGGAGGCTCTCTGGGGACCCTTATGTAAGTGGGGGGGCTCTCTGGGGACCCTGATGTAAGGGAGAGGCTCTCTGGGGACCCTGATTTTAAGGCCTAGGCTCTCTAGGGACCCAGATTTAAAGAGGGAGGCTCTCTGGGGACCCTAATGTAAGGGGGCCTCTCTGGGCACCCTGACGTAAGTGGGGGGGTCCTCTGGGCACCCTGATGGAAGGGGGAGGCTCTCTGGGGACCCTGATGTAAGAGGGGGGCTCTCTGGGGATATATACACACACACGTATATAACTGTATATACATGTGTATGCCCGCTCAAGCGTATGACTTTCTTTACTACGCTGCTATGGGCTCTAGCCCCAGATCTTTTGTAAACCTAGGAACACCCCTGATGGGAGGAGTAGCACCCCATCATTGGTGTCAATGGTACCCCATCATAAGTGGCAGTTGTGGATGGAATGGTGACCCAAGGGCTGGATAGAGGCAAGCAAAGGGCCACATCCAGCTCCAGGGCAGTAGTTGGGGGACCACTGGTCTAAACCCAAAAAAGTTATATATTGCAGCTTACTGGTCGTTCTTAGATGTGATGGCTGGATTTATTTTCTTTATTTCAGGCTTTTTACCCTTTATTTTCACACGGTGAACCTGCGAGTAACACACTTTCTGTCCTATGGGGAGGACACTCAATTTACTTTATCTATGGAGATATTCTGGGACAGAACAACAATGACCTTCCCCTCTGCACTTCTCCATAACATTGGAAGAAACAGTAACTGATTAGAATCTGCAGAGTTCTCAAGAAGTTATGACCTTACAAGATTTATGTCAGAAATAAAATGGATTTAATGCACTTATTGAATATAACAAAATGTGTTTAATAATGCTATTTTTAAACAGACCAGGAGGGGGCAAATAATAAGTTTATTGCTAGGGTTTACATACAGCAACGGGTGGGCTGTGATCTACCCATCGATCACAGCAACGGGACGGCAAGGTTGTGACTTCACTGTGCCAGCTTTCGACCCGGCCTGTTGCCTCTCAGACCTCAGATCAAAGTGGAAAGGGGTGTAGCGTCACATATGGTGACCCATCACATTTGGCTACCCGGTGGAGTGCACATGCGTGACGCCGCCATATGCGTGCCAACACTTTTATGACAGTTATTATGTGGCTCCGCCCCTAAGTCCAGGTTCAAGCCCCACCATCCAAGTGGACATAGAGTTAAACTACAATTATACCGAGCGAAGCGAGGCCATGCCCGAAGCGTGGCGAGGGGCCCTGTTGCAAAGTGGTGTCTTACAATCAATAATTGTAACGTCACTTCCGTGAGCTTTTGGAACGCATATCGGCAAGTTACACATTCGTAGTGCGACATTTCTCAGCAGAACGTCACTTCCGTAGCCAAATATGATGGGTCGCCATATGTGACGCTACAGAGGCATTGCAGGGCTCAGGAAAGCACTAGACTCCTCCTCAGCTCTGGTGCAGCCAATGGGAGACCTTGTTTGACTTCCTTACTATGCTGGGCACCACTACATCTGAGGTCTGGTGGGTGAACTTTACAGAGGTGGGGAGGGGGGATTTGTGCTTCGGGTAAATTCAGCTTAGCAGGAAGATGTTTGTACTGGATATGGGGTATTTTTGCTTGTATGGGGAAATGTGTGTTAGTTACTCAGTGCCTCAGCATAGTGTATTACATACTGCTGACCTCTGAACGATGCATTGCCACTAACCCCCCGCACAATGTGTTATCACTCTTGACCCCAGTACTGTGCATTATAAACAACTGACCTTTGAACTCTAGGTTACTACTGATCCCTGAACTCTTAACCTGTTGCCAATATGTGGCCTCTCGGTAGGTGGGTCTCGGTGAAGAGCCGCCGTACGTTCACATACCACATTACAAACACAGCTATGCCGAGAGCGTGCGGCTTGCGTGCTCCGGGCACAGTTACTGACTGCTAACAGAAAGCTCCTGATCCCTGCTTGCGATCATTTGACTGCGATGACAACCAATCATGATGATCACATCCCCACAGACCCCACCTCCCAGCATCTGAAAACCCTTAAAGGACAAGGAGATGCCAACGCCAAGTTACCATACCTACTCCTGGCCCTCTGCACTGTGTGTGACATACACTCAGGGCTTCTTTTCAGCGGGAACGTGGGGGAACGCAGTTCCGGCACCTCCAGCACTGACTGTATGTAATGGTAAGGGGTGCTGGGGTGTGCTGCAGGGTGTATTGATGCTGGCTGCTGAGGGATCTATTCTAACTGGAGGGGATCTATTTTTGCAGGGGGGTCTATTCTTACTGGTGGGGGACCTATTGTTACTGGGGGGTGGGTCTTGTATCTCTGAGTGATCAGTTATGGCTGGGAGAGATCTACTGTTGAGGGAGGGGACTATTGTTGCTGGCTGCGAGGAGCTCTGTTGCTGCTGACGGGGGATTTTGTTTCGGGTGGCCCATTGTTAATGTTGGGATCTATTGTTGCTAGAGGGGGCTTTATTGTTTCTGGCTACAGGGGATCTATTTTACTGCTTTTCTTGTCATCATTAACAAATTCCATACAAATTGCTTATCACCACAAAATGATACTTGGTTCTGTATTCTGTAAAAGGGCAGTAATGGGAGGTAGGTAGGTAGAGGGTGCTTGGAGGTGGGTAGAGGTGGAGAAAAGGGGTCACACAGAAAGGGGAAGTTCCTGCACCTATTCTCCGAGAAAAAAAGCCGTGCATACACTATATTGTCAAAAGTATTGGGACACCTGCCTTTACACACACATGAACTTTAATGACACCCCGGTCTTAGTCCGTAGGGTTCAATATTGAGTTGGCCCGCCCTTTTCAACTATTCTGGGAAGGCTGTGCACAAGGTTTAGGAGTGTGTCTATGGGAATGTTTGACCATTCTTCCAGAAGTGCATTTGTGAGGTCAGGCACTGATGTTGGACGAGAAGGTCTGGCTCGCAGTCTCTGCTCTAATTCATCCCAAAGGTGTTCTATCTGGTTGAGGACAGGACACTGTGCAGGCCAGTCAAGTTCCTCCACCCCAAACTCACTCATCCATGTCTTTATGGCCCTTGCTTTGTGCACTGGTGTGCAGTGATGTTGGAACAGGAAGGGGCCATCCCCAAACTGTTCCCACAAAGTTGGGAGCATGAAATTGTCCAAAATGTCTTGGTATGCTGACGCCTTAAGAGTTCCCTTCACTGGAACTAAGGGGCCAAGACCAACCCCTGAAAAACAGCCCCACACCATAATTTCCCCTCCACCAAATGATTTGGACCAGTGCACAAAGCAAGGTCCATAAAGACATGGTTTGGGGGAGTTTGGGGTGGAGGAACTTGACTGTCCTGCACAGAGTCCCGACCTCAACCCGATAGTACACCTTTGGGATGAATTAGAGCAGAGGCTATGAACCAGGCCTTCTCGTCCGACATCAGTGCCTGACCTCACAAATGCGCTTCTGGAAGAATAGTTAAACATTCCCATAGACACACTTCTAAACCTTGTGGACAGCCTTCCCAGAGTTGAAGCTTGTATAGCTGCAAAGGGTGGGCCAATGCAATATTGAATGCTACGGACTAAGACTGGGATTCCATTAAAGTTCATGTGTGTAAAGGCAGGTGTCCCAAAACTTTTGACAATGTAGTGTACTTCTGACCTTAGTACTCTGGGTTACTTGCTTCTGACCCCTGCACTCTGCATTACCTACTCCTGACTCCTGCACTGTGTATTACTTACTATGGACCTCTGCATTACATTCTACTGGTCTATAAGGTCTGCTTTAATACCTACTGACCCCCTGAACTCTGGTTCCCTTACTCCTTGTCCTCTGCACCCTGTGTGACATACTACTGAGCTTATCACTCTGCATTACTCGCTCCTGACACCTGCACTATGTATTACATACTACTGAACTGTTATTTACTCCCGACCCCTACACTCTTGTTACATACTCATGACTCCTGCACTGTGCATTACATACTACTGACCCCTGCCCTCTGCGTTACATCAATCTATACTTACTAAAGAGTGGTGGCTACAAGTATGGGACCATCAACTGTCAATCTGCCACAAAGTAGGGCCATGGGACCTCACACCCCCTCTAAATATGTTGAAATCCAAACAACCTGACCACACATAACATGTATTGTAATTCACATCCTGCAATAACTCCGAAATGTGCAAAAATGTCCATGACTAATGTTAGTATCAGAGAGTCAGACTTCACAGTTGCTGAGTCGCGCCATTCTACAGAGAGTCACTGAAGTGATAATACTATTAATGTATGCCACCGAGAGAGCATTTGCGTCATGTGCTGAACAACTTTCATAGCTTAACACCAACTATTCTTAGAAATACTTGTGATGCACATCTGCTCTACAATGTATTTTAAGGTGTTCACATGTGACTGTAGAAGCCATAATACGTGGCAAGGGTTGTATTTTTTTAGGTGATATTTTCATAGTCTTGGACATTTCAGCTATAAGGCCATGTGAATAGTTGGTCTGGAAAGAAGCCTTCTAGGGTCAGCAGGAGACAAGGGTCAGACCTTCATGACCCTCAACTGCACCCCCGTTAGTACAAATACTGGGCAAAAAAAAAGCATGAAAAAACTCTCATGTCATACCCTTGTTTTTCTACTCCAAAATCTGTATTAGCAGTTTTTTTTTTTTGCAACAGCTGCAAGGGCTTGGGGCTTTTTCTTTAAGAAAGAGGGGTATTGGTGGCATCCACAGCAGACAATTGCCTCAAAGACATAGAACAGGCTTTCTCAGCCCTTTAACCCTAGAGGAACCCCAAAAATAATTTTCATGTCTCGAGGAACCCTTACTAAAACCAAATCATCAGGGCTCAATAGGAACAATGCTCATTATATTGGTGGTCAATAGGAAGAATGCCCCCCTTAAAATGGTGTTCAGATTGCCACCCTTAAAGACAGCTAAAAAGATATTTGGGGTCATGCTGTTGGCTTTGCTAAGTGGTGCTGAACCTTAAACTCTGTAGGCATCATCAAATAGGTGGTTAATCAGCCACAGCTCAAGGAGCCCCTAGTAACCTATGGAGGAACCCTGGTTGAGAATGGCTGGCATAGAAAGTCATAATGGATCTAGTCCCTGGCCTGAGAATTTATTTAAAAGCCCAACCCCAGCCAAAACCTTTTCCACTTTTGGACCCAATGGAGACCTCTGTCAAGGATTTTATTTGTGACCTATGAACCCAATTGAGATTTACCACCATACCACTGTAAGACAGAAAGTAAGATACATAAATGTAAAGCACGTGAAATCTTAGTCTCATATCAGGATAACTTTTTCCTCAATAGTACTCCTCAACCTACATTTGCTATTAGCACCAGTTGTGTATATAGGTATATTGAGTCCAGAACCCAAATTCAGAAAACTCATTATTTCATTCTGCTTCTTGAAAAGAAAGCGTCACAACTGCAGTGGTGCCATCTTCTCCACAAGCAGAATTTGTTTAACTGACAAGGACATCTACACTCAGTCTCTATCAATGTGTGGATTCTGAGGTTTGCAAAATAGGAGGTGGGTTACTTATTCTGGGGCATCCCAGTTAAAACTAATCCCAACGACTCAGCACTGTAATGCCAACGTGGTAAACACTAAGCCAGGGAAGAACCTTTGATCTGGGGGGCAGATGCAACTATCCCTTTCTTGGTGAATTATCAGTTCACAAATCGTTTTCTGAATCTTGCTAGAAATTCCAAACTGCAAACTTTTTTGTGAACCCAGTTGAAGTCTTTGGGGTTTGAATCTTGTTATTCATACACTCACCGGCTACTTTATTAGGTACACCTGTTCAAGTGCTTGGTAACACAAACTGCAGATCAGCCAATCACATGGCAGCAGCTCAATGCATTTAGGTATATAGACGTGAAGAGGACTTGCTGAAGTTCAAAACGAGCATCAGAATGGGGAACAAAGGGGATTTAAGTGACTTTGATCGTGGCATGGTTGTTGGTGCCAGACGGGCTGGTCTGAGTATTTCAAAAATTCCTCATCTACTGGAATTTTCATGCACAACTGTCTCTCTTGTTTACCGAGAATGGGCCAAAAAAGAGAAAATATCCAGTGAGCGGCAGTTGTGTGGAGAAAAATGCCTTGTTGATTTCAGAGGAGAATCGACAGACTGGTTTGAGATGATAGAAAGGCAACAGTAACGCAAATAACCACTAGTTATAAACAAGGTATGCAGAATACCATCTCTGAATGCACAACAGATTGAGCCTTGAAGCAGATGGGCTACATCAGCAGCAGACCACACCAGGTGCCTCTCCCTCATTGGCTGAGACAGCAGCGGGCGCCATTGATTCGTGCTGCTGTCAAAGTCAGTGAGCCAATGAGGAGAGAAAGGGGGCTTGGCCGATCCACAGCTCTGTGTCTGAATGGACACACAGAGCAACGGTTCTGCTTGGATGGTGCCCCCATAGCAAGCTACTTGCTGTGGGGGCACTCGGCAAGAGGGAGGGGCACTGGCGACTGACCCGAGAAGAATCTGGCTGCTCTGTGCAGAACCACTGCACAGAACAGGTAGGTATAACATTATTTTGAAACAAAAAAATAAGAGACTTTAATATCACTTTAAAATAATACCTGGTGATCCTGTCATGAAGGATCATGCTGGCATGGTCCACTGTTGTCACCCTCAGTACACCCACCCAGGGAAATACCATGCAGTCATCAACGTATTGCATATACACAGGTTAAGAAACTAAGGCCTCTTTTGGTATAGATTACATATAGACTAGGTATGGTGTACCATCATCCAATTAGAAGGAAAGAGACTGGGAGATCGGTCCCCACCCGGTCACCCATAAAAAGGAAATTTTGAAGGACTATCTCGGTACCAACTTATAGAGCATATACTCAAGATTTGATAAAAAAATTTCAATTCTGTAGTGATACAAAAACCTATAAAAACAGGATATCCAAATACTTATTGAAAAACCATCATAAAAAGTGTATGGTAACAATCCATGTATATCACCAACACTCATGTCCCCTGTTAAAGAGGATTAGGATATGGTGGGTTCCCACAGATATCATTGTTCTCAACATGTTTCGTGGAATTCTACTGCTTCATCAGGAGAATATCAAATCAATCATTATGACAGTAAACACCAAGTATCACAGTATCACAATATATGAAAAATTCAACAACCAATGATAAAGTAAAGAGGGGATGGGGGAGAAAGAGAGCAATGTCGCTTACCCAGGACCCAAGCCTAGCCGGAGTCAAAGCACCACCAGGATTCCCCCACAGCGGCTATGGGGGACGTCCAATTTTTGCACGTCCCCCATGGCCACCATTGGGGGAACCCTGGTGGTGCTTTGACTCCGGCTAGGCTTGGGTCCTGGGTAAGCGACATTGCTCTCTTTCTCCCCCCTCCCCTCTTTGCTTTATCATTGGTTGTTGAATTTTTTCATATATTGTGATACTTGGCGTTTACTGTCATAATAAGGATTGATTCGATATTCTCCTGATGAAGAGGTAGAATTCCACAAAACATGTTGAGAGCAATGATATCCGTGGGAACCCACCATATCCTAATCCTCCTTAACTGGTGACATGAGTGTTGGTGATATGCATGGATTGTTACCATGTACTTTTTTGATGTTTTTCAATAAGTATTTGGCTCTATGCACACTGGAGCTCATAAACGGCCGTTTTTTGGAGCTTGGGCGTTTTTTTTTTCAGCCCATAAACTCCACTCTATGTTATCCTATGTGTCCATGCACACATGGACGTTTTTTAGCTTTTCTCAGCAGTGGAGTTTATGGGCTGTTCTCTGAACGCCATAAAATCACATTCAAAGTGCCGTTTTTCTGACCACAAAAAACGCTACAAAACGCAGATAAAAGGCGCGTTAATTAGCGTTCGGCGTTCTATTTTTTCAATGCATTGTGGGAGTTTGGAAATGCATTGTGGGATTTTTGGAGCGTCCTTTGTGTATTTTTATTAAAAACGCCTATAAACGCTAAAAAACGCTCATAAATGCTCATAAACGCTAGTACAAAATGCTGTTAAAAATCGCGTTTTTCTACCAGCGTTTTCTGCCAGCAATCTGGCGTCCAGAAAAAGCTTTTTTGAGCTCCAGTGTGCATGGAGCCTTTGGATATCCTGTTTTTATAGGTTTTTGTATCAATAAAGAATTGATTATTTTTTATCAAATCTTGAGTATATTCTGTATAAGTTGGTCCCGAGATAGTCCTTCAAAATTTCCTTTTTATGGGTGACCGGGTGGGGACCGATCTTCCAGTCTCTTTTCTTACATATACACAGAAAACGGCAAAAAGTGGATGCGGGGGATTAGCATGGCTTAAATGTAACACGGGATGAAAAAAAGTTGTAAATGCGTCTTTAAAAAAAATGCAATGGCACAGTGCACTAGCAAACTTAATGTTCGTTTATTTAGAGTTTGCATGTAATTTAATCAGCAGCTCATCAGAGCTTTCCCAGCCAGTGAAATATCTTCCCATTAGCCTATTGCCTGCCTATGCACATCAGTGTCTTTGCCGAGATATGAATTAGAGCTTTCAAAGGGGATTACATGGATCTTTTTAAAACAGAACAAAAATGCTACAAAATGCAGAGGGAAATTACAGAAAGCAGCAGGCGAGGATAGACAGGCATTCTCACAATACAAAAGAGGCTACTTCAAGGAGTTTTTGGAGGCATTTAAGGATTACACCATAGGATCTGCAAAGCAACACAAAAGAGAAGGTTCTGGAGCCCTTTTAAATACATTGTGATTTCATGGTTAGTACGGTTTTATGATCCCTGCATCATTTTACTTTCTTAAAGAAGAATTCCTTTTTCTGTTTTCAAGCAACACAAAGTGCAAATACTAACTTTTTTTTTAAAATGTTTTTAAAGGGTATTTATGGTCAAAATGTAAATGCGAAATCCCATGTATGCACACCAGGATAAGCCTGCAAGCGCTGTGAGGGTCACGTTTTTGACTTGGGTGCTTTCCATACTATCAGGCTGGATCTCTTGGGCGAGAAGCTAGCAGTGATACAGGTTGAGGTTTCCCTTGTATCATGGATTGTAGACTACCTGACAGGATGACCACAGTATATGCAATAGGGTGATCACCAATATATTTGGGTTCTACAGGGGACAGTTCTCTCTCCCTTTCTTTTTACGGTCTATATATCACTGATTTTAGTTACCAGAGTCTTGCCATCTTCAGAAGTTTTCTGATGACTCTGTGGTAGTGCGATCTTTCAAAGATGGGGAAGAGACTGAGTATAGGACTGTGGTAGAGAAAGTTGTCATCTGTATCTAAAGACAAAGACAAAGCAGCTGGTTGTGGATTTGAGAAGGAGAAAGGCACCAGTGGGTCTGAAGAGTGGATGTGGATGTAGTAGAGAATTACAAGTATCTTGGGGTGCACATAGATAATAAGCTGGGCTGAAGTAAGAACACTGAGGTGCTCTATAGGAAGAGCCAGAGCCCATTTGTGTTGCTATGAGGATGCGGCCCGCATTCCGCCTGACACCCGCCAGAGGGTGACACCAGGCTTGCCTCCGACTGGCACTGGTGCCACATTAAGAGGGGCGCTGCAGTTCCCTCTTTCCCTTCTGGGATCTCCTCTGCTCCATGCGATGTGCAGGGGCGAGGGAGTGAGGTAGAGAGACAGGGTGCCCTGGTCTGACTTCAAACGTCCATCACACCCCCACATGCCATGGCTGCAATCACATCTCTGTCCCCGCCGGCTGCACTACCTGCAGACCGTACTATAGCCGACTGTTCCTCGGCTCTGACGTTTCAAGTACACAGGCCAGGAAGAAGATTCGAGGAGGAGGAACACCACACTTACAGCACCTGCCCTGAGGTCTGTAATAACAGGGGTATTGCAGAGGAGGGGGAACATGGTAATTGGGGGGAGGCATTGGCAAGTAATTATGCTGCCAGGAGTGATTTTAGGGGGGAGGGTTAGAGGATAGGTGCTAGGGGGTGCTTTGTTTTGGGTTAGAGAGGACTTGTACTAAAAGTAGGAGGGGGCATAGTTGAAGTTTGGCCCCCAGCACAATTCCTCTCCCCCCTCAAAGCACCCCCTAGCACATATCCTCTAACCCCCCCCGAATCAAAGACCCCATCCCGGCTCCATCCACCCCCCATCCCATCCCAGCTCCATCATCCCCCCGATCCCATCACGGCTCCATGCATACCCCTAATCCCATCACTGCTCCATCCACCCCTCCATCCCGGCTCCTCCACCCCCCCAATCCCATCCCGCCTCCATCCATTCCCCCCAATCCCATCCCAGCTCCATCCATCCCCCATCCCATCCCGTCTCCATCCATTCCCCCCAATCCCATCCCAGCTCCATCCATCCCCCAAGCCCATTCTGGCTCCATCTATCCCCCGATCCCATCCTGGCTCAATCTTACACTCTGATCCCATCCTGGCTGCATCCATCCCATTCCAGCTTCATCCATTCCCCCGATCCCATTCCAGCTCCATCCACCTCCCCGATCTCATCCCAGCTCCATCCATCCCCCCTATCCCAACCCAGCTCCATCCATTGTGGCAGGTTAAGGGGGGAGAGCCACACTGAAGCACTAACCCGCTTGGTTTTACCGCACCAGGTGACACCAACCCTAGTGACGACACTGCCAAAGCCACCTCTATTTTCTGAGGAGACTAAGGTCTTTTAACATCTGCCAGGCAATGCTGGAGATGTTTTAGGAGTCTGTGGTGGCCAGCACTCTCCTGTATGCAGTGGCATGCTGGGGAAGCAGGCTTAGGGTGGCGGACACCATGCTGATTCAAAAGACCAGTGATATTTTAGGATTGGAGTTTGAGTCTTTAAAGAGGAGGTCCAGTCAAAAAAATAAATACATTGAAATTCAACAGCTACAAATACTGCAGCTGCTGACTTTTAATTAGACACTTACCTGTCCCAGGGTCCAGCGATGCGGGGGATCGAAGCCCCGCTCATCTCCCCCTCCGTTCAGCGGTGCCGGCATTGCAACTGTGAGCGCCGGGCTGTGGCTTCACAGCCTGGCACCCACTGCGCATGCGCGAGTGGTGCAGTGCGCCGTGATTGGCCGCTCAGTCACCTGGGACCTGTAATGGGTCCCAGATGATTGACAGAAGGGAGGGAGCAGAGCTGAGCCCTTCTTGTGCCGAGGGGGAAGTGATGTCATCAGCCCAGGCACTGGAAGAGGCAGACTACGAGGGACCCCCTAGCAACAGGCATTTAGAGGTAAGTTAAAAAAAAAATATCCAAATGTTTTTTTGTATTTTTTTTTTTTTTAGGATTTTTCATGTAGTTTTTTTTTTTTGGGTGGAACCCCACTTTAACAACAGTGTAGTAGAGGAGAATGTTGTTCAAGGTACATTCAATCTTAGACAACTCCTCCCACCCACTCCACAATACGCTGGTCAGTGTGCGGAGTACCATCAGTGACAGACTTTCACAAACATGATGCACCACAAAGCGACACAGGAGATCATTTTTGCCCGTGGCCATCAAGTTGAGGGCTGGAGGTGAAGATTTAAATATGGTTTACAATCTGGATTTTTATGTAGTTTTTATAGTATGTTGATATTATGTTAATCAGGGCTTTGTTTCAGCGGAAACACAGGGGAATGCAGTTCCCCCACCTCCAGGACTGAATGATGTAATGGCAAGGGGTGCTGGGGTGTCCTGCCAGGTCTATAGACGCTCACTTCTGGGGGATCTATTCTAACTGGAGGGTATCTATTTTTGCAGGGGTCTATTGTTGATGAAGTGGTCTATTGCTGCTGGCAGGGGATCCATTGTTGCTGGGGGTGGGTCGTATGTTGCTGGGGGTGGGTCATATGTTGCTGGGGGGTCAGTTGTTGCTGGGAGAGATACACTGTTGAGGGAGGGATCTATTGTTGCTGGCTGCTGGAGATACTATTGATGCTGGCTGTGGGGAGATCTGTTATTGCTGCCGGGAGTCTATTGTTGCTAGAGGGGGGGAATTTTGTTGTGGGTGGTCCATTGTTGTTAGGGGGATCTATTGTGGATGGCTACAGGGGATCTATTTTATTGCTTTTCTTGGTATTACCAAATTCCATACAAATTACTTAGCACCACAAAATGCTACATGGTTCTGTATTGCCTAAAAGGGCAGTACCGGGAGGTGGATAGGGGATGGAACCAAGGAATGGTGCTCAGAGGCGGGTAGGGGCAGAGAAGCTGTGTTATTTATTCTATGTTGTATTTTAATTGTATGGATGGTTTATTAGAGTGTAGTTTTAATTTGTTTAATTTGGTGCTAATGGCTGTTATTGGTAATTTTGTTGTGCCTTTGTGTTTTGTTCTGTTTATTGTTGTGATCTTGTGCGGTCTTTGTTGTGTGGCACGTGTTGCAATAATTTCCCTTTGGGATTAATAAAGTATTCTGAAACTGAATATAAAGTCAAAATAATTTCCACATTGTATTTCCAGTATTTCTACCCGATTCCTATTATTCTGAATGATCTTTGTAAAATTTTACTCATATATTTCCTTGAATTCTGTGACATGTAGTCACTATGCCCTATGGGTAGGCAATGCTGTGTCACACTTTTCACGGAGCTTGCTTTCTGACGTACAGAGGTGCTGAGAGGAGGAGTTTCAGGAGGAGGAGTTAGTACATTAATCACTGTTTGCAGCCAGCAAGGTACCATGGGATATGTAGTCCTTATAAATTGATACAGTAGTAAATAGAGGAGAAGCTGCAAAGCATGCTGGGGAATCCAGGAAGTTGTGGAAAGCGATGGCCAGCAGATAAGCAGAACTCATGGAACATGGAAGGAAAGCTTATATTGGATTGTCAAAAATAACTATTGTTTGTATATTTTTGGTTTTCTATCTTTAAACAAAATAATACATAATTTAGTACCGGTATTTTGTTTGTATTGGTATTACAAGGCCAATGCTAAAAAATTAAATGCCATGACCATGGATTTCCTTTAAAAGGTTGTTTCATCATACATGATCTCTCTGTTATTTATGTAGAAAGCTGGGCCAAACCACTTTTTGCCTATTACTTCAGCAGCTGAATATCCCTTTAATCCACCTTGGTGTTTTTTTGCCAACTTGGGACTGTGTCCTTTATACTTCAATATATACAATAAATCAAAAGTTCACCATGGCCAGCCTGGGAATTCAAGCACACAGAGCTCACTACTGGAGCATAGAAGAAATTATTTTACAGCTTTTAGGCATATGAGGTACACCCTAAAAAGTCTGTTTAAGTGTTTTTTTGACGTACCTCGTATACTCTGATCTTCTTCCCTTGCAAACAGACACTGTACCCAGTAGAATTATTGCAACCTGCTGTTATTTTAATAGCTGGATTCCAACCTCCGCCAGCTTTACTGATAAATACAATGTAACAATATCATTGTTACAATGTATCTAGACTGCTTTATTATGTGCCAATAGGAGCAGTAACCTTTGATCTGCACATAATATTCATTAAATCTTAAAGCTATTTTTTTTTTTAAAAACATGTTATACTTACCTGCTCTGTGCAATGGTTCTGCACAGAGCAGCCCCGATCCTCCTGTTCTCAGGTCCCCCATTGGCACTCCTGGCTCCCCTGCTGGTTGCCCCTATAGCAAGCCACCTGCTATGGGGGCATTTATGTGGGCTGTCTCAAGCTGTGCTCTGTGTGCCTATTGACACACAGTGAGGCACAGTCCCGCCCCCGCTCCCTCCCCACTGGCTCTGATTGACAGCAGTGGGTGCCAATGGCGAGGAGAGAAAGAAAGAGAGAGCAGCGTTGCTGCACACAGGGTTTTTTTTACGCTGCAAGCCTAACATACTGCGCATGCAAGAGAATAGGCGGTGCATGTTGGTCTCTCAGCTGCACCGTATCCTGGAAGATAATGCTTGTGGGCTTCCCATGCCCACAAGCAATATGGGAAATGCCAGGACAGAAGAATAAAAGTTATTTTTTGTTTTGAAATCGGAAATCAAGCAATAAAATTAAAGAAAAAAAATATATATAAAAAAATATAAATATATATATATATATATATATATATTTTTTTTTTTTAAATTTTATTGCATATATATATATATATATATATATATATATATATATATATATATATATATATATATATATATATATATATATATAGTTGGAACTCCGCTTTAATGCAGAAAATGCATTCAAGTATAAGACCCTCTTCCTTTAGAACCAACTTAAGTTTAGACATTTCTTGGACGGGCAGGATACAGCACCAAGGACCTTAGCCATCTGTATTAGTGTGCAATCCATGTCCTGCAGGCCAGGGCCATCTTTATTATCGATTGGACCCTGGGCAAACATTGCCTTTGCCCCCACCACTGACTTACAATTGAGATTGGTTGCCAGAGGTTACAGCATATCATTACTGCTCATTGACTGGATGCTAGAGGTTACAGCAAACATTACAACTCATCAATTAAAGGTTACAGCACATCAATTCTGCTAACCGATTGGTTGCTAGAGGCTACTGCACATCCTCACTGCTCACTAGAGGTTACATGCTTATCGCTCACTGATTGGTTGCTAGTGGTTACATGTTTTGTTTTTTGCAGTTATGCCACCTGCAATAGAGCAGTGTGGAGGGGTGAACTACATACAGAGTGCAGGGTTAAGGGGTGTGCTATGGACAGGGTGCAGGATTTAGGGGTGAGCTATGTACAGAGGGCAGGATTTAGGGGTGAGCTGTGTACAGAGGGCAGGATTTAGGGGTGTGCTGTGTACGGAGTGCAGGATTGAGGGTTGGGCTAACAGGGTGCAGGATTTAGGGGTGAGCTGTGTACGGAGTGCAGGATTGAGGGGTGAGCTGTGTACAGAGTGCAGGATTGAGGGGTGAGCTGTGTACAGAGTGCAGGATTGAGGGGTGAGCTGTGTACGGATTGCAGGATTGAGGGGTGAGCGGTGTGTAGAGTGCAGGATTGAGGGGTGACCTGTGTACGGAGTGCAGGATTGAGGGGTAAGCTGTGTATAGAGTGCAGAGTTTAGGGGTGAGCTGTGTATGGAGTGCAGGATTGAGGGATGAGCTATATACAGGGTGCAGGATTTAGGGTTGAGCTGTGTATGGAGTGCAGGATTGAGGGGTGAGCGGTGTACATAGTGCAGGATTGAGGGGTGATCTGTGTACAGAGTGCAGGATTTAGGGGGGGGGATCTGTGTATGGCGTGCAGGATTTAGGGATGTGTTGTGTACATCCAAGTCCCGCCCCCCCGCAGTACAGAGCTCTCCTCTCCCCAATTTCCAGTTTGGAGCTTACCCCTGTCAATACACATCATTCTTCTGGCATCAATCTCTCCTTTCAGTACTGAGCACATCCCGAGTCCTCAGCTAAATAAAGTCAGTGTGGCTGCAGAAGAACAGCTGTAACTTACTCAATGTATGACCCCAGTAATGATTAGAAAATCAAATGAACATTCTTAAACAAAAACTTTCTAATTAAATTCTAGTGTATAACCAGCTTAACTCATAACGCCCTAACCTTTAGATATTGTAAACTTTTCTTCATTAAATTTTTGAAATTTTGTTGCATCACAGTAAATAAAATTTAAAAAAAAATGTACGAGATAGTTAAAAGAGCCTTTATTTGTAAAAACGTTGCTATATTTTGTACCAGACGCATACATTTTGTGTTTAATGAATAAAAAAAAAAATACAGAATTGGTCCTTTAAATAAAAAACTAACATTGGTCTAGCTGTCATTTCTGTAAATAAATTAGGCTGAAGATTAAAAAAAATACCGGTATATATTAAAAAAATGGTCAAGCTGTAATTTTGTTTTACTGTGTAATTTTGTCTATACATTGTATGGAAAAGTACATTTTTACAAGACATTATTGACCAAAGAAAGTCTTTTCAGCCTCTGATTTTGATTGTGAAAATTTAGTAGAAGTAATGGCAAAATGATTACCCGGTCAATAAGCCTAGAGTGGAAATGTTAAATTTGCTTTAATCCAGGAATACGAATGCATTGGCTGAAAGTGGAACTCCAAGCGCAAGAAACATTATTTTGAATAAAGAGGATGAATTTATCCAATACGATTCACAGACAGCAGTAATCACTTTCTTAGATCACTGGGTAAGGAATAAAATAATTTCAGGTTTTTTTTTATGTTGCCTATTACCTCATTGGGTGGATTTTGTCTTATTTCCTGAATGGACACCGAGACAGGAAGTGAGGAGAAATCTCCCCAGCAATGAAAAGAAGTTCCAACACTTTCCCACTCTACCCAAAACCTAAAAAGTTGTTTGGCTGGAAAAAAAAAAAATCTGTTTGGCAAATTGTATGATGTGCCATGAGCTGTTTTTAATGAATTGGGCCCACCAGTTTATTTGGATCACACATAAGGGTCGGTGTACACAGACATTTGTGTTTTGACATATAACACAGGATTGTGAAAACGCGTCTGTTTGGAAAATGCAGTGTTTGAATTTGTAATTTCATTTAATGCCATAGTATACTATTCGCAGATTATGGATATGATGGTGGCAAATAAAAATACACACAGTATATGTGTTTTACCTGTCAGTGGAATTGTATCTGTGTCTGTCCATTCCTGATTTTCTATTTCAAGCACCGCATTATGCATTGACATACCCCCTATAGACATCAGTCCATCCAGCCAGTATGATCACCTGCTGAATAATTATCCTCTTGACCCAGCGGGGATGCGCTGTCTCTCTGCCCAGGATTGTCGGCTCTTGATTGGATAGATTGATAGCAGCACAGCCATAGGCTCCCGCCAATCAAATCCAATGAAGTGGGGGCGGGGCCGAGTCGTACATTCGATGGCTATGGATGACGAATGCTGGACTCAGGAGCGCGCCCGCAAGGTAATCCCCCGGGAGAGCGCTTCTCCTAGGGTGTTATCCGATGTGGGGAGGAGCAGCCGGTGGACCCTAGAAAAGGATGTTTGGTGCCACTCTGTGCAAAGCGAGCTGCACAGTGGGAGGTAAGTATGATATGTTTGTTATTTAAAAAAAAAAAAAAAAAACCCTTACAATCCCTTTAACTGTGGGCAGCTGATGCTGCTGCCTGTTCACTTCCTGGATTTACACAGAGGCACACCTGCAGCTCTCATTGGCCCTCTTATGAATTATCCCCCCTCCCTTCCTGGCAAACTCTCACGAGAGTAAGAGAGAGAGCTGTGCACGATGTCATAAGCCTAGGATAATGACCAGACAAGAAACAGGAAGTGGGCTGTATAAGGTATTTACTGGCAGAAAAAAAATGTTTTACTATCCGTTAAAACTATTCGTTAAAACAAGGACAGAGGATTTAATAGATGGAAAGATGAAAAAAAAAAAGACAGAAGGTCCGCTTTAACTCTCCAATAAGATACAGCAGTTTAATTCAATGTATTTTACTTATTAGAATGTAGTACATGGGATTTTCACCAGTCATATAGTGTAAAATGGGATCTGGTGCAGCTGTGCATAGTAACCAATTCTAACTTCAGCTTGTTCAATTAAATTGGTTGTAAATGCTTAGGTTTTTTTTTTTTTTTTTTTTTATGAATTACCTTATACTTACTTACCCGAGCCCCATCCTGGTCCAGCGATGTGCACAAGAGCAGCGGCTCTCCTGGCTCTGTCCGTCCTCACTACACGCCATTGGCTCCCGCTGCTGTCAATCAAATTCTGTGACAAGTGAGCAGGGGGCATTGCCAAGTCCCCTTTTTCAATGGATGCAGATAAGGTGGCTCGGGAGCGAGCTAGTACAAGTGCCCCCCCCATGGGAACGGCTTCCTATGGGGGCGCTTGCCCATGCGAAGGAGCCGGAAGCGCCAGCGAGGGACCCCAGAAGAGGAGGATCAGGGCAGCTCTGTGCAATACCACTGCACAGAGCAGGTAAGTATGACATGTTTGTTATTTTAAAAAGAAAAAACCCTAAAAGTTTAATGTAACTTTAAGCTTTGACAATAAAACCTTGAAGCTGATTATACTATGCACAGCTGGACCAGATTCTGTGTGCGCCAGCTTTAGTAAATCTCCCCCAATGATCTTTAAAGCCTTGTGCCCACTATGAAGGCTGGTAACTGAGGGAACATGGTTAAGAAAAAAGGGGGTCTATCTAGGGCAGTGTTTCTCAACTCCAGTCCTTAAAGGCACCCCAACAGGTCATGTTTTCAGGCTTTCCATTATTTTGCACAGGTGATTTAATCAGTTTTACTGCCTTAGTAATTACCACAGCCATTTCATCTGAGGGAAATCCTGAAAACATGACCTGTTTGGTGCTCCTTGAGGACTGGAGTTGAGAAACACTGATCTAGGGACTGAACTTGACTAATCCCAGCAAACAGGTAAACTGGAATATGCAATTTCGCAACTACAGTAATAAAGTTGTAATTACATTGAATTACCACTAGATGTCAGCACAAATATATTTATACATTAAATAATGAAATCCTATGAAAGGGTGATGGGTAGGGGTAGGCAACCTTGGCTCTCCAGCTGTTTTGAAACTACAAGTCCCATGAAAAAGTGTTCCAGAACACCTGAGATTTACAAAACACCGTCACACATCACAGCCCTGTCTGCTAGGGCAGGTAACTCAATTTTCTATGCTGCAGTTAAGTAGCACGGCTTGTGTCATCTCCAGCCTTTGACCAGCCAGCAGGAGGATAAACAGCAGATTGATAAGCTCATCTCTCTCCACTCTGATTTTTCCTCCAGTCAGCATGCTCCTTGCAATGCAATACAACTGACTGTGCTGTTACACCCTTCCCCAGTCTGAGCCCTGCTGTACAGGGTCTGCTACCAAGTTGGAATCAGGTACTTATATGGCTGGAAATTAAAAAAATATATATTCATGAACATAGCTGTATTATTTTGTGTATCACACCCTTCTGGAGTTCAGCTCTGATCACTTTTGAAGAGGTTCTGTGGCAGTGTTCAGAATATATCACAGGATATAGAATTACATAGCTCCCAACTGTCCCTGATTTCGAGGGACTGTCCCTGATTTAGAGCAATGTCCCTCATTCCTCCTTATTTGTCCCTCATTTTGGTCTGATCTATATAGATGTATATAAAGTGCACTTTTTATCTCTCAAAAAGTGTTTTCCAGCGCTAAACCTTTCATCTGATTTCTAAATTGCTGCATTTGTAAATTCCAAAAGCCAATATAAAGGAATAATAGTGGTAAAAAAGCCCTTGTGGGTTTAATGAATGTTTTTTTTGTACAATTCTCCTTTAAGGGGCGTGGCAGGGGGTGTGTCTTATGCCTGCATGCTTTTGCTGATAGGTGTCCCTCATTCCCATCTCAGAAAGTTGGGAGGTATGGAATTACGCGGTCACTTCCACTACACTCCCTGACTTTGCTTCTTCTCTTACCATGTGTTAGTAAGCTAGTCAGATTCCCAGCTGAGTTTTTCTATTACTCGTATGGAAAATTCAGTGCGAGAAATGCTAATACTTCACTCTGCCTGAAGCCAAACAACATAATAACATCTGTGTTTGGGGACAAAGTTAGGCACTTTGGTGGAGAGAATTATTGCTGCGGTTCTCTAGAAGGGATATAAGCAGCTGGTATGTGCTGCAATCCCTTGGCACGGAGGCAATATTGGAGTAATTATTTAAAGTGGAACTCCAAGTTAATTGAATTTCCTTCCTAATACACTACATGCTTCAAATGGCCAATCAATAAACGGGGTTTTGCTATTTCTCGATGTGTTCTTAGTAGTTGCCTGTGAATCCTGCCAGTGCTGCCGCGCAGCATTTATTGCTAATGCAGAGCCAACAATGTTGCCGAATTTTCAGCAGCGTTGTTGGCCTTTGATGAACGTCAACCAATCTCTTTCAGCAGGGACATCAACATGCCAGCATCTGAAGTGCTTAAAGCGTTGCCGTCCAGCAAATAGTCCACGCCCATCAACCAGAGGAGCAAGGGAATTAAGCCAGAGGTTTTGCAGTCCACATAGAAAGACTAAAATGAAGATATTTCTATGGTAGGTGTGTCAGAGCAATAGGTAGGTAAGATTTGACAGGTGGGTTTTGGAAGCTTTTCCACCTACTCTAATAAATTATTTTACAAATAAATATGTGAAAAGTGTGGCGTGCATTTGTACTCAGCCCCTCTGAGTCAATACTTTGTAGAACCTCCTTTCACTACAATTACAGCTGCAAGTCTTTTTGGGGATGTCTCTACCAGCACATCTAGAGAGAGTGACATTTTTGCTCATTCTTCTTTGCAAAAAAGCTCAAGTTCTGTCAGATTGGATGGAGAGCGTCTGTGAACAGCAATTTTCAAGTCTTGCCACAGATTCTCAATTGGATTTAGGTCTGGAGTTTGAATGGGCCAGTCTAACACATGAATATGCTTTGATCTAAACCATCCCATTGTAGCTCTGTCTGTATGTTTAGGGTCGTTGTCCTGCTGGAAGGTGAAGCTCCACCTAGAGTTGCCACCTCATCCCTTTAAACCCGAACCTATATTGATTACACAGGTTCTGTGGCTGATTAAGGAGGTAATTAAACTCCCTTTGTACCTTATCTGCACTAAATTAGTAACAGAACCTGTGTAATTCATATGTGTTCGGGTTTAAAGCGATGAGGGGGCAACCCTACCTCCGCCCCAGTCTCAAGTCTTTAGCAGACTCTAAAAGGTTTTCTTTTGAGATTGCCTTGTATTTGGCTCCATCCATCTTCCCATCAACTCTGACCAGCTTCCCTGTCCCTACTGAAGAAAAGCATCCCCACAACATGATGCTGCCACCACCATGTTTCATGGTGGAGATGGTGTATTCAGGGTGATGTGCAGTGTTAGTTTTCCACCACACATAGCGTTTTGCGTTTAGGCCAAAAAGTTCAATTTTCGTCTCATCTGACCAGAGCACCTTGGCTTCTCGCAAACTGCAAACGGGACTTCTTATGGCTTTCTTTCAACAATGGCTTTCTTTTTGCCAGATTTGTGGAGTACACGACTTATAGTTGTCCTGTGGACAGATTCTTCCACCTGAGCTGTGGATCTCTGCAGCTCCTCCAGAGTTACCATGGACCTCTTGGCTGCTTCTCTGATTAATGCTCTCCTTGCCCGGCTTGTCAGTTTAGGTGGACGGCCATGTCTTGGTAGGTTTCCAGTTGTGTCATACTCTTTCCATTTTCCGATGATGGATTGAACAGTGCTCCGTGAGATGTTCAAAGCTTGGGATATGTTTTTATAGCCTAACCTCTCCACAACTTTATCCCTGACCTGTGTGGTGTGTTCCTTGGCCTTCATGAGGCTGTTTTTTTAATAAGGTTTTTTAACAAACCTCTGAGGGCTTCACAGAACAGCTATATCTATACAGAGATTAAATTACACACAGGTGGACTCTAGTTACTAATTAGGTGACTTCTAAAGGCAATTGGCAATTCACTAGATTCTAGTTAGAGGTATCAGAGATAAGGGGGGCTGAATACAAATGCACACCACAATCTTCAGATATTTGTAAAAAAAATTGAAAACCATTTATCATTTTCCTTCCACTTCACAATTATGTACCACGTTGTGTTGGTCTATCACATAAAATCCCAATAAAATACATTCAGGTTTTTGGTCGTAACATGACAAAATGTGGAAAATTTCAAGGGGAAAAAATACTTTTTCAGGGCACTGTAAATGAGGGGCGAAAATAAGACGGAACTGCCATTAACAATGTGGCACTTTTTGAGCACTTCTAGTTTCCCTTTTATAATTTCCTTTCCCCTGTTAAGCCTTTATCTTGAAGGCAAAACAAGTTGGGTTTTTTCAAGGCTTTTTATTCTTTTGTTTAATGTTTCACTAGTATCAGGGGGAGCACCCATACCTGGTTAAGGGATTATTTTGGCTCCTTTGTGAGTGGAGATAGAAAAGGGTTTAAAATCTAGGGACTGTACCCAGGCTCAAAAATAGGGGCTGTGGTATGTTGGGCTTTAGGGAGTGCAGTTAAGCCCTTCAGTAGCCACTGACCCCATTAGATGACTGTAGCTAGAAGAGGGCAGAAAGTATTTGCCCTCTTTCTCTCTACATCCACACTATTGAAATAATGAGCCAATCTACACTCACTTGCCACTTTATTAGGTACATCTATTCAATTGCTTGGTAACACAAATTGCTAATTAGCCAATCACATGGCAGCAACTTAATGCATTTAGGCATCTAGATGTGGTGAAGATGACTTGCTGAAGTTCAAACAGAGCATAATGGGGGAGAAAGGGGATTTAAGTGACTTCGAACGAGGCATGGTTGTTGGTGCCAGACAGGCTGGTCTGAATATTTCAAAAACTGCTGAACTACTGGGATATTCATACACAACCATCTCTTGAGTTTACATAGAATGGTCCGAAAAAGAGAAAATATCCAGTGGGTGGCAGTTGTGTGGACGAAAATGCCTTGTTGAGGTCAGAGGGGAATGGGATGATAGAAGGGCAACAGTAACTCAGTAACAATAACCACTCGTTACAACCAAGGTATGCAGAATACCATCTCTGAATGCACAACACATCAAACCTTGAAACATATGGGCTACAGCAGCAGAAGATCACACCAGTTGCCACTCGTGCTAGCTAAGAACGGGAAACCGAGGCTACAATTCGCACAGACTTACTAAGAGTGGACAACAGAAGATTGGAAAAACTTTGTCTGGTCTGATGAGTCTGGATTTCAACTGCGACATTCAGATGGTAGGGTCAGAAATTGGCATACACAACATGAAAGCATATGATCACTATCCTTAAATAAAAGACAGTGTTTTGTCATGATCAGTCATATTTTCAATATCAAATGCTACAATTTCTGCCAGGGTATGCCAACCTTTGAGCACAACTTCATATGTGTACTACACCTTTAAAATCCATAGATAACATCTTATAAAAATGTAAATATTAGTCAAGAGTTAGTAAAATAAAAAAAAAAAAATGATACCCTCCCCAGCACTGTAGAGATCTACCCCCAAGTAAAGATTTCCCCCTCAGCAGTACTTCTCCCCTACCCTCTTCCCCAGCAGTACACTTCATATCCTGACGCCCCTTATCCACACCCCCTGTTGAGGGTTAAGGGTCCATTTTTATGGTAAGGGTTAAGTGTTCAGGTCAGCTGTGCCCCAGTGGATGCCCTGGGGGGTATGAACCCCATTCCAGCCCCTTATCTACACCACCTGTTTAAAAATGAACCCTTAACCCTAAACAGGTGGTGTAGATAAGGGTCTGGAAAGGGGTCCATACCCACCCCCGAGTCATCTGCTAGGGCACAGCTCATCCGAACACTTAAGCCTTACATTAAAAATTAACCCTTAACTTTAATCCTAATGTAAGGCTTAAGTGTTCGGGTGAGCTGTGCCCTAGAAGATGACCCGGGGGTGAGTATGAACCCCTTTCCAGCCCTTTATCTACACCTCCTGCTTAGGGTTAAGATTAATGGTTCATTTATAGGGTAAGGGTTAAGTATTAGGGTCAGCTGTGCCACAGCAGATGCCCGGGGGGGGGGTATGGACCCCTTCCCAGCCCTTTTTCTACATCCCCTGTTTAGAGTTACGCTTAAGGGTTAACTTTTAGGGTATGGGTTAAGTGTTCGGTTCAGCTGTGCCACAGCAGATGCCCGGAGGGGAGGAGGGAATTGAAACTCTTTCCAGCCCTCTATCTAAACCCCCGTTTTAGGGTTAAGAGTAAGGGTTAATTTTTAGAGTAAGAGTTAAATGTTAGGGTCATATTAGCTTAAGTTTTAGGTGATGGGAAGGTTTGATGTTAGTGTTACCCTGGGGATCAGGTTATGGTTAGGGGTGGTCACTTATCTTTCCTCTTAGTTTTGGTGCTGAAACTCCAAGCCAAGAATTACCCTGTCCTACAAGAGCTAGCTATGATATACAGTATATTATGGAGGAGCGAGTAGTGTGATTGCCTTGACATTGGAACAATATAGGAAATGGCTAAATTTAGGAATATACACTATCAAAAGTATTGGGACATCTGCCTTTACACGCACATGAACTTTAGTGGCATCCCAGTCTTAGTCCGTAAGGTTCAATATTGAGTTGACCCACCCTTTGCAGCTATAACAGCTTCAACTCTTCTGGGAAGGCCGCCCACAAGGTTTAGGAGTGTGTATATGGGAATGTTTGACCATTCTTCCAGAAGCGCATTTGTGAGGTCAGGCACTAATGACGAGAAGGCCTGGCTAGCAGTCTCAGCTCTAATTCATCCCAAAGGTGTTCTATTGGGTTGAGGTCAGGACTATGTGCAGGCCAGTCAGGTTCCTCCACCCCAAACTCAGTCATCCATGTCTTTATGGACCTTGCTTTGTGGACTGGTGCGTAGTCATGTTGGAACAGTAAGGGGCCATCCCCAAACTGTTTCCACAAAGTTGAAAGAAATTGTCCAAAATGTCTTGGTATGTTGATGCCTTAAGAGTTCCCTTCACTGGAACTAAGGGGCCAAATCCCTGAAAAACAACCCCCACACCATAATCTCCTCTCCGACAAATGATTTGGACCAGTGCACAAAGCAAACATGTATATGATAGAAGAGCCATTAGTGCAATAGTCCTGACATTAGCTCAGTATTGAAGCTGGATGAATTAGGATAATTATTATGGAACGGCCAGTAGTATGATTGTCCACACATTGGCACGTAACAGGAGCTAGGTGAATCCGGATGTGCAGTATCCCACAAAAGTAGACCCCTCACATTTTTGAAAATTTTTTTTGGGTCCAATTGCCCATTTTCTCTCCCCAGTGTCATGTGACTCATTAGTGTTACAATGTCTCAGGTGTGAATGGGGAGCAGATATGGTAAATTTGGTATTATCGCTCTCACTCTCTCATACTGGTCACTGGAAGTTCAACATGGCACCTCATGGCAAAGAACTCTGAGGATCTGAAAAAAAGAATTGTTGCTCTTCATAAAGATGGCCTAGGCTATAAGAAGATTGCCAAGACCCTGAAACTGAGCTGCAGCATGGTGGCAAGTACCATACAGCGGTTTAACAGGAGAGGTTCCACTCAGAACAGGCCTTACCATGGTCAACCAAAGAAGTTGGGTGCAGATGCTCAGTGTCCTATCCAGAGGTTGTCTTTGGGAAATAGACTTATGAGTGCTGCCAGCATTGCTGCAGAGGTTGAAGGGGTGGGGGTCAGCCCGTCAGTGCTCAGACCATACGCTGCACACTGCATCAAATTGTTCCAGAAGGAAGCCTCTTCTAAAGATGATGCACAAGAAAGCCCACAAACAGTTTGCTGAAGACAATCAGACTAAGGACATGGATTATAGGAACCATGTCCTGTGGTCTGATGAGACCAAGATAAACTTATTTGGTTCAGATGGTGTCAAGTGTGTGTGGTGGCAACTAGGTGAGGAGTACAAAGACAAGTGTGTCTTGCGTACAGTCAAGCTTGGGGGTGGGAGTGTCATGGTCTGGGGTTGCATGAGTGCTGCCAGCACTGGGGAACTACAGTTCATTGAGGGAACCATGAATGCCAACATGTACTGTGACATACTGAAGCAGAGCATGATCCCCTTTCTTTGGAGACTGGGACACAGGGCAGTATTCCAACATGATAACGACCCCAAAACACACCTCCAAGATTACCACTGCCTTGCTAAAGAAGCTGAGGGTAAAGGTGATGGACTGGCCAAGCATGTCTCCAGACCTAAACCCTATTGAGCATCTGTGGGGCATCCTCAAATGGAAGGTGGAGGAGCGCAAGGTCTCCAACATCCACCAGCTACGTGATGTCCTCATGGAGTGGAAGAGGACTCCATTGGCAACCTGTGAAGCTCTGGTGAACTCCATGCCCAAGAGGGTTAAGATGGTGCTGGAAAATAATGGTGACCACACAAAATATTGACACTTTGGGCCCAATTTGGACATTTTCACTTAGGGGGGTACTCACTTTTGTTGCCAGCGGTTTAGACATTAATGGCTGTGTGTTGAGTTATTTTGAGGGGACAGCAAATTTACACTGTTATACAAGCTGTACACTCACTACTTTACTTTGTAGCAAAGTGTCATTTCTTCAGTGTTGTCACATGAAAAGATATAATAAAATATTTACAAAAATGTGAGGGTGTACTCACTTTTGTGAGATACTGTATATGATGGAAGAAGCAGTATTGTGATTACCCTGACATCGGCACAGTTTAGACATTGGGTTGCAGAAGAATGTCAGCAGTATATTTGTTCTGGCATTGCCACATCATAAGCAAATATCTGAACAGAATCAGAATATAAATTATGAAAGGGCTGGGACTGTTATTGTCCTGACATTGGCACAGCACGGAAGCTGATATCAGAAACAGAATCAGAACATGATCAGAGTCAGAAGCGTGACTTCGCCGCCATTAGCATGGGGCAGGCTATCTGAGCCCATTAAAGATATGCAGGATGATAAGAACACAAATAGGACAGCAATGGCACAGCATAGTATCAGCACAGACTAAAGTGAAGCAAAATTACTGGAGTTATTCTAATGGCTCATGCACACCTCAATTACTATATCTTTTTTTTCATGCTCTCTGTCCCTTGTGCATCATAAAATGATTTTAGTAAAGCTAATGCTGGAATGGATGCAGCATGTTGTCAATTTTATATTTGCAGCAAAGCCAAACAAACAGCAGCAACGCAGAGCGGGTTTCCTATTTGTTCTTACTCCTTTCAATATCCTCTGCACACAGTCATCACTATAGTTAATATGCTGAATTAGGCCTGGTTCACACCTATGCAGGTTGAAGCTGATGCATTTTCCAGGTGTGTTTTGCATTTTTTCACACATACTTTTAATGCATTTTGCAAAGTGTCTGTCGTCTTGCTGGAGAAACCAGTAAAAAAGGCAGCAGAAACGTATAAAAAAAATGCAAGCATGGTGTTTTTGATGCGTTTCCGCTGTGATTCCATTAAAGTGTATGGAACAAAAAACACAACCTGCTGTGGGAAAAAAGTCCTTGACCCTTTCCAAAAAAAACGCACCAGCAGAAAACGAACGGACGGTAAGTCTAACTAAGGTTTTCTCATCTCGTCTTTCAGGACAGCACCTGGAGATAAGAGAGTACTTACTCTAGGGTGGGACCACCACCTACAGGACTTTCCTGACGAATGATTGCTCTAATGCTGAGAGCAAGTCCAACCTGTAGTGGTGGGTAAAGGTGGAAAAACTCATTCACGTAGCCACCTTGCAGATTCGTCCCGGTGAAGCCCCTGCTCGTTCTGCTCAGGACGTGGCCAGTGCCACTCCCTGGGTTGAATAGGCCACTACCCCTGTGGGAGGATCTACCCCTGAAGCCTTATAGGCTTCATTGATGGCCATTTGCAGCCATCTTCCTATGGTGTTCTTAGAGGCACTGTACCCTTTACGCAGACCTGAGAACAATATGAACAGAGAATTCGATCTTCTGAATTCTCTTGTGATCCCAAGAGAGTGCAATAGACATCTTCTTACATCCAGGCTATGAAAAATTCTTTCCTTAGTGCTGGATGGTGTAGGGAAAAAGGTTGGAAGAACTATTTCCTGCGACCTGTGAAATACTGATGAAACCTTTGGTAGAAAACCAGGGTCAGTTATTAGCAAATTACAAATGCTTTCTCTTTAGGATTTGCTCCTCAGTAACCAGGTTGTCAATCTGATATGCTCGACACTGGGATGTTGAATGGGCCCCTGAGTTAGGTCTTTTCGTAATGGAAGGAACCAACGGCGTTCCACTGCCATCTTCTGCAAGGTTGAAAACCATGCCCTCTTGGGCCAAAACTGAGCCACTAAGATCATGCCTGTAGCCTCCTTTTGCAGTTTATTGGAGTACCAACGGAATCATCTGAAAGGGGGGGAAAGGCGTAGCACAAAGTGGAAGGTCCACAGCTGAGCTAGTGCGTCCAGGCTGTCCGCTTGATCTAGCCTGTTCAGGGAAAAATACCGCCACATTTGCATTGGCCTGAGATGCAAATTAGGTCGATCTGGGAAGCTCCCCATTTTCCTATTAGCATCTGGAATACCTCTGTATTCAGACGCCATTCTGATTCTAGTATCTGCTACTAGATTCAAGTCGACCTTCAGGTGTACCGCCGTCAGGGATGCTAGGTTGCCTTCTGCCCAAGACAGAATCTGAATAGCTAGAGTAATAGATAGAGTAATAGAGTAACACTCTGCTTCTCCTGCCTCCCTGTTTTGTTATGTAGGCCACTGCCGTGGCATTGTCGGACAACACTTGGATGTGGTGGCCTTTGACCCGATCCTTGAAGGCCCACAGCCCCAGAAGAATGGCCTTTAGTTCCCTCCAATTGGAGGATCTCTGTTTGTCCAAGCTCCTTAGGCCATCTGCCCTTCCAGATGGGCGCCCCAACCCCAAGAACTCGCATTTGTTGTCAACCTCTTTTCTACTGGGAATGGCCAGAGCAGACCTTTGTCCAAGTTTGACTGTCTCCTCCACCACCATAACTTCCTCTGAACCTGAGATTGAATCTTAATCAACCTCTCCAATGACCCCCCATAGGACCAATTCCTCAGAATTGCCTGCTGGAGATCTCTTGAATGGAGACATGCCCATTGCTCTGCTGGGATTGATGCTGTGAGGAGTCCTAGTACTAACATGGCTGCCCTGATCGAGATTGACAAATTTGTTTGGGCCTTTTTTACTGCGTCTTGGACTCTCTCTACTTTTTCCTCTGGGAGAAAGATTCTTTCCTGTATGAAATTGATGGTATACCCCAGAAACCTTATTGTTTGGGATGGGATCATGCTTGATTTTTCTCTGTTTATGATCCAACCGAGACTCTTCAAGTGTCTCTTTCTCCAAAAGATCCCCTGATTTGGCAAATAGCAGGAGGTCATCCAGGTATGATACGATCGTTATTCCCCTTAATCTGAGGGGTGTAAAGGCCTCTGCCATCATTTTTGTGAAAATCCTTGGAGAGGAAGACAGCCCGAATGGGAGAGCTCTGAGCTGTAGGTGCGAAATTACTCCTCCCATCTTGACCACTAACCGTAGGTATTTTTGCAATGCTGGTGCTATGGGCACGTGAAGGTATGCATCCCTCAGATCTATGGATGACAGAAAGCAGCCTGGCGTCAGAAGACTCTTCACTGCAAAAATTGTGTCCCTCCTGAACCTCTTCTATTTAATGGACTTGTTTAATATTTGCAGATTCAAAATTAAATCGACATTTCACTGAATGCTTCTTGACTAGGAACACGTGCGAATAGCACCCTTGTCCTTCCTCTTCCCAGGGAACACGGATGATCATTCTCTGCTGAATAAGTTCTTGCAGGAGAGATGACATTGCTAGGGACTTCTTGGTCTCGGGGAGTCTAAGTTATGTAAAACCGACTGTGAGAACTCCAGTCTGTAGCCCTCTGATATTGTCTTGAGGACGACCAGACTGGTTGTTGCCGTCTCCCACTGTGGAAAAAAGGACTGTAGTCTTCCTCCCACAGTCGAAGGACTGTCACTGATATTTAGTGGAATTGTAAGGAGGTCGGAATAGCACCCCCGACTTGCCCCATCCTCTCTGGGACCTCCAGGGTCTCTTGTATCCTGTCTTCTTTGTGTCCTGGATGTGGCAAAAAGTATGAAAGTTTTTCTTAACCTTAGGGGTTACCTTCTTTTTTTACTGGGAAGGCCTTCTTTTTATCTGACATCTTATCCAACACGGCTTCAAGAACCGGGCCAAACACTAAATGCCCCTCGAACGGAAGACCACATAACTTTGCCTTTGGAGCAGTATCTCCATGTTTTAACCCATAGTGCCCTACATGCTGAGTTTACCAGGGCCGAGGATCTTGCAAACATCTTTATAGATTCTGCGGAGGCATCTGCCATGTACCCTACTGATTTCTGTAATACTGGTAGAATGTCCAACAGATCTTTGTGGGAGGTTCCTGCTTCAATATGACTTTTCAACTGTTCAAACCAGTGCTCTAAGTTCCTGGCCACCACAGTTGAAGCCATAGCTAGTTTTAAATTGGCTAAGGTCGAGTCCCAAGCTTTGCCCTTCTATCCATGGTGTTGTTTAGGATGCCCATATCCTCAAATGCCAGGTCTGTATTCCATGACACTTGTGAAAAGGCTGCATCAAGTTTTGTTTTTTTATTCCATACTTGAGTTCTATCCCTTTCAAAAGGAAATCTCAGTTTGAGTGATTTAAAGAAAATAGGGGCCCTTTTCGGGTCTTTCCACCCTCTCTTTACTATTTCCAACAGGAATTTATGAACTGGGAATACACGATGTTTAACGTCCCCCAAGCCCTGAAACATGTCATGTAAAGTTAACTGGGCTTTGTCCGCTTTGATGTTCAAAGTCGTATGGATGGTCTTTAATGGATCATCCTCCTCTTCTAGAGATAATTTGTAGCGTTGAAGAAGAAGCTTCTTTTTCCTCACCCTCTTCTTCCTCAGAACCTGGGGAAACACTTCCCCCTTTGTCCTCTAAATCACTGACCCCTCTGGGTGAAGAAATACTTGGATGAGAACAGGATGGCGAACTGCCTCTACTGTCAGGCTGTGCAACCGGGTGTTTGTCCAGATAAGAACGGAACGTTTCAAATGTGTCTGGAATGAGCCGAGTAGTTCTCCAGGCTGGGTAGCGGAGGACGTCTCCTCTTTAACCAAATCCGCTATACAGGTCCTACATATCACTTTGGTCCAAGACTCCCCAAGTGTGTTTTTTGCAAGACGGGCATAATCTCTTCGGGGGAGGGAAGGAATGCTTGGATTTTTCTTTGGCTTTTGTCTCAAAAACACCAAAATCCCACTCCAATAAATATATTTACCATTATTGTAATAAACAGGTCAAGAAGACAAAGCCCTTGTATTCCAGGGGAATACCCAAGCTGTCAAGTAGAAGAACTAACCCTTTAGCTCCTTTGTTGTTACTGCAGCTTTACCTAGCTAGTGACTCCCCCACTGAGTCACCATGCTAAAGAAAAACAAACACACTCTCCTTATTGCTATGATCCAAGAAGAGTGATGCAGGCAATATTACATTTTTATGCTTGAGTTTAGATATGCTTTAAGAGCTCATGCCTATGGACATATGAGGGGCATACAACATATAATTGTCTTTTTCCAAGCCAGGGAAGCCCAGGTGCTGTGTACTGCCAGCCATAGACATGAATGGCTGTGTGTGGCTGTTTTTTGGTATAAATTCAATCCTGTGCATAACATATGGAAGTATTCCAAGTCTGCATGCAGGGAATGCATCTGTACACCAAATGCGGGCATGTATGAATACTACAGTATACCCGTGCACAGCTGTATGCAGCACCTGTGCTTCCCTGGCATTGAAAAAAAAAAAAGAACGTATTTATGGTGTATGCCCCTAATGCACCCATATGCATGAGCCCTAAACCATAAAATGTTCAGAAGTGGCCAGAAGAAGTAAAAAGAATAAAAAATAAATCTGCAAATATTTATGACAGGCATTTATATAGTGCCAGAAATCTACACACTGTACATTCACATCAGTCCCTACCTTCAAGGAGTTTATAGTCTAAGGTCTCCATCTCACACACATACATATACTAGGGACAATGTATGCTGCCTACCAACATGCCTTTGGAGTGTGGGAGTGCCCAGAGCAAATACGGGGGAAAATGCAAACTCCAAGCACGTAGCATACTGGTCAGGGTTGCCAACCGTCAGTAAGTTCATGGACAGTTTTTAAAAAATCTGTGATTTTTATAACAGTCTGTAAATATAGCGAAAAAAGATAAAAACTTATGGCTGTTTAGATAGGACAAAAAAAAAAAAACTATAAAAATTGGACTTTACTGGTACCAAAGAGGAATGACCGCAAGAAATATATAAAAATATACATTTTATTCCAAAGCGTTAAAAAATATATATTGTTGATAAAAACATCAAATCCAATATCCTGTGCGACTGGCTTAATAAACCATCATTATTATACTTTGCAGAGGTAATACAAGAGGTCATACTAAGAAACCACAGAGATCACAAGAGGTTGACGCGTTTTGCTCATTAGCTTCCTCAGGACCTCATCTTCTTGACAGCAAAGATAAAGTAGCGCATCTCTTAAACAGTATAGCCTGGAGATGCGCCACTTTATGTTTGCTATCAAGAGGATGAGGTCCTGAGGAAGCTAATAGGTGAAATGCGCCGACTTCTTGCATCACCTCTACAAAGCATGATGGTTTATTAGCATGACTTCTTGTATTTCCTCTGGAAAGTATAATAATGATGGTTTATTAGTATGGCCAGATTGCACAGGATATTTGAATTGATGTTTTTATCAACAATATGTTTTTTTTTTTAATGCTTTGGAATAAGATGTATATTTTTATATATTTCTTGTGGTTGTTCCTTTTTGGTACCAGTAAAGTCCAATTTTTATAGATTTTTTGTAGTAACTGTAAATATCAGGGGCTGACAATCTGTCATGTTGTGTTGACTTTTTGTAAAATGACTTGTTATGGGTATTGTCAGTGTTTCCATATTGTGTTTATACTGTTTAAAGCAGTTGTAAACTGCTGGACATTTTTTTTTCTTTGAACTCTGCAAGGTAATGTCATAATGTGCTAGCATGCATTGCATACTAGCACATTATGTAAAACTTGCCTGAAAACTAAGCCTTCCAGTGCCAAGAGCTGCAGGCGGTCCCATCCTCTCCCATCTTCCATCCGGGTTTCGTGGACTCGTGACTGGCCTGAGCCGCGATGGCATCACTCCTGCACATGCGGGGGAGCTGCCCTTTACAGCACAGGGCTCTGAAGGAAGGGCACGGGTGGCCATTCTATCAGAGCGCATGTGCCAGTGATGTCACTGGCTGCATGTACAGTAAATATCTCCTAAAAACAGTGCACATTTAGGAGATATTGACACTACCTATAGACAAGCCTTATTATAGGCTTACCTATAGGTAAAAGCCTGAGATGGAAGTTTACTTCCACTTTAAATATTGATTTCCTTTATTTGTGATGTCCTTTTTAAGGTTGTCCATAAAAAATGTGCTCCGTTAGTAAATTTCCCATGTTTTGTCATTAAAAAATGCTGCAGGAGGTTGGCAACATTGATATTTGCTGGGATTTGAACCAAGGTTCCCAGTGCTGCAAAGCAGGAGTGCTAACCACTAAGCCACTATCTGCAAAGGATCAGTTTGCAAATGTCTTATGCACTTGCCTACCAGTTCCATTAATGGAAAATACAGCCCTGTGCACAGTGCAGAACAAAAAGATCTGGTCCATAGCAAACACTCAGCATGGACTGCCATGGCATTATCCCAGTCTAGATATTACAGCATCATACGGAGAATGAGATGGTCTCGCCTCCTGTGCTCCTCTCTGTCACATATATGTATAATCACCTTAGAGCAGCTCTCCACCCACACAGCAAGAAGGAGACAGACGTGACAGACTGGCAATCCCGGGTGACATGGAGCCAGCGAGGGGGGGGGGTAGGTATAGCATGATTTACTGATGATTGGAGAGCACAGAGACAGTCACTGGGTGGGGAGGGTCGGGATTCCCTCTTCTGAGAGGCATTAAGCTGATTAAATGCAGCCTCTGTGATAACAAATGGACTCTGCATCAGTAACGCGTCCCCTTGTAGTTTCAGCACCAACGCGGCGTGGACAGCTCATGGGAAAAGTGCGTCAGTTAGCACCCACCGGAGCTCCGCAGATCACTTTCATGGACGCTTTACTCATTTAAGCTGGCCATACACTGTGCGAATTTTGGCTGGTTCCTGATGGCTGGCTGCCTTAACCCTTCCTTCCCAAGCAGAGGCAGGACTTGGCATTGGCAGAGCATTCCTTGTAATGGATGGTGACAGCTGCTGCCTTTACCATCCCGCCTCTGACCTTCAAATGTCCTGTGCAGAGATGGGAGAGGCGAGGAAGAGATGGAGGGATGCGATGGGGTAGAGGGGAAAGCTGAATGCAGGAAGGGAGGAGGGAGAGGAGCTAAATTAGCAAGGGAGGAGGAAAAAAAAAGAGAAAAAGGGCTACGAAGGAGAAAGCAATATAGTGGAAGGAGAGAGAGCGGGAAAGAGAGACAAGGATCATGAGACAGGGTGCGAAAAGAGACAGACCGATGATAGAAAAAAAAAAAAAAAGAGGGGGCAGAGAGATAGGCAAAAGAGAAGACAGAAAAGCGAGAGAGAAGAGACGAATACAAGACAGAGAGAGAGGAGATACAGGGAGAGCCTAGAACAGCATCTCTCAACCAGGGTTCCATGGATTCCTCCAGAGATTGCTCCTTGAGCAATAAGCAATTTTTGACTTTCAAATAAGTAATCTGACCCCAGTGATCTTTTTTTTTTTTTTATCTGTATCCGCAACATTCTTCCCACTGACCGCCACTGTATGCAACATTCTTTTCACTGACCACCAAAGTAAGGAATATTCTTTCCATTGACATGAAGAGCATTTCCCCCACTGAGCTCTAGAGTAATGAGGCCTGTTTCCCAATTACCACCAATGTAAAGGGGTTTTTCTGCCACTGACTACCAATTTAGGAGCATTCTTCCCACTGCCCCCAATGTAAAGAACGTTCTTCCCATTCACCACCAATGTAAGCAGAATTCTTCCCACCAACTACCAATGTAAGCGACATTCTTCCCACTGACCCCCAATGTAAAGAGCATTCTTCCTACCGACCCCCAATGTAAGCGACATTCTACACCACTGACCCCCAATGTAAGCAGCATTCTTCCCACTGCCCCCAATGTAAAGAACGTTCTTCCCATTCACCACCAATGTAAGCAGAATTCTTCCCACCAACTACCAATGTAAGGGACATTCTTCCCACTGACCCCCAATGTAAAGAGCATTCTTCCTACCGACCCCCAATGTAAGCGACATTCTACACCACTGACCTCCAATGTAAACAGCATTCTTCCCACTGACCCCCAATGTAAGGAGCATTCTTCAACCTGACTCCCACTGCAAGGAGCATTCTTCAACCTGACTCCCACTGCAAGGAGCATTCTTCAACCTGACTCCCACTGCAAGGAGCATTCTTCAACCTGACTCCCACTGCAAGGAGCATTCTTCAACCTGACTCCCACTGCAAGGAGCATTCTTCAACCTGACTCCCACTGCAAGGAGCATTCTTCAACCTGACTCCCAATGTAAGGAGCATTCTCCCCATTGACCACCAATGTAGGCAGCATTCTTCCCATGGACTACCAATGTAAGGGACATTCTTCCCACTGACCACCAATGTAGGGATCATTCTTCCCACTGACCTCCAATGTAAGAAGTTTTATTCCCACTCAAACCCCACTGTAAGGAGCATTCTTCCCACTGTCTCCCAGTATAAGGAGCATTTTTGCCACAGACTGTCAATTTAAAGGCACAATCTTTCCTTCGACCACCAAAGAACATTCTTTCCACTTACCACTAATGTAAGGAGCATTCTTTCCACTGACCATCAGAGGAATGGGGCCCTGCTCCCATTTGCCACCAATGCAAGGGGGTCTTTCTCCCACTGACTACCAATCTATGGAAGACAGTCTCCACTGACCACCAATGTAAGGGAACACTTTGCTGACCATCAGTAGAAGGGCACATGTCTCAGCTGACTTACCTTTCACAATAATGTGCCATGAGCTGTAGATACAGTAATTATCAGCAGGAGTTTCTCTGAGACCTGAAAGTCATTTCAAGGGTTCCTCCACATTAAACTTGAATCAGAAAAGGGCTGGCGACTCGGATGCTCTTGAATAAAAGTCCTTTATTGGGTTACATGGGTACAGGCTACGCTGACTAAAGCATTCTTTCACGTTAAACAGTTGAGAAAAGCTCAGATAGAGGAAAAAGAGTGGAGCAGAGAGAGAAAAGAGAAAGATAGGGTGGGTATAAGAGAGAAGATAGGAGAAGCGAATGGGAGAGCGAGGGAAAGAGAACGAGAGAGAGGGGGATATAGAGAGAGGAAGAAGTTGGGGAGATAAGCAGGGTGGAGAGCCAGAGAAGATAGACATGGGGGTGTAGAATAGAAATAGAGAGGGAAAGAGACACAGGGGATAGAGAGAGGTAGAAGTTAAATAAAATAGTGAAGAGAGAAGATAAAGTAAAAAGCAGAAAGAGAACAGGAGAGTGGGAGAAAACAAGGGTGGGGTGAGAGACAAGTCAGGGACCTAGACATAACAAGGAGAGATAGAGAAGGAGATAAAATAAAGATTGGGAGACTGCAAAAAGGGAAGAGGTAAGGAGATAGAGGAGGGCAGTGGCCTGAAACTTTAGAGAAAGACAGTGTATGGTGCATTGAAAATAGAAAAGAATGTGGCATTTGAGAAAGAAAAGACTAGTAATTCAAGAAACACACATGAAGAGAAGGAGGGAAGAGATATAAGACTGACCATACACTATACACCCTGATTGTATCATTTCTGTACAATTTTCTTTAAGGTTACCAAACAATGTAATAAGAGGACAGATTTTTAAAGCATATGATCAGCTCAAGGGGGGCCAAACAGAGAAGTGCTTTATAAAGGATTGTAATGCTGATCGATTTACTGACTGAGAGAAAAATGCAAATGGAAAATGGAAAAGATTGTCCGATGCACCACACGCAATCATATTGATCCATCTGCTTTCCTGAGATCAGATTTTTCACCTATACTGATCAGAATAACTTCAAAGAAATCAATTGGTTTCGCTTAACCACTTCAACTCTGGAAGGTTTTAACACTTTCCTAACCAGGCAATTTTTTTGCAATACGGCACTGCGTTGCTTTAACTGACAATTGCGCGGTTGTGAGACGCTTTATCCAAATTAAGTTGATGTCCTTTTTTTCCCCCACAAATAGAGCTTTCTTTTGGTGGTATTTGATCACCTCTGCAGTTTTTATTTTTTGCGCTATAAACAAAAAAAGATCGACAATTTTGAGAAAAAAAAAAAAAACACAATATTTTTTACTTTCTGCTATAAAACATAAAAATGTAAAAAAAAAAATTGAATTTCTTCATAAATTTGGGCCAATATGTATTCTACTACATATTTTTGGTACAAAAAATCCCAATAAGCGTATATTGATTGGTTTGCACAAAATTTATAGCATCTACAAACTATGGGATAGATTTATGGACGTTTCATTTTTTTGTAATGGTGGTGATCTGAGATTTTTAGTGGGACTGCAACATTGCGTAGGGCAAATCTGACACTTAGTGACACTTTTTGGGGACCAGTGACACCAATATAGTGATCAGTGTTAAAAAAAAAAATTGCACTGTCACTGTATAAATGACACTGGCAGGGAAGGGGTTAACATCAGGGGCAATCAAAAGGGTTAAATGTGTTCCCTATGTGTGCTTTCTGACTGTAGGGGTAGTACTTTGACTAAAGGAAAACAGAGATCCGTGTTTCTGCTTAGCAGAAACACGAGATCTCCAATTTTCTCTCTGGCAGAACTGCGGTTTGCCTTGTTTACATAGGCAGACTGACGTTCAGACTGACCATCATGGCTGCCAAACCCGCTGATTGGCTCCCACTGTGTCCAATCACAGCGGTAGCAGGGCTCCGGCGGTGCGTGCCCCAGAGACAAAGAAGGTGATCACATACAGGTATGTGATTTTGCGCTTAAGGGCCGCCCTGCCTACATGTATGTGGGGGCAGTCCTTAAGTGTGTTTAGAACCAAAGAGGTTGGGGATTTTTAAGGTGCAAATCAATTGAATAGATATCAAATATTTTTGTATAAAAAGATTTTTATTTTTTTTTGGGGTTCTAAACATTCTTTCTTGGGATGTGGTGCTAGAAATTAAACTTGGGCATGTGCTCATATAAATTTCAGTCCTTAAGTGGTTAATATTGATCAATGACACAGTGGGGGAGATTTACTAAGACTGGAACACTCACAATCTGGTGCAGCTGTGCATAGTCGCCAATGAGCTTCCAATTTCAGCTTGTTCAATTAAGCTTTGACAAAAAAAACCTGGAAGCCCATTGCTTTCTTTGCAGAGCTGCACCAGATTTTGCACTTCATGGTTTTAGTAAATTAACCCCTGTATGTGTTTCAATAATTCATACAATCTATGATGTCTGATTCTGTGAAAATTGTTGTGAGTATGGCCACCATAAGACAGAGAAAGAGAAGAAAATGACAAAAAAAAGAGAATCAATGAGGTGGAAAGAGAACAGGAATATAGATAAGACAGAGATAGAACAGAATGTATGAGGACATATCTCCAAAATTACAAAAATAAGGGAAATTAGATTTTTACTGAAAGATGCCCCTATTGGATTGAACCTCTATTGCCATTTCTGTGACAACTCATATTTTGCATATTCTCCCTCTTTTGGTCCTGGTGACAGCATTTCCTAGGACAAATGGAGAAGGCGAATCTCCATTCTGTAGACCCAGGCAACAATGAAAACCTAAGTGGGGTTAACCCTCCCACACTTTATCCAAATTTAGATGGCTTTAGATCGAAAATAATTTGGAGGATGAAACGAACAGTCGAAAAACAGAATGGGGGTAATTTACTAAAACTGGAGAGTGCAAAATCTGATGCAACTCTGCATAGAAACCAATCAGCTTCTAGGTTTTTTTTTTGTCAAAGCTTATTTGAACAAGCTGAAGTTGGAAGCTGATTGTCTACCATGCACAGCTTCACCAGATTTTGCACTCTCCGGTTTTAGTAAATCAACCCCAATGGGGTTGATTTACTAAAGGCAAATTGACTGCAAAGTACAGTTGCACTCTGCAAGAGCAGTTACTCCAGAGCTTAGTAAATGAGCAGAAACTCTGCTGATTTTCATCATCCAATCGTGTGCAAGCAAAAATGCTGTTTTTTTTCATTTTCCTTGCACGTGATTGGGTATTCTTTGCAAAGTAAAGCTTGCAGAGTGCAACTGCACAGTCTATTTGCCTTTAGTAAATCAACCTCTGTGTGTCCATCCAACTTAGATGGAGGAAATGAGATGAGAGTAGAAGACTTGGAAAATAGGAAAACATGAGAAGACAAAGATTAATTCGAAAACTAAAAAATGTGGAATATATTTTAAAAACATTTTGAAATCAAATGGATCAAAAAAAAAAAAAAGGAAGAAGTAATTTATGCAAGTGTGGAATAGGAAAAAACAAAAATGATAGGATATTTACTAGGAAACAATAGAATGAAGATTGTTCTGAAGTTAAAGTAGATGATTACAGCATGTCCCATCGCTGCCAAAATTGCCTTTGTCTGCTTAAATCTTGCGGGCTAGCTGGGTGCCAAAGCCCGAGAGTCTATTTTCACTCCACTTGAACTCAAGAAAACAGGCCACACACCAATGATGTCTTGGAAATCCAATTGGTTTTATTGAACAAGTGGCTTGAGGTGGAAGGTTCGATGTGTGTGCTGGAAGTTACTTGCTTGTTCAATAAAAGAAAATTGTATTTCCAGGATCTAATTGGTGTGTGGCCCATTTTCTTCAGTTTGACTGAACTTTAAGTAGATACAAACCCAATAATGAAAATTTCATGTACAGAATCCCAAAACTCAACACAGTGAGCATCAAAGCCATTATAATATCAAATCGTGTGCCTATCACTCTTATTTTCCCACAAAGGGAAAGATACCCCACCCCCCCATCTGGAAATTAAATCCCTTTTTACTAGGGAACCCAACCCATGATACTTCTGGATCTAAGAATAATGGAGGGACACAAATGCATTATTAGTGGTGAAAAGCTCTAGGCTAAAATCCAAACCAAGATCCAAAACACATATAGAGCTACCCCAAAGGAACCACTGAGAATTTAATAGGTTTTTCCTGTATAGTACAGTGGCTGCCAGTCACACAAGCAACAGTCCATTCACTCCAGCTCCATTAAACATGTGGAGGTCTTTCTTAGTTTTATTGCTGAAGAAATTTAACAGGAGAGCGGTAAGGTAATATGGGATACGCCCAAAACACTTAAGAACAATTGTCAAAAGGACACTCTTCTCTTGATAACATTAGCACAGTCTAGCTCTCACAGCTGGGAACCTTGAGGGGGTTTAAAGAACAGTCTATTTTCTCATAGCTGGGGACCATGAGGTAGCTCCAAATGTCTCAAAGCTCATATATTATATAGGATTCATTACACAGAGTGATATATTTCAAGCATTTCTGTATTTTAATTTTGATGATTATGACTTACAGCTAATGAAAACCCAAAATTCACCAAAATTCAGTATCTCCGAAAATTAGACTATTACATAAGACCAATAAAAAAAAAATAAGATTTTTCCTACAGCTTACCCATAAAATCCTTTTCTTGGAGAAAATCACGGGACACAGAGCAGCTATAGTAATTACTATCTGGGCTATACGCTACCTATAGGCACACTCTATATAACCCCTCTTATACAGGAATGACCTCAGTTTTGTAGCAAGCAATTCCCAAAAGAGGGAAGGGGTCTCGGAGTCCCGTGATGTACTCCAAGAAAAGGATTTTACAGGTAAGCTGTAGGAAAAATCCTATTTTCTTTATCGTATATCACAGGACACAGAGCAGCTATAGTAATTACTATCTGGGATGTCCCAAAGCAATGCCGAGCGGAGGGAGACACCATCATAGAAACTGCCACCAAAGGAGGACCTACTCTGCTATGTGTAATAGGCTGAGCCCAAAGGCAGTATCTTCTACGCGATTGACATTGACCTGGTAAAAACCCTGTAGATGTATAAACAAAAGACCAAATAGTAGTCTTTTACACCTGGGCCACTGACACACAATGATGGATGGTCCAAGATACTCCCACACCTGGTAGAGAAACTCTCCCCAGAAAACAATGATATTTTTGCCATTTAAACCATGGCATCATTGATAAACTGCTGGATCCACTGCTAAATATTTGACTTGGATGCTGCCTGCCCTTCCTGGGCTCTTCTGGCAGCACAAATCAGGATTCCTGACAACTCAAGTAGACCCTGAGCATCTGAACTACCTCTAGAGTAGGTTGCGATCTTTCTCCAGCCGACTGTGAATTAGGAGAAAAATAAAAGGCAAGACACTGTCCTGATTCAAGTGAAAAACTAGAAACCACTTTAGGTAATAAAAATGGATGAAGACGCAACATCACCTTATGATGCAAGACCAAGAAAAGAACCGCCAACTCTGACACTCAACTTCGTGAAGTGATAGCAACCAAAGAAGCCACTTTATGAGATAAAAGGACCAACAGAATCCCCCGACTGGTTCAAAAAGTGGCCTCTTCAAGGACAGTCAAGATCGATTCAAGTCCCAAGGACACAAGAATGGCCTGACAGGTGGGACTGTCCAAGTTACATGCAGTATGAGGTATGAAACAAGGAGTGAGAAACATCTGCCCCTAGAAAAATATGTTAGGGATGAACTCTGACCCTTAAATGGTACTCAAGTTCAAACTCCTTTCCTCTAGAACCAGACCTTAAGGTGTTACCAGTACATGTACCCTTATTGGCAGTGGGACTCTTGTCCCGGACACACCTGTCCCAAACTATTGTAGAACTTGGAATCTAGAAGATTCCCCTGCAGAGTTCCCCTTGCCACTATCCTATCTATACCTGGAACATGTATTGGTGATAGAGACAGCACCTGTACTGTCCCAGACAGAATGTGGTACACCTCCCTGATTCGCATGACCTCTGGTGCTGAAATTCCAAGCTATTGGGCAGTATTCTCTCCTGTGGAGACCAAGCCCACTGAACTGTAGCCAGGCTCTAGTCAACTTAGAGAGTCTGGCATCAGTGGTTATTTTCCAAATTCCTGAACAGGAAGAATATCAAGCACCAATTTTTGCTCTGCAACACCCCGAAAATGGAGCCTTCCGGCAATGCAATGCCTGGATCTTCAAGTTCCAGACAGAGAATAAACCTCTACCAAGACCTGGAGTAGGGCTGTATGTAGAGAACGTGCTTTCACCTAAACACAGCTTCCTCCTGTAGAAATATATATTGAAGGAACCCCGGGAATTTTTGCTTCCTGAACAAAGATTATTGAAGTAAAGAGCATTGAGGTGCCTTCAGCAAGCCCATCACTGGGGCTAGACGCTTTGAGAACCCTCCGGAGCTGTGGCTAACCCAAAGGAAAGATTCAGAAAAAAAAAAAAAAAAAACGGCTTTTCACTGCAATTACAGAAATCTTTAATGGGCCTGGAAACAAACCACCACACGGAGATGTGAATTTACAGATGATTATGGACCCCCAAATCTACCTCTTGCAAATAGGTCATCACTGAACAGTCTAGCCTGTCTGAAGCAGAAGGATGTTCAGCGGCTTGAGATCTTAAAGGGGTTGCAAAGGCTTGTGTTTTTTCACCTTAATGCATCCTATGCATTAAGATAAAAAAACACCTGGTAGTCACCGGCCCCCCAGCCCCCCCGTTTTACTTACCTGAGCCCCGAAATTCCGTTGGCGTGTCCCTGCCATCATTCCACGGGTTCCCGGCTCTTGATTGGATAGATTGATAGCAGCACAGCCATTGGCTCCCGCTGCTGTCAATCAAAACCAATGACGCAGGCGCTGGGGGGCGGGGCCGAGTCCGGCATTCGTGTCTGTGGACGCAAATGCTGGACTTGGGAGCGCGCCCGCAAGGAAACCCCCTCGGCAGAGCGCTTCTCCACAGGGGTTATCTAATGTGGGGAGCAGCCGCAAGAGCCGCCGGGGACCCCAGAAACGGATGTTTGGGGCCACTCTGTTCAAAACGAGCTGCATAGTGGAGGTAAATATGACATGTTTGTTATTTAAAAAACTATCCTTTAGTATCACTTTAAGGTAGACCTCATGTCCCCATTTGGCTTTGGAACTGCTACCATTTAACTGTCTCAAAATAATGAGCCCATAACTTCTGCTCCAAGAGCAAATGCAAGACAAAAGACTGACGACTCTGTGACAGACTCAGACAGTCCCAAGAGGTGCACTTAACCAGGTTTCTGCCGGCTAAAGATGTAACAAACCATCTCAGAGACTGCCCTAAGATTTTCTGGCCTGAGATACTCTCAAACCCAGCAGCCTGAGATGCCTCCCTCACCCAGGCGGGGAAAGCTTACAGCATCTGGTATTCTCAGGCAGTCTCCCATCTATATACTAACCAGGCTTGATCCTGCTTAGGCTTCGATCAACCGAGATCAGGCATGATCAAGGTGATGCAGCCGCAGTCTGACAAAAAAGAATGCGCCAGTAAACACTGCAATGCCAAACACCACAGTGGCTCAGGTGCACCCAACACCACTGTCCATTGGGAAATGTGGACACCGCCAGATCCCTGAACCTGAGAGCAGTGCCCCTGCTGCCTCTCTTTTCTGGAACAATTTAATTCGTATAACAGGTAAATAATGCAGCAACTATATTATCCAACCTAATATACAATCCTCCCAGGATGCAGGCCTAAAACAATGTTGGTTTATCTCTGTGCAACCCCTTAGGTATGCAAGCACCTAGGTATGCAAACATGCAGGTATACAAGTATTCTTGTCATTCATGCATTTGTGTATGCAGTACAAGGTCAATAAGCACACACGCATGTACCCCCAGGCAAACAAGCACCCAGGCAAATAAGCCCATATGCATGTAGTCCTATGCAAATAAGCACATATGTATGTAGTCCCAGGAAAAGTACATATGTATACATCTTAATGGAAATAAACATACATATGCAGTACAAATGAAAACATGCCAGCATGTGTTTAAGCAATATGCATCTATGGAAGCATACGTTTATGGAAGTATGCTTATGCAACTATGTATTTAGGCAAAATATGAAAGCGTGTGCTGTACACATGCATTCACATGCATTCATGCAACATGTGCCCATGGAAACAAGCATTTTGGCAATAAGCAAGCTTACGTTTATGAAGCATTACACCATGTATCTTTATGCGATCAAGTATCTTTATACAACCATGTACCCTTATGCGATCATGTATAACCATGTATATTTAAGCGAACATGTATAAACATGCATCTTTATGCAAATATGTATCTTTATGCAACCAGATATCTTTATGCAACCAGGTATCTTTATGCTACCATGTATATCCAAGCAAACATGTATAAACATGCATCTTTATGCAATCACATATCTTTATGCAACCATGAATAACCATGTCTATTCATACAAACATGTTGAAACATGCATCTTTATGCAACCATGTATCTTTATGTAATCATGTTTTATATATAATATAAATTTATGCAAACATGAATAACCATGCTTCTTTAGCTTCCTTGTGCAACCGTGCATTCTGTGCAACCATGATCATGTATCTTTATGCAAACATGTATAACCATGTATATTTATGCAACTACGTAAAAACATGCATATTCAGCAACAGATGCATTTCAGCAACTGTGTTCCAGCAACCGCACATTCTAGCAACCGTGAGTTTCAGGTAGTTTGCAAGCAAGCACCCACTTAACTGCAGTTGGCCCCATGGCTAAATCCTGCAGAATTTAGCCAAGCACATATGCACTATACTGGAGATACAACTCCTTAAAATGCACCCATGCTCATGTTTTTCCAAACGTGTATATTTAAACATGCGGTTAAGCAACAAGATTGGAAGCATGTATACTATGCTGCACCTGCCTACAGAGCAGTCAACACTTTGAAAAGTCAACTGCTAACCATCCAGGGGTGTATCAACTTACAGTTGTACAGTCCCCCGGATAAGCAGTAAATATGCAGCATATAATTATGACATGCCTTCACACAGTTCTTCCATAGTAAGTACTCACACTTTGTTAGTATCCATGGGCTGCTGCTATGTCTCCAGAGGCCTACTGAACCTGTTGCCACATGGCATGGCCGCCCCTCCTGCCTATGTAAAAATAGGCTATACTGAGCGAGCCTGCTCGCTCTAGCGGCTGGAGGAGAAACAGCAACCAACATGAGTAAGAGTACATAGCATGATTAAACAGCACACTGCTCCCAGTGGCCACCGGGAGAACAGACAGTCAGAACTCTTTTTTTTTTTTCAAAAAAAGAGAAACTGCAAACAAATACAGACTTACCACTCCTGCTGCAGGACTCTGACATAACAGGAGTCCAATCTTCCCCCATCATGGCTAACTTTGTCATAAAAGACCTTCAGAGACTGGGTCCCCCTTAATCTAGGGTCCACTCCCCTGGACCTGTATAGCACCCTGCAGGAAAGCTCCTTGGTCAGAACAAACATTGCACAGGGTTCCATTATGTAGGGTCCAGCGCCATAAGGCTGCATTACAGGCAAACCTCAAGGAATCTTCTCTCCTTCCAATGAGGCTCGGGTACCATCCATTTTGGCTGACAGCCTTTTCGAATGGTTCCAATTGAAGTCCATGATTCTTAATAGAACCGTACAGACCTCCAAATATGCTCCAAGAGCACAGGTACCATATCAGTGGCCACTAACGATGAGCTCAGTCGTGTTCGCACAGCCCACGTGCAGAGCCTGCCAGGAAATCGGCTCTGCTCTGCGCTAATCACAGGCAGCTAGACATTGTCCCGATGCGCGGCTGCAGAGATCAGCAAATGTCTCACTGCCTATGATTAGCACAACGCAGTGCCGACTTCCTGGAGGGCTCTGCACGTGGGCTGTGCAAACATGCCAGAGCTCATCCTTAGTGACCACCACCTTACAGACACTGGTGAAAAAACTGAGGTACTTCCTGTATAGGAGGGGTTATATAGAGGGGGGACTTCCTGTCTTTTAGGTGTGCCAGTGTCCATTCACCTATAGGTGGCGTATAACCCAGATAGTAATTACTATAGCTGCTTTGTGTCCCGTGATGTACGATAAAGAAAAGATTTTTAATACAGAAATGTTGGCTGAAAAGTATGTCCTTGTACAATATAGTATGCATGCAATACTTTGTCGGGCCTCCTTTTGCGTGGATTACTGCATCAACGTGGCGTGGCATGGAGGCGATGAGCCTGTGGCACAGCTGAGGTGAAACCCAGGTTGCTTTAATTGCAGCTTTCAGCCCATCTGCAGTGTTGGGTCTGGTGTCTCATCTTCCTCTTGACAATACCCCACAGATTCTCTATGGGGTTTAGGTCAGGCGAGTGTGCTGGCCAATCAAGCACAGTGATACCATGATCATTAAAGTGTAACTCCACTTTTGTTGAGAAAAAAACATTCCCCTCTGGGTAATCTATGTACATTGCAAGGATTATAACAACCTTTGTTGCAGATCCTACCTTTTGTTATTCTGAAGAAATCCATGTGCGTTTGTCTGTGCCTCTGTTCTGATTAGGTCTAATGGGAGTGGTTTCATAATTAACTGTCAAGTGTGGAGCTGCACAACACTTGAGAAAATCTGCTGGTCCTGCATCCCTTTAGACACGCTCCTATTGAAAGCATCTCTCAAAAAAATTACATTTTTTTGCAAGGGATGCCCGAAATCTGATTTGTATCTTAGACAGACTTCTGGGAAAATTGGTGAGCCAATCACACCAGCAGGGAATTATGTTTCTGGGGAGTGGTCAGTACACACTCTGTGTATAGAAAACCTCCAAGTAGCATTGTTGCAATGTATTCTCAGAAAATTTAATTGGCTGCAGATTGAAAAGAAAAGGGATTTTTCTAATAACATTCAATTACATAATGATTAGTGTCGCAATTATTTGCCCTATATTATTATTTTATTTGCCATTTTGTTTTCCTCATGAAAGTGGAGTTACCCTTTAAACCAGGTATTGGTACTTTTGGCAGTATGGGCAGGTGCCAAGTCCTGCTGGAAAATGAAATCAGCATCTCCATAAAGCTGCTCAGCAGAGGGAACCATGAAGTGCTCTAGAATTTCCAGGTAGAGGTGACTTTGGACTTGATAAAACACAGTGGACCAACACCAGCAGATGACATGGCTCCCAAAATGATCACTGACTGTGGAATCTTCACACTGGACCTCATGCAACTTGGATTCTGTGCCTCTCCACTCTTCCTCCAGGCTCTGGGACCTCGATTTCCAAATGAAAACGCAAAATTTACTTTAATCCGAAAAGAGGACTTTGGACTACTGAGCAACAGTCCAGTCCTTTTTCTCCTTAGCCCAGGAAAGAAGCTATGTTTCCTACCATCTTCATGTTCCCTACCATCTTTGGGTCCAGGCCTCTCATTTCATGCATATATATCTTCATGCTAGTACTTATTGATTCTACTCTATTACTTTAGATGCCTGACAAACATACTTATGTTTACAGCCTACACTCTTTATGAACTAACGAGGTCTCTAGGGTTACATCACTACACCTATGCCATGCCTGCTCACCATTTGGCCCCTGGTAGGGTCCCATCTGACTTCGCCCCCTCAGCTCCCTGGTGAGGCACCTGCTGCCGCTATCTTGGAGCCGCACACCTGTAGCCATGGTCAAGCTCAGTGGCGAGTATGGGGACCCATAACCCCTCCTACCCTGTGCCTTTATAACTAATACTGTGCCATTTTGCCAGCTATATACTTTTTTATCTTAGGTACAATGTTACACACATCCACCCCTGAAGAGCGAGCTGGATCTCGCGAAACTAGTCGGGTAGTAGGATGCCCGTGTACTATGACTGCTATTACACTCATGTACCAATATTTCTTGTTTTTTATATATATTTTTTTTTTGGTAACTGTTGGTGTTATCTATGCATGTAAACAATTTTACTTGAATAAACCATATACTGTATTTACTACTGTTATGTTTACTGGCGGAAATGGTACCCACTTCATTTAAAGTCCCAGGGCGAATCTTTTGTTTTACTATAGGAAAGAAGCTTCTGACGTTGTCTCTGGTTCAGCAGAAGAAGGAATGCGAGAGTTGTAGCCCATGTCCTGGATATGTCTGTTATGTCTGTGTATGGTGGCTCTTGAAGCACTGACACCAGCTGTAGTCCACTCCTTGTGACTCTACCCTAAATTCTTGAATGGATTTTACTTCACAATCCTCTCAATGCTGCGGTTATCCCTGTTGCTTGTGCACCTTTTTCTACCACACTTTTTCCTTCCACTCAACTTTCCATTAATGTGCTTGGATACAGCACTCTGAACAGCCAGCTTCTTTAGCAATAGCCTTTTGTGGCTTACCCTCCTTGTGGAGGGCGTCACTGACTGTCTTCTGGACAACTGTCTAATCAGCAGTCTTCCCCATGATTGTGTAACCTACTGAACCAGACGGAGACCATTTAAAGGTTTAGGGAACCCTTACAGGTGTTTTGAGTTAATTAGCTGATTAGAATGTGACACAAGTCTTCAATATTGAACTTTTTTCACAGTATTCAAATTTTCAGAGATACAGAATTTGGGGTTTTCACTAGATTTAAGCCATAATCATCAAAATTAAAAGAATTGAAATATATCACTTTGTGTAATGATTCTATATAATATATATTTTTCTCTTGTTGAATTCAGTTACTGAAATAAGTTAACTTGTTGATGATATTCAAATTTCTTTAGATGCACCTGTATGTGTAATGAAATGGTTTAGGGAGCCCTTTGCAGTTCTGCCTGCCGAGTTAGTTGAGGAGCCAAAAAATACAGTCTGAGACACTTCCACTATACTAAGGGTAGGACCAGGTGACACTGGCAGTCAAGCTAAAGGAGAACAACAGAAGCAAATATAAAAGAAATGGAGCATCTTTGGTCCCTTTCTCCTAAAAGCATTTTGGTAATCCAAAGTGTCAAAACATAAAATTACAAAATTCTGAATCCGCTTGGGACAACTAGTTACATAATAGGTGAGGTTGAAAAAAGACACAAGTCCAACCTATGTGTGTGATTATATGTCAGTATTACATTGTATATCCCTGTATGTTGCGGTCGTTCAGGTGCTTATCTAATAGTTTTTTGAAACTATCGATGCTCCCCGCTGAGACCACCGCCTGTGGAAGGGAATGCCACATCCTTGCCGCTCTTACAGTAAAAAGCCCTCTACATAGTTTAAGGTTAAACCTCTTTTCTTCTAATTTTAATGAGTGGCCACATGTCTTGTTAAACTCCCTATTGTGGGGTCACCAGTACGGTATTTGTAAATTAAAATCATATCCCCTCTCAAGCATCTCTTCTCCAGAGAGAATAAGGTCAGTGCTCGCAAACCTTTCCTCATAACGAATATCCTCCAGAGCCTTTATTAGCTTTGTTGCCCTTCTTTGTACTCGCTCCATTTCCAGTACATTCTTCCTGAGGACTGGTGCCCAGAACTGGACAGCATACTCCAGGTGCGGCCGGACCAGAGTCTTGCAGAGCAGGAGAATTATTTTATCTCTGGAGTTGATCCCCTTTTTAATGCATGCCAATATTCTGTTTGCTCTGTTAGCAGCAGCTTGGCATTGCATGCTATTGCTAAGCCTATCATCTACTAGGACCCCCAGGTCCTTTTCTATCCTAAATCCCCCCAGAGGTTCTCCCCCCCCCCCCCAGTGTATAGGTTGCATTCATATTTTTGCCACTCAAATGCATTATTTTACATTTTTCTGCATTAAACCTCATTTGCCATGTAGTTGCCCACCCCATTAATTTGTTCAGATCTTTTTGCAAGGTTTCCACATCCTGAATGCATAAAATTTGGCCTGAATCTAACTTCATCTGCATTTCACCATTAACCCCAGAATCCACCCAACACAAAATGCTTAACATTGCTAAAAATTCTAAAAAAACATAATTGTTAAGATTGTAACAGTTGGGATTCTCTCTTGGACTAGCGGTTAAAATATTCCCTCATAGGTTGATTTATAAGAGTAGCAATTGCATCGGTTAAATGTTTGCTGTAAGCTGATATTGTTCAAAGTTTTCACCAATAAGGTCTCGGCAACAGTGGCCTGGGTTCAAAAACTGCCGGATTTGCAGTCTTATTTATTTTGCCATTCTGATAAGTATCAATTCCAGATGGCTCAGCTGAGATAACAGAGTGTCTGGGATCGGCTTTTAGAGGTTGACATTTCACTAGATAAAAAGCCTCCAGATATATCACCTCCTGTAGTAAAGCATAATATGATTTTTGTGGAGGAATAAGGAAATGTTAAAGGAGAAGCTTAGCTTAGGCCTTGTTGTTTTCATACAAAAAGAAGAGTTATAGGATGCATTACATGGAGGAACCCATTTGTATTGGTATATGCAGCCTTGGAACTTGTCTGTGGCTCCCCCACCCCTTGCAGGTTTGTTAGATCTCAGCAGTGGGGAGCTAATCTGCAGAGCCACTGCTAGAATGGTATAATAGGAGGAGCAGAGCTGCTAAGTCACTGTTGGGAGTTGGCAGCAGGAAGAGTTATTCTTCCGAGTCATGTAGTGATATATGATATAGTGGGTAGATAATTAATTAGTAATTATTATGATGATGATGATGATGATGTAAGTACTCTTCCACAGCAACCCAATTCTTCCAGAGAGATGCACTTTATTGACTTACAACACAGAACAAAGTCCAAAGTCCACAGATGACAAAAGTCCCATTTTTCCTAGATCTGCCCCTTCATAGTCACACACAGACTGGACTGACTATCAGCTTGAATAGCCCCCCCTGAAATACTAGTACACTAGGAGGGAGTTTCTGCTAGGTCAACCCAAAATACTCTTTGCTCTTATTGTTACCCCCTCAAGTCTAATTACCATCAATAAATACTTCTTCTATGGTCCTTTAAACAATGTACCCTTTGAAATGTTCAATTAGGTTACCAGGCCATACCTCACACACCTAGGTAGACTTGCATAAGATTAACACATCAAAAGGGTCTTCAGCTGTCCCCTTGATATGTTAAAATTCAGTTGGCTCAGACAAATTAACTATTGTCAATTGAATTCTGGCCTGGTCAACATTGTACTGTATGTGTACATACATATAATAATATAATGTCCCACATAAATCGGTGAACATATTACAACAAGTCACTGCTGGCAGAGGGGAGCAGGGCGAGTTAAGTTTCCTAGTCACTGCGGGACTCAGCAACTGCTGCAGATGAGAGGAGAGAACACTGACAACCCTGGGACATGGGAGCCTATTGGTGATGTCACAGTCTCCAGAATTTCCAGCTGCTGTCGGAGTGTTCTCGCCTCTCCCCTACAGCTACCAATCACTGACACAGGGAATCATGTGACTGGACTGGGCTTAGAATAGGTAAGTATACAGATTTTTTTTTTTTTCACACAGCTTAGTCAGCATAAGTTGTAGGAGGGGTGAGGGACATTATCAATGCTACTTAATATGCTGCAGGAATTCTACTTTAGGCTGGATTCACACGATCTTCACATGCGGCTCACAGCAGGGGTTCGGTGCGTCCCCGTTCACAGTTTTAGGATCGATTTCAGCCCAAGATTTTGTCTGAATTCAAGACACACAGGGCTCTTGTGAAAATTCGCACCGGAGATATGTGAATCGGCTCCATAGAGAACCAGTCAAAATCTCCTGCTGTTGTGCCGTTTGCAGTTTGCTAGAAGCCATGTGGGTGACACATCAAACACATGGAAGAAGGTGCTCTGGTCAGATGAGACCAAAATTGAACTGTTTGGCCTAAAAGCAAAACGCTATGTGTGCTGGAAAACTAATGCCCCGTACACACGGTCGGATTTTCCGATGGAAAATGTCCGATCGGAGTGTGTTGTCGGAAATTCTGACCGTGTGTGGGCTCCATCGGACATTTTCCATCGGATTTTCCGACACACAAAGTTGGAGAGCAGGAGATAAAATTTTCCGACAACAAAATCCGTTGTCGGAAATTCCGATCGTGTGTACACAAATCCGACGGACAAAGTGCCACGCATGCTCAGAATAAATAAAGAGATGAAAGCTATGGGTCACTGCCCCGTTTATAGTCCCGACGTACGTGTTTTACGTCACCGCGTTTAGAACGATCGGATTTTCCGACAACTTTGTGCGACCGTGTGTAGACAAAACAAGTTTGAGCCAACATCCGTCGGAAAAAATCCTAGGATTTTGTTGTCGGAATGTCCGAACAAAGTCCGACCGTGTGTACGCCCTATAACACTGCACATCACCCTGAACACACCATCCCCACTGTGAAACATGGTGGTGGCAGCATCATGTTGTGGGGATGCTTTTCTTGAGCAGGGACAGAGAAGCTGGTCAGAGTTGATGGGAAGATGAATGGACCCAAATACAGGGCAGTCTTGGGAGACAACCTGTTATGCCACGTACACACGACCAGTTTTTCCATCAGAATGAACTCTAAAAGTTTTTCTGACGGAGTTCCGATGGAGTTCTGCTGAAACCGTCTTGCGTACACATCGAAGTCCGACCATCTAGAACGCGGTGAGGTACAACACATACAACGGGACTAGAAAAAGGAAGTTCAATAGCGAGTAGCCAATAGCTTCAATCTCGTACTTGCTTCAGAGCATGCGTCGTTTTTGGTTCGTCGGAACAGCATACAGACGAGCGGTTTTCCCGATAGGAACTGATTCAGTCGGAAAGATTTGAAACATGTTCTATTTCTAGGTCCATCAGAATTTTCGAAAAAAAAAGTCCGATGAGGCCCACACATGATCGGAATGTGCGCTGAAAAGATTCCGTCGGACTTTTCCTGCCGGAAAGTCCGACCGTGTGTACACGGCATTAGAGTCTGCAAAAGACCCGAGACTGGGACGTAGGTTCACCTTCCAGCAGGACAAGGACTCTAAACATACAGCCAGAGCTACAATAGAATGTTTTAGATTAAAGCATATTCATGTGTTAGAATGGCCCAGTCAAAGTCCAGACCTAAATCTAATTGAGAATCTGCGGCAACACTTGAAAATTGCTGTTCACAGACGCTCTCCATCCAATCTGACAAACCTTGAGCCAATTTGCAAAGAAGAATGAGCAAAAATGTCACTCTCTAGATGTGCAAAGCTGGTAGAGACATCCCCAAAAAGACTTGCAGCTGTAATTGCAATAAAAGGTGGTTCTACAAAGTATTGACTCCGGGGGGCTGAATACAAATGTACGCCACACTTTTTACATATTTATTTGTAAAATATTTTGAAAACCATTTATCATTTTCCTTCCACAATTATGTACCCCTTTTGTGTTGGTCTATCACATAAAATACATTTACGTTTTTGGTTGTAACATGACAAAATGTGGAAAATTTCAAGGGGTGTGAATACTTTTTCAAGGCACTGTAGGTGTGAATGAAGCCTAATGCATATACAGACTGATTTTAGGCTCTATTCACACCTAGGTGTTTCGATTTTGCCCGTGATTCCAGGATCGTGGCAAAAAGGCAGGATGCAATTGCAATTTCATTACTTGTTAACGGCCCACCAATCGCAGTGCGCATAAAGGAGCAGGAGCTTCTTTTGGGTGAGACAGCATAGCGCGTTGAGCTGTGCAAGGGTGCATCAACACAAGTCTGACCACTGCATTACAGGCACGCTCTGCTTCCAAGTAGGATGCAAACTGATCATGCTGGGACGGATGTGCTCTCATGCCTAGCATGGTCAGTTTGAAATTGGAAAGGAGGGGGACCGGCAGGATCACCAGGTATTCCACGCTGAGGGAACAGGATACATTTTCATACAAATACATAGTAACACAGGCACACATCAGGAATATGAAATGTTGGGGTAACACACACTTTAGGCTTCTGGGTCACGGCTGGGAGGGAGGAGCTGCTGAGTCACTACAGGGAGGTGGATTAGGACAGTAAATCTTCTGGGTCATTATTGGGAGATGGATTAGGGTGAGTAAATCTTCTGGGTTGCTGCTGGGAGGTGGATTAGGGTAATTCAATCTTTTGGGTCACTGCTGGGAGATGGATCAGAGTGAGCTGAGCTACTGCTGGGAGGGAGTCCTGAGCTGCTGAGAGATAATGACTTGAACAACTTCAGTGCATCTGCTGTGACAAAGGTCAATGAGTGCTTGTTTTAACATATTTACTGTCTTTTAAGACCATGTAAATTCTGCAATGTCTATAGCCTGACCAAGGGTTGACTTTAAACCCAGAGGTAAAAGTAGAAAACCCTAAGATGAGTAAAGCACGAATAGAGATATTACAAGGGGACAAGAAAGACGAGTGTGAAATATCAAACATTATAAAAATGAACGGAGCAGATCATTCATCCAGCCGGTATGAGAAAACACAATAACAGTGACATGAAACAGGAAAGCAGATGGGAACACAGCGATATGATGAATACATAACGATAAGGAATCCCCTGCTGTCTCTGTTCATCTCATACAAACGCAGATTTAAAATTCACCTTAACAGTTCAGCTTCCTTTAGAAATTTTGTACATTTATATATCCTCATGCACCCAGGCGGTTTAGACCCTACGGCATAACATCCTGGCATTTTTGGGTGCCCGGGAGGCAAAGGTGCAGAGTATAGCTCATTACCAGTAGGCTGTCAAAATCAATGACAAGCTGAGCACTGTTCTGAGCAGTCCTCATGCTTGGGGTCCTATGAAAGTATGATGTCTAAGTAAATGGGCGTCATGGCTCCTCCTCCTCCTCCCTGGGGTCAGCCAAATCTATAACAGGCCATGTGAAGGTGGTAGGCGGTACGAGTTCAGGGATGTATATATATATATATATATATATATATATATATATATATATATATATATATATATATATATATATATATATATATATATATATATATATATATATATATATATATATATATATATGTCCCTGAACACATGATGTCCTAAACGCGAGTGCTGCTCAGAACAGCGTACAGCCTGTTGTGGAAATTTTATGAAGATGTATTTTAATATGTATTGTCATAGTGTCTCCCAGTGTTAGTTCTCTAAAAAGAGCTGACTGGGTCAGACTGATGCTGTTTGAGATCCGTTTGGTAGTGGAAAACTTCCTGAGGTTGGAGAAAGGCGTTTGCAGAGTGAGGATATGTCCGCCAGCAAAGGGCCCCTGTGCGATGCACAGAACGATCGTCTGGGGGGGATGTGTTCGTTCTGCAAACACATTATCGGTTTAGCGGATGTGCGCTCGTGTCAACCCTGTATGCCTGATCAACATATTTGAGGTGCCATGATGTACACCTGCAGATAAGCTCCCATCAGCAGGAACGGTAGTCATTGGTTGTTGTATAAACTCATATCCTGTGTTGTCACATCCTGTGGAGGAAGAGATTGGCTGCTGGGGCCAGGGCTTCCTGTTGTGACTTCCTTTGTGTGTGTGTGAATAAAAGAGGCAGTGCACTGCTCGGCAGGCGGTCATGCTGAGATGAGGACGTAAGCATGGTCATGTCTGTTTACTGGGGAAATGCGAGAGACATGGGTTAAGTAACATGCATTATACCATTAGGCTATGTTTCCACTATCGCGTCCCCAAAGTCGCGCGATTTACACTGCGACTTTGCTATGCGATTTGTCATGCGATTGGTGAAAACCATGTGAGAACAAGTCGCACCGATGTCGGAACAAAGTAGTGCAAAAAACTTTTTTGGAGTCACTGCAGCTTGAGTCGCACCAATTAGAACGGGGACCATTGAAAACTTGTCATGCGACTTCACATGTGTCAAGTCACACAACAACTCGCAGTAGTGGAAACAGAGCCATAGACTGAAAGGGCGCATGTTAGCGCAGGTGAGATTGATTATAGCCAAATCTCCACCACACAGCCTCTGCACGTTTGGGCCGGTCATAGATTTTTCTGGCCTCTAAGGAGGCTGGGACATGACACCCAAAAACTCGTAAGGCATACAGGCGTTGGAAGGCTGGGGTGGAGACCACGGTGTGGTATGTCAGCAGGAGGCACAGCAGTACACTGATCTTCCAAGTGATTAGCTGTCCACGGGGCGCATCAGCACAAGTCTGACCACTGGATTACAGAAGGGCTGTGCTCCCCAATAGAATGCAAAGAAGAAAACTGACCACGCCGGGAATGTGTACGGCCCCAAATGCGAGTTCTGCTCAGAACAGCGTACAGCCTACATGTCCATTAGCCAACAATGTCAATTATAGATTTTGCTGGCCCCTAAGGAAGTGAGATCATGATGTCCATTCACTCATGGTATGTTCTCAGTCTTCTATTTTGGAGGATGCTTAGCCAAAGACATCTTGTGGTGAAAGAGAAGCAATGAGAGTATCTTCAAAATTGGGAGGCGAGTATTGCAGCTTAAAGCGGAGTTCCACCCAATAGTGGAACTTCCGCTCATTTGTCTCCTCATCCCCTCCGGTGCCACAATTAGCACCTTTCAGGGGGGAGGGGGACATTGATACCTGTCTGACAGGTATCCTGTCCCCACTTCTGGGAGTCCAGGCTGCGGCCCGTTACATCACCGCGGGGGCTCCCTCCTCCTCTACCTGTTGCCGAGCCAGTAGAAGAGAGGAGCGGGGCCTCGCACATGCGTTTTTTTGGGCAGGAGTTGGGTTTAGAAGTGGACTATTTTTTCATCTTAAAGCCCCACTCCGTGATACTTGGATGACAAACCCTGTTATTTAAATCCTGCTGTCTGTGCAGTTCTTGGCTGTGTTTAGAATTGCCTGGTGCAGACCAGCTCCAGCTGTAGCCTTCCACCTTCTGACTTGCTACAAAATTACAATGTAAAGTCTGATCAATGGAAGAGGGGAGACTGGAAAAAGCAGACTGATAGTATCATCTCAGCCTTGACACAGTCACTGGACTGGAACTCAAGGATGCCTCTTTAATCACCCCTAAAAGGGCCCTGTGATTTGTCCCAGGTTCTTTTCCCAGATTAGTGCAATTTCAGCCAGGCACACAGCAAAAGTCACTCTTCTGGCTCAACAAACATACTAGGTGTTGCCTTTTTAAAATCTATTGTTGAATAACTTGGAAAGGGCAGAATACCCCGTTGGATACTCCATGAACGCTGAGCAATAAATTGAGGACACTCGTCACTATTTCTTGGGACAGTTCCTCTAGCAAAGGCCCAAAAATAAGTGGACAACACTTTAGACACCTTCAGAAATGTCCTAGGCCAGGCAAACACTAGTATTGATATGCTAGGGAGATCAGCAGCAACAATCATTAGGATCCTCCATGTAGATCTGTACTCACAATGTCCCTGGATACTTGGATGCCCCCCAATATCAGACAAACCATTTCTCAGGGAATCTCCCAGACTGGACCCCTAGGGAAATCCCTAGCTTAGCTTCAGAGATTTTAGCAGAATAGGCCCCTCAGCTCAGGACCTCGATGAGCACAGGTCGAATTTTTGGCTGGGCTGTCAGCAGCCCCTCAGGCTGGGATCTTCTCCTTCTGGGCAAAAACCCTGCTGTTCCAAGCCTCAGACTATTTATGCACTCCCCATCCACCTACTGGACACACCCCCCCCCCACGGTTGGTTGGGGCTAGGGTTGCACCGATACTAACCATTTGCATGAGTATCGGTACTCGTGCAAATTCTCCAATACCTGAAACTGATACTTTCAGGCTCAGTCCTTTCATCTATCAACTGAAATGTAAACAAAAAAAAAAAGAACAATTACTGGATGTTAACCCCTTGCTGACCAGCTCACGCCAATATACGTCGGCAGAAGGGCACGTACAGGCATATTAACGTACCTGTACGTTGCCCTTTAAGACACAGCATTGTGGGCGCGCTCACCCACCCGCCACGAGCTCCGTGAGTGTGATCATACCCGCGATCGTCTCACAGAGAGGAAGAACGGGGAAATGCTGATGTAAACAAGCATTTCCCCATTCTGCCTAGTGACAGGACACTGATCATAGCTTCCCGTGATCAGGAGCGATGATCAGTGTTGTGTCACACGTAGTCCCCCCCCCCAGTTAGAATCACTCCCTAGGACACAACCCCTGCAGCGCACCCTACTGGTTAACCCCTTCACTGCCAGTCACATTTACACAGTAGTCAGTGCATTTTTAATTGCACTAATCGCTGTATAAATGTGAATGGTCCCAAAATAGCGCCAAAAGTGTCCGATCTGTCCACCATAATGATCATAAAAATCGCAGATCGCTGCCATTACTAGTAAAAAAAAAAAAAAATTAAAATATTAATAAAAATGCCATAAAACTATCCCCTACATCCGCTACATCTTTTGCGCAAACCAATTAATAAACGCTTATTGCGTTTTTTTTTTTCACCAAAAATATGTAGAAGAATACATATCGGCCTAAACTGAGGAAAAAAAATTTTTTTTAAAATATTTTTTGGGGATATTTATCATAGCAAAAAAGTAAAAAATATTGTGTTTTTTTAGAATTGTCGCTCTTTTTTTGTTAATAGCACAAAAAATAAAAACCGCAGAGGTGATCAAATACCACCAAAATAAAGCTCTATTTGTGGGGAAAAAAGTATGTCAATTTTGTCTGGGAGCCACATCGCACGACCGCGCAATTGTCAGTTAAAGCGACGCAGTGCCGAATCGCAAAAAACGCTCTGGTCTTTGGCCAGCCAAATGGTCCGGGGCTGAAGTGGTTAAGGAGAGGGGCCGCCGTTTTCTTAACAACCGATGACACATTCAGTTGTCAGTGGGGTTCCCCTTTGACAGTTGAAGTGTAAACATAGTCCCAGCAATTGGGCAAAGAAAAAAAAAAGCAGCCAGGCAATGTTTATCAACAAAATTGCTCAGTCACTAAAACAGTAGGATAAAAAGAAACATTGTTTCATTTTGTATCATACTGTTTATTCACCTACTGATCAAAAGGGATGAACTTTTTTTTTTCCCCTCCTCTGTTTGACCTCTTATTAACCCTTAATTTACTCTAACCGGTCCCAACTCCTTATTCTCCTTCTGCATTTAATTATTTTCCTGCTTTTTTTTTAATTTCACTTCTATTTTATAAACTAAAACTATTAATAATTAAAACTTATTTTTTGTTGGCTTTGTTCATTAATATTTTTACACCTTATACAGTAATTACATGTTTCACATTGAAAAAAAAGCACAAAATTATAATCATAATACATTTAATTTGTAAATAACTTTTCAATGCTTTGTACCATTGCCGGCAGGTATCGGTAATTGGTATTGGTGAGTACTGAAAAAAAAAGTATCGGTACGGTGGTATTGGAGCATCACCAGTTGGGGCATTTTCTGACAAATGATATTGTTGTTGGATATTATGACATGTCAGCAATATATTCATGCAGACTTATAAAATGACTGAAAGTTTCACTTGTGCTGGTTTCCAGTGAACATGTAGCAGGAAAGTAGACAACTGTAGTCAGATGAGGGGTTCCTCAGCTAACGAGAAGTTTTTTCCCCAGTGCCAAAAACTATGGACACCCTTCTGTTTTCTCATAGATGGTATGCAGGTCCCTGTCTCCATCTACTGCATCTCCCTCTCGACCTTGTTTTCACGGCATGAGTAAGAGGCAATATCTGTAAGGTATTTAAAATAATCCCGATTATAGTCTCTCGCTTACCTGAGACTTCTCCCACCTGAGATTAATGTTTCAGGTCACAGAGTGTTAGAAGTGTGAAAACACAGGCACAGCCTGCAGCTTTAAAAATGTTTTGACAGGATAATTGAGCATCATTAACCTATGACTTTATCCCATGACCAAAAACCTGGATTGAACAGAGAGCGATACAGGAGTCTAATATTAAAGATTTATTATACCTTTTCTCTATACAGAGTTGTATTGCATTTTGTTACAATGTAGTAAGGGGGAAATAAACTTGGACTGAACAGGGTGCAAGTAAATAATAGTTAGCCCCTGTTGAATTCAGTTTAATCTGCACACTGAATTGTCTGCTGGCAGCATTACCCTTCTCTCCCTCTTTAGCATATTATATTCTACAATTGCTGGAGGCAGGACATGAAGACTTTGATGGGTATGGAAAGATGTACAGTATAAACACAAACATGTAAATGAAAAAAAAATAAATAAAAGTTCTGCACTCGTATTAATTGTCTTGTATTTTGCTTACACAAACTGTCAGGGTTAGGCTCGGAAACCAGTAGCTATAGCAGTAGAGAGGCTCCCACTGACCAGCAGGAGAAGTACACAATCAGGTCACCCTGGGGGGTGACACAGGCTCACCCGAGAAAAATCTGGTGTTCACCAGAGATCCTGATGGTGGGGATGGGTTTTGCTGCATGTTAGTGCCAGGTTGTGGTCCTCAGGATCGCCCCACCAGGAGGTGAGCAATTCAGGGACTAGTAGCAGATATAGCAGGTAGGGATCAAGCAGAAGTGCAGTCAGAAAACAAGCCAAAGGTTGGTAAGAAGTGTTTGCAGGATGGGCTCAAGCAGAAGCATAGTCAAGGAACAAGCCTAATGTCGGTAACAAGTAGTTGCAGGTTGGGATCAAGCAGAAGTCATGGAACAAGCCAAAAGGTTTGTAATGAGTGGTAGCAAAGATACGGACAGCAGCAGTGACAAGAGCACAATATTGGCTAGAGAGCACAATAAACTGGCAAACAGGAATTGCCAAGGCATGGCCTAAATACAAAGTTCATGGGAGGAGCAAAGAGATCAGGGTTCAAGGCAAGGTTATCCAAGGAATCGTCCAGGACCCTGTCCAGCATCTCAGGTGGCTAAGCAAGAAGGGATGCTGCCAGACACAAAAGAGGTTGCAGGTTCAGATCCAGGTCCTGATACAAACCCTTGAAAGGCATGTCTTTGAAGTGTGAAGCAAAAACTGGAGTACCTACCTAGAGGAAACACAAGAAAGCCCATGGAGTTGATCTAATAAAATCAATTATTAATTGATTAGATAGATAAAACCCCAAATAAGTCCAAAAACTGATCTTATGATGAATACATAATTAAAAAAGGACAGTACAGTCAAACATAAAAAGCACCTAAATTGATTTTGTGATTTACCCATACAGCACAAAAAAAATAAAAAAATGTAATATTAATAAACCCCCCCCCCCTCATTCACAACCACCACCAGCTGTGGTTATACGCACCCTCCCTTCTTATGTCCTAGTTGACTCAGAGGAGGAAACCCCACCCTTCTCTTTTAGCAGAGAGGGGGGAACACCCTTTTTGATCAGTTACACATCCCAACAAACATGTAGGCAGTGCTAGGCTTTTCTATTAATAAGCCCAATATCCTTTGCTATTTGAGCATTGTGGATGCTCCCTATAGTAAATGAAAATCTGTAAAATGAGTTATAAAACCTCAGAGTGTCTAAACTTTAAACAACCTAATGCTATTATAGTTTCCTTTAAGGTAAACTGAAGAAGGATGTTTATATTATGTACTGAATAGCATTATCAGTTAACATATTGATTTTGCTTTATTTAGCAACCTCTGTGTTGTGTTGTTAGTCCTCACGTACAGTATCAGGGCATTATTGGATCCCTATGAGCCTATTCTTCTTCCACATTCGGAATCTGTAATCAGTGTAAGTTTAGTTCTAACTACCCATCCATATGCCAAGGGGAATTTCAATATGGAGTAGAGCACCTGCTTCCTCCTCATTAAACTCAGTATAGATCGCTCTTCCTGGGTCTCTGTAGGGAGCCTATTTACTTACATATGTCTCTCTGTAGATTGTGTTGTCTCTGTGCAGCTCAGCATGCTGGTGCTCGTCCCTGACAAGACGTGTAGGCTGAAGGTCACATGCACAGTTGCAGAGGAAGTAACTTTGTGTTATATGGAGTGCTAGCAGCCCTTGATTGAGTCGAGTTTAAAAACATTTTGTTCCACTGGGTTTTATTAGTTCTGGCGGGCCTGGAGAGTTCTTTTCACACTGTTCTCCTATAATTATATTGTAAAGCTTTTGTGATACAAAGACTTAATATACTGTGTCCTCTATCTGGGTCTTGCTTTATGTACTTTATTCACTTTTTTGCATTTGATCGTAATTCTTATTTAATTACTTTTTTGCATTTTATTTTAACACTAAGGAACTGACCATGTGTGGAGTCTACATTCACACAAGCAGGAGCCCTTTACCATGGGTGTACTCTCAAGTTCATGCATCCATCTTCATTCCCCACAGGCATAAGACTTCATCTCTATAATCCTATGCAACAAGTGAGGGCCTCTTTTGTTCTGGAATCCACAACTAGGTGGCATCACTTCACCTCTGTGTCTTAGAAATCAAGGCCTCTTTTCTTCTAGACTCTGCCACCAGATGGTGGGACGTCACCTTCGAGCCACTATCCGAGTAGGTAGATCCTTTTTTCCTCTAAAATCTGCAAATCCAAGTGACTTGATTTCACCTCCTTAACCCCATGCCACCAGTGAGGGTCTCCATTTTTCAGGATTCTTCAACCAGGGGGCTTTTCTTCACTTCCCAGCCTCTGACCTAGAAATCAGGGTCTTTTTTTTTCTGTATTCTGCCACCAGATGATAGGACTTCACCTCTTTGCCACTGTCCCGGTAGGCAAGGCCCTTTCTCCTCTAAAAGCTGCAACCAGATTTCACCTCTTTAATCTAATTCAACAACCAGATGCGTCACTTCACCTCGCTGTTCTAGAAATCAAGGCCTTATTTTCTTCTGGATTCTGCCACCGGATGGTGGGACATAACCTCCTTGACATTATCCCAAGTAGGCAGGGCTTTTTGTCCTCTGAAATCTGCTAATTTGACAGGATTTCACTCTGCCACAAGTGAGGGCCTCCTTTTTTCTGAAATCCTCAACCAGGTGGCATCACTTCATCTCCTTGACCTAGAAATTAATCTTTTCTTCTAGATTCTGCCACCAGACAGCGGGACTTCCAATCCCTGCAATCCCTTCCTAAATCTATAAACAAAATTACAAGAATTCACCTCTCCACCTCTAAAGGAAGCATAATTTAAGTCTTTCCAACCAACAGTTCACTGTGGGGAGACCTTTATTCTACAGGAAGCAAGCATTGACCTCTTACATGTAGCTTGTATTTGACTATAGCCTTATTCCTAACCCCCAAGGCAGCTTCAGGCCACCCAGGCCTACATTTCTCACTTAAGTTCATTGCTATCAGATCTTTTCACTAGCTAACATGTTCTTTTAAAAGGGGAAAGAATGCCTGTAGGCTTCCATGTAACTTGAACTTTAGTTAGCTTTATTAGCTACCATGTATTTAACAGGGCAGCAGAGCAGACCAAAGCATGTGTTCCTTGTAGACAGTGCCAAATCTTGCAAAATGCCCAGGGGAGCACCAAGCTTTTACACAATGATCACTCCCCAGGTTCCACTAATACCTAGGAAGGCTGCTTATAAGAAAAGGAAGCCTCCACAGCTCTCAGGAATTGTCCATACTGCAGGAGAAAAGGTCATTGCTCCCCAAGACCTCTGTAACACATGGCTGACTCTGAATACCACACTGCAAGTTGTTATCTTCATCTCCTTGTAGACAGGTCTGTATTCTCCATTGCAGGTTGCAATACAGGTGGCAGAGGAAGTTGGGAGGAACTTGGTACCTCTATAGTTTCCTCGGTCACAGGGAGGCAGCTATCCGATTGGATTCTGGCACCCCATGTGACTTCGGCAGCCATCTTGGGTCAGGCAGAGTCTAAGACACTAACAAGAGGGCGCACCAGCCTAGTTCATTATCCCATGAAAAATTATTATCCACATAAAATATGCTCACAAATAGTGTGATTGAAACAGCATATTAAACTAACCATCCATAGTACAGTTGTATATAGGACTCAGAATAATCCAGATCGCAGGAGATCTTCACCGGATCCTGGCTGGCTCACACGTTTCAAAAAGGCATTTCCTTCTTTCTCAGAGCCAAAATTTTCTGAGTCGGGGAACAGATGATACCTATGAAGAACCGTTCCCAGACTATCACACTCAAGTGTAGGAGGCGATTTGTAGAATCCGTTTAAGACTGACTCCCGGGCTTGGCACGCATTTTCCGAGTGGCTAGCATTGGAAAAGGATCCCCGTCTGTCAGGGACAATACCAGAGATAGGGAAAGGTTAGCTACCTTAGAACGTTTACCTTCTAGGAAGCCTTCCCTTTTGGGTGTGGACTGGCCAGGCCGCATTCCACTACCCGTGGCAGACGCTCTCAGCATCTTTCATTCTATATCTCCTGGGTCCACCACTGTCTCAGTTGTAAGTGGCTCCAGTCAGGTGCGTTTCCCTGCTGGGCCTAGTGTACTTTCTGAAGTTTTCTACAATATACTGCTATTACTAAAATCGGACTCTGTTTTCTGTGTGCTGTACAACACTGCACCTAAGCCACATCCTACCTACTCCTACAAATTCCAGATTGGTCCGTGGAAGTCTTCCACATGTGGCAATCTTTTTACCCATTCATATCTAATAGGTAAGGATAGACCTTAGGAAGTCTTACAACACTCTACCCTGTTTTTTTAAGACATCCCCTGGTACTCCATTACATTATTTTCATTTTGTGCCCCATTCTTATATAGATTCTTTCAGATATTATAAGGTTTAATAAACTAATGGTTACATTTGCAGAACTCTTTATGCGGAGTGCTGTTATTCCAGGCCAATATACATAGTTACATAGTCTTCTGGCGTTGGACTCATGGGTAAGCGATTGTACCCAGGCTCCTTTGCTGTATTTGTTGTTATATACCGGGTTTTGATGTATTTCTAATGTAAATGTATTTATCTATATTCCATTGTTACTTTCCGTATTTGGTTCCAAATATATTATTTATCTTATAGATTTATCCTCCTGATGAAGCGGTCCTTTGATCGTGAAACTGGTAGAGGATTATATAATCTGTGAGAAAGTTCCATAACCAGAGATTCACCTGGAAGTCTACAAGTATATGTATACTGTATCAACTTTCCTTTTCTTGTTTTTATGTCGATCTTTTGTAAAATGTGTGTTTTATATGTAATACATGATAATTTTTATCCAAAGTTTATCGTTGTTTATTAGTACCGAGATTGTCCTTTTCCTCCCCCCTTTTTTGTTGTAGGAAGACAGCTTCAGCAACTGTCCCTACTTCTTTCTTTTGCTTTTTATAGTTACATAGTCAGGTTGAGAAAAAGACAAAAGTCCATATAGTTCAACCAAAAAAAAAAAAAAAATACAATCCCATATACACAATCCTTCACTCACAGGTGATCCAGAGGAAGGCGAAAACCCCCAACAAAGCACGCTTCAAAAAAAAATTGCTTCCTGATCCCCCAAGAGGCATTCGGATTTTCCCTGGATCAACTTTACCTATAAAATGTTAGTACTCAGTTATATGTACATTTAGGAAAGAATCCAGGCCTTTTTTTTTTAAAGCAATCTACTGAGCTGGCCAGAACCACCTCTGGAGGGAATCTATTCCACATTTTCACAGCTCTTACTGTGAAGAAATCTTTCCGTATTTGGAGAATAAATCTTTTTTCCTCTAGACGTAAAGAGTGCCCCCTTGTCCTCTGTGATGACCTTAAAGTAAATGACTCAACACCAAGTTCACTATATGGACCACTTATGTATTTGGACAGGTTGATCATATCCCCCCTTAATCTCCTCTTCTCAGGAGGGAATAGATTCAGTTGCTCTAATCTTTCCTCATAGCAGCTCATTCTTCAATAGTTTAGGCCTGCTCTTCAGGCAAAATAATGCTTCTGCCAATAATAATTCTAAGGCACTTGAGCTGTGGACAAGGGATAGCCAGTGGACCATTTGTCTTATTTGGGTCCAGCCAAATAATCCACTATACACCCAATTTATCTGTTCTCTGAAGTAGTATGATATCCAAGCTAGATGGTACAGCAAGACACAAAATTAATCATGGGCTTTAAGAATGGCTATTATGTGTCCTGAAAAGTATAATAGGGGCAAAGTCCACATCTTTAATCCTATGCCAGGATTACTGAAGGGCACAGTACATGGGGTTGGCGACAGCTGTCCAAAATTAACAACTGCAGTTGAGGGACTTCCTTAGATCTGCAACTATTAACAATATATCCTTTTTCTTTGTGTAGGATTCTGTTCATCTATTTTCACATTGCCCTATGCACAATAACACACATGTACAGGGAATTAATAGCCAGCAGGCCAGTTGGAAGAGGAACACCAGGGTAATAATAAATGGAATACAGTGCTGTATTGGAACAGTGATAAATAACATGTCACAGTCAATGCTTCTGGCACTAAAGCAAGATCGCTCTCATCGCTCCAATTTCTTGTTTTCCTAATCTCAGCCCTGGGTCTCCAGCCTGCTAGCTTTTAAAAAACAGCCCGCTGATCAGCTGGATACAGGGCTTTTATTATGGTAATTGTGACCTTTCTCTAATAAGTCTGCTGATTGCAACTATTTTTGCACTGTATGTTCCACCCATGACTTGCCAGATTTGCCAGGTAGTTTAGAAAGGTTTATGATAGCTGGGGAAGGAATATGATTTTTGCAAAGGGTTAAAGAGGAATTCCAGGAAAATACTAAGTTTTTAAATAATGCATAGCTCCCAGCTGTCCATCATTTGTAGTGTCTGCCCCTCTTTTGGTGTCAAATCCCTTTGTCCCTCTTTTTTATTGCAATGTATGGTTAACTATAGCGAAATGTACCAATTACCTACCAAAAGTGTTATACAACACTAAACCTTTCATCCAACCTGAATTGTGGCATTTATTTTCTTTTATTTTTTTGAATCAGTATGAAGCAAAAGTAATGGTGAGAAACTGGTGGATTCAAGCAATCATTTTTTTGAATATGGTATGGCGGGGGCGGGGGGTGTCCTTTTCCTCCACACGTTGAGCTAAAAGGTGTCTTTTTTTTTGAATGATGCAAAATGGTAACCCGTGTAACTGCTGAAGCACATTGCAATAAAAGTTCACTTATTTCCTAAACGCATAGGAGTCCTGCCATCCAGTCTGACACAACATCTAAAAGGCCCTGATAAAAGGGCAAATGTAAACCCTGAAATGTGTTGGCTGTAACATCTTGGGTCACCTCAATTAAGAAATAAAATTAAACAAAAACAAAAAAAAAAACCTTCTGAACCCAACTGGTTTGTTGGTTCTAACATCTATCTTTCTCTACCTTTGGATCCCCCAGGATTCCTCCCTCGCTGTATGGGGTCTTGCTACCCAGAGCAGTGAGCTTCACAAATCTGGCCTTGTTTTCCACTAAGGAATTAGCATAGCCAAACATCCAGTACCTTACACCCCTACACAAACACATCTATTGCCTATAGGTACCTTTAGAAATAGACAAAAAGTAGGATAATCTACCAGTCTATACAGACTATAAGGCATTCAGTGGTGGTCCTATGGTTTAGGACAAGTCCAGGTAGAAAAGTTTGCTGGTTACCTATTTAATTTATTGCAGCCACGTGCAATAGCTAGGGCCTGGAAATAGCCGGCTGTCTCATTTGCAGAGCTAAAGAACTTTGACGGCCCTTATGATTAATGAAAAGGTGACCAGTATCCTCCATGACTCCCACACTAAATTTCTTAAGGTGTGGGGCCCCCGTGGTGGTCTTACGCCCTTCCAACCTTGCACCCGACCAGCTTGGGCCTCTCTAATTAATCTCTCCTACCTCCCAGCCTAGGGGAATTTTCTCCCCTCCTTTCTTTGCTTTTCTCCTCCTATTATGTTCCCTCTCTTTCACCTCTTCTCTCGTCACCCTGCCCCTCCTCCCACATATACACACACATTTATACAGCCCCACTATGAGACAGAGACACAGACAGCGAGAGGTCCTTGGCTCTTGGACAATTCGTCTGATAATTCTTTTCCCTCCTCTGTCAGAAATCTTGTGAGGAGCCTATGGTTGTGGCTGGTTTATGGTGAAATTATGTTCTTTCAACTTCTGGATTATGACCCCAACAGTGCTCACTGGGACATTTAGAAATCCTTCTGTAACCAATGCCATCGGTATGTTTTGCAACAATAAGATTGTGGAGATCTTGAGAGCTCTTTACTTTTACCCAATCATGAGATGTTTCTTGTGTGACACCCTGGTAATGAGAAATCTTTTTATAGGCCATCAGTTGAGACTGAACCAGCTGATATTAATTTACACTGACAAGGGCATGCTAGCTTTCTAATTACTGATAGATTTCAGTAAACCTATTTTGTTATGGTTTCTTTGCATGTATGGACTGCATGGGTTTAGCACCTTTAGGAATTTTATTTACCTAGAAAAAGGGTGACGTGTGTATATTATATATATATATATATATATATATATATATATATATATATATATATATATATATATATATATATATATATATATATATATATATATATAAAAAAAATTTTTATATATTTATTACACACATACACAGTTAGGTCCATATATATTAGGACACAGGCACAATGTTCATACTTTTGGCTCTGTATGCCACCAGAATAAAATTAAAAGGAAACAATCCAAATGATTTCAAAGTACAACATTTTAGGAACTGCAATCAGTTTTATACACAGTCCCCCATTTTCAGGGGGTCAAATGTAATTGGACAAATTAATATAATCATAAATAAAATGTAATTTTTTTATATGTTGTTGAGAATCCTTTACTGGCAATGACCTCCTGAAGTCTGGAACCCATGGACCTTACCAAAGACTGGGTTTCCTCCTTTCTGATGCTTTGCCAGGCTCTAACTGCAGCTGTCTTCAGTTGTTCTTTGTTTTTGGGTCATTCCGCCTTTAGTTTTGCCTTCAGCAAGTGAAATGCATGCTCAGTTGGGTTGAGATCAGGTGACTGACTCGACCATTGCAGAATATTCCACTTCTTTTCCTTCAAAAGCTCCTGGGTTGCTTTTGCAGTGTGTTTTAGATCATTGTCCATCTGTACCGCGAAGCGCCGTCCAATCAACTTTGCTGCATTTGGCTGAATATGGGCTGACAGTATATCCCTAGACACTGCAGAATTCATCCGGCTGCTTCTGTCTTCTGTCACATCATCAATAAACAGTGACCCAGTGCCACTGGAAGCCATGCATTACTATGCCATCACACTGTTTCCATCATGTTTTACAGAAGACATTTGGAGAGATTTACTAAGGCTGGTGCACTCAGAATCTGCCGCAGCTGTGCATGACAGCCAATCAGCTTCTAAACTCAGCTTGTTCAATTAAGCTTTGGCAATAAAACCTGGAAGCGGATTGGTTTCTATGCAGAAGTGAGCCTGATTTTGCACTCTCCAGCTTTAGTAAACAAACCCCATTGCATGCTTTTGAGCTGTTCCAAGCCTTCTCCACACTTTTTTCTTCTCGTCATTCTGGTACAGATTAATCTTAGTTTCATCCATCCAAAGAATGCTTTTCCAGAACTGGTCTGGCTTTTTTAGATGTTTTTTGGCAAAGTCTAATCTGGCTTTTCTATTCTTCAGGCTTATGAATGGTTTGCAACTTGTGATGAACCCTCTGTATTTGCTCTTGCGAAGTCTGCTCTTGATTGTAGACTTTGACAATGATACACCCACCTCCTGGAGAGTGTCCTTCACTTGTCTGTATGTTGAGAATGAGTTTTTATTCACCATAGAGAGGATCCTGCGATCATCCATGACCATCCAACCATTGTTGCCTTCTGTGGGCATCCAGACCTTTTAATGTTGCCGAGCTCACCAGTGTGTTCTTCTTTCCTCAGAATGTACCAAACTAATTGATTTGGTCACTCCTAACATTGCTGCTATCTCTCTGATGGATTGGTTTCCTTTTGAAGCCTAATGCCCGTACACACGGTCGGTCAGATTTTCCGACGGAAAATGTTCGATGGGAGCTTGTTGTCGGAAACTCCGACTGTGTGTAGGCTCCATCGGTCATTTTCCATCGGAATTTCCGTCACACAAAATTTGAGATCTGGATCTCAAATTTTCCGAGAACAAAATCCGTTGTTGTAAATTCCGATCGTGTGTACACAGTTCCGACGCACAAAGTTCCATGCATGCTCAGGATCAAGCATAAGAGCCACACTGGCTATTGAACTTAATTTTTCTTGGTTCGTCGTATGTGTTGTCACCGTGTTCTTAACGTTCTGAATTCCCTACAAGATTTGTGTGACCGTGTGTATGCAAGACAAGTTTGAGCCAACATCCGTTGGAAAAAAAACGTGGATTTTGTTGTCGGAAAATCCTATCGTGCGTACACATTACAATGGCCTGTTTCACTTGTATGGACAGCTCCTTTGAACGCACGATGTAGGTTCACAGCAATAGATTCCAAATGCAAACACCGCACCTAGAATTAACACCACCTTTTACCTGCTTAATTGATGAAGAAATAATGAAGGAGTAAGGAGTAGCCTACACCTGGTCATGCTTTTGATTCAATTGTCCAATTACTTTTGGTCCCTTAAGTGCTGTAATTCCTAAACGCTTCCTCTGATTTGGATGTACATACCCTAAAATTAAACCTGAGAGTGTGCACTTTCAGCTCATATATTATATAACTATAGCTTTAATATGTTTTGCTAAATCCCTCAAAAAAACTAAAATGGTGGCCGTGTCCAAATATATATGGACCTAAAATTATATTATATTATATTAAATTATATATTATATACACACACACACACACACACACACACACACGTTTTGTTTTACAAACAAGCAGTTAACACATGACTAATGATTCCCAGATAACTATAGGTTAGCTAAAATGCTAAGGAGACAGCACAGCAGAAGCAGCCTACCTTGAACCAAGGCAGGATTTGTCCAATTCAAACATAGGATGAGCTGCCCCATATGGGGTGAATCACACCATTGGCTCATTGGTAACTTTTGCTCACTTGAGCTGTTGAGCTCCATAGCACTGTAAGGCAAAGAGAAAGGAAAATGTGAATGGAAGCCAGTACCGCCACCTGCTGGCGCTATTGAAGACTACGGGATTATTTGTATAAAAAATATTTTATATGAATAGAAAACATGTTTTAAAACCTAGCCCAGACTATAATAATGAAAACGAAAAAGCAACTATATAAATTTATTTTAAAAGCGCTGTCTTCTTTCGTCAGGGGGACTTACACTGTGTGGTATTTTGGTGTCTTATAATGAGTGAGCTATGAGTGACAGTTTGTGATGAGACACAAAGCATTGTCTGGAAAGGTGGGTGTATCTCAAAAGACTGATATATCATGAATCACGCTCCTCATGAAGCTCCGTAATAATGACACAGCAACAATTCTGACGCACTGTTAAAGGATGAGGCAGAAAAATAACAAGCAGGCATAGTGTGTTAGATGATGAAGGGGCGAAATCAATTACCAGATCGAGCCAACAAGCACAGAAATGGGGGCGGAAAACAAGGGATTATTGCATTTCATGTATAGAAGTGAGTTCAGCAAGAAGAACCTACTCTATACTAGCAGTGTCTCACCCTTTCAGTGCCAACATTTCTGCCATTTAATGTTAAATCCACATAAATTGTAAACTTCCCCCAATGTGCCCATACATGCAAGGCCACATGCACATGGACAGTTTTGGCCCATCAGCAGCAAATCCTGACGTTTTAACACTGCAAGCTTCTTACAGTGTGCGATAGAAGCTGAAGCAAGTCAGATAGAGCTCACCTCATTTCCTGCTGGAGAATGTGCAGCTTCACCTAAGCCTTCCTCCCAAACCCCTTCCATTGACATTGGCTTTCAGTCATGGAAGCTCAGAATCAAAAGATGGATGTTGACTAAGGCAGTCTGCATGCAAATGCAGCCTACCTAGTGTAGCCAGGTAATTGGCAAAAAAAGAGCATTTTGGGAACCTGTGCTGCAGTGCTCTATGTGGTCCCAATGGACTTCAGCTGAATGGATCAACATTACCTGCCTCTAACCACCAGGGGGAGCTGACAAGCAGAAGAAGCTCAAGAGACTTGATGGTTGGCAGCACTGAATCATGGAAGATGAAGTTTGTGAAAGAAACTTTATTGTGGCAGTTAATGAACTATTGGACTACAATTCCTAATGTGAGCTGGGTGTAACAGGAGAGCTTTAATTTCCCAGGCTGAATGCCGAGGAACTTGCGGGGTGTGAGGAGACCGATGTGTACACAGGAACAGTGATGTGCACACATCAACCTGCCACAGGCCTGCGGCCGTGTGCTGAGGACCAGAGTCACTCCAAACAGATCCAGAAGTGAGCAGATATTTGAACAGTGAGACCCCTGTTGCTGTATCGCTGGGAATAGTGAGAGGACACTGCTGCCATTAACCTATTGCTGCTAGCAGAGACTGAACACATGGGAACCATCTAAATAGCATTATTTACTGCATACAGACTTTAATGGGACTGTACTTATATGTACCACCATAAAGACTGGGCCCCAAAAATATCAAACTGAATAACTAGGGCTAAAGACTGCTCACTCTGATAGCTGCTTCACAAGAACTTTGCCCATTGTCCATATTAACTCTTTATAGAGTTTTACATTTCATTGCTGCCATTCATATAGAGTGCACTTTAAAGTGGATATAGCCTGTTTACAGAAAGCACATCCTTAATTATCTTTGCTGTTACTGTTCTCTAATGCTATTACTTATTACCAATTTTGTGGATTACCAGGTCTACTATAAACTCTATTCTATGCTGGTATAGCCTAGTGAACATATTGTCTAGTGAACTGTGATTTACCCAATTCTTTACTTACTAATTTATGTGCACACTGCTATTTACGGCAACCACTAACCAGTCTGATGTTTTTTTGTTTGATATTGAACCTTAGTCCTGTGCAGGGTATCTATATTTGTGCTCCCAGTAGCAGTGCAGTATCCATTTGCTTAACTTGGTGTGTCAGTGGTGCAGATGTTTTTCTTAGGAGTAGAGACAGAAGAACAAAGAACCCAGTCTACCAAGCGGTTCCTGTGGGGGTAGCACTACACTACCATCTCCCACTTCTCCAAGCAACAGCCATTCATGAAGGCATTTTAAGGGCAACTCCAAGAGGGATCTTGAGGAGTACTGAGGTGCGGGGCTGGAACATTTCCAGAAAGCTATGTACAGAAACCCTGCCAGCCCCTTCCACCAGCTGTAATCTGCCTGCATTCCATTAAGAATCTCAAAGACCAGTTGATGACACCCCTGGGAATAAAAGAAAGTATGTAATGAAAAAAAAATAGCATGTTGATGAGGCAGGAGGGAGGAACCAGAGAAGGCAAAATAAATGCAGATTAATCTTCAGCTTTACAAGTTGGGTTGGTCGGGTCAGTTAGGGATAGGTTGCATAGTTATTCTTGGTTTTTGGCACAAAAAAAAAAACCCAGCAAAAATGGATTTATGGCTCCAAATCCTAATTGACCATACCTCTCACGCTCAAAAGTATTTCTAAAGCTGGTATTGCTTATCAGAAAGCGCGGCGCACACATCAAGTAACATTTGCCTTGGCAATGGTGGGGATTTAGCTAGGAGTTTAAAAGCAAAGCATGACGGTTGTCTGTCTATTTTTTTTTATGAGTATAAGTGTGAATGCTGACATGGTATAGATCTTTTTATTATTTATATAATCCCCTTATTTCACACGTAAACATTTAATAGTGGGTACCATTAATGGCACTCAGTTTGCAAAGAATGCTTCCTAATAGTTACATAGTAGGTGAGGTTGAAAAAAGACACAAGTCCATCAAGTCTAACATTGCCTAGATTCTGGGAATGCACCCTGTAAACCAGTATTACTCATCCTTTTTCAGTCAAGGAACCCTTTAAAATTCTGGACAATTTTGAGAGCCATCCCATTATAAAATGTAAAAAAATTAAACAAAATAGTTTTACAAAATGCAGCAGCCTCTATACATGTAGGACATTCAACGTTAGAGGGTATTTATTTTTACAAAGCAATATACCTTGCACTCTGAGACAGGCTAGTATCCAGGGTTTTCACTTCTCTTAAAGTTTCTCTCCCTCATTCAGCTAGCATGACCCCAATTGCTGATGGACAACGAGGGGCAAGGGAGGAGCAAACAAGGATGTCCTCAGGCGCCCCACATCCTCCTTTTCAATCTTTGATGGCATCAGTTTTTAGGATGCCAGCGGCTGTCTTGCACAATGCCCAAGGTTGTAATGCTGCATAATACAAACACGTGGCTAAAAAGGCAGGCTTGATCCATTGTCCAAAGTTTGGGCAATTTGGTGGAATTTTTAGGCATTTTGCCAAGGCACCCTTGAAGAACCCAGAAGGCACCTCAGGGTGCCTCAGCACCCTGGTTGAAAGAGGATAATGTAAACAACTAAAGATGCCCATAGTTTTTATATAAAAAATAGTCATACTGGGTGAGGATCTAATGCAGTGATGGAAAACCTTGGCACCCCAAGATGTTTTGTAACTACATTTCCCATGATGCTCAACTACACTGAAAAGTGCATGAAGATCATGGGAAATGTAATTCCAAACCATCTGGGGTGCCAAGGTTCGCAATCACTGATCTAATGTCTATGAGGCACCCTCACATTCTGTGGTCAAATTGGACAGGTTTGAAAACCGCTATGGTTTTCCCATTGCCAAGTCAGCACTAGAGCTGTCCATATCATGATCTACTTCCAAAGTATGGATACAGTTACCTGATGCAGCTGTTTGGGACTAGGATGGGGCGGTCCCACAGATGTTCTTCAGGTCTATTTCAAAAGCAAAGCTAAAAACCAAGCTAGAGAAATCTTGGAGCTCGCCACCTGCTGGCTGTAAGTTATCATTATGATTTTTTTTTTTTTATATAGTATTTAATACATTTCCCCAATTACAAAGTGTCAGCTTGAGTTGGACATTAAAGCAAAACTCCAGCCACATATAAAATAAATATAAAAATTAACTAGCTTATGCTGCAATATTCATCTTCAGTGCATAGACTTCCCCCCAAAGCACTTTTTTCTGCCACTAGATGTTGTCTTTTGGCAAGCATCATTAAACCCACTTCCTCTGAGCCTGCGTTATCCTTTATCTGCCCCACCCTGTGACTGGACATTGAAAGGAGAAGGACCACAGTGACGAGCTGATCTCTCCATCACTTTGCTCTCTGTTCTAATCAGCTTGCTTCTTGTCAACAGAAACTGGGTGTCTCCTTGCAGGAAGCCGATACCGGGGACAGGTTCAGGTACCTACACTGCTTGCATTTAATAAAATACATTTAAGCATCTATAGATGATTACAGAGCTGCATTAACCACATAAGGACCGCCCTATAGCAGATATACTTAGTCATCCGAGGAAGCTCTTCTGGGCGAAACATGTAGAGCAGAAATCGCTGCACAGTTGTATGAATTGCAGGTTATTGTGATACTTTTTTTTTTTAAATATGTTGACATTGAATTTTTTTTAATTTTTACTCTATATGATCATGTTGTAAACTAAATTTTGGCACCTTTAATTTCCCACCTTTTGTATCCCCACATTTGTTCCCTTAGTAAAAGTAGTACACAAAAAAAAAAAAAACTGGCTAGGCACACCGTTAACCCTTTGATTACCCTATATGTTTAACCCCTTCCCTGCCAGTGTCATTAGTACAGTGACAGTGCATATTTTTGGCACTGATCACTGTATTAGCGTTACTGGTTCCACAAAGTGTCAGATTATCCTTCACAATATCCCAGTCCCGCTATAAGTCACTGATCGCTGCCACTGCTAGCATAAAAAAATAAATACAAATTCCACAGTATATATTCCATAGTTTGTACTGTAAACGCCATAACTTTTGCGGAAACCAATTTTTTTTTTTTTTACCAAAAGTATGTAGCAGAATACATATTGTCCTAAATTTATGAAGAAACTCATTTTTTTTAATGTTTTTATTGGATATGGTTTTATAGCAGAAAAGAAAAAAAAATATTGGATGTGGTGATCAAATACCACCAAAAGGGTCAAGTGGTTTATTTGTGTATTATAGAACTACTTAAATACCAAAATTCTTCTGAATTCATTTGAATGTGTAATTTGCTCATCTCCGAAGACCCCAAAACGCAAGTCTTTGTTTTTAGGGACTAATGGAAAAACAACTCCATTGTCCAAGCATTCTAGCCAATTTTTTTGCATCAGATCTTTGCACATAGGAAGTTTCCTGCTTTGATTAGAAATGTTGTATTAGCAGACGTTTCTCTTTTTATCTCCACTGTAAAAAGGTAAAGCCTGCTTTTTGAAGCTGCTTTATGGATCAGGACCACCTGGATGAGCTGTACTGCTGATTGCACTTCAAATGAATAATAGCCAGCAGCCTGGACCTCCAGCATGTGTCGGATAGAGATAATCTGAATGAGCTACGTTTCTCTGCAGATAATAGGACAATCCGCATTATTACATCCACCAAGTCAAAGTCAGCCGCCAGAAATCTGTCAATTCATTTCCACTTATCAAAAGGATATTGCCTCAATTGGGTTTTTTTTTTTTCCTGGGATAGGGTTGGGTACCATCATCCATATATCATAGAAATAGATGCCTGGGGTCACCTCAGAAGTGCCCCTGGAAAAAGGGAGAAAACTTTGGACTAACTCGGAACCTCAAGGACGTAGACAAGGATATGTATAGTTTTATATAAAATAAATTTAATAATATATAAAATATAAAAGCATTGTGGGACAAAACCACATTGACAAAATAGTTAGATACAGTTGATAATTACAGCCTTTTATGCTGCTTCAAACAGTTATACAAGAAATGGAATGAAGGTGACCCCCGGTGACCCCCGGTGTTGAAGTTGGGTGTCGAAGATGATGCATCTTGGCGATAGTCCTTAACTAGTTTTGCAACAATTGCTGCTTCTTCAGAAGGAGCTAGTCATAACCCTCTATTGAAATAAATCATAATTTCATGTTTAAACCATTATTTATGACATTGATATATATATTTCAAAACATGAAGGTTATTTTCTTTAATATCATATAAAATTGATGTGAGTTCTGAGAGGGATGCATAGGCACTGCTTACCTAGAGAGGGGGGAGACTGCGGCAGTGTGGCAGGATTAACAGAGGGACCCGAATGCAATCTTCCCCCCCACGGCGGACATGGGAAGCACCTAGGACCACGGAATTTTAAGTTTATATAGTTTACAGATAATATGGTATATCTTTTGACAATCATCTATAAGATGTGTACTGCACATATTTGCATAGCAGTTAGTGCCTATAGCCATGCCTGTGTCCTCGATGCCTGGCTTGGCATATGGTTAGCATGGGGTTGATAGAGATATATATATATATATATATATATATATATATATATATATATATATATATTCTATTTAGATTTATAGTATCTCATGACTCACCGTTTCCCTCCTACTTCCGTGTATTCCCGGGGAGTGGCCGCCATGCTAGGGGTTGTTCTCAGCGCCCTTATGTGCCTCCAACCCAGCTGACGCCAGTGGATGATGTCGCTGGATCCATCTGTCCACACAGTGCATGCACAAAATTATGCACGTGCTGTTTTGGACCGAACAGAACCGCTCAGTACTCTTGTTTCTGTCCCCCTGGCCAAATTAACCTTCGATGTGAAAATGTGCACATTCAACCTCAAATCACTGACACGGACACGTTCAGTAAGTTTGGTACTTCTGTTGTTTACTTCCTGGGCTCAAAATGATATATTGAGAGCCGGATATTTCGTTATCAAATCAAAAATATCAAATAAAACAAGCGTGTACAAACCACAAATTATACATATTCATTATTGTGACGAAATGTAAGCTTTGCTGGGTTATATCTGTATAAGGCGATAGCAGACTATCATAGCTAATTACGGTGTCTTATTTTCAGTTCCTGTTTGTCTTGAGTGTAGCCTCATAGGCCTGAAAATAGGTGCAATCTTCTTAACTTTGTTCTTTGTACTTTAACTCTTGCAGTTCTGTTTCACATGAAAGGAGAAGCTGGCAGACATCTAATTTGAGCATGATTAAGGATAATAGCTGAGTATAAAAAATAAGAACTTATACTTATGCGATTATATTAGAAATAGGCATTTCACAATAACACTCATAATCACATTCCATTACAGTGCGGTGACCAAATAGTGGGAGCGGCCATCGTCTGGTGGGAATAGATCATAGCTCTCTAAGGAGCATCATCATTGCCTAGAGAGGAGCGTGTCCACTGCTGGGGGAGCTAAACCTCAAGCTGTCTCACGCCACAGTCAATCTAGGGGCAGTGCAAAATACAGCAAACATAACAGTTTATAACTTTGCATAGGCATGGGGTAGGGGACAGCCTGGTTTTGAGGGTTGACCATGGCTGTCCTACTAACCTTATTACAACAGATATATATGAATACAGGAATATTGAACTACTATATACTACTCCTCCACATTTTAGTTAAAATTGTAATAGTTATTAATTTCGATTCAATATTGGAATCAAAAGAAAAAGAATTGAATCAGTGGGTCTCACCAGAAAGAGCGTATTGGTGCCTCATGATGAAGATAGAGACAGGTCCAGCCTAATCGATATATAAAGATATTTCAAAGGTTGGTTAAAGAAATGCTTTGTATGTGTGAATTTCATTTAGACTGGGAGGTATATTGGCATTTAAACGTTCAATCCAAACAGCTTCTCGCTGTAGGATTATGCAAGCCCAGTCTCCTCCACGAACATCCTCAGGGATCATTTCAAGCACCACAAATTTAGCCACTTCAGGCTTAAATCTGTGGTGCAGGTCTATATATTATTCCACTGTGGTAAATTTACCATTAGTGGAATAGTATAGGTGATCTCCTATTCATTGGCAAGGCTCTCTTATGGTCTTCCCCACATAAAACGCATTGCAAGCACAGACCATTAAGTAGACGACTTCTCTTGTGCTGCAATAGGCATGAAAGGCAGGTGTAAATATTTCTTCCTTGGGGAGTATATATTTTGTTCCCTCCTGTATCCAAGGGCAACCCGCGCATTGTCCACAACGGAAAATTCCGCAAGGATTCCTTGGACCACGAGATCCTTCCTGATAGTGGCTGCTTGTTAATTTGTCTTTCAATAATGTTGCTCTACGAAAAACCAGCTCTGGAGTTGGTCCAACTTATTTTTTTGAGGATGTGGTGATCAGTTAGCAAGTGCCAGTGGTCAGAGAGGAGATTTCCTAATTGATTATGATGGGCAGAAAATGTGGTTATTATTTTTACTGTTTTTGGCCGTTTGCTGCGAGTAGGGCCATATAGGAGCGAGGATCTAGTGTGTGCCAGGGTTTTATTATAGGCTTTTCTGAGATTAGTTAGAGTATAGCCTCTTAACAATAGGCGTTCCCGTAGGGAAGAGGCCCGAGTGTAGAAATCCTTGTCCTCTGTGCAGTTGCGACATAGTCTTAAGTATTGGGCATAAGGTACACTGCGAACTAGAGGGCGAGGTGTGGCGTAACCTGTTTCCGGCTGTGGGTTTGTGATAAAGGTCTGTTTTGATTTGGCCGTTCTGACCTTTATTAATCCTCAAGTCTAGAAATGGGATACTGCTGTGATCGTAGCTAAGGGTAAAGCAAAGATTGAAATGATTGTTGTTGAGTGATTCAACAAATTCTATTAGGGTTCTTTCGGTTCCTGTCCAAATTATAAATAGATCATCAATAAACCTATGCCAGCAGAGGACCCGATCTAGAAAAGGTTGGAGTGTCTCATCAGCGAAGACTGTCCTCCCATTCTCCTAGGAATAAAGTTGGCATATGAAGGTGTACAGGATGTTCCCATAGCCACACCTTGTGTTTGTAAGTAGAGCTGGTCCATGTAAGTAAGATAATTTTTGGTAAGGATAAATTCCAGCATTTTCAAAATAAAGGAGGTTTAAAGGCCAGGTATTTTTGTCCTGCTCCATTAGGAAAGTGCTAGCGGTTGGGACACCCTGCTCGTGGGGGATACTCGAGTACAGTGCCTCGATATCGATAGCCACGACCAGGGCATCCGGAGAGATGAGATTTGGACTCCCTCAATGTGTTTAAGTAAATCTGTTGTATCTCGAATATATGAGGGTAGACTAAGGACACGGGGCATCAAGAATGTATTTATAAATTTGCTGGCATTTTTTTGTTAGGGAGCCTATCCCTGAGACTATCGGTCTTCGTGGTGGACAATCTAGATTTTTATATGTTTTAGGAAGTGTATAGAAGGTAGGCATACGTTGAGTTTTTGTATTGATGAAATCTATCTTTGTCAATCAGGCCCTCCACGTATTCCTACCTTCTATACACTTCCTAAAACATAAAAATCTAGATTGTCCACCAGGAAGACCGATAGAGATAGATATACACATACATACGTGTGTGTGTGTGTAATATATATATATATATATATATGTAATATATATACACACACACACACATATACACACACCATGCTAACCATATACCTAATTCCAAGCCTGGCATCGGGGACAGACGCCTGGCTATAGGCACTAGGGATGAGCCGAACACCCCCCTGTTCGGTTCGCACCAGAACATGCGAACAGGAAAAAAATTCGTTCGAACACGCGAACGCCGTTAAAGTCTATGGGACACGAACATGAATAATCAAAAGTGCTAATTTTAAAGGCTAATATGCAAGTTATTGTCATAAAAAGTGTTTGGGGACCCGGGTCCTCCCCCAGGGGACATGAATCAATGCAAAAAAAAGTTTTAAAAACGGCCGTTTTTTCAGGAGCAGTGATTTTAATAATGCTTAAAGTCAAACAATAAAAGTGTAATATCCCTTTAAATTTCATACCTGGGGGGTGTCTATAGTATGCCTGTAAAGGGGCGCATGTTTCCCGTGTTTAGAACAGTCTGACAGCAAAGTGACATTTTGAAGGAAAAAACACATTTAAAACTACCGCGGCTATTGCATTGCCGACAATACACATAGAAGTTCATTGATAAAAACGGCATGGGAATTCCCCACAGGGCAACCCCGAACCAAAATTAAAAAAAAAAAATGATGTGGGAGTCCCCCTAAATTCCATACAAGGCCCTTCAGGTCTGGTATGGATATTAAGGGGAACCCCAGCCAAAATTTAAAAAAAAAATTGACGTGGGGTTCCCCCTAAATTCCATACCAGACCCTTCAGGTCTGGTATGGATTTTAAGGGGAACCCCGCGCCAAAAAAAAAAAAAAAAACGGCGTGGGGTCCCCCTAAAAATCCATACCAGACCCTTATCCAAGCACGCAACCTGGCAGGCCGCAGGAAAAGAGGGGGGGACGAGAGTGCGGCCCCCCCCCCCTCCTGAACCGTACCAGGCCACATGCCCTCAACATTGGGAGGGTGCTTTGGGGTAGCCCCCCAAAACACCTTGTCCCCATGTTGATGAGGACAAGGGCCTCATCCTCACAACCCTGGCCGGTGGTTGTGAGGGTCTGCGGGCGGGGGGCTTATCGGAATCTGGAAGCCCCCTTTAACAAGGGGACCCCCAGATCCCGGCCCCCCCCCTGTGTGAAATGGTAAGGGGGTACTTACCCCTACCATTTCACTAAAAAACTGTCAAAAATGTTAAAAATGACAAGAGACAGTTTTTGACAATTCCTTTATTTAAATGCTTCTTCTTTCTTCTTTCTTCCTTCATCTTCTTCTGGTTCTTCTGGCTCTTCTGGTTCTTCCTCCGGCGTTCTCGTCCAGCATCTTCTCCGCGGCGTCTTCTATCTTCTTCTCCTCGGGCCGCTCCGCACCCATGGCATGAGGGGGGAGGCTCCCGCTCTTCTCTTCATCTTTCTTCTTCTTCTTCTTCTCTTCTTCATCTCTTCTTCCTTCTTCCTGTCTTCTCCGGGCCGCTCCGCAGCCATGCTGGCATGGTGGGAGGCTCCCGCTGTGTGACGGCGTCTCTTCGTCTGACGGTTCTTAAATAACGGGGGGCGGGACCATCCGGTGACCCCGCCCCCCTCTGACGCACGGTGACTTGAGGGACTTCCCTGTGACGTCACGGGGAATGCCACAGGGAAGTCCCGTCATGTCACAGTGCGTCAGAGGGGGGCGGGGCCACCGGGTGGCCCCGCCCCCCGTTATTTAAGAACCGTCAGACGAAGAGACGCCGTCACACAGCGGGAGCCTCCCTCCATGCCACAGCATGGCTGCGGAGCGGCCCGCAGAAGACAGGAAGAAGAGAAGAAGGAAGAAGAAGATGAAGAAGAAGATGAAGAGAAGAGCGGGAGCCTCCCCTCATACCATGGGTGCGGAGCGGCCCGAGGAGAAGAAGATAGAAGACGCCGCGGAGAAGATGCTGGACGAGAACGCCGGAGGAAGAACCAGAAGAGCCAGAAGAACCAGAAGAAGATGAAGGAAGAAAGAAGAAAGAAGAAGCATTTAAATAAAGGAATTGTCAAAAACTGTCTCTTGTCATTTTTAACATTTTTGACAGTTTTTTAGTGAAATGGTAGGGGTAAGTACCCCCTTACCATTTCACACAGGGGGGGGGCCGGGATCTGGGGGTCCCCTTGTTAAAGGGGGCTTCCAGATTCCGATAAGCCCCCCGCCCGCAGACCCTCACAACCACCGGCCAGGGTTGTGAGGATGAGGCCCTTGTCCTCATCAACGTGGGGACAAGGTGTTTTGGGGGGCTACCCCAAAGCACCCTCCCAATGTTGAGGGCATGTGGCCTGGTACGGTTCAGGAGGGGGGGGGGGCCGCACTCTCGTCCCCCCCTCTTTTCCTGCGGCCTGCCAGGTTGCGTGCTCGGATAAGGGTCTGGTATGGATTTTTAGGGGGACCCCACGCCGTTTTTTTTTTTTTTTTTTTGGCGCGGGGTTCCCCTTAAAATCCATACCAGACCTGAAGGGTCTGGTATGGAATTTAGGGGGAACCCCACGTCAATTTTTTTTTTAAATTTTGGCTGGGGTTCCCCTTAATATCCATACCAGACCTGAAGGGCCTTGTATGGAATTTAGGGGGACCCGCACATCATTTTTTTTTTTTTATTTTGGTTCGGGGTTCCCCTGTGGGGAATTCCCATGCCGTTTTTATCAATGAACTTCTATGTGTATTGTCGGCAATGCAATAGCCGCGGTAGTTTTAAATGAGTTTTTTCCTTCCAAATGTCATTTTGCTGTCAGACTGTTCTAAACACAGGAAACATGCGCCCCTTTACAGGCATACTATAGACACCCCCCAGGTACGAAATTTAAAGGGATATTACACTTTTATTGTTTGACTTTAAGCATTAATAAAATCACTGCTCCTGAAAAAACGTCCGTTTTTAAAACTTTTTTTTGCATTGATCCATGTCCCCTGGGGCAGGACCCGGGTCCCCAAACACTTTTTATGACAATAACTTGCATATAAGCCTTTAAAATTAGCACTTTTGATTTCTCCCATAGACTTTTAAAGGGTGTTCCGCGGCATTCGAATTTGCCGCGAATACCCCAAATTGTTCGCTGTTCGGCGAACTTGCGAACAGCCAATGTTCGAGTAGAACATGAGTTCGACTCGAACTCGAAGCTCATCCCTAATAGGCACTAACTGCTACGCAAATATGGCAGAAGAAATTTAATCTATATCCCCTCTCTCTACTGACCTCAAACTACCTTAATTGTATATACCTATCAGGGGAAGTTTTTCTTGCTGCGACACATCGCTTGAATAGATCTCTGTTTAAATAAACACCAGTCAACAACTGCCTGGCAATAAACTGCTAAGTAACAACCAGCTGTAACCATCATTACTCCTGCATTTCCTTATCCCAGGGAGTCATACTGGATACTTTGACTCAATAGGTCGATAGTCTAATATATCAGTTTTTAAATTGTTCTCTCTCACCTAAATTTATCAATCAATTCTAAATGTCTAATCTGTACTCTTGCTTTGTATCTGATCCCACTATGCCCCCCTTTTTTACTTTCTCCCCCCCCCCTCTTTTTTAACCCCCCATTCCCCTCCCTCCCTCACCCCACCACCCCAAATTCCCCCCCTCCTCTCTCGCCCTCTCTTCCCACCTTTTTTTTCTCTTGCATTTCCTTGCACTACACACCTTATAGATGATTCTAGATAGTATGGTATATCTTCTGACAAACTATATAAATTTAAAATTCAGTGGTCCTAGGTGCTTCTCGTGTCCGCCATGGGAGGGGGGCAGAATTGCCTTCGGGTCCCTCCTTTAATGCTGCCACACTGCCGCGGTCTCCCCCCTCTCTAGGTAAGCAGTGCCTATGTATCCCTCTCAGAACTCGCATCAATTTTAAATGATATTAAAGAAATAACCTTCATGTTTTGAAATATATATCAATGTCATAAATAATGGTTTAAACATGAAATTATGATTTATCTCAATAGATGCTTATGACTGGTTCCTTCTGAAGAAGCAGCAATCGCCAAGACACATCATATTTGACACCCCACTTCAACACTGGGGGTCACCTTCATTTCATTTCTTGTATAATTATTTGAAGCAGCATAAAAGGCTGTAATTACCAACTGTATCTAACTATTTTGTCAATGTGGTTTTGTCCCACAATGCTTTTATATACTATTAAATTTATTTTATATAAAACTATACAGTACATAACCTTGTCTATGTCCTTGAGGTACCGAGATAGTCCAAAACTTTTCTCCCTTTTTACAGGGGCACTTCTGAGGTGACCGAAGGCACCTATTTTATTTCCACTTATGTTAACACTTGGAAAAGGCACTGGCATGATTCATGTTTTGAACCTGAAGAAAAGATGATAATGTAAAAATCGTACATGAAAACTCAACGGTAATGATGTAGAGAATTCAGAGGATTTCATCAAAGCTTGCAGGACAGCCCGCTGGCAGTGGGGGGGATAATATAGTGAGGGGGACAAATCTTCTCAGCTTATTAAATAATGCAAAGCGAGGTGCAAAATGCAGGAAAATACAGCCAGACTTTTGGTCCATCACTTTTATTATCTGCAGACCTGGGAATATATAGAGGGACTCAAAATTTTGAGATCTGCGGTTGGGGGCTGGCTATAATGGTGCACACAGTGTGCAAAATGTGAAGTAATAGCAACATGCATAGTGCACCACGGTAAACTGGGGACAAAATATTTGAGAATTTAGGGGCGTGGACTGAAATTGACAAGTCTACAAGAATTAAATTATGTTAATATATGGTCAACAGACAAACAGCACTGACTTGGTCACAAAGACACACTAAAGCTGCACAAAAAGTAAGAATGCAGACTAAAAAGAAAAGAAAAACTAAATACAGCCGATTTTTGGATGACCATTTTTTACCAGGTGAAGAGGAGCGGAGACTACATTTGCTCAGACCAAAGCAACACTCAGTCCCCAATATTCTGAAAAATGAAGAAAAGATTTGCCCATAGGACTTTTTCGGGGTGGTGCTAAAATAAAACCATACATCAAATCTAAAAAAAAAAAAAATACAAAAATGTATTTCATTAAACATAAAAACCATGTACAGTTCAGCATTAATTGTGTCATCATAAAAAGCAAATCACCAAGGTAAATGCAAGATGCTAACGTACTTACTGGAACATTAAATTCCTACTAAGCAGGAGCTGTAATCTCTACGTGTTTTGTGGGACATCACCCACTTCTTCAGGAGACAGCCAAAGTTGGTTTTTGATGTATATATGTGTAAAGACCATGTCATAGTAAAAGCAACTAATTAAACATCGAAATAGACCAGTCCATCCAGGTTTAGGAGGTATGTCAGTTTAAATTGGACAAGGTCCATTAATATGCACGAAGTATACTCAGACATAGGTAGATAACAATAAATTGGATCAAAAACACCTGGATCCCAGCACTGTGGAAAGGTCACCACAGCAGGGGTTTCACCCGGGAGCTGAGAGTGCCACCCTGCTGGGATAGTTGTGACAAAGATAGTTAACTAGGAGCCCCCCATCACAATTTTGCAATGATTTGTAGTTACACACACCCTGATTTTAGGGTAAGAGTGGAATCTGGAATTTTTATGGTCTACTTTTGGTGCTTTCCTCATAACAGAAAACCAATGTGCCTCTTACCACCGCTTTTTTAAATCCAGCTTGCCACTTATATGCAGGGATCTGTTTCTCCCTCTGGCCGCCCCATGCCCTTGGTAGTCGCAGGAAGGAGCTGAAGGAGGAGAAAGCATAGCCACGCCTCCTTCTGCCCCTCTACTCCTCTGCAATGCTGGCTGCTGTTCGACTAGTAGTGATGTTGATGCTACCAGTCTAGTTAGCCAATAGAAACTAGGCTAAAGGGTACATCTGGAGGCCCAATTAGATTAATTAGCTCTGGAGTCATGCCGAAATCCAGAGGGTTTCCATTTATGGTCATCTAACCGTACAGTCACTACAGAGCAGTTATAGAATAATCATGCAGCAAATGAAAGCTGGGGTCGAGTTATATAGATTGCAAAATACCCATGTCCAGAAACTTTGAAAAAAAAGGCAAAAAACACTTATAAAAAGGGAGGTTCCATTTCTTCGAACAGTAAAATAAATTATTTGATGTTGTCCATGCAGCGTTACATATTATGAGCATTAATAGCCATCATTTTTTTTTTTTTAAATGTGTTGAGACACATCCAACCTTTTATGAAGCAATCTACTGAGCTAGCTAGAACTAGTTCATGTCATAGGCAATTATAAAAACTTTTTTACACCTGTTGCTGCAAAGAAGGCTTTTTGTATTCTGGAGGTCAAACCTATGTATTCGTTCCGATAATAGATGTGCGCTAAGGCATCCTCCAACCAGTCTCAGAACCAATCTCGGAACTTGTGAGATTGGTTGGAGTTGTGGGGCACATTATTTCCACCCCAGCTCTGTTTACGTGAGCTATGGGATGGGAATGAACAAGCCTGCTGCTGGGGGAGTAAAGAACGAGCGCAAGTTCAAAGTTTGGCTACAAATGAGATCAGAGGATGCCCGAGCTTTGTCCTATACAAGGAATGTCCCCTTGTCTATGGCAGTGAGGAACTGTTTATGTATTTAGACTTTGTGATTATATCCTCCTTAAACCATTTTTTTTTTTTTTTTATAGAAAATAAGATCAGCCCAGCTAATCTTCCCTCAATGCCTATATTAGTTACTCCTCTTGACACTCCTTCCAGTTTCTCACAACATATTTTGTTAACTGGTATCCACAACTGAACTGCATATTCAATATGAGGTCTTACTAATGCTTTGTATAAAGGCAAGGTTATGAAAGCCTCTTGCTCACACTTGAAGCTGCCGATTACCAGAATTGCTTTTCTCTATCCTCATTTCTTTATCAACCCGTACACATGAAGTAACCCTTGGAAAAACTTTCTGGTATCAGGGAACCCCTGCAATTAAGTTCTATAGCTCACAGTACATTAACACGATGGTCAGCGGGAAGAACGTCCCCGACATTGGCCGTCAGCGGGAAGAACGTCCCCAACACTGGCCATCAGCGGGAAGAACTAGGGTTGCACTGATACCGGCATCTGTAAAATATGTTCATATTGTATGAGCTCAAATCGCACCTCAAAGGAATCAGGGAGTACTTGACCAAAAGTATTAGTACTCATACTCGCCGGTTTAAAGAAATGGTATAGTTGCAACCCTAGGAAGAATGTCCCTTTCACTGATGGACAGCGGGAAGAATGCCCCTCTTACAGACAGCTTAAAAGATCATTGGTTGTTTATTGGAAAGGCAGAAATTGCTCTTTGCTCAAAGAACCCCTAACTACCTCAGGGGGAACTCTAGCTGAGAAAAGCTGTTTTGGACAGACCTGGAGGAATTAAATAAACGAGAGAGGCTACATTACTAACAGATGAACTATCCCAGAAAAGCTGATTAGATTAGGCCTTGCCTAATGGGCGGTTGATGGCTAGATGGCAGGGAGAAGCCCTAGATGTAGGCACTTTGGATTGCTGGGAGGTCATTTCACAAAGGTCAGCATGAGAGAGGTGGTGTTCCAAGCACTGTCTGCCCAAAATGGGATCGGAATGTAGGATTGTCATGGCAGTTGGAGGAGTTAGGGGGTCTCCCATTACAAACGGAAGACTGAATGGTAATGTCAATATGGTGTTTCCTCTTTAGCCTGGTTGTTCTATCAGAGGCTCAGTTCATTGGAGAAGTCAGAAAATGTTCACTTTTGGAACCGTCCTGGAGCCAGTGTTGTATGGCTGGGAAGAGGGCTGGATCTAAGTCAAGCATTTCAGCTGGCAGACACCCAAAGAACCTCTCCTGGCAACATTTCCCAATAGTTGGCATGTAATTTATCTGCTTTACTGTTTAATGTTATTTATGTAATTGTTCAGTTTTTTTTTTTTTTTATCAAAAAGGTGCAGAGGCCATTGTAAATCCATACCAAGCTGTCCGAGTGTTTATTTTGGGTCACAAAGGGAAGGAGGAATAGACACATCCATCAGTCATTACTTTGGCCTGGCCACTCTTGGCTGCTGATGTGAAATCTGTGTGACGGCAACACAGACAGAAACAAAAACACATTTATAGTACGGTGGGGAAGAGTTAGAACCTCTGACAATGTTGTAATTGCTGTCTGTACCCTTTTGTCCTGATGACAGCGATTGAGATCATAGAACAAACTTAAAAAAAATTACAAATAATTCTCTACTCATTTCAAAAATATACTTTAAATGATTTACACCAAAAGCATAGTCAGTCTCTGGTTACGTTCCCCTTTTCTTTGGAGCACCCCAGTAGAGTTTTTAGATTTTTTCCCCTTCTTAATCGATACAGTACTTACATTTATTGATGTCTCAGGTCTTCTTTACCTTCTTCCTTTGGTGGTGAGCAGATTCTAAATGCTGCTTTATAACACCGCTCTCGGCATAATTTTCCTGTGAGTTCAGGGCATGGGATGGAGCCATGATGTCCTGGACTCACAGGAAGTGGGTTGAATGATGCCAGGTGTCATTCAACTAGGTAGACGACTGGTGCTGGATCAATAACAGAGTTTGTGGGAGACAGCACTAGAAAGGAGGGAAGTATAGCAACAGCTTATTTAGGAGCTGGTCTGAGAATCATTTGGTGTTTTTTACCCAAGTGGAATTTTTTTATTTTTTGTGCCCAAGTGGGAATTTGCTGGGGGGGTTTGCCCAAGCTGGAATTGGCAGGTTTTTTTTTGCCCAAGTGGGAATTGTTGGGGGGGGGTGCCCAAGTGAGGATTGACAGATGTTTTTTTGGCAGAGGAGATTAATTGCCCAAGCGGGAATTGGCGGGGTTTTTTTTGCCCAAGCAGGAATTGGCTTTTTTTTTTTTTTGCCCAAAGCAGGACTTGGCTGGGAGTGTTTTGCCCAAGCAGGACTTGGCTGGGGTTTTTAAACCAATCAGGAATTGGCTGGGTTTTTTTTTTTACCCAAGCGGGAGTTGGCTGTTTATTCACCCAAGCAGGAATCAGGCTATAAATTTCAGTGTCCATCACAGCTCAAACAACCATTCCAGGTGACAACACAGCATTATTATAGCCTGCCATTTGCTCCACATCCTTTATACTCCTCATAGTTCCATGAACAGGCCTCTTCTTTGAACAACATTAGAAGAAACAGAAGTAGGAATTTGATTACCGTAATACTGCTGGGGTGGATACTCGAAATTCAGATGGAAATATTCAGGAATGATACACAAAGGTGTTCTCTTTTGATGCGAGTCTTTGAAGTGGTAAGCAGTTCTCATTGTTTAGGGGGTTTAATTTTCCAGGAAAAAAGGTTTTATAATGAATGGAGAAGAACCAAATTTCCACATCAATGGCGGTCACACATGAAAAAGAGTGAAGAGACCTTAGGAAATGATATGAAATATCATAAAAGGCTTTTTAAGTAAAAAGAGTAAGAAGACATTTGCCCCAAACCCACCAGGAGACTTTCAGGTAATATAAACTTAGATGGTTAAGATGTTTAAGCTCTAATATTCATGGATGGATTTACCATTAGGTTTGTGGCTATAGTCAGGAGAAGGAGAAGAAAATAGTTTATTTTTCCTAAAATTATGTTTAGAAGAGATACTCATAGAAGTGCTACTTTGCATGCCAAAGGCCCTTTGCACAACAGTACGTCTTGGAGCAGTGCACATGGATCCTGCTCCACTGCAGGCAGCCTGCCAGCTAGACGGGGGGTATATTCTGTACCAAGTGGTACCTGTGTTTAGGGGCCCTGTGCATTTAGGGACAAGGGTTCGGAACACAGAAGAAGACTTTAAACAGAGAGGGTCCTAAATGTGGGTACCACTTGGTACAGCACTCAACCCCATTCAGCAACATCACAATACCATGGACTTGGAGAGGCTACCCTCAACAGGGCTGGACTCTGCACCTGTCCCTCCTTGGTGCACCAAAACGCTGGTAGGGACGCACTGCTCCTAGATGGCCCCATGTGGAACAGGTCAAACGGCTATGTCTACAGGCTCCAGTGATAGAAATCCTGCCCTGCTAAGATTCCACCTCTGGCTCACTATAAAGTGAGTTTATCCTAAACAGACCTATATCACAAGATTACAGAGAAAGAGAATCAATATGAACTAGTGCACTACAAAATTATATGAATGAAAAACTAAACAACTCAGCAGGGTTGCCTTTGCTCTAAACCCAAGAAGAAATATGCACATTGCAGCTTACAAATTCTTAGATGTGATGGCTGCATCTCCTGTCACCTGGTGATGCTTTCAGAAACACTTCCTGTCCCAGGGAGACAATGCTCACTCATTGTACTGCATCTATGGAGGAGCAGCATTGCCACCCTGAGCCAAGACCACAGAACCCCCCCCCCCCCCCCTCTTCTCCATAACCAAGGAAGAGGTCTTCTGTAGTCCAGAGAGAGAGCTAGGAACAAGGATAACTGACTTCTGCCAAGATCAATTGGTATTTTTTTTCACTTATCAAAACAGATATACCGGTAACAAAATGTTTTAGGGCTCATTTACACTGTTCAAGTCACCTAATCCTGTGCGAATTATCCACTTGCCAACCGCACAGTGTAGCTCTACTGTTAGTGTGGGCTAGCTGCACAGAATCATGTAAACATATATCTCTGACTCTGCCGGGTAGGGGGGTGCGCACGCCAGGTAAGCTCCGATTAGTCACAGCTCAAGCCAATCAGCGGGTGCCGGCCAATGGATGACCGCCAGCACCTGCTGATTGGCGAGGAGGAAAACAGGACAGAGCTCTGTCTATGTAAATGTCAGGGCTGGGCTCAGCCCTTCCTTCTCTGAGCTGGCCGCTTAGCTGTCGGCCAATTGCCAGCTCCTATCTCTCTTCATAGTGACTCACCTGTTGATGATTTTCTGCTCATCAGTCCTGCCTCCTTAAGCCGTCCAGCCCAGATGATCTCTGCTTTCGCCTTGGTCACATCTCTAGAGACGCTCTCCTGTGTTCCTGTTAAAGACTTGCTTGGATGACATTCCTTCTGACTCCAGATCCTGCTTGCTGTTCTACTACGCTCATCTCTGGCTCCCTGACATTTTGGCTTGTCTGATTATCCGTTTCGGTTCCTAAACTATTATTAAACAAGTGAGATTTAACTGTACTGTCACAGTCTGATTCATGGTTTCTGACAGTAAATAATGCAGAGCTCCGACCTTTAAGCAGGAATGTGCTGTTTTTTGTTTAGGGAATAGAAGTTTGTTTTTTTATTTGTTAATAAAGAAATTGTCAATGTCCACCCCCCCTTATGTAGATTCATCGTCAATCATGACACCAAAAAAAAAAAAAAAAAAAAAAAAAAAAAAAAAAAAGGAGCTCCACTCATGATGAACGAACCCAGGGTCTGCCTGCCTCTTGTCATTTCTTGATAAGCTATGGGGCGGGGCCATCCTGCGACATCTGGTAGCACTGCCCCATGTGACGTGGGTGGCTCAGCATGCACTGGTCGATGACGCCAAGAAGGCACAGGTGCAGTGTCCAGCCCTGTTGCAGGTAGCCTGTCAAAGTCCATGGCAGGTTGTGTCTGAATGGGTACAAGGGCCTCTTCTCCACAACCCTGGGCTGTGGTTGTCTTTGGGCAGGGGGCTTATCAGAATGGGGAAACTGTCTTTAACAAGGGATCTTCCCCCCCTATATGAATGGGTATGTAAACATAGTACCCCCACCCATCCACTAAAAAAGTGTAATAGTGAATAAAGACAGTACAAGAGTTTTTGCCAATTCCTTTATTAAAAAATTAAAAAAAACAAATGTCCCCCAAAGTAGATCCATCATCTGACTCAAAATAAAAAAAAAAGGAAGAAGAGGAGCCCCATGGTCTGCTGCCTCGCTGTGTGACATTTCTTAAATAGCTATGGATCGGGGCCATCTGGCACCATCAACTGGTGGCACCGCCCCGTGATATGGGCAGCCCAGCATGCACAGGTCAATGATATCAAAGGGGGGGGGAGTGCCGCCAGATGACCCTGACCCACAGCTATTTAAGAAGGCAGGCAGACAGCAGGAGCGTTTAGCGCAAATAGAGCTCTCTTTTTTTTCCAGCTCCAACGGTGGCGTCGGTGTTGTGGTTGATCTACACCGGGGGGGGGGGGGGAGACACTATTTTTTTTATTTTTTAATAACGGAATTATCAAAAACTCATGTATTGTCCTTATTCACTTTTAAACTTTTTGAGTACCCCACATGGGGGGGGGGGGGGATCTGGGGGCCCCCACAACCCCAGCCCAGGGTTGTGCGGAAGAGGTCCTTGTCCTCATCAACATGGGGACAAGGTGCTTTGGGGGGGGATGTGGCCTTGGTTTGGGGGGGAGGCGTTCACTCATCCCCTTCCCTGACGTGCCAGGCTGCATGCTCCGGTAAGGGTCTGGTATGGATTTTGGGGGACCCCACGGCATTTTTTTCTTTTTTATTTGGTGTGGGGTTCCCCTCCAAATTCATACCAGACCCAAAGGGCCAACCCCCATTTTTTTTCACAAATTTTTTTGCCGCCAATTGTTTTTTTTTTTACATGTAACTGTCATCGGGAAACTCCGCCGACAGCTGATGACTCATCGGTTGTTAAAGACGTGGTGTCCGGCTTCCCCAACCAGCTTTATACAGTGTTTTTAAAGAGGGAAAAAAAAAAAAAAAAGCACAAAACGCATATAAAAAAATGCAACACTTGGGTTTTTGGTGCAACCTTATTGAAGTCTATTACATGCAAAATGCAATCTGCTGCAGGAAAAAAGTCCCCGACCCTTTCCAAGAATGCATCTGCTGAAAAATGCATAGATGTGAACGTGTACCATACGAAACCATGTTCTATGGATTGTAGTGCGTTTCTGAAGAATGGAAAATGCACAATAAAAAAAAAAAAAATAAATAAAAAAAAAAAAAAGCATACATGTAGGGTAACAATATTAAAAAAAACATGGAGGAACTTCTGCCAACACCCTAATTAATAACAATATGTAGGAACTACATTTTTTATGGTGGGTCTTTTCAAACACCATTATTTCTGACACAAACTGTACTACTTATTAAATAAAAAATAAAATTATTACACATAAGATTTCTGACAAAAGCTGTGACCTGTGATTATGTCTGAGTTTAAAGGTGAGAGTATTCACTGATTGATGGTGGATCACAAGGTGTTCTTTGAAGCTGAGGCTCGCTGTGGACACATGCCAGATTTTTGGTTACATGTAATGTATGTTTTACTGACAGTTCTGCTTCATTCTTTTCACAAAATTAAGACTTTTTAGTTGGGAGGTTCCCACCATTGTTGCACTTTGGATGTTTTTTTTTTTGTTTGCTTAAATTGTTACACTGAGTGTATTATGTTTTAGTTATTTTAATGTTAATTTTTATACTTATTCATTTAATTAGTATTGCACATATCTATAGAAGGGGTTTCCACCATCCCTGCTTTTTTTTTATGCATTACATGTGAAGTCACATATCACTTGAAGGCAATTTGTATGACAAATATCAATAGACGATAGCTAAGTTAGTTTGTTGTGTATTACATGGGTAGTTGCATATCAAAGAGACTTATTGTGGTATAATTGAAGTTTATTGAGAATACTATACAAGAGGGTTCCACCATTATTGATTAGTAAGGTAGTGCTGCACTTTGTATAAAAAAAATAAAAAAAAACTTATTTAAAAAAAAAATTACACATAAGATTCTGACACAAACTATTGTATATAAAAAAAAATACACAAAGTCAGCCCTTTTTTTTTTTATGCACAATAAAACTTTTTTTTTTTTTTTGTAATGTAATACACTGTTTGCACCAGAAATGTTGGTATAAACATTGGTGCCTCAAAAGCCCCACCACAAAAACTAGTTCTTAAATGTTGTAGTTATATTTCTCTCTCAACTGTGAGTGAATTAAACGATTAGAAAAGTTGTTTCTTCCCATTCGTTTCGGGCCTGGTTCACATTGATTTGGCAAATGCGATAGGACATGTCAAATTGGCGACTATGGCAGCATCCGAATCGATGCGATGCTGCATTTGCGGCGCCGCACCAATTCCCAAAAGTAGTTTCTGCACTACTTTTGGCCATTTCATGGTGCGAATTCAATTAATGTCTGTGCAGAAAACCGCACAGATGTCTCTGAAATTGCCCCGGAAATCGGGACTGACATGCGAGAATGAAATCGTGCGAGTTCAACTGAACTCGCATGATTTCATACCTGCGATCGGTGTGAACCAGGGCTCAAGAAAAATTTGCCATTCCTGTCCTTCGATTTTTTTTTTTTCACTCCCTGTGGTCGAAAAAGCTTGTTGAATCATTCCCTTTGAAGCCGGGTTCACATATGTGTGGCTGTGGGTTCGCTCCTGGGGTCCATTGCGTGTCTGTTCACCGGTTCAAGTGCGATTCAGGTCCGAATCTTTGCCTGAATTCGTACATGAACCGGACCCTTTTACAATCCAGACCGTGGCTGCCCCGGAGATGTGTGAACTGACTCCATTGAGAGCTGGTCACACTCGCCTGTCATGCGAATTGGATGCGGAGAAACCTGCATCCAATTTGCATATGTGTGGACCCAGCCCAACTCTTAGCCCCCATTCACATCGGCATGATTTGACATGTCAAATCACAGCCTATTGCCGGCAATGGCCTTGTCCCAATCGGTGCGACGCGACTTCACGGCACCGCACCGATTTCCAAAAGTCATTTCTGCACTACTTTTGACAACTTTGGGGGCGATTTCAATACAGATGTCTTTCAAATTGCCCCTGAACTTGCACTGAAATGCGGGTCTGAAATTGTGCGAGTTCAGCTGAACTCGCACGATTTCAGACCCGCATTCAGTGCGAATGAGGACTAAGGGCCCTTTCACACAGAACGCAGTTGGATGCATTTTGGATTGCACTCCAACTGCATAGACAGTCCAAAATCCAGGCTATCCTATGGGCATAGCTCTAACCATTGCAGTGCAGAAAAGTACAGCATGCTGCATTTTTCCGCATGCAAATGCACTGCAACACATCACAATGCACATAGAAGCCCAAGGAAAAAAAGATGAAGGAAGTGACCTCACAGGACAAAAGCAACCAGAAAAACATAAGTCAACTGCATGCATGGGTACAAGGAAAAATGCGCAGATACTGGTATGAATGGGCCCTTAGATAATCGGACAAACATTCTGAAAATAACTATTTTCTAACAAAATCTTACAGTTATAAGGCCATTTAAGGTTTCCAATACAGATTTCATTTTTTGGCTAGGCCAGGGCTATGCGGAGCGTACACTTATGGCTATCAGTAGCCCAATAACTCGAGGCTCAACGCTAGTTATAACTCATAAAGGGTTCTCAACTTGGAACCGGTAAGACCACTGTACAAAAGATGTAAGTTATGTGAATAATTGTATTCATATATGTTAAAAAAAAAAAAGAATAATTAAAATTTCTCAACTGTACCTGAATCCTAAGCAGTGCAGTCAACAAGCAAAATCATCCAAAACAGGGCTTAGTCAGGTCAGATAGGAGACACCAGAGGAGAAATCAAAGGGCAAGCTGGGTGATCAGATCATCAGGTGTAACTATTCCCAGGACCAGCTGAACAATCACCCAGCATTAAATCCAGATAAGGGGATCCTTATGTATGGATTAGGGAGAGCTTTGGCATTCTTTGTGCATAGACGCACATCGATGTTCTATTTCCTGGGGTTTTTTTTGGTGAACCACATTGTTGTCAGCTGAAAACCAGAGAAAAAATATTCTTCAGTATAGCTATATACAGTGCATCCAGAAAGTATTCACAGCGCTTCACGTTTTCCACATTTTGTTATGTTACAGCCTTATTCCAAAATGGATTAAATTCATTATTTTCCTCAAAATTCGACAAACAATACCCCATAATGACAACATGAACGAAGTTTGTTTAACCGCTTTCCAACCAGCGCACGCTGATTTACGTCGGCAGAATGGCACTGGTGGGCAAAAGGGCGTACAGGTACGTCCCCTTTAATAAGCGGCGCGAGCACCCACCACGTTCTCCTGTGGACTCGATATCCGCGATCGTGTCACGGAGAGGTAGAACGGGGAACGGGGAGATGCTTTTGTAAACAAGGCATTTCCCCGTTCTGCCTAGTGACATGACAGAGATCTACTGCTCTCTGTCATTGAGAGCAGTGATCGCTGTCATGTGTATTGAAGCCCCTCCCCCCACAGTTAGAATCACTCCCTAGGACACACTTAACACCTTCATCACCCCCTAGTGGTTAACCCCTTCCCTGCCAGTGACATTTACACCGTAATCAGTGCATTTTTACAGCACTGATCGCTGTATACATGACAATGGTCCCAAAAATAGTGTCAAAAGTGTCCGATCTGTCCGCCATAATGTCGCAGTCCCGATAAAAACCGCGATTTTTTTTTCATTACTAATGAAAAAAAATGAATAATAAAAATGCTATAAAGCTATTCGCCAATCTGATAGGCCGAAATGCATAGAAGTCGAGTCGCATCATCGTGACAACTTCTGCCCATACCCGGAATTCGAGCCCTTCTCGCGATAGCGGCTGCATGAATTGATCAGGCAGATTTCACGGATGATATTTTTACCTGCTGTTCACTCCGGGTGCCCTGATATCATACACTCATACATGTAAGGTGAATACCATTTAATTGTTTGGAATAAAAGTTCTTTTTAAACGGTACTGCGCAATGAGGCTTTTTCTATTGTATCTATCTATATGAGGAACATTCATCATAGTCAACCAACAGTCCAGAGGATATCTACAGGGGTCGCCCTACACATGCATTTGACCTAACTAGCGATAGTTGGTCCAATCCCAAGGGTGAGTGCACATCTACTAGGGGGGCACCCTATTTAACCACTTGCCGACCGCCGCATGTACATATACGTCGGCAGAATGGCACAGCTGGGCAAATGGGCGTACAGGTACGTCCCATTGAATTTGCAGCTGTGTGGTCACGTGCGCGCCGCCCTGCCGTGAGCTCCGTGAGTCGGGTCGCGGCTCCCGCGGACTCGTTCGCCGCCGGGGATACCCACGATCGTTTCACGGAGCTGAAGAACGAGGAGATGCTAATGTAAACAAGCATCTCCTCATTCTGCCTAGTGACACTGTCACTGATCATAGCTCCCTGTGATCGGGAGCTATGATCAGTGAAGTGCCGTTCTTAGCCCATCCCCGCAAAAGTTAGAAACACTCCCCAGGACACACTTAACCCCTCCCTAGCCCCCTAGTGGTTAACCCCTTCACTGCCAGTGTCATTTTTACATTAATCAATGCAATTTTTAGCACTGATCACTGTAAAAATGCCAATGGTCCCAAAAATAGGTCCAATTGTCCGATGTGTCTGCCATAATGTCGCAGTCCCAATAAAAATCGCAGATTGCCGCCATTACTAGTAAAAAAACATTAATAATAAAAATGCCATAAAACTACCCCCTATTTTGTAGATGCTATCAATGGTCCCAAAAATGTGTCAAAATTGTCCGATGTGTCCACCATAATGTCGCAGTCACGATAAGAATCGCAGATCACCGCCATTACTAGTAAAAAAAAAAAAATTTATAAAAATGCCATAAAACTATCCCCTATTTTGTAGACGCTATAACTTTTGCGCAAACCAATCAACAAACGCTTTTTGCGAATTTTTTTTTTTTTACCAAAAATATGTAGAAGAATATGTATCGGCCTAAACTGAGGAAAAAAAAAATTTTTTTTATATATTTTTGGGGGATATTTATTTTAGCAAAAAGTAAAAAATAATGCGTTTTTTTTTTCAAAATTGTTGCTCTATTTTTGTTTATAGCGCAAAAAATAAAAACCGCAGAGTTGATCAAATACCACCAAAAGAAAGCTCTATTTGTGGGAAAAAAAGGACGTCAATTTTGTTTGGGTGCAACGTCGCACGACCGCGCAATTGTCAGTTATAGCGACGCAGTGCCGAATCGCAAAAAGTGCTCTGGTCTTTGGCCAGCGAAATGGTCCGAAGTGGTTAAGCACATAAGGAGGACGGAACTACTTATCAAGTCACAGCACTGTATATGAGTTCTTCATCATTGTTCCACAAGCACCAGCACTTTTTACTGGGGACTGTGTTATACTTTTATTTAGTGATTTCAGTATTTCACATTTATTTTTCTGTATGTAGCATTATATTGCATATAGCATTTAGCGCGGTATATTTATTTTCTATTATCAATTGTTTACACCAATTTCACACTGCAGCTGCTCAATCCTGTGGTCATTTTCAAATTTTATTCATGATATTAATACATACATGAGGTGATTTATACTTACGTTACTATCTATCTTTTGGTGCTTTGGTCCATATATATATATATACATATATATTTTTTCTCATATTATATGGTTTTGGTAAATCTAAAGGAAAATTGTATAATGTGTAGCCAGCTTAAAGTGGGGTTCCACCCAAAAAAAAAAAACTACATGGAAAATTAAAAAAAAAAATACAAAAAAAATGTGGATATTTTTTTTTTTTACTTACCTCTAAATGCCTGTTGCTAGGTGGTCCCTCGTAGTCTGCCTCTTCCTTTGCCTGGGCTGGTGACATCACTTCCCCCTCGGCACAGGAAGGGCTCATCTCTGCTCCCTCCCTCCTGTCAATCATCTGGGACCCATTACAGGTCCCAGGTGACTAAGTGGCCAATCATGGCGCGCGGCGCCACTCGCGCATGCTCAGTGGGTGCCAGGCACCCACAGTTGCAATGCCGGCGCCGCTGAACGGAGGGGGAGACGAGCGGGGCTTCGATCCCCCGCATCGCTGGTTCCTGGGACAGGTAAGTGTCCAATTAAAAGTCAGCAGCTGCAGTATTTGTAGCTGCTGACTTTTAATTTTTTTTTTTTTTTACTGGACCTCGGGTGGAACTCCTCTTTAAGTTAACGCGTTTTTTTTTCATGATTTTGCACATCACGTTTAGGAAAACCTTTAAGTGGTTAAAACAGTCCCTTAGTGATTGATTTGTGTTTTTCGTGATTAATAGCTGACTTTTTCAGTAGCTTGGCTGAGCTATAAAATCAATCTTTTAGCCTTAGGGGTGAGGCTGAGGTTAATGGTTCTGCCTAGGAATATGAGATTTATGTCAGGGATTGGTTTAGGGTGCAATGCAATTGGGTATGTTGTGATAACATGTATTGTACAGTTCCACAAAGGCACATTAGTTGCATGTTATATGCATTACTGCATAGTGGTGCCCCTTCCCCCCCACTCCCCGTCCCCAAAAAACACCCCCCGGTTATGATCCCCTACATTTTATACTAGTAAAAGAGAAGATCCTGATATTATGTACAGTATGCTTGGTACGTCTCTCATTTGCCCCCATACACAGAATGTTCAGCTGCCACAATGAGTATATCAAGATCTCTGAACAGAATTTCAAGGGACACAGTTGACGGGAGCATGTATGTATAAATGCGTCATTGCATGAAATCTCTGGAGACCCGCCCTCATAATGGGCTCCCTCGTCACAGTTATCCCTCGACTGGATTTGAAACACTGTTCTTAAATTAGAAATAACTTAGAGGAAATATAAGGAAGCCTCTTAACGTAGGAAGCCAGGGAAGCTTGGCTTCCTAAATAAAAATAATTAAATCAAAGGCGCGCGCACAGAGTTTGCCAGGTGTGCCTGGGCACCCCCTAATCACCCCGTGCAGTGCAGATTCCCCCTGTTATAATTATTATTATTATACAGGATTTATATAGGGCCAACAGTTTGCACAGCGCTTTACAACATGAGGGCAGACAGTACAGTTACAATACATAGTTACATAGTAGGTGAGGTCGAAGAAATGCACAAGTCCATCAAGTCCAACCTATGTGTGTGATTATGTGTCAGTATTACATTGTATATCCCTGTATGTTGTGGTCGTTCAGGTGCAATACAATTTAATACGGGAGGAATCAGAGGGCCCTGCTCGTTATTCCTTATAATATAAAAGTGAGGGTCAAGTGATACAAAAGGTAATAACTTTGGGGGGATGAACTGATGGAGAAAATCAAAGTACAGTTGTTAGGTGGGGCAGAATAGGCTTCTGTGAAGAGGATGGTTTTCAGGGTTTGTCTAAAAGAACACAGAGTAGGAGATAATCAGACAGATTGGGGTAGGGAGTTCCAAGGGATGGGAGAGGCTCTGGAAAAGTCCTGGAGGCGAGCACGGGAGAAGGTGACGAGGGAACTAGAGAGCAGGAGGTCTTGGGAGGAACAAAGGGAACGAGTAGGTTGGTATTTTGAAACTAGGTTAGTGATGCAGCTGGGGGCTGAGTTGTGGATGGCTTTGTAAGTTATTGTTTAAATTGGTTGTAAACCCTTTACAACCAATTTATACTACAGGTAAGCCTATAATTAGGCTTACCTGTAGTTACACTGGATATCTCCTAAACCTGAATGGTTTAGGACACAGGTGTCACACACAAGGCCCGCGGGCCGAATCCGGCCCTCCAGGCCATTTCATGTGGCCCTCACACCTCTTCTACAGCTTCAGGAGAGCTCCAGCCCTCCTCTAGTCCTCCTCCAGACCCTTACATTCTGCTTTCAAGCAATGCATCCAGCTTCTTCCCAGCAGCAGCATAATAAAAAAGGGGGTGCACTGTGATGTTAGGGAGAGTAGGGGACTCAACTTCTGATGGTGGGGTGGCTCTTGACATCTAATGTAAGGGGAGGGGATGCGCTGGACATCTAATCTTACAGATACAACCGGCCCTTTTGAGGACAATCATGGTGCTGATGCGGCCCATTATGAAGTTGAGTTTGACACCCCTGGTTTAGGAGATATCCCTGTATTTCCATGTGCCAACGTCATCAGCACATGCGCAATTAAGCAAACTGAAGCAGTACGTGTCGTTGCTTACATTTTTTTTTTTTTTTAGGAATTTTTTAAAAGGGTTACAACTACTTTTTGTTGGGTGAGTGGCAGCCAATGGAGGGATTGTCAGAGAGGAGTAGCAGACGCCGAGAGGTTTGTAAGGTGGACGAGCCTGGCAGCAGTATTCATGACGGACTGAAGGGGGGGATAACCTATTAAGAGGTAAGCCAATGAGGAGGGAGTTGCAGTAGTCGAGGCGAGAGATGACCAGGGAGTGGACTAGGAGCTTTGTGGTGAGATTGGTTAGAAAGGGACGTATTTTGAAGATGTTGCGGAGGTTGAGGCGGCAAGATATGGACAGTGATTGGATATGTGGCCTAAAGATTAGTTCAGAGTCCAGGATAACACCTAGGACCTTGGAGTGCGGGGACGGGTTGATGGTTGTGCCATCGATCTTGACAGAGAGATTAGGGGAAGGAATTATAATGAGTTCGGTTTTCGATAGATTGAGTTTGAAGAAGTGGTGTGACATCCAGGCTGATATGTCTGTTAGTATATTGGTGATACGTGAGGAGACTGAAAGAGTGAGCTAAGGAGTAGAGAGAGAAATTTGAGTGTCGTCGGCGTAGAGATGGTACACTTTAGACCCTTGATATTTCAGAGCAAAGCCCCCTAACGGCGGCTCCTAAAAAAATAAAGAATAAAAATAATATAAAAAAAAAAATTATAAAAAATAAAAATAAAAACCGAAAAATAAAAAATAATACTGACACCATCCACTGGCTTACCAACACCAGTCTCTGCCCTACTGACACCGTGCACTGCTTTACTGACACCGCCAGTATATATACACATGCACACATATACGCATATGTGTTTGAGCTTTGGGGTGCCCATCATAATGCAATAGGCTGCGCACATCTATGAAATAAATAAACCCACAGTGAAACGGGGGCACTCTGCCCAAAGCTACTGATTTTAGGAGGGAATTTAAAGAGTTAAGTAATGGGTTTTTAAGTTTAAAAAAAGAAATAATAATATATTTTTTCCCCTTTTATAGGTTGAGCTAGAAGGACTTGTGTCTTTTTTTCAACCTGACTAATTATGTGACCAACTATGTAACTGTGTTTAAAGTGAACATGTAATTTGCCCAGGTAGGGCAAGCCAAAGGGTACACTTTAATGCCAGTCTCACCAGATGCTTATTCCTAGTGTAACTAAAATGAGCACCACAACCTGAAAATGCTATTTAACCACTTCAGCCCCGGAAGGATTTGCCCCCTTCCTGACCAGGCCATTTTTTGCGATACGGCACTGCGTTGATTTAACTGACAATTGCGCGGTCGTGTGATGTTGTAATAAAACAAAATTGATGTCCTTTATTTCCCCACAAATAGAGCTTTCTCTTTTGGTGGTATTTGATCACCTCAGCGTTTTTTATTTTTTGCGCTATAAACAAATGTATTGTTCTACATATTTTGGTAAAAAAAATCGCAATAGGCGTATATTGATTGGTTTGCGCAAAATTGATAGCATCTACAAAATAGGGGGTAGTTTTATGGCATTTTTATTATTAATTTTTTTTACTAGTAATGGCGGCAATCTGCGATTTTTATTGGGACTGTGACATTATGGCGGACACGTCGGACAATTTTGACACATTTTTGGGACCATTGGCATTTTTACAGCGATCAATGCTATAAAATTGCATTGATTACTGTAAAAATGTCACTGGTGGTAAAGGGGTTAACCACTAGGGGGCAGTGAAGGGGTTAAGTGTGTCCTCGTGTGTGTTCTAACTGAAGGGGGAATGAGACTATGCAGGGGAGATGACAGATTGCTGTTCATCCTCTGTATGAACAGACGATCTGTCTGTTCTCCCCTCAGAGAACAGGAAACTGTGTGTTTACACACACAGATCCCGGGCTCTCCGTGTGCCCCAAGCGATCGCGGAAGCCCGGTGGTGATCGCGACCGCCGGGCACTCGCATCGGCTCCGTGGGCGAGCAGGGGGCGCGAGCTAGTGGCCGTCTATGTTACCGATGTAACATGATGGCGATTCACGCAGCCAAGCCATGTTGCCGCAGTGCAACTGCGGCGGCTGGTCAGCAAGCAGTTAATATTCAAAGCAACCCCCCCCCCCCCATCCATCCATGTCTCCATGCTTTCATTTTATTGAGAAATCACTTTGAAAAACACCCTTCTAGCATTTCTAACCACGGCCATCTTGAGTAAGGGCAGATGATTAATATAGCATTTGCTTCCTGGAATTTGACTGCCCTTAGCTCAGGCATGCAGGCAGAAGAGTGTGCTTAGACAAGAAGGCCCTTCCTCCCTTCCTCCAGATGAAGGGGAAAAAATGCCCATGAAGACTCCTGGGATGTATGACATCATTTAGGCCTAGGCCAGAAACCAGGAAACACTTCAAGAAATGAAAAAAAAGAAGAAGTTTAAAACAAAGAACTATAATACATCTTCCTTTCCATTTACAAATGCTAGCAGCATAGAGATTAAAATAGTTAATGTTGATTGAGAGAGTTTTAGTTCCGCTTAAAAGTGGAACTTAATTCCCAAAAGGAGTTTTCTTCTATTAAAACCCATCATCCTGCATGCAATCACAAAATTCTTTTTTTTCTTCTGCCCCATCCCCCCTCCCCCACTGCCATCTTGGCCTAGGTCAGGAAAACATGTCCCTGGTCCTGTATCCCCCTGGATACTCATGTCACATCGCCCAGGAGTTAAATTCTGTTTTAACTTCCCTTTCCTCCCCCTGTCAAATAGGAGAAAGGAAGGCTAAGCTTAAAGTAGTAGTAAATTGTAAAAAAAAAAAAAAAAAAAAAAAAATATTCCCCTGCAGGATAATAGCATAATGTGATGCATGCTAGCACATAATGAAGCCAGCCAGCGGTTCACTGTACCAGCTCCCCGGTGCTTCCATCTTCACTTGATCTTCCTTTCGCGTTCACGGGCTTCGACTGCTTGAATGGCCGAGCCGCGATGATGTCACTCCCATGCATGCTGTCCATTGAGAGCGCAATGCGCATGCACCAGTGACGTCACCAGCTACTTTTGTAAATATCTCCTAAACGGTGCACGTTTAGGAGGCAGTGGCAGCAAACTGAAAAATTCTGGAAAAAAACCCCCATCGATTGCAGCCTCACTGTACCATCAATCGCAGCCACTGTGCCCACCAATTGCCGCCTTTGTGCCATCAAGCGCAGCCACTGTGCCCATCAATTGCCGCCACTGTACCATCAAACGCAGCCACTGTGCCCACCAATTGCCCCCACTGTACCATCAAATGCAGCCACTGTGCCATCAAACGCAGCCACTGTGCCCATCAATTGCAGCCACTGTGCCATCAAATGCAGTCACTGTACCATCAAACGCAGCCACTGTGCCCATCAATTGCCGCCACTTTGCCCATCAAACGCAGCCACTGTGCCCATCAAACGCAGCCACTGTGCCCATTTATTGCCGCCACTGTGCCATCAAACGCAGCCACTGTGCCCGTCATTTTCCGCCACTGTACCATCAAACACAGCCACTGTGTCCATCAAACGCAGCCACTGTGCCCATTTATTGCCGCCACTGTGCCATCAAACGCAGCCACTGTGCCCATCAATTGCTGCCACTGTGCCATCAAACGCAGCCACTGTGCCCATTAAAAGCAGCCACTGTGCCCATCAAACGCAGCCACTGTGTCATCAAACGCAGCCACTGCAGGGCCGTCTTTAAGGCAGGGCAAAAGGGGCAGATGCCCTGGGCCCTGTCATTGTTGTGGGGCCCAAAGCAGCTGCCTCATACTTGCCAACTTTCCCTGTTTAAATTCCCTCGTCCCTTGAGGTTTTAGTCTCATGCTGTGTCCTAATATCTCAGTGTGAAGTTCTGTTATTAATGCTGCCCAGCTCTGCCTTGTTGTGTACAGATGACTCACCTGCAGACCCTGTGTTCACATGTAAATACCGGCATTGATATGTAAATAGTAGCAGCAATCATATGTAAATAGTGGCAGACTGGCAGCATTCTATATAAACAGAAATGGTATTCATATGTATATCATGCCCCCCTGAGGTCATATTCATATCCACCATCACCTATACTGAATGCTACCCACTGGGGAGATAAAGGGGCATGCTTGAAAGTCCTGCCTAGAACTGTGGTCATTAAGCCTACCATCAGCCTGTTCTGCAAAGGTAAGCAAACTAGTGGGGGGAGGGTAGTGTGTGGTGTGCAGAGGTAGGCAGAGAATGAATTACAGTTTGGGGTGCACAGGTGAGCAAGGTCCAGTCCATGGTGTGCAGCCAGTGAGCAGATGATGTACTGTACCCTCTAGCAACCAATCAGTAAGCAGTAATGATGTGCAGTAACCAATCGGTGAGCAGTATTGATGTAAAGTAATCTCTAGCAACCAATCAACAAGCACAAATCATGTGCTGTAACCTCTAGCAACTAATCAGTGAGCCGAAATGTTTGCTGTAACCTCTAGCAACCAGTCAGTGAACGGTAAAGATACACTGTAACCTCTGACAACCAATCGCAATCACGAAAATTTTTGCCCAGGGTCTAATCAATATTAAAGACGGCCCTGTACCCACCTATGCTCCACTTCCCTCCTACCCTTCCTGAAGCCCTTTCAAGTGCTCGCCCACCTACCTCCAGTTTTGCTGTTCATCCCTTGTGATAGCAAAAAAGTTGATTCAAATTACATAAATAAAAACAAAGAAACAGCGTATCTAATTTTAAAAAAACATTGTCGTGCAAACACATACGTAGGTCCAGCACGCATATGTTAACAGTAATTGCACCACACATCTGAGGTATCGCCGCAAACGTCAGACCGAGGGCAATAATAATCCAGCAATAATTCTAGCACCAGACCTCCAGTGTAATGTTAAACTGGCAGCCTGTAAAGAAGCACGGGCATGTTAACGCATGACATGGTAGGTATCTATTTAATCGGCGCAATATCATCTTTTATATTTTAGCCAATAATTCGGGATTAGATTGGGTTTGATAAATGAAATGCATTAACATGTATTGCAATAATAATTCTGCCACTGGACCTCCTGTGTAACTTTAAACTGGTAGCCTCTAAAGTTTTACCTATGGATAATTTAAAAACACCATTTTTTTCTCCAGGGCCTTTGATAAAAAAAGATATGGTGTTTGGCGGTTCTAAGTAATTTTTATGCAAATGCTAATTTTTGCTTTTATCATCTGCCCACACTGGGCTAGATAGGTGATCCTCTACACCCAACCCCCCCCCATATTACTGAGCCCAAGCAATTCAATACCTTTCCCCAACTTCAAATTCAGCAGGTGGTTAAGGTTAGATAGGCTGCCTCAAAAACACATGATAAGGCCCCAGCATTTTCAGAACTATCACAAGCACCTTGGGCGGTGGTGCAAGTGGAAGAGCACTGGCTCGTAAGCAAGAAGTTATTAGTTCAAATCCCCTGGACCAGTGTGTGCTAAGAATGTGGGAGAATGTAATTCGGATTCCCTAGAGTGCAGGCTCAAAAAAATGAGCAAGGGAGAGCTGGCTGGTACGTGGGGGGATCAAAGGAGACCCCGAGGGAGGAAAGTATCCACAGTATCCTTTAAGGGGTTGAGCGGGTTGTCGGGCGCCAAGAGGCACTTGGTGTGTATAGCTATGTGCTGGAGGAAGTGGAATTAGTAGGGCAGGTCTTGGGTTGAATAGTAAACACAGTTCAGCAAGCATGGAGGCTTTGGTGCAGGCAAGGTTGTGGTGCCCCATAGAAAAAGGGAAGAGGTTGGCATGTGAAGCATAGAGCTGCTGAACATTGGTGCATGCCTAAGGTTGGTTCCATAGAAGTGTGACAAAGAGAGAAAATAATATTATTACTAAGACCCCCTTTGCTGAACCCAGTAACCATCCCCATTTTTTTATGGTTATCCAACAGCAACCTCCACTTTTGAACCCTGTTTTGGTGTTCCCCTATACACTTCTTCCCCCCTACCCTTCTTGTGGTGCAACACCAACCTCCTCTTCTGACCCCCCCACTCCCAAACCCTGTTTTAGTGTTCGCCTATACACTTCTCCCCCCCCCCCTACCCATGGTCCAACTTCAACCTCCTCTTCTGAACCATCTTTTGGTGTTCCCCTATACACTTTTCCCCCCTACCCATGGTCCAACACCAACCTCCTCTTCTAACCCCCCCTCTCCTGAACCCTGTTTTGGTGTTTTCCAAAGCAACTCCCTACTCCCAATTTCTTTCTCTCAGGGTGCATATACTAATCCCTTTTCTGTTTTCCCACAACCATTTTGTCCTTTCTCCTCCCCTTTATGGTGTTCCCACATCTATACTCCACCTCCCCTTACCAAACTCATACCACCCATTTTATCTGGCCCACATGGGCAATCCTTGGCACCCAATCAAGTCAATAACTCCCCCCCCACCTGAAATTCAGCATGCCACAGCAGGGATTTAAACTCAACCTCACGATAACACATCAGCCACTTTACCCATTGCACCACCACTGCAGGTGTTTGCAAAGGCCTATAAAAAACAGGGCCATATCAGACATGGTAACTGTCTACTCTATGCCAAGGGATTTTAATACACCCTAGATCTCTCCATAAAGAAGAGAAGAGCCACAGCCATATGCTCTACTGCAGGAAGATGGTGACAGTGGCCAGTCCACCATGTGGTCCTTGTTAGTATAGTGGTGAGTATCCCCGCCTGTCACGCGGGAGACTGGGGATCAATTCCCTGACGGGGAGATGAGTTTCATTTTCGGCACACACTACACAAGCTATGCTTAATTCAAGTCCTTTAAATTGTCTTTTAGGAGGGGCCTTATTGGTCTGGAAATTAATCTTCTGGCGACCCCGTTCAAAACACCAAGTCTAAAGGGTTTCTGTCCAGTGTGCAATTTTACGCTGGCGTATTCATTTCTCCCATTTCCTCTCATCTTCAAATCTTTCAACCAGCTCCCTCTCTACCCCTGCACGGTCATTGGCACCGTCCCAGGTTTGGCCCCAGAGACCTCGGTATGGCAGCGTCTAAGTTCCTGCCCCTTCGTTGGTCAAGTCTGGATGTAAAAGTGCTGCCAGATGGTCTAGGGAAAATTTAGTAGACTAGTAGGTCCTATGAGATAAAAAGGGACACATCCCTACTCACCCCCCTAACCCCTTTGTGGTGTTGCCGTACCCACCCAGGCTTCACCTCCCCCCTCCCCCCCTTTCTGAACCCCTTGTCTGTACCCCTTGTCTGTGTTCCCCCAACTACCTCCTCTTCTCCCCCCACTCTTGCTGAACCCTATTTCAGTGTTCCCCCACCCACCGCACTGCTCTTCTCCCCAAACCCTTTCTTGGTATTTTCCTACCCACCTATGTTCCACTTCCCCCCCACCCTTCCTGAAGCCCTTTTAAGTGCTCGCCCACCTACCTCCAGTTTTGCTGTTCATCCCTTGTGATAGCAAAAAAGCTGGTTCAAATTACATAAATAAAAACAAAGAAACAGCGTATCTAATTTAAACAAAACATTGTCGTACAAACACATACGTAGGTCCAGCACGCATATGTTAACAGTAATCGCACCACACATCTGAGGTATCGTCGCAAACGTCAGACCAAGGACAATAATAATCCAATTCAATACCTTTCCCCAACTTCAAATTCAGCAGGTGGTTAAGGGTAGATAGGCTGCCTCAAAAACACATAATAAGGCCCCAGCGTTTTCAGAGGCATCACAAGCACCTTGGATGGTGGCGCAAGTGGTAGAGCACTGTGCTTGTAAGCGAGAAGTCACTAGTTCAAATCCCTGGACTGGGGTGTGCTAAGACGGTGGGATTCCCTAGAGTGCAGACTCAAAAAAATGAGCAAGGAAGCTGGCTGGTACATGTGGCAATCAAGCGAGACTTCGAGGGAGGAAAGTATCCACAGTATCCCTTAAGGGGTGGAGTGTGTTGTTGGGGCTGAGAAGCACTGGGTGTGTATAACTATGCAATGGAGGAAGTGGAGTTAGTAGGGCAGGTCTTGTGTGGAGGGGGGGTGAATAGGAAACACAGTTCAGCAAGCATGGAGGGTTTGGTGCAGGCAAAGTTGGGGTGCCCAATAGAAAAAGGGAGGAGGTTGGCATGTGAAGCATAGTAACATGGAGCTGCTGAACATGGGAAACTAAGGTTGGTTACATAGAAGTGTGGCAAAGAGAGAAAATAATACCCACCAGACACCTTTTCTGAGCCCCACCTCTTTACGGTGATCCAACACCGACCTCCTCTTCTGAACCATCTTTTGGTGTTCCTCTATACAGGGGCGGATCCAGAGCCTAGTCTCGGGAGGGGCACTGCCAGAAAATAAGTATTTTTTGGGGTAAATCTATCAGGGAAATGGCTGGTGCTTTAATTTATCACGGCACCATAGTTGTTATGGTGCCAGGATGATTGAAGTTCATTATTACTATTATTACATTATTATTAAAAAAAATAAATAGTTTAACTCACCATAATGCAGAAGCAGTGGGAGCCCCGAGTGTGTCACTTTCCACGTCACCTGATGCAGATTGTCACTTGCCATGTCACACATTGCGGATTGTCACATCACCTGATGCAGATTGTCACATGGCCTGCCACATCACCTGTCACACATTGTGGATTGCCTGCTAAGGTGGTCTCTTGTGTCCCAGAGTCAGGCAGCAGAATACCTCTCAGGAAGCAGAGAGATGATGTAATCTCTCTGCTGCCATCACTGCCTGCACAGTGTGGAGGGAACTGCAGGGTAGGCTCCAGGCAGTGAGATATGATGTCATCTCTCTGCTCCCCCACCCACTCCCTGATTGAGCAGAACACTCACACATTGACCCACTCATCCACGCTCACCTCTTATCGACCAGCTGTCTCTCTCCCACAGAGCCACCCAGTGGCTCTCTCACCTACTGAGCCACCCACTGGCTGTCTCATCACCATCATTCTCAGAGGGGGCAGTTCCCCCCCCCTATACACTTCTCCCCCATACCCATGGTACAACATCAAGCTGCTCTTCTGACCCCCCCCCGTCCAGAACCCTCTCCCTACTCCCAATTTCATTCTCTCAGGGTGCACATACTTATCCGTTTTCAGTGTTCCCACAACCACTTTGCCCTTCCTCCTCCTCTTTTTAGTGTTCCCACAAGCAGTTTGCTGCTCCTCCCCCCTTTTTGGTGTTCCCACACCCACCAGTGATGTTTCTTCTTCCCAATCCCTCCCCTGTTCTTTTCAAGGCTCCCCAACAATCCTGACTCCATCTCCCCTTTTTATCAGTCACTTCTCCCATCTATACTGCACCTCCCCTTACCCAACTCATACTACCCATTTTATCTGGCCCACACTGGGCTAGATAGGCAATTCTTGGCACCCATTACCTTCTCCCCTCCACCTGAAATTCTGCATACCACAGGAGGGATTTGAACTCACAACCTCATGACAACACATCAGGTGCTTTACCCATTGCACCACCACTGTAGTTGTTTGCAAAGGCGTATAAAAAACAGGGCTATATCAGACATGGTATAACATACATTTAATACACCCTAGATCTCTCCATAAAGAAGAGGAGAGCCACAGCCATATGCTCTACTGCAGGAAGACGGCAATGGAGGCCAGTCCACCATGTGGTCCTCATTAGTATAGTGGTGAGTATCCCCACCTGTTCCGCGGGCGACTGGGGTTCGATTCCCAGATGGGGAGATGAGTTTTCATTTTCGACACATGCTACACGAGCTATGCTTATCTCAAGTCCTTTAAATGGTCTTTTAGGAGGGGCCTTATTGGTCTGGAAATTAATCTTGTGGCGTCCCCGCTCAAAACACCAAGTCTAAAGGGTTTCTGTCCAGTGTCAAATTTGACAAAAGGAGGACAGAGATGCTTTAAAGCATGTGCGCAATTTTACGCTGGCGTATTCATTTCTCCCATTTCCTCTCATGTTCAAATCTCTCAACCAGCTCCCTCTCTACCCCTGCACGGTCCTTGGCACTGTCCCAGGTTTGGCCCCAGAGACCTCGGTATGGCAGCGTCTAAGTTCCTGCCCCTTTGCTGGTCAAGTCTGGATGTAAAAGTGCTGCCAGATGCTCTAGGGAAAATTTAGTAGACTAGTAGGTCCTATGAGATGAAAAGGGACATATCCCTACTCCCCCCCAACCCCTTTTTGGTGTTGTCGTACCCACCCAGGCTTCACCCCCCCCCCCTTTCTGAACCCCTTATTTGTGTTCCCCCAACTACCACCTCTTCTCCCCCCACTCTTGCTGAACCCTATTTCAGTGTTACCCCACCCACCGCACTGCTCTTCTCCCCAAACCCTTTCTTGGTGTTTTCCTACCCGTCACTGTGCCCATTAATTGCCGCCACTGTGCCATTAAACACAGCCACTGTGTCCATCAATTGCCACCACTGTGCCTTCAAAAGCAATGCATGAATCTATCTATTGGTGCTAGAGGGGGTGGCAGGAGAGAGGGGGTGGCGCCCGTGTGCCCTTATGGACGCACCACCACTGTTAGGAGGTATTTACTGTACCTTATTATAGGCTTACCTGTAGGTACAAGTAAACAAGGGAGCTTTACTATCACTTTAAGCCCTTAGTTGCAACTGTGAACATATAAAAGGGATTGAGGACTGCTCCCCAATCCCATGGAGCAGACTCCACTTCCTGAGCAGTCAATCTGTACCTTGTGGTAGAGCCTGGCATGTAGAGGGAGGCCTCTTGTACAGCCCCGGCTTTGAGACCACTGATGTTGCGACAGTGGCCGCTGGAGCGTGACGAGGTATGAGTGCCTGTAAGATGTTCCATCAGCAACAGCAAAAGGCAGCAGGTGTGTTGCCAGAGACGAGTCGGATCACTGGAACAGCCGATTACAGCAGAAACAAGAGACCCAGGTGCTTGACAGGCAGCTGGCAAGTAGCAGGTGCAGAAGGACTGGTAGCACTCAGCAGATGAAGAACCAGCAGGGACCAGGTAGTATGCCGAGTAGAACAGGGTGATAACTGGATGCAAGGTCAGATACAGGCATATATATATATATATATATATATATATATATATATATATATATATATATATATATATATATATATATATATATATATATATATATATCTTTACAGTATATATATATATATATATATATATATATATATATATATATATATATATATATATATATCTTTACAGTATATATATATATATATATATATATATATATATATATATCTTTACTATATATATATATATATATACAGTATATATATATATATATATATATCTTTACTATATATATATATATATACAGTATATATATATATATATATATATATATATATATAAATTACTGTGCGCCGCTAAAGCGTTCAGGTTTGACTTGAAGAAAAGGTACCCTAGGCGCGACTGCGAATGTGCAACTGTGCATGGTTATGCACAGAAAGACAGGCACCCGCACATCTGCGCTTGCGCACCTGTGTACATCTAGGGGCTTCAGCTGTACTATGGCAGGTGCCTTCCTGACACATTTACCATGCACTGTCACATGGGTTGGTGGGGCCATGGGTAGGGCACAGATTCCATTTAAATGTAGTCCAGCCAAAAATGTCATTTATAGGTGATATCTGCTATTTAAAGTCACCATTTTGCCTCTTATAGATTTTGGGAACTTCAGGTAGATGAAAACTCTACCAAAATTCCTGTCTTGGCTCCCACCCACCAGGTAATACTTTGACCACTTAAATTTAAAATTAGTAAAAATCAATGGCATCAACTTCACATTTACCAATTCCATACACAACCTCCCATGGGGATGGGGAGGTGGAGGATCAACATTTTTTTTTTAGGGATTCCAGATGGGAAAAGGGGCCACTGACACTCTCTGCAACAGGAAGCAAACAATATAGGAGTCCAAGTGACCCCTTTGCCAGTGCACACACCCAATTGGCCAGGTGAGACAAAAAAGAGATCCATGACAAACATCTGATATCTGTACAATAAGTCACTACAGAAGGCTTCATCGGATAACCCTTGCACAGCTCCCACATCAAATTCCTTCCATCCATGCCTCCTGACTTTCTGGACTATAATAGAAGTATAGAATATAAGATCCAAGAGCAGTTGTTGGGGATCCCAGAGCACCCCCCCCCCCCCCACCTGCTCTTCCCATGTGTCAGTGAGTTAAAGCCCAACTCTTGGTTGGGAACAAAGTCCATTTCTTTTTTAAATATTTTTTTAAATATGCATACCTTTATCCAGCTGTCTTCTCTTTGGTCACATGATGTGCAAGGTCCTCTTCTTCACCTCTGCTGATGGGCAGTACAGTACTCAGCGTAATATAGTAGACGGCTCCTTCCTTGGGTGAACATGGCACTGCACAGTGACATGGACATTTCCCATTTGTTTGACGTTATCCTCAAAGGATCATGAAGACTACGGTAAGTGGTGGAATAATGATGTCCTAAAGAAAAACAGCAACAAAACCAGAGAGTATTGGAACTAGATTGTACAGCGTAGGGTCACATGACAGTCAACTCTGATAAATTAAAAAGAACTTTAAAAATATTTTTTTGTAAATTGTATGAATAGATGAGAGTAGGGTTAGTAGGAGGGATGGGGCAGTTGAAAATTTGTTCAGACATGAACCTTAATACTCAGAACTACAGTAGGGATGAGCTTCGAGTTCGACTCGAAAATCGCCTGTTCGATTGTTCGTCGAATTGCGAACTTTATGGGCCGTTCGTGCCAAATTCAAGTGGCGCGTCAAGGCCCATAATTCACTGCGGCATCGTAGTCCACTGAAGGCTGATGATTGGCCAAGCATGCACTATGACCCGCATGCTTAGCCAATCACAGCACTGTCTGTACAGAGAGCCGTAATTGGCCAAAGCACAGCTCACTGATTGGCCACAGCTGTTCAGGCAGTGCGAGGTCTCTTCAAATCAGTGAGCTGCGGCGGGCTCTCTGGATGACGAGTGACGTCCCTGATGTTGCGCAGGGGAACGTCGCCCGTCAGAGAGCCCGCGCCACCGCTGCCAGACACAGGAGTAGGGCACATTGTGTGGAATCTCGCCGCCACAGGGGTGACTGAGGTGTGGGGGGGATGCCTGGTGAAGGTGGGAGGGGGGAGAGACTAAACTGTCCACTGGCACAGGGGTGGGGGGAGGGGGGCTTAAAATGACTTAAAATGACACATGGTGGATTTGAGGGGGGGGGGATCAAATCGGCACAGGAGGATCAGAAGGGGGGAATCAAAATGGCACAGGAGGTTCTAAAATGGTAATCCCCCCTCTGATCCTCCTGTGCCATTTTTATTGATCCCCCCCTCTGATCCCCCCTGTGTCATTTTAAGTGATCCCCCCATTTCAATCCCCACTCTGATCCAGTGTGTCACTTTAGGGGGTGACTGCTTTTCTGCTGATAATACTGGTAAACAGTGCTAGTATATTTTTACCCCTAGACATGAGCGCAAAAAGAAAGAGCTACTCCATGGAGTACAAGCAAGGAATCGTGGAAGACTCTTGGGGCCAAAATCTTACTGCTTTCTGCAAAGAGAAGATGTTGAATATCCGATTGGTCCAAAAATGGCGAGCAGAGTACGGTAACCTCATTGAACAAGTGGACAAGGGAAATGCTAAAAAGCGCAAGTGTGGATCAGGTCGGCAACCATTATTTTCCGAGCTGGAAGACCTGATCTGTGAATGGGTTGTTGACAGGAGAGCAAAGGCTTTGGTTGTGAATAGGGCTCAGATTCAAGAATTTGCCCTTGCAATGGCACCACAGTTTGACATAGCCCCCGAAGACTTCAAAGCATCACAACACTGGCTGGTTAATTTCCTTCAGCGAAGTGAACTGTCTTTAAGAAGATCCACAACACTGTTTAGGCTGGAAGATGCTAAAGTTATTCAGCGAGCACTTGCATTCAAGTCCTTTATTGATGATGCTGACTTCTCTAAATATAATCTTTCCAACATGATTGCTATGGATGAAACTGCAGTGTTTATGGGCCAATCATCTCAAACAACAATTGAACAGCGGGGTGTCTCCTCAGTGTACATTCCCTCCACTGCTTACGAAAGTGCACGTGTTACCTGTATGTTGGCAATTCATCTGGATGGCACTAAAATCCCACCTTTAATCATTTCTAAGGGCAAGAAGGAAAAGATTGAACGTGTTTCGGGCATTTTTATTCTTGAAACTGAAAAAGCCTGGGCCACACAAGCAGTTATAAGTAAAGTGGGTCGATTTAATGCTGCCGATTGTTATGCGAGGGAGCCAAAGAGGTCTGCTAGTCTGGGATGCAGCCAGCACTCACCGCGCTAAAGACATGAAGAAATTTCTTCACGAAAGAAAAATAGATCAAATAATGATTCCCGCAGGAATGACGGCCTATCTCCAGACTCTTGATATTGCAATAAACAAGCCATTCAAGGACAATTTGCGCATGGAAATTAACGACTACATTGAAAATAGAATGGAGAGAAATCAGCGTGGAAACTTTGTGAAACCTAAACTGCAAGAGGTTGTGACTTGGGTGAAGAATTCATGGGAGAAAATCACTGACAGTTGCATTGCAAATGCACTACGAGCAGGCTACCTTGACAAGAAGTACTCATTTAAGGACAGTGCTATTGCTAAACATGAGAGATTTGGTCCACTGATTCTGAAAGAAATGGAGTCACAAGAAATTCACCAGGAAATTCAGGGTTTGGATTGTTATGATGATGTTCCAGAAGATGATGACATGACTGTCATTGAATAAATCTTACTTTGTGTTCATACCAGTAAATATCAGTATCAGTAAATGTACCATAGATTGTTGTACATGGTAGTAACAAGAAATTCTTGATACCGTAGGATTCACAGTTTGTCTGGTTATGCTGGTTTGTGATGACCACTACTACCGTACCGTATACAGGTAATAAATTTACTTTTTTTTGTTCAACAAAAAATGTGTACCGTATTCTTCTTCATTGAAAAATAAGACATCCCCTGAAAATAAGACCTAGCGCATCTTTGGGAGCAAAAATTAATATAAGACACTGTCTTTTTTTCGGGGAAACATGTGCAATTTAATCTCAGTATTAATACAGCTGTTCTGTGAAGCCCTCTGAGGTTTATTTAGAGAACCTTAGTGAACAAACAGCATCATGAAGGCCAAGGAACACGACTAAAGTTGTGGATAAGTATAAAGCAGGGTTAGGTTATAAAAAAATATCCCAAGCTTTGAACATCTCACAGAGCTCTGTTCAATCCATCATCCGAAAATGGAAAGAGTATGGCACAACTGCAAATCCACCAAGACATGGCCGTCCACCTAAACTTACAGGCGGGTAAGGAGAGCATTGATTAGAGAAGCAGCCAAGAGGTAGAAAGCCATAAGAAGTTCTGTTTTCAGTTTGCGAGAAGCCATGTGGGGGACACAGCAAACATGTGGAAGAAGGTGCTCTGGTCAGATGAGACCAAAATTTAACTTTTTGGCCTAAAACCAAAACACAATGTGTGGCGGAAAACGAACACTGCACATCACCCTGGACTCACTATCCCCACCGTGAAACATGGTGGTGGCAGCATTATGTTGTGGGGATGCTTTTCTTCAGCGGGGACAGGGAAGCTGGTCAGAGTTGATAAGAAGATGAATGGAGCCAAATACAGGGCAATCTTAGAAGAAGGCCTGTTAGAGTCTGCAAAAGACTTGAGACTGGGGCGGAGGTTCACCTTCCAGCAGGACAATGACCCTAAACATACAGCCAGAGCTACAATGGAATGGTTTAGATCAAAGCATATTCATGTGTTAGAATGGCCCAGTCAAAGTCCAGACCTAGATCCAATTCAGAATCTGTGGCAAGACTTGAAAATTGCTGTTCACAGACGCTCTCCATCCAATCTGACGGAGCTTGAGCTATTTTGTAAAGAAGAATTAGCAAAAATGTCACTTTCTAGATGTGCAAAGCTGGTAGAGACATACCCAAAAGCATGCAGTTGTAATTGCAATGAAAGGTGGTTCTACAAAGTATTGACTTTGGGGGCTAAATACAAATGCACGCCGCACTTTTCAGATATTTATATGTACAAAATGTTGAAAACCATTTATCATTTTCCTTTCACTTCACATATATGTGCACTTTGTGTTGGTCTATCACATAAAATCCCAATAAAATACATTTATGTTTTTGGTTGTAACATGACAAAATGTGGAAAATTTCAAGGGGTATGAATACTTTTTCAAGGAACAACACAGTGCAATAAATACAACAGCAGAAATGCATTTAATGGCACCCCACAAGCCCCTGTTTACACACGTCATGTTCACAAACATTAAACAACTGACATGCCTGTGAAAAATAGAGCATCATAGTTTTGGTTAGTTTTCAATTTCTGCACTCATTCTTTTACCGCCAATGGCAAGTTAAACTTATTCATTATTAAGAAGTTTAACTTGTCATTAGCAGTACAACATTGAGTGCAGATGTAGATTAGCTGGTGCACACATAAAACATGTTCAGACCAATGCATGTCCTTCAGACCTTAAATCTGCCACAATGCATGAACTTCAGACCTCAGATCAGCCCAAATGCATGAAATTCAGACCTCAGATCAGCCCCAATGCATGAAATTCAGACCTCAGATCAGCCCCAATGCATGAAATTCAGACCTCAGATCAGCCCCAATGCATGAAATTCAGACCTCAGATCAGCCCCAATACATAAAATTCAGACCTCAGATCAGCCCCAATGCATGAACTTCAGACCTTAGATCGGCTCCAAAACATGAACTTTAGACTTTAATCAGCCTCAAATGCTATACCTTTAGGAAAACAGGGTACCACTGTATGTGTGTGGGATGTTTTCCTCTGCATGTCAAGTTTCTTAGCAGCTAATGCGCTTTCAGTTACATCAGGGAAGTGGATGGGCCAGGATTTGAAAATGACAGCCTAGTGCGCCGTTAATTACAACCAATGGCAGTGGGTGTCAGAGCAAGCGGCATTGATTGCCCACCCTGGCACATATGCCAATGGTTGCTGAAGCCTGACCTAGAAAATTAGTGTAGCACCCTCTAGTGTGTGCTAGAAGTTAGAATAGGTAAAATATAGTTTGGCTCAGGGCTAGATCTGGGTCAGGTGTTCATTGGAGTTCAGAGCTGGATAACTCATCCTGGCAGCTCTCTGGCACCCCCCCCCCCCCCCCCACAGGTTGGATAATATTCTATAATTAGAGGGTGGAGGTTAGGAGGAGCTGCCTTGAATATTTATGGAGCCTTGGACAATCCTCAGAGGTAGGCTGGCAGGGGGCTGAAACCACTTCATAAAAAGACATGAGCCATGCCAGAAGGCGCGGTTGGGTGGAAGATGGAGATACAGTGTTGAGGAGGCTGTCGGTGGCCCTCAGGGTGCCCCCTAGTCTGGGGAGGTGGTGTCCTGCCTTGGGCCAAAGCTTGGGTGCTGGAAGGATCCGGCCAAAACACATGGGGAGGAAGCCCTTCCTGGAGGAATGGGAGTAAGAGAGGACAAAGTGAGTAGATCAACACTGTGGGGACCTACAAAGGGGGGAGACTGCCACGTGTAGCCAGTCTCCCTTAGAGACAGTGGTGTGCTTAAGTCTTCAGCCTTTCCCAAGAGATCTCCTGAGAGTCAGCCTGAGTGGGCTGGTGAAGAGTCAGTCGGTTGGATTGGTATGGAGAGATGGCCAGGAGGGCTGGTGAAAGGGGCAGCTGCAGCCAGATGGGTTGGCAGTGCCTGAAGGGGTGGTGCTGGGATTGGTGGCCACAGGGAAGAAGTTACAAGCTGTTTCACTACATCTGTGCTACACAAAAAGGGGATACAAGTTCCTGCCTGTAATGGGCTAGTCTGACTGTACCTGTCAAATCATTCAAAGTGATTCAGCTGGAACATGCAAGTGAATGTACAGGAGGAAAGTGACAGAGACTGTGTATAGGTGTATATAGAAAGATGTCCCTGATGTTTTGCTAAAGTCAAGTGGGCATCCCATATCCTCCCATCCCTATCCAAGTTATTAACCCCCTAAAAAATAACGAAAAAGCCACGGACTGTTCTCTGACTCTGGGTGCTTGTGAAGATTCGGTGTGCCTGGCTGTGTAGGAGTGGGGGATCCAAGTTCATCTGCAGTCCCTACGGGGGTGTGCTACATTAGGATGGCCTGGTGCACCTCACCTGTGTCCTCCATGTTCCAGATTGTGTTCTCTGTGCACATTTGAACGCAAATGTTTCCTTTAAAAACTTTTTTTAGCTCTGTTCCTTTATCCCCAGGTGTTTCCTATTCTAAGTCTGACAATAGGAGGAATCTTGAGACTCTTCCATTGAAGCCCATGGTGACCTCCTCCTCCTCTTTATACTGATTACAGCAGAGCTGTCACTATACACAGCTGATTCACTCTATAGCACTGAGGAGAACAGCTATTTTTAGACCTCTGTGCATGAAAGAGCAAAGCTTTTTCCTCCCCCATCTTTGAAAGAGTCAGAAAATTCTTATATGGTTTCCGGAGAGTTTTACAAAGAAAACTCAGTGGTCAGAATGCTTAGAAAACAAATCCAGCAGTGCATTGGATCTCATTGTAACAATAGGAGGACAACTGAAAAGACCAGCCATTAAGGAAGAAGGTTAGGAGTGTTTTATTATGTTCAACAAATGTTCATATGGACTTCACTGTTAAAGCCCAACTCCAGCCAGATATTTTGTTTTGATTTTGGAGAGTGGAAGGGTTAGAACCGCTATATATATTTATTTTTTTTGCTGTGTCTCAGGAGGTTTCTCTTCACTTACTATTTGCCAGGTGTCAGACAAAACAGGAAGAGAGCACAAATCTCTCCACTTCCTATTTGGTGGGTGTGAGACAGAGCAGGAAATAAGAGAGAAATCCCCTCAAGGATTTCCTAGTAGAGTGAAGAAGGTTAAACCATCTGTCGGGATTTGAAAGCTCATTCCAAAAAATAGCCAGCACACCAAAAATGAACTTTAAAAGTCCAAAAATGTATTGAGGTTCAAGTGCAATAGTGTAGTGATAGAGTAGTGGTTAATGATTCTTACTCTGAATGGTCTAAGGTTATCAGTGGTGTATCCCAAGGTTCAGTGCTGGGACCCATACTTTTTAATACCTTTATAAATGATATTGGGTCTGGAATAAAAAGTAACATTTCTGTCTTTGCAGATGACACCAAGCCAAGCAGTGGAATAACGTCCTTACAGGATGTCTCCAATTTACAAGCTGACCTCAATTCACTGTCTAATTGGGCGACTATGTGGCAGATGAGGTTTAATGTTGATAAATATAAAGTTATGCACTTGGGGGCTAAGAATATGCATCATACATACTAGGGGGAGTAAAACTGGGGGAATCAATGGTGGAGAAGGATCTGGGGGTTCTGGTAGATCATAAGCTCAATAATAGCATGCAATGCTAAGCTGCGGTTTCCAAAGCGAGCAAACTCCTTTCTTGTATAAGAGAAGTATGGACTCCAGAGAGAGAGATATCATTTTGTCCCTGTACAAATCATTAGTAAGACCTCATCTGGAATATGCAGTTCAGTTTTGGGCACCAGTTCACAAAAAGGATATCGGGGAACTGGAGAAAGTGCAGAGAAGGGCAACCAAACTGATAGGAGACATGGAGGAGCTCAGCTATGAGGAAAGATTAGAGGAACTGAATTTATTCACTCTTGAGAAGAGGAGATTAAGGGGGATATGATCACTATGTATAAATATAAAAAGGGTCCATACAGTGAACTTGGTGTTGAGTTACCGGTATTCACTTTACGGTCAACATTGAGGACAAGGGGGCACTCTTTACGTCTAGAGGAAAAGAGATTTCATCTCCAAATACGGAAAGGTTTCTTCACAGTAATAGCTGTGAAAATGTGGAATAGACTCCCTCCAGAGGTGGTTCTGGCCAGCTCAGTAGATTGCTTTAAGAAAGGCCTGGATTCTTTCCTAAATGTACATAATATAACTGGGTGCTAACATTTATAGGTAAAGTTGATCCAGGAAAAATCCGATTGCCTCTCTGGGATCAGGAAGGAATTTTTTCCCCTGCTGTAGCAAATTGGATCATACTTTTCTGGGGGGTTTTTTCGCCTTCCTCTGGATCAACTGTGGGTATAGGATTGGGTATATGGGATTGTATGATATTTTTTATTTTATTTATTTATTTATTTTTTATGGTTGAACTCGATGGATTTGTGTCTTTTTTCAACCTGACTAACTATGTAACTATGTAATTATGCAATGAAGTAACATGCAAAAGCAAGAATATCCACCAACATTTTGGGACCATACTGGACCCCTTTATCAAGGTGACAGACGTCATTGCTTCCAAATATAGATGCATATGTTATTGGTTATTGCACTTTTCTAATTGCACTTTATGCATTTCAACCTCAAATTTGTGGATTTTTTGAGATTCAAGAGCAATGAAGTATTGTGCAAAAATCAAGTATATCCACCAACATTTCAGGGCCATATCGGACCCCTTTCTCAAGGTGACAGATGTAATGTCTGTCACCATGAGAAAGGAGTCCCACCATGGCCTCCAAACATAGATGCATATGTTTGGTTATTGCACTTTACTAATTGTATTTTGACAAATGTGAATACATTCCTGTGCTACCTCTATTTTCCTCAATAGTGAATAAATAATAAATAAGGTTAAATAAACATATATGTACAAAAAATTAACAGTGAAGAGTGGTTGCAAACAAAGAAAATTGTATTCCCGCAAAGTGTCAGTAAAAAAAAAAGGAAATGTTTTTGTTGCACCTGCCCCCTGACTACCATGAGGGTGGGCTCACTTGATTGAGAATTATGGAAAAACAGTACATATGAATTCTACAACTTTATCTTGCCCTCAGATGATCTTTTCCTGGATGCACAGTGCTGTTTTCTGGCCCCTAGATTTGTTATTTAAATTGGGGTATGGGATTGTTTCAAACAAGGATTAACCTCCCTGGCGGTACAATTATTTTGCATGAAAATTTGACGTTTCATATTGTAGGCCTGTAATTCTTAGGAATAACTCACTTAAATCTGTCCAAACAAGAGTCTAGTAGATATCCCAGGTATGATAAAGTTTGAAACACAAAATCATAAATTATAATATAATAAATAACTATAAATTATAACAAATACTAATATAATAAAAATAAAAATTATTCAATAATGTAATCAAATCAAAAACACTGAAATTTGCTTAGTTGCAGAATTGTTGCTGTCGTTACTTTCAGTGTTTGATGAATGGATTTGCCCACCAATCACTATCACTCAATTCTGTGAGTGATTCTAATTTATTATCGCTGTTTACTAGCTGGTCTAAAACCACTTTTGATGTAAAGGGACACTTTTTTGGTTGCTCTGGACAATCTCCAGTTTCCAGGCAGAAAGAACAGTATTTATAACATAATACTGCATGCCTGCCATGCCCACCACACTCCTCTCCTGTATATACTGCTCCCTGCCATGCCCACCACACTCTTCTCCTGTACATACTGCTCCCTGCCATATCCTCCACACTCCTCTCCTGTACATGCTGCTCCCTGCCATATCCTCCAAACTCCTCTCCTGTATATACTGCCATATCCCCCACACTCCTCTCCCATACATACTGCTCCCTGCCATGCCCACCACACTCCTCTTCTGTATATACTGCTCCCTGCCATGCCCACCACACTCCTCTCCTGTACATACTGCTCCCTGCCATATCCTCCAAACTCCTCTCCTGTATATACTGCCATATCCCCCACACTCCTCTCCCATACATACTGCTCCCTGCCATGCCCACCGCACTCCTCTTCTGTATATACTGCTCCCTGCCATGCCCACCACACTCCTCTCCTGTATATACTGCTCCCTGCCATGCCCACCACACTCCTCTCCTGTATATACTGCTCCCTGCCATGCCCACCACACTCCTCTCCTGTACATACTGCTCCCTGTCATACCCCCCACACTCCTCTCCTGTACATACTGCTCCCTGCCATACCCAGCCAGCAAGGCTGTTGGTTCCAAAGAAGTGGGGGAGCTTTGTCGGGGCTATTTTTGTTTTTCCCACACACCCCCTTTCAACGAGTACTTTGCTTTTCCTTGCCCTCCCCCTTTCATCATTCCCTTATCTATATCCACCCCCCTACTTGATCCCCTGTTCCCCCCAATCCTCTTCTCGGTCTTTCCACAAGCACTTTGCTCTTCCTTGCCCCCCACTTTCAGCATTCCCTTATCTACACCCCCCACCTACTTGAACTCACAACCCCATGTTAACACTTCAGGCGTTTTACCCACTGCGCCACCTCTGTAGGTACTTACGATATACTCTATACTCTCAAAGGGTTTTTATTACACCCTAGATCTCTCCATAAAGAGGACCTGTCATGGCCCATGCTTTCGCAAGAGTTGTTGTTCATCCCTTATGATAGGAATGCAGTTGATCAAAAAAACCTCCAAAGGAACAGTTTAAATAAGAAATACATTTTAAAGTGCTCAAATGAGAACGCATACTTAAGTCACGTACACAGATGTAAATGGTAGTTGTACTTTTGCACTCTACCAATCGCATTTTAACCTCAATACATTTTTGGGTTTTTGAGGTTCACTTTTGGTGTGTTGGCTATTTCTTGAATGAGCTATACTATGGGTCACAGTTAGTGCACCCCTCAACAGGGCAAACAGAGTATGATGATAGATGGACTGACTGCTACAGGATTTTATTGCTGTCTGTTACCCCATGAGGCAACATCTATAAGGAGCTGGTTGTAGCTGCTACTACCAGCTGCTGATGAGCATTTGTGCCAATATACACAAACATCTCTATACTAAGCTATTCATTCACTAACAGGTCTACATACATTGGTCCATATCTTGAAAGCCCTGATAAAGGGACAAGGCTTGGCTACAGAAACACATTGGCTTTTTGTCTATAGTCTTTCATCTGAGATTACAATCGCATAACATTTGTATGTGGATTCCACTTCCCACCGACTCTCCATGACATTGTTCCTCCTCCATGTCCTGGTCCCTTTAGCCGTCAAGGTGCAGGGTCCTGTACTCCAACATATCCTCCCAAAAAAAATCTTCTCATGCTTAAGGAGTAGGAGATGCTCTAGAAGGGGTCCTCACGAACCACTGGTAATACATACCCCCACTGTGGTTAGTAATTAGAAGCGCTTAAGAGTTGATGGTGTAGCGCCTGTTTGTGGTAGAGTATTTAAACACTAATCTAATTTAACAGTAGCAGGATAGATGGAGATTGTCAATTTAATTTCTAGACCCAATGTGTCACCATAGTAGGCTCCGGTGCCATTTTGAAAAGTTTTGGTGATATTGGGTTCTGAATTTGTCTAGCTATAGACCAATTACTCCCAACAGGCCATGTTTTGGGAATTTCTCTTAGGACTTTTTCATACATACGGTAGGGCTACTGCTTACTGCCCCTTTAAAAAGTAATCCACAGGGGATTGCTTTAAAGTAGTTGGTATAGCACTGGTTGGCAGATTTTTAGGACGGGACTCTGCCACTTCCATAATGCCTGATTTTTTAAAAAATCCCAGCAAGGATTTTGCATTAAATACAGCATCACAACCATGAGCCAAGTGTTTGGCTCACGGTTGTGGCGTGCTCCCATTGACCTCAGTGGGTGAGTTTGACAGGTGGTGCTGCCTGTCAAACTCTACATGCTGGGTTGCCGCAAATTGTGGTTGTGGGATGCACACAGCCTTGTCTGGATATAATGCTAGAATTTAGGGCAGCTGGGGGAAGGGGTGGTGTTGTAAAACCATGGCTCAGCCACCTGTTTTTGCTGCTCCCTGGCTGCCAAACCCACCCATTGAGCTCAAAAGGGCCGCGCTGCACTATAAGGGTAAATCAGGTGATATAACGCCTCCTCACCACCTGTCAAATGCCCTCAAAAAAGAGATCCAAATATGGATCGCTCTTCAGAAGGCAAAGCACTCCACTGAGAGTGTGAAAAAGCCCACAGATAAAATAGCTGTCATTAATACCAAAACCATTGACACTGATTTAAAGCACTTGTGCAAGGTGAAAGAAATCCTGAAAATGTGACCTCTTGGGGGTACTTGAGGAATAAGGTTTGGAACCACTGCTATGGACATTTGAGGTCAGTTGTATTTGCAAGTGTAGCACCTTCTATTGTGCTACTAGCTTAGTGCAGGCAAATTTAAGTATGATTCATGGTTAGTTAGTGAGTCGGAAATTGGGTGAGGGTTACTGCAGGTCAGACTGGATGGCTCTACAAAGGCAGGTCTCTGGTACATCCCCCTGGATTCGTGGGCGGAGGCAGGGCCGTCTTTAAGGCAGGGCAAAAGGGGCAGCTGCCCTGGGCCCTGTCATTGTTGTGGGGCCCAAAGCAGCTGCCTCATACTTGCCAACTATCCCAGTTTAAATTCCCTTGTTCTTTGAAGATTTAGTCCTGTGCTGTGTGAAGTGCTGGTACTAATGCTGCCCAGCTCTGCCCTATTGTTGTGTACAGATGACTCACCTGCAAACACTTTGTTTATATGTAAATAACCGGCATTCATATGTAAATAGCGGCGGCATTACTAAGTAAAGAGCTACGGCAGGCGGCATTGATATGTAAATAAAGGCAGCATTCATGCTCCCCTGCAGTGAGGAGATGATGTGCTGTAACCTCTAGCAACCAATCAGTGAGCAGTGTTACTGTACAGTAATCTCTAGCAACCAATTAACAAGCAGAAATTATTTGCTGCAACCTCTAGCAACTAATCAGTGAGCCATAATGTGTGCTGTAACCTCTAGCAACCAGTCAGTAAGCGGTAATGATATGCTGTAATTGCTGGCAACCAACCACAATTGCTGCCTGATCTGATACAGTAAACTGATTTTAAGTCTAGCTACTATTTGTTGTATGTCGCAGAGCAGGTGGAGAGTGAAATTAAATGGGGGGGGGGGAGGTGGGTGCAAGAAAATTTTTCCCAGGGTCCAATCAATATTAAAGATGGCACTGGGCGGAGGCCAGGAAGACCTGATCTGCATGCTTAAGGGAATCTGACCAATCCCCAGGAAGAATGTCCTCGCAGGGTGGATGGATCAGCCCTTAAATAAGACAGAGCCTGGCCAGCAGGGGAGTCAAGTGGAAGATGGAGTGCCTAGGAGGGGACCCCTGGGTCTGGGGGGCTCGGCCTCCAGGCTGGGCTCAGGCTGGCTTGGGAAGATCCTTTCAATGTCTAAGTTTGAGGAGGAATCTTGCCTATGGAACAGCAGGGAGAAAAAAGGAAAGAGTGAGTACATCAGCACACCCAGGGATTCACAAGGGGAACAAGGAACAAGCTTCTGAATGGAAGGGAAAAATGCTTGTTGCCTAGCTTTGCAGAAATAGGGGAACCAGTAAGGAGCAGCTCCTGCAGGGCTAAAGCTATATAAGCAAGATCAGATTGGCCTTAGGTTGACTCCCAGACAGAATGTACAAAAAACATGACAACCGTGTATGTCGGTTTCTGCTCAGAGAGGTGAGGGGACAGACATGGGGCCACTGCTTAATGGTTGACACAAATATAATCGCTCCACAAGAAAAAATGCCAAGGAGCATGAGATCATCGACCTAATCCGCCTTGTGATACTCTAAGAAGGCAGAGCATACGGCTGGTAAATAGGGCACCTTTTATCAGAACAGATGTTACTCAGATAAGGAAGAGGTTGTGACGTTGGCACTTAATTGTCCAAAGTTTTATAAACACTAATGTAGAGCATCGCTTTACCGCCAGAGAAAAAAAAAACGCACACCACTCACTGCAAAGCCACCTACACTGCTTTGTCCAAGGCTCCCCTTGAATAACCTCTGTAATTAAACACATCACGTCTCCTATCCTCCACGGCTCTTATCTCCGGGCCAATGTCAGGCTTCCGGAGGGGTGGGCAACAGATAATGTCCTGGGAGCGCGCTGTTAGTGTAGCAGAATCAATGTTTCAGGTGTAATTAAGTACATCTGCTGATGGGTTGTAACATGCCCTTCAAGGCAAAGAGGACCCCTCTGAGTATGACCTCCATACCTGGAGGGAACAATAAAGGACAGCAGTTAGATCCTTTACATCTGTTCAAATGAAAAGGTCAGGAGATGCTTAACCTCTACTACTTCAATGCCAGGGGATTGTTCTTCCTACGCCACAGTCTTATTCTGAGTTTCTATGACAATCAATGTCAACCAATGGGCAGTTGCCATTGGGGCAGAAGATGCTGCTATGGTAACCAGGAAGGCCTGCTTCCTCAGCGGTCCAGCCAAGTCCATGGTAACAGGAGGTGAGGTTTCCATAGTAACATCAGGGGCAGGTCCCTTGTTATCAAGTAGACAAGGAAGGAAAAGTAGGTGTAAGCTTAAGGGCTATACACAGGCTTGTAACCCCTAGGACTTGGGCAGAGGCCTTACGTTTAAAGGATGACATAGAAACATGGCTGACAATGACGATTAGAGGTTAAGGAAGATTATTGCTTATTGATTTTAAACACACACACATATATACATGTAAAAAAGAGAAAAACATTCATATGTGTGTGTAAAAACTATTAAAAGAAATAAAAAAAAACATGTAAATATATAGGTAGCATATTTGTAAAATAAATGTAAAAGATAATTAAAAAAAACAAATATATATATATATATATATATATATATATATATATGTACATATATATACTATATGAACAAAAGTTTTGGGACGCCTGCCTTTACACACACATAGACTTTATTGGCATCCCAGTCTTAGTCTGTAGGGTTCAATATTGGGTTGGCCCACCCTTTGCAGCTATAACAGCTTCAACTCTTCTGGGAAGGCCGTCCACAAGGTTAAGGAGTGTGTCTATAGGATTGTTTAACCATTCTTCCAGAAGCACATTTGTGAGGTCAGGCACTGATGTTGGATGAGAAAGCCTGGCTCACAGTTTCCACTCTAATTCATCTCAAAGGTGTTCTATCGGGTTGAGGTTATTACTCTGTGTAGGCCAGTCAAGTTCCTACACCCCAAACTCGCTCATCCATGTCTTTATGGACCTTGCTTTGTGCACTGGTGCGCAGTCATGTTGGAACAGGAAGGGGCAATCCCCAATCTGTTCCCACAAAGTTGGGAGCATGAAATTGTCCAAAATGTCTTGGTATGCTGACACCTTAAGAGTTCCCTTCACTGGAACTAAGGGGCCAAGCCCAACCCCTGAAATACAACCCCACACCATAATCCCCCCTCCCCCGACACCATAATCCCCCCTCTAGCAAATGATTTGGACTAGTGCACAAAGCAAAGGATGGGCCAACTCAATATTGAACCCTACGGACTAAGACTGGGATGCCATTAAAGTTTATGTGTGTGTAAAGGCAGGTTTCCCAATACTTTTGGTCATATTATATATATATATATATATATATATATATATATATATATATATATATATATACAGTATCTCACAAAAGTGAGCACACCACTCACATTTTGGTAAATATTTTATTATACCTTTTCATGTGAAAACACTGAAGAAATGACACTTTGCTACAATGTAAAGTAGTGAGTGTACAGCTTGTATAACAGTGTAAATTTGCTGTCAACACACAGCTATTAATGTCTAAACTGCTGCCAACAAAAGTGAGTACACCCCTAAGTGAAAATGTCCAAATTGGGTCCAAAGTGTCAATATTTTGTGTGGCCACCATTATTTCCCAGCACTGCCTTAACTCTCTTGGGCATGGAGGTCACCAGAGCTTCACAGGTTACCACTGGAGTCCTCTTCCACTCCTCCATGATGACATCACGGAGCTGGTGGATGTTAGAGACCTTGCGCTCCTCCACCTTCCGTTTGAGGATGTCCCACAGATGCTCAAAAGGGTTTAGGTCTGGAGACATGCTTGGCCAGTCCATCACCTTTACTGTCAGTTTCTTTAGCAAGGCAGTGGTTGTTTAGGAGGTGTGTTTGGGGTCGTTATCATGTTGGAATATTGCCCTGCAGCCCAGTCTCCAAAGGGAGGGGGTCATGCTCTGCTTCAGTATGTCACAGTACATGTTGGCATTCATGGTTCCCTCAATGAACTGTAGCTCCCCAGTGCCGGCAGCCCCAGACCATGACACTCCCACCACCATGCTTGACTGTAGGCAACACACACTTGTCTTTGTACTCCTCACCTGGTTGCCGCCACACATGCTTCACACCATCTGAACCAAATAAGTTTATCTTGGTCTCATCAGACCACAGGACATGGTTCCAGTAATCCATGTCCTTTGTCTTCTTGTCTTCAGCAAACTGTTTGCGGGCTTACTTGTGCATCATCTTTAGAAGAGGCTTCCTTCTGGGACGACAGCCATGCAGACCAATTTGATGCAGCGTGCGGCGTATGGTCTGAGCACTGACAGGCTGACCCCCCACCCCTTCAACCTCTGCAGCAATGCTGGCGGCACTCATATGTCTATTTCCCAAAGACGACCTCTGGATATGACGCTGAGCACGTGCACTCAACTTCTTTGGTCGACCATGGCGAGGCCTGTTCTGAGTGGAACCTGTCCTGTTAAACCGCTGTATGGTCTTGGCCACCGTGCTGCAGCTCAGTTTCAGGGTCTTGGCAATCTTCTTATAGCCTAGGCCATCTTTATGTAGAGCAACAATTTTTTTTTTCAGATCCTCAGAGAGTTCTTTGCCATGAGGCGCCATGTTGAACTTCCAGTGACCAGTATGAGAGAGTGAGAGCGATAACACCAAATTTAACACACCTGCTCCCCATTCACACCTGAGACCTTGTAACACTAACGAGTCACATGACACCAGGGAGGGAAAATGGCTAATTGGGCCCAATTTGGACATTTTCACTTAGGGGTGTACTCACTTTTGTTGCCAGCGGTTTAGACATTAATGGCTGTGTGTTGAGTTATTTTGAGGGGACAGCAAATTTACACTGTTATACAAGCTGTACACTCACTACTTTACATTGTAGCAAAGTGTAATTTCTTCAGTGTTGTCACATGAAAAGATAGAATAAAATATTTACAAAAATGTGAGGGGTGTACTCACTTTTGTGAGATACTGTGTATATAAATATATATATACATATACGTGTATATATATATATATATATATACGTGTATATATATATATATATATATATATATATATATATATATATATACGTGTATATATATATATATATATATATATACTCACATACATATATATATACATATATATATATATATATATATATATATATATATATATATATATATATATATATATATATATATATATATATATTATATGTGTGTGTAAAAGAAAATACAATTAAATATATATATATGTTGCAACTAAACAATAGGATTTAGATAAAATAGGTTACAAAATATACATTTATTAAATGTAAACATTTTATTATATCTGATTTAAAACGATTTCATTTATTGATCGGAGCACTTTGTATCCCTACTCCATGTTCCGCACATCAATCACACGTAAATGGCAGATCTGCATGTACATACGCCCGAGGATTCCCCTTCATCCGGATAGAAGGCCCTTCCTCATGACACTCAGCTTTTCCGCTGTGTTACGGGTATAAAAATAGAAATTATGTCAGCAGTTACTATGGAAACGTGGAAGATTGGACTTCCATGTCACGATTGCCCCCCCCCCCCCCTCCCTCTTTCCTTCCCCTCCTTCCAGTGGTATCCCCCAGTTCCCCCATTACACACCAGTAAGGGGAGGGCTCCTGGAATCTCCAAGGCCAAGACAGAGGGGAGGGAGAATAGGGGGGGGGGGGGGGAGCGAGGACGCCATTAACCCTACAAATGCCACAGATGACTGCTCCGGGAGGATGCAGCGACACTGCTGAGCTGGTATAATGACTTGGCTCTCCAATTATAATTACTAAGGAATGTGGCTTCCTCTATTATCCGCTCTAATCATGTTCAGTGTGACACCTGCAGTCCCCATAGGCAGGAGCACTTGTAGAAAAATGAATTAATGTTGTGGTTAATACAATAAAATCATTGCCAGAGGTCGGGATTAACCCCTGAATGAAAACATTTAATGTCGCAGGTTTCACCCTTTGTTAACATAGAACTAAAGGCAAAGCTTTTTTTTTTCTATTTCGGAGAGAGTAGTGAAGGGTTATAGCCCCTGTCCTTTTTTTTGCCATTAGGGAGATTTCCTTCCACTTCCTGTCCCATAGCTTAAACAGGAAGTAAGAGGAAATCCCTCCAAAGTGAGGGAATCCCTGATAGTCACCAGAGCTAGTATCCCCATTGGAAGCTTTACCCTCTATTCCTGTTCTTGTGGCAACCCAAAATTTGGGATTTTGGACAAACAGAGAGGATAAATCTCCCTAAAGGGATCACGGACCTAACCCCTCGCCACTCTGTCCATAATATACTTTAACCCCTTCCTGCCCAACCCAGGCTTCCCTTTAACTGGGCTAGTACTCCTGGGGGGGTTCAGGACAGACTTTCTGATCATGTTACCACTGTCGTTGGCTGCCACAGTGGTCACATGATCGAGAGCCAGTGCCACCGGCTCCAGATCATTACTAGAGGCTGGGAGCTGTCTATGACAGCTCCATTACTGTGCTGGGTACGCATATGTGCTGCATGTGAGCCCACCCACCCACCCACTTTTGCCACTGCACATAGCCATTACAGGGCCGGTACTAACACTAGACAAACTAGGCAGCTGCCTAGGGTGCACTGCTGCCTAGGGGTGCCCAGCCACTGGTGTTCCTACTCTCTTCTCTCTGCAACAAGCAACTAAGTATCAGCATCAGCAGACAGCAGCCGCTCTGTTCGCACATAGTGTCAGAGGCACAGTGGCGGCGGAGGACTGTGTCTGTGTCCCAACTCCCGAAGGAATGGAAGCAAGCAAACATTTATTGATGGGCGCTGGTGAGGCTGCATTGATGGGCACTGGTGAGGCTGCATTGATGGGCACTGGTGAGGCTGCATTGATGGGCACTGGTGAGGCTGTATTGATGGGCGCTGGTGAGGCTGTATTGAAGGGTGCTGGTGAGGCTGCATTAATGGGCGCTGGTGAGGCTGTATTAATGGGCGCTGGTGAGGCTGTATTGAAGGGCGCTGGTGAGGCTGTATTGAAGGGCGCTGGTGAGGCTGCATTGATGGGCGCTGGTAAGGCTGCATTGATGGGCGCTGGTAAGGCTGCTTTGATGGGCGCTGGTGAGGCTGTATTGAAGGGCGCTGGTGAGGCTGTATTGATGGGCGCTGGTGAGGCTGCATTGATGGGCGCTGGTGAGGCTGCATTGATGGATGCTGGTAAGGCTGCATTGATGGGCGCTGGTGAGGCTGTATTGAAGGGCGCTGGTGAGGCTGTATTGATGGGCACTGGTAAGGCTGCATTGATGGGCGCTGGTGAGGCTGTATTGATGGGCGCTGGTGAGGCTGCATTGATGGGCGCTGGTGAGGTTGCATTGATGGGCGCTGGTGAGGCTGTATTGATGGGCACTGGTAAGGCTGCATTGATGGGCGCTGGTGAGGCTGTATTGATGGGCGCTGGTGAGGCTGCATTGATGGGCGCTGGTGAGGTTGCATTGATGGGCGCTGGTGAGGCTGCATTGATGGGCGCTGGTGAGGCTGTATTGATGGGTGCTGGTGAGGCTGCATTGATGGGCGCTGGTGAGGTTGCATTGATGGGCGCTGGTGAGGCTGTATTGATGGGTGCTGGTGAGGCTGCATTGATGGGCGCTGGTGAGGTTGCATTGATGGGCGCTGGTGAGGTTGGATTGATGGGCACTGGTGAGGCTGCATTTGATGGGGACTTCATTAAAAAGGTGGGGAATACATGGGCAGGACAAAGGGGGTGGGGTCAGGGGTGGAGCCAAGGGGGGTGCGGCAAAATGAGGTTTCGCCTAGGGTGTCAAAAATCCTTGCACCAGCCCTGTAGCCATTACAAGTTAAACAAAGCCTTATCATGCACATTTTCAGATTGCTTTTCAAAGAGCATTTGATAGACAGTAATGAAGTGGTATAACACCTCCTGGAATAAACAGTGAATTGTATGGAGCAATATTGAGTGTATAGTATGGGAACCAGCCCCTTTAAAAGTCCAGTATGAATGAAAGCCACTCGTGGATGGTTGCAGCTCCTCAACAAACACACACAAGGTAAATCCTCTGGACTTAACACTAGGAATAAAAAGCAAGCAGAGGGGGCGACCATATAAGTGCAACAATTTTATTAACACAGCAGATAAAGGCATGAATGCACTCACATGTGGTTCAAATGAGCAGGAATAACATCCAAACAAAAGGAATCACTACTGGCAGGCTCAAGGTGGATAACAGTGAGTGAGGAGTGGTGCCAGGAAGCGGCTGTGAGTGTGGGGCGGTAATCAGAACCAGGGTAGAACGCACAAAAGCGCGTCCGAAGTCCAAGTGGGTGTGGTACATGGAACTGGCTACGCATTTCAGGGCATACACGGCCCTTTCTGGCTTAACAAAAAGGGCGTGTCTGCCCTGAAATGCGTAGCCACGCCCACGTGCCATGCCCGCATTGATGTCTGATGTTATCAGTCTATCCCGGAACTGCCACCTCTGTGCTTCTGTGCATTCCATGCTGCTTCTCACTTCTTCAGCTGGTTCCCCATGGAGGCAAGTCATTCAAAACATATAAAAAGATGGCGGGTAATCCCTCCCACCAATATCCAGGCTGATTTGTCAGTTTTGGTGGATTTGCTCTTCAAGAGAACCGCATCCCTTACTGAAAATACAAGGATTGCAATAGATTAACAAGGGCTACTATGGCTGGTTTATTTATTTTGTTTGTTACAGGTACTTACACTCACTGGCCACTTTGTTAGGTACACCTTTTCAATTGCTTAGTAACACAAATTGCTAAACAACCAATCACATGGCAGCAACTCAATGCATTTAGACATCTAGACGTGGTGAAGACAACTTGCTGAAGTTCAAACCGAGCATCAAAATGGGGAAGAAAGGGAATTTAAGTGACTTTGAACGTGGCATGGTTGTTGGTGCCAGACACTCTGGTCTGAGTATTTTAAAAGCTGCTGATCTACTGAGATTTTCAGGCACAACCTTCTCTCGGGTTTACAGAAAATGGTCCAAAAAAGAGAAAATATCCAGTGATCGGCAGTTGTGTGGAGGAAAATGCCTTGTTGATGTCAGAGGTCAGAGGAGAATGGGCAGAATGGTTAGAGATGATAGAAAGGCAACAGTAACTCAAATAACCACTCGTTACAACCAAGGTATGCAGAATACCATCTCTGAACACACAACACATTGAACCTTGAAGCAGATGGGCTACAGCAGCAGAAGACCACACCGGGTGCCACTCCTGTCAGCTAAGAACAGGAAACTGAGGCTACAATTTGCACAGGCTCACCAGAATTGGACAATAGAAGATTGGAAAAACGTTGCCTGGTCTGATGAGTCTCAATTTCAGTTGCAACATTCAGATTTTAGGGTCAGAATTTGGCATAAACAACATGAAAGCATGGATCCATCCTGCCTTGTATCAATGGTTCAGGCTGGTGGTGGTGTAATGGTGTGGGGGGTATTTTCTTGGCACACTTTGGGGCCCTTGAGCACCGTTTAAACACCACGGCCTACCTGAGTATTGTTGCTGACCATGTCCATCCCTTTATGACTACAGTGTCCCCATCTTCTCATGGCTCCTTCCAGCAGGATAATGCACCATGTCACAAAGCTCCAATCATCTCACCACTTGACAATGAGGTCCCTGTACTCCAATGGTCGCCACCCTCACCAGATCTCATCCAATAGAACACGATTGGGATGTGGTGGAACAGGAGAGTCACATCATGTATGTGCAGCCGACAAATCTGCAGCGACTGCGTGATGCCATCGTGTCACTATGGACCAAAATCTCTGAGGAATGTCTCCAAAATCTTGTTGAATCTATGCCATGAATTAATAAGGCAGTTCTGGTGACAAAAGGGGGTCCAACCCGGTATTAGCAAGGTCAGTTTTACTCAGCGTTTTACACATATATATTGTACATTCATATCAGTCCCTGATCTCGAAGAGTTTAAAATCTAAGGTCCCTGACTCACATTCATACATACACATAATAGGGACAATGTAGACAGGAGCCAAATAACCTACCAGCATGTCTTTGGAGTGTGGGAGGAAACCGGAGGAAACCCACACAGGCACAGGGAGAACATGCAAACTCATGACTGGTAGTGCCATGGCTGGGGATACATTCATTTCTGAAACCATCCTCTACGACAAAGGGAGATAATCATTTCTCAGATCTAAATTTACTAAAGGCAAATATACTGAGTACTGCAAGTTCACTTTCTGGTACAATCATTTTTATTGTAATGAGCATGACAACCTGACAACCATTTACCAATGCATAGCATATCAAACATAATAAAAAAGTCGTGAGCTGAGAGAACATGAACAGATAACTTTTATAGGTATAGAATGTCCACTGAGTGACCTAGGGAAACAAGCCGAAGGTCCACCTATGTCTCCAAGGCCCAACAAGAAGTGTCCGTGGTGCAGGTGCAGCAGTTTGCGTCAAAGGATAACAGTTCCACAGGATGCCCCTGGTTGGGATGGATAGTTAGTAAAAAAGTGCAAAATGGGTTTAATACCTAGCGGTGTTAGCTGAAAGTCAGCAAAAAAAATGAAAGGGGGGGGGGGCCTAGTCCTGGGATCTAGGGCCTCCATAAAAAGAGGAAGACAGAGGGCTGCCATAGGCAGAGGCGGCTCTCTAATTAGGCAAATTAGGCGGTCGCCTAAGGCCTTGCACTCACAGGGGCCTCGCGGCCTCCTAATTTGCCTGTTCTCAATCACTGAAGTTGACGGCGGCGGCTCCGCCTACCCCCCACTGGGACTCTGTGGCTTAGGAGCTGATGGACAAATCAGATACTGCCCGCAGCCTGAGGAATAGCGGCCTCATCACGGAGCGTCCCAGTCTGTGGGGCCTCATGTGTAAGTTTTGCCTAAGGCCTCACAAAGCCTAGAGCCGCCTCTGGCCATAGGCCCAGTGTCAGCAACAGAGAGAAATAAAAAGAAAGAGGTAGACTAAAGAGGAAAAGAATCGGGGGAAAAAAGTGGGGAGGGGAAGGGGGGGGCGAAGGATTAGTCCCGCAGAGTGGGAGAGTTACAAGACGGTTATTAGCAGAGACTCAGTCCCTGCATGTATTGGAATAATATAATAATGTCCTTGTGAAAAAAATTAATATAGAAATCTCAATGGAAAAATGGAAAAAAGTCCATGTGCAAAATAATATACAAATCAATAAATGTGAATCTTCCGCTTTGTGGATGAACAACCTTCACCAGCTGTATTATACACCCAAAGTGCTCTGTAAGGTGGATGTCCGCTTACCAGAAGATGTTGACCTTTTTAATTAAAAAGAGGTCAAATAAAGCCTTTAGCAAGAAATGGCTTGCTGCCATGGTATGGATAAGCCTTGTGGGTAACCTTTTCCTCTCCCCCAGTAGACTGTCAGGAAATATGTAGAAGGATACAAGAAGGGCTAAAATAGTTTAATCCCATTTATTGATAAAACGATTAAAAACAAAAGCCAAATGGCTGCTTACATTTAGAAGCGCCCTCGCCCGGCACTGAGGCTGTACCGCTCGTAAAAATCGAAAGGCTCCGCTCTGCGCGTGGTAGCTGGCGTGCGCTTCACCAACAGCCGCCGACAACCACAGGGACCGGAATAGTGTACGCCTCCTGAAGACGGGAATCGAAACGTACGTCGAGGCGTGCCTGGTTACGCAATTTCGATCCACTATTCCGGTTCCTGTGGTTGTCGGCGGCTGTTGGTGAAGCGCAAGATAAGGAAGGGAAACGCCATGATTGCATCAAAGATGGGAGCGATCGTAATAGGGGGTAGTAATTGGTGGTAAGTAGAAGTAGTTGGCTTAATACCAAGGTAATCCAGGGACGAGAAGTTCCAATGATACGAGAAAGAGGCTCGTAGTTAGGACACAGTAGAGAGAGTCAAGGTAATATTCAGAGCTGTGGTCTTGTGGGGGTTGATCCAGGGAATGGAGAGAGCTGAAAAACGGGAAAGGAGGTTCTGAAGATTGGGTAGAGTCGTCAGAGGGTTGGTCAAAGTCAGGAGGGCATCATCAGCGAAGAGGCTGACTTTGTGATGTGTACTTGCATATTGAATAACAAGCATGCTTTACTGCATATACAGACTGATTTTACTGTTGTGGGTTTAGTAACATTTTAAGAGTTCGCTTCACTGGAACTAAGGGGCCAACCCCAACCTCTGAAAAACAGCCCACACCATAATCCCCCCTCCACTAAATGATTTGGACCAGTGCACAAAGCAAGGTCCATAAAGACACGGATGAGCGAGTTTGGGGTGGAGGAACTTGACTGACCTGCAGAGTCCTGACCTCAACTTGATAGAACACCTTTGGGATGTATTAAAGTGGAGACTGCAAGCCATGCCTTCTCATCCCACATCAGTGCCTGACCTCACAATGTGTTTCCGGATGAATGGTCAAACATTCCCATAGACAAACCCCTAAACCTTGTGGACAGCCTTCCTAGAAGAGTTGAAGCTATTATAGCTGCAAAGGGTTGGCCAACTCAATATTGAACCCTACGGACTAAGACTGGGATGCCATTAAAGGTCATGTGTGTGTAAAGGCAGGTGTCCCAATACTTTTGACAATATAGTGTATGTATGTATACTGTATACCTGTGTGTCCCAACTAGGAAGGAGCTCCATTGTCCAAACTCACCTGAACTATAACATCTGGAAGCTATCACGCCCCCCCACCAGTCATAAGTGGCGGAGGCATTCTCCGCCCTGAAGTTGGACGCATTCACACCCCTTGCCTCGATTGTTTATGATTGGAGGCCACTGTGACAGCTTCCTAATGGGATAGCTCAGGTGGGTTTGGACTAAGATCTGAACAAGCCTGAGTTTATCCCTAGTCCCAACCAGTGTTCAATTCAACCAGGACACCACCTGCATGAAGGCTTGTTTTCACTGTGCTCAAAGTTTGCAAACCCTTACATATACCCAGTGAAGTGACTTGCCTCAGGTAACAGACAGAGATGCAACAATTCCCTCCTATGTAAGTTATACCTGTTTATCTGCAGTCTTCTCTACATCCGTTCAAAGTGTTGAATTTTAAAGTATGAGAGTTCAGAAAAAAGGGGAGCTGAAGTTACACTCTCTGCAGAGCTCTGTGAAAGGAGCTCTGAGAGCTGATTGGAAGGAAGGGACACAGCCTCCTCCACACTGCACATATGAACAGAGCTAAGGTTGTTAATCAGCTGGAGATGCCTACCCACCATTTTTCTCTTGGTGTCAGGAAAACGTGTCAGAAGTGACTCATGCAGATAGCATAGGAACGAAGCAGCAGACAGAAATGACACTTGGTGCTCTTAGAGATATGCTTTGTTCATATTTCATGTCTGAGGTTTACAACCACTTTAATTGGATTTCCCCCACCTACTCCAGTTTCCTTTCACATCCAAAGACATGCTTGTAGGTATTCCACTTCTGCCTAAATTGGCCCTAGTATGTGTATGTACGCATATGAGTTAGAGACCTTAGATTATAAGCTCCTTGAGGGCAAGGACTGATGTCAATGTAAAGTAATGCATAAATAAACTGTTGGCCCTATATAAATACCTGTAATAATGTATGATAGATACATGATGGATAAGTATCTGCCTGTATTTCTCATGACATGTGAAGGACTTACTTACCAGTCCTAGCATACCCCCTTTACCCTGTTCTCCACCCTCCATACCTTCCCACAAATGACTCAACAAGGTATTGGAGTAAAATGGCCTTAACGGCCTTTTATTATAATAACCATAACTAAATAAATAACATTTTAATAATTTTAAATAACTTTAAATAACCGTTCGTATTCACTTGGGGTCTTAAAGGGGAACACAACCACTGGTCACTGCGATAAACTTCAATAAACTTTTATAGGCCTCGAGTCGCAACTCCCGGACAGCGAGACAGTACCCAACCTTCGCAGTGACCTAACTTTACCCCTTTCTGTTTACCCACGGGTAACCGGAAGGTACCAGATAACTCCCATATTACATATGGGTACAACCCATGCTATATCTCAAATATAGCACACAACTCCTCCTCCACACAGACCCAAACCACTGCCTAGGTCCCCCTGTTTTGGCCCCCCATTCTCATATACCAACCAGGGCGGGTGGGTGGGAATCTTTTTCCCCGCCGCTCGACACTGACGTCACTTCCCCCTGTACTCCTGGCTAATTCCCACTGAGCGCCTCCCCTGTCCGGACCACTCCCCTTTTCTTAAAGAGACCTCACAGCGTGACTGTGCAGTCCGCACATGTCATGCTGTCCCTCCGCTGATCTCTTCGTTCCCCTGCTGCAGGACTCACTTGCAGGGCCGGTCCGAGGCGGGGTGCACAGGGTGCAGTGCACCCCAGCGCCAGATAGGTGGGGGCGCTGTAGCGCCAGAGTGCTCCCTTCCCTCTTCCTCCTCTTGTTTGTGTCCTGCGGCGCCTTTCCGCTGGTGTTCTAAGAAGAAAGGCGCCGCTGTATTCAGTGCTCAAGCCCCTCCCTCCTTCAGCCAGCCGAAGATGAGAAGGGAGGCAGAGCGGCTGGTCTCTGTGTGGAGAGAGACCAGCCGTGCAGTGAGTGATGTCGCGGGGGGAGGGGGGGCGGAGCGGTCCGTGCTGACACATTCTCCTCCTCTCTGTGTCTCTCACTCCTGCTGTGTACTCTTCTGTTCTCCACCCGGGCGGCGCGGCTGCACACTCTCCTCTCCAGCTGCCGCCCTGGTGTTTTTATCATTATGTACTGTACCCTAATGGAGGGGGGGGGGTCTGTAGTAATGGAGGAGGGGTCCTGCCCTGGGGGGTCATTACTAATAGAGGGGGGCTCTGTCCTGGGGGGTCTGTAGTAATGGAGGGGGGGGGCTCTGTCCTGGGGGGGGTCTGTACTAATGGAGGGGGGTCCTGCCCTGGGGGGTCTGTAGTAATGGAGGGGGGCTCTGTCCTGGGGGGTCTGTAGTAATGGAGGGGGGCTCTGTCCTGGGGGGTCTGTAGTAATGGAGGGGGGCTCTGTCCTGGGGGGTCTGTAGTAATGGAGGGGGGCTCTGTCCTGGGTGGTCTGTAGTAATGGAGTGGGGGTCTGTAGTAATGGAGGGGGGTCCTGCCCTGGGGGGTCTGTAGTAATGGTGGGGGGCTCTGTCCTGGGGGGTCTGTACTAATGGAGGGGGCTCATGCCCTGGGTGCTATGTAGTAATGGAGGGGGGTCTGTAGTAATGGAGGGGGGCTCTGTCCTGGGGGGTCTGTAGTAATGGAGGGGGCTCTGTCCTAGAAGGTCTGTAGTAATGGAGGGGGGCTCTGTCCTGGGGGTCTGTACTAATGGAGGGGGGTCCTGCCCTGGGGGGTCTGTACTAATGGAGGGGGGTCCTGCCCTGGGGGGTCTGTAGTAATGGAGGGGGGCTCTGTCCTGGGGGGTCTGTAGTAATGGAGGGGGGCTCTGTCCTGGGGGTCTGTAGTAATGGAGGGGGGCTCTGTCCTGGGGGGTCTGTAGTAATGGAGGGGGTCTGTAGTAATGGAGGGGGGTCTGTCCTGGGGGGTCTGTAGTAATGGAGGGGGGCTCTGTCCTGGGGGGTCTGTAGTAATGGAGGGGGGCTCTGTCCTGGGGAGTCTGTAGTAATGGAGGGGGGCTCTGTCCTGGGGGGTCTGTACTAATGGAGGGGGGTCCTGCCCTGGGAGGTCTGTAGTAATGGAGGGGGGGGCTCTGTCCTGGGGGGTCTGTAGTAATGGAGGGGGGCTCTGTCCTGGGGGGTCTGTAGTAATGGAGGGGGGCTCTGTCCTGCGGGGTCTGTAGTAATGGAGGGGGGTCTGTCCTGGGGGGTCTGTAGTAATGGAGGGGGGCTCTGTCCTGGGGGGTCTGTAGTAATGGAGGGGGGTCTGTAGTAATGGAGGGGGGCTCTGTCCTGGGGGGTCTGTAGTAATGGAGGGGGGCTCTGTCCTGGGTGGTCTGTAGTAATGGAGTGGGGGTCTGTAGTAATGGAGGGGGGTCCTGCCCTGGGGGGTCTGTAGTAATGGTGGGGGGCTCTGTCCTGGGGGGTCTGTACTAATTGAGGGGGCTCATGCCCTGGGTGCTATGTAGTAATGGAGGGGGTCTGTAGTAATGGAGGGGGGCTCTGTCCCGGGGGGTCTGTAGTAATGGAGGGGGCTCTGTCCTGGAAGGTCTGTAGTAATGGAGGGGGGCTCTGTCCTGGGGGTCTGTACTAATGGAGGGGGGTCCTGCCCTGGGGGGTCTGTACTAATGGAGGGGGGTCCTGCCCTGGGGGGTCTGTAGTAATGGAGGGGGGCTCTGTCCTGGGGGGTCTGTAGTAATGGAGGGGGTCTGTAGTAATGGAGGGGGGTCTGTCCTGGGGGGTCTGTAGTAATGGAGGGGGGCTCTGTCCTGGGGGGTCTGTAGTAATGGAGGGGGGCTCTGTCCTGGGGGGTCTGTAGTAATGGAGGGGGGCTCTGTCCTGGGGAGTCTGTAGTAATGGAGGGGGGCTCTGTCCTGGGGGGTCTGTACTAATGGAGGGGGGTCCTGCCCTGGGGGGTCTGTAGTAATGGAGGGGGGCTCTGTCCTGGGGGGTCTGTAGTAATGGAGGGGGCTCTGTCCTGCGGGGTCTGTAGTAATGGAGGGGGGTCTGTCCTGGGGGGTCTGTAGTAATGGAGGGGGGGTCTGTCCTGGGGGGTCTGTAGTAATGGAGGGGGGCTCTATCCTGGGGGGTCTGTAGTAATGGAGGGGGGCTCTGTCCTGGGGGGTCTGTAGTAATGGAGGGGGGCTCTGTCCTGGGGGGTCTGTAGTAATGGAGGGGGGCTCTGTCCTGGGGGGTCTGTAGTAATGGAGGGGGGCTCTGTCCTGGGGGGTCTGTAGTAATGGAGGGGGGCTCTGTCCTGGGGGGTCTGTAGTAATGGAGGGGGGCTCTGTCCTGCGGGGTCTGTAGTAATGGAGGGGGTGCTCTGTCCTGGGGGGGTCTGTACCAATGGAGGGGGGTCCTGCCCTGGGGGGTCTGTAGTAATGGAGGGGGGCTCTGTCCTGGGGGGTCTGTAGTAATGGAGGGGGGTCTGTCCTGGGGGGTCTGTAGTAATGGAGGGGGGCTCTGTCCTGCGGGTTCTTTAGTAATGGAGGGGGCTCTGTCCTGGGGGGGTCTGTAGTAATGGAGGGGGGTCTGTCCTAGGGGGGTCTGTAGTAATGGAGGGGGGTCTGTCCTGGGGGGTCTGTAGTAATGGAGGGGGGGTCTGTCCTGGGGGGTCTGTAGTAATGGAGGGGGGCTCTATCCTGGGGGGTCTGTAGTAATGGAGGGGGGCTCTGTCCTGGGGGGTCTGTAGTAATGGAGGGGGGCTCTGTCCTGGGGGGTCTGTAGTAATGGAGGGGGGCTCTGTCCTGGGGGGTCTGTAGTAATGGAGGGGGGCTCTGTCCTGGGGGGTCTGTAGTAATGGAGGGGGGCTCTGTCCTGGGGGGTCTGTAGTAATGGAGGGGGACTCTGTCCTGGGGGGTCTGTAGTAATGGAGGGGGGCTCTGTCCTGGGGAGTCTGTACTAATGGAGAGGGGTCTGTCCTGGGGGTCTGTATTAATGGAGGGGGGGTCTGTCCTGGGGGGGTCTGTACTAATGGAGGGGGGGTCTGTCCTGGGGGGGTCTGTACTAATGGAGGGGGGTTTTCCTGGGGGGGTCTGCACTGTGTAAGGTCTGTACTTAGGGAGGGGTTTATACTTAGTGCAGGTTCTGCACTGATGGAGGGGGTCTATACTTAGTGGAGGGGGTCTATACTTAGTGGAGGGGGTCTGTACTGAGGGGCGATTATAGTTGGTGGAAGGGGGGTGACCCCAACCATAGTGATGCCAATGCAGCTGCGGGCTCTTCTTTCCCCCCTCCCTCTCCCCCCTCCCTCTCCCTCTTGCGCACGCTGCTGTACTAGTGAGCAGCGCTTGCCAGCACAGCTGCCCACTATGTATCTTCCCCCGCCTTCATATACCCAGGGAAGAAACAGAATAGAAAAAGGAGCAGAGAAGAGGATTGTGGGACATGTAGTCCCGAGGACTGGCAGCCCCACTGTAACACAGAAACTGCAGCTCACACAGCATGCTCAGCTAAATGGGAGAGAGAGAGATACAGGAGCCTGGGAAAGCTTTCAGGAAATACACCCAGGACTCCAGAGGGAGCGGACAGTGCTGAGAGAACCCCGCTGACCTGCGCCACCAGAGGGAAAGCCACACAGCCTAGCGCCATCCCTGGCAGAGAAAGGAATGGAGTCATTGCCGGAATATAGATCTGGGCTCTACACAGCGGAGTCGCCACGGGCAATTCAGAGTGAGCTGACTCCTGATCAGAGGAACCACCGCTGTATCGCTGGGTCAGGTGAGAGGGCCGATCGGCCATTATCTACTAACGTTCATAGGAAATGCAGTCTCTGATCATCTCCTTTATTATGTCTGCAGTCTCTAATCATCTCCTGTAGTATGTCTGCAGTCTCTGATCATCTCCTGTAGTATGTCTGCAGTCTCTGATCATCTCCTGTATTATGTCTGCAGTCTCTGATCATCTCCTGTAGTATGACTGCAGTCTCTGATCATCTCCTGTAGTATGACTGCAGTCTCTGATCATCTCCTGTACTATGTCTGCAGTCTCTGATCATCTCCTGTAGTATGTCTGCAGTCTCTGATCATCTCCTGTAGTATGTCTGTCTGCAGTCTCTGATCATCTCTTGTACTATGTCTGCAGTCTCTGATCATCTCCTGTACTATGTCTGCAGTCTCTGATCATCTCCTGTACTATGTCTGCAGTCTCTGATCATCTCTTGTACTATGTCTGCAGTCTCTGATCATCTCCTGTACTATGTCTGCAGTCTCTGATCATCTCCTGTACTATGTCTGCAGTCTCTGATCATCTCTTGTATTATGTCTGCAGTCTTTGATCAACTCCTGTATTATGTCTGCAGTCTCTGATCATCTCCTGTATTATGTCTGCAGTTTCTGATCATCTCCTGTATTATGTCTGCAGTTTCTGATCATCTCCTGTAGTATGTCTGCAGTCTCTGATCATCTCCTGTATTATGTCTGCAGTCTCTGATCATCTCCTGTAGTATATCTGCAGTCTCTGACCTTCTCCTGTACTATGTCTGCAGTCTTTGATCATCTATTATATCCTGTCTGCAGTCTCTGATCATCTCCTGTAGTATGTCTGCAGTCTCTGATCATCTCTTGTACTATGTCTGCAGTCTCTGATCATCTCTTGTACTATGTCTGCAGTCTCTGATCATCTCCTGTAGTATGTCTGCAGTCTCTGATCATCTCTTGTACTATGTCTGCAGTCTCTGATCATCTCTTGTAGTATGTCTGCAGTCTCTGATCATCTCCTGTATTATGTCTGCAGTCTCTGATCATCTCCTGTATTATGTCTGCAGTCTCTGATCATCTCCTGTATTATGTCTGCAGTCTCTGATCATCTCCTGTATTATGTCTGCAGTCTCTGATCAACTCCTGTATTATGTCTGCAGTCTCTGATCATCTCCTGTAGTATGACTGCAGTCTCTGATCATCTCCTGTACTATGTCTGCAGTCTCTGATCATCTCCTGTAGTATGTCTGCAGTCTCTGATCATCTCCTGTACTATGTCTGCAGTCTTTGATCATCTCTTATATCCTGTCTGCAGTCTCTGATCATCTCCTGTATTATGTCTGCAGTCTCTGATCATCTCCTGTACTATGTCTGCAGTCTCTGATCATCTCCTGTACTATGTCTGCAGTCTCTGATAATCTCCTGTACTATGCCTGCAGTCTCTGATCATCTCCTGTATTATGTCTGCAGTCTCTGATCATCTCCTGTATTATGTCTGCAGTCTCTGATCATCTCCTGTATTATGTCTGCAGTCTCTGATCATCTCCTGTAGTATGACTGCAGTCTCTGATCATCTCCTGTACTATGTCTGCAGTCTCTGATCATCTCCTGTAGTATGTCTGCAGTCTCTGATCATCTCCTGTAGTATGTCTGTCTGCAGTCTCTGATCATCTCTTGTACTATGTCTGCAGTCTCTAAACATCTCCTGTACTATGTCTGCAGTCTCTGATCATCTCCTGTACTATGTCTGCAGTCTCTGATCATCTCCTGTACTATGTCTGCAGTCTCTGATCATCTCTTGTATTATGTCTGCAGTCTCTGATCATCTCCTGTAGTATGTCTGCAGTCTCTGATCATCTCATGTATTATGTCTGCAGTCTCTGACCATCTCCTGTACTATGTCTGCAGTCTTTGATCATCTCTTATATAGTGTCTGCAGTCTCTGATCATCTGTAGTATGTCTGCAGTCTTTGATCAACTCCTGTATTATGTCTGCAGTCTCTGATCATCTCCTGTACTATGTCTGCAGTCTCTGATCATCTCCTGTATTATGTCTGCAGTTTCTGATCATCTCCTGTAGTATGTCTGCAGTCTCTGATCATCTCCTGTATTATGTCTGCAGTCTCTGATCATCTCCTGTAGTATATCTGCAGTCTCTGACCTTCTCCTGTACTATGTCTGCAGTCTTTGATCATCTATTATATCCTGTCTGCAGTCTCTGATCATCTCCTGTAGTATGTCTGCAGTCTCTGATCATCTCCTGTACTATGTCTGCAGTCTCTGATCATCTCTTGTACTATGTCTGCAGTCTCTGATCATCTCTTGTACTATGTCTGCAGTCTCTGATCATCTCCTGTAGTATGTCTGCAGTCTCTGATCAACTCTTGTACTATGTCTGCAGTCTCTGATCATCTCTTGTAGTATGTCTGCAGTCTCTGATCATCTCCTGTATTATGTCTGCAGTCTCTGATCATCTCCTGTATTATGTCTGCAGTCTCTGATCATCTCCTGTATTATGTCTGCAGTCTCTGATCATCTCCTGTATTATGTCTGCAGTCTCTGATCATCTCCTGTATTATGTCTGCAGTCTCTGATCATCTCCTGTATTATGTCTGCAGTCTCTGATCATCTCCTGTATTATGTCTGCAGTCTCTGATCATCTCCAGTATTATGTCTGCAGTCTCTGATCATCTCCTTTACTATGTCTGCAGTCTCTGATCATCTCCTTTACTATGTCTGCAGTCTCTGATCATCTCCTGTACCATGTCTGCAGTCTCTGACCATCTTCTGTATTATGTCTGGGGGCTCTTTCTAACAGACTCTCTAACAGAAGCCCTCTCTGTGTGCATCAGAGAGACTCCCCTCCAGGTCTCATTAGTGTACCCTCTTCCTGTATTTTCTTTATTAAAAGATCACAGGAGGATCCCAGGGTAACAAAGACTTCTTAGGGGAGCATCTCTGTGTTTGAGTCGTTGCCATAGAAACATTTGTAAAGGGGAGGAGTTGGTAAGATGACCACGCCCATGTGGGGGCGCCAGAAATATTTCTGCACCCAGGCGCCGGTGACCCTAGGATCGGCCCTGCTCACTTGACATGTGAAGGACTTACTTACCAGTCCTAGCATACCCCCTTTACCCTGTTCTCCACCCTCCATACCTTCCCACAAATGACTCAACAAGGTATTGGAGTAAAATGGCCTTAACGGCCTTTTATTATAATAACCATAACTAAATAAATAACATTTTAATAATTTTAAATAACTTTAAATAACCGTTCGTATTCACTTGGGGTCTTAAAGGGGAACACAACCACTGGTCACTGCGATAAACTTCAATAAACTTTTATAGGCCTCGAGTCGCAACTCCCGGACAGCGAGACAGTACCCAACCTTCGCAGTGACCTAACTTTACCCCTTTCTGTTTACCCACGGGTAACCGGAAGGTACCAGATAACTCCCATATTACATATGGGTACAACCCATGCTATATCTCAAATATAGCACACAACTCCTCCTCCACACAGACCCAAACCACTGCCACCGCCCGCAAGGGGTAAAACCTTACCCTTGCGAGCACCTCCACACCTTCAAAGCCCGCTCTATCCCCTCCTGCAGGCCCAGAGCCCAAAGGTCTGTGCCAACTTCGTTAAGGTGCACCCCATCACTCCTAAGGTACCTCCATGTGTCCACCTCTAGCTCTCTATGCCTTATTGTCACCCCCCCATTACGTATGATGAACCTGCTGACTTCTTTGTTTACTTTTACCCTGGCCCTATCCACCTTTTTAGCTGACCAAGCCCATCGCCACGATGTCCTACCAACCATGTCTGACCACACAATCACCATACCTGGGAATGTTGCCTGTAGCCGTAGAACATCGCATTTTATGTCCCGTATCAACTCCCTCATGGACCTGGACCCCATGTCGTTCCCACCAACATGCAGCACCAAGACATTTGGTGCCCTGTCCCAACGGGCGAACCTGTGAACTTCAGACCTTACCCTACTCCAAAGCATGCCCGGTACCCCGATCCATCTGACCTGCGCTTCCTGCCTCGGAATGCCCAATTGCCTCCCGTTGGGCCGCACATCGGCTCTTTTGGCCCCCCAGAAGACGAAGGAGTGTCCCAGGATCCACACCAATCCCACCTCTCCACCTGTGAAACAAAGTTGACAAACAAAACAGTAAGCGCCCTACCTGCAACCAACACTAAAACCCCAAAATCAATCTCCCAACCACAGAAATTAACTTTCTCTTTTTTTTTTTTTTTTTTATTATAGTAAATGAGGGCGTATATAAAGCCTGAACCTGTCCGAATCCCATCTACCTATACGCTTCACCGCCTCCGCATTAAGCCCGGCTTTCGCTGCCTCTGTAGCAGCGCCAATGCGGAAAGAATGTGAGGAATAACTATTGGGGTCGTACCCAGCCGCCACTAAACACTTCTTGAACACCGCTATAAATTGGAACTTGGACAAGGCCAACCCATCTTCATGCATCAAAAAAGGGCCCGATAACCTGGGCCGTAAGTCCCGGAATGATTGTATCGCTCTAACCGGGCAAACGGAGGATTCCAAAATGCGACAAACTTCCAACTGAACCCCTTTTCCCAACTGATCTGTTTTTGACCGCGTTATCCAGATCCTAACCGAATCCTTCAAGCACTCCAAGTCCGCCCACTGCAGCCCCCCTTGAGCCCGCTTGGACGGGCTAACTAGTTCGCTAACCCTTAACGCTCCGTAGAACGCTAGCGCGAAAGCCGCTCGGAATAAGGCACTTTCGTACTCCGACACACAAATGGACGAAATGTGAGAGAACAAGCCCTGTAACATAGTAAAAGACACCGGGCGCCGACCATCCCTCCTCCTGTGCTCTTTCCTGTACCCTTTCACCGCTTGCCTCACCCAAAATTCTTTCGTATAATCCCGTTGCCCTTGCAATTTGAAAAGAAAGGCAAGACCTGCCAACTTCTTATCAATGGCCGATGCCGAAACCTCACCCTCAAAACCCAGATTAATGAAATAAAGAACCGCCTGTGTGACCTCCGGGCCCTCAGGATCGATGTCCAACTTGTGCAAACATGTTAACCACTCCTGCCATACCTTAGAGTAGGCGTCCCACGTGGCCTTACTCACAGAGCGCTGAATCCACCCTGCCACGTTCCCAAGGCAACGTTCCACATCCAGTCCGGGCAGGTAACCCCCTGCTGCTCCGCGTCTGGTGCCAATTCCCGAAACCTGTCCCACTGGAAACGAGACAGAGAATCAGCCAAGGTGTTCTCAACCCCCGGTAAGTGCACAGCGTAGATGAAAGCATTCAATTTCAAGCAGCGCAACACTAAATATCTCAACAACCTGACCACCGGCTCTGACTTGGCCGATAGTCGGTTGATAACCTGAACCACCCCCAGGTTGTCGCAGTGGAGCCGTACCTTCATGTTACGAAATGCTTCCCCCCATATTTCCATTGCTACCACAATTGGAAACAGTTCCAGGAGGACCAGGTTTTTTAAAAACCCAGCTTCCCCCCAGGCCTGGGGCCATCGCGCGGCACTCCATTGTCTTTGAAATACCGCACCGTACCCTGTCGAACCTGCCGCGTCCGTGAATAATTCGAGGTCCCAATTACTAATGGGACCCGACATCCACAGGGAACGACCATTAAATGATTGCAGAAAGTCATGCCAAATACACAAATCGTCCCTGTGCTCCTTCTTTAAACTAACAAAGTGAGTGGGGGCGTGAACCCCGGCTGTGGCAGCCGACAACCGTCGGCAAAACACCCTTCCCATGGGAATTATTCTGCAAGCAAAATTTAGCTTCCCCAATAATGATTGTAGCTGCCGCAACTGCACCTTGCGCCTACCGGCAATCTCCCGTACTTCCGCCTTGAGACTTTCCAATTTTTCTACCGGCAAGCGGCATTCCATTCCCAAAGAATCTACCTCAATTCCCAAGAATACAATGCTGGACTTAGGACCTTCAGTTTTTTCCGGTGCTAGTGGAACCCCGAAACGCTCCGCTATATGCTGTAAAGTTCCCAATAAGACCGCACAAATGTTGGAACCCGGTGGGCCAACGCACAAGAAGTCGTCAAGATAGTGCACCATCGAGTTGATACCCGATACGTCGCGGACCACCCATTCCAAGAATGAGCTGAAAGCTTCAAACAATGCACAAGAAATGGAACATCCCATCGGAAGGCACCGATCCACGTAGTACGCCCCATTCCATGCACAGCCCAGCAGTCGAAAGCTGTCCGGGTGAACCGGCAAAAGCCGGAATGCGGACTCAATGTCCGCTTTCGCCATCAGCGACCCCTGTCCGTAACGACGCACCCACGATATAGCGGCGTCAAAGGAAGTGTACGTCACCGCACACTCCTCTGGCGCAATCGAATCATTGACCGAACCACCCTTCGGGAAGGAAAGGTGGTGAATCAACCTGAACTTGTTTGGCTCTTTCTTGGGAACTACCCCCAATGGTGATACCACTAAACCCTGAAGGGGAACAGAAGTAAAGGGACCGGACATGCGGCCTAAACTTACCTCTTTCTCAATTTTTTCCGAAACCACCGTTGGATGCAACAGGGCTGAACGTAAATTTGTCGCCATAGGAGGGGCAGCCGTTAATGAGCACGGAATTTTAAAACCAAACGCGAATCCTGCCTCTAACAATTGGGCCGCTTTGCGGTCGGGGTATCTACTGAGGAAAGGACGCATCCTTTCCACCCGCACCGGCGTCCTCCCTTTTACTCGCAGGCTCTCCGCCACGCCCCTTCCCTCTTCTAAAGCACTTGGACAATGCATGCGAACCCCCGCAGCCGGAGCACGTGTGCTTAAATCGGCAGTTTGCCCCATACTTACATGAGCCCTCGTTGAACTGCCAACAGAAGCCCCATTTTTTGTCGGTCGGTTGTCCTGGAGCTGTGTTACCTCCGACCCCTGCCTGAAAAAACTGTGAGGGAGCCCTCGTCGCCGTCATAAGCTTCATCCATAGGCTGATATCCTTATGATCCCAGCGTAGCGACGGTCGAACCGCCATCCGTTGTCTAAACTGTTCATCATACCGTAGCCACGCTATCCCGCCATACGTCCGGTGTGCCTCGCTAATGGCCTCCAGGTATACGAACAAAGCCGAGCAGTGTTCCGGGTGCTTTTCCCCAACCACACTAGCCAAAATGGCAAATGCCTGCAGCCAGTTGGAAAAGGTACGCGGGATCAACCTATATCTGCGTTTTTCTTCATCCTCTTTCTTAGCCAACTCCGGCTTCAATCTATCCAGATTGAACTTTTCTAATGGCAACAATGTGAATATCTCCACATATTCGCCTTTCCAAATTTTGTCCTTTACCTCTGTCTTGAGATGCGCTCCCAGCGGGCCCTCAAAACAGACGTAAACCTCGCTTCTCGCGGAATCCGCCAACCTAACTGAATCCGCCTTTTTCTCCACCGATTTTTCTTGACCGTCCGGGGTTGGCCCGCCCGCCGATGCAGTAGGGGAGTCGACCGCTGCCGGCCCCGTGCCCGCCACGGAAGTAACCGTGGTCCCGGCCAACCCGGTCGCCGTTAGAGTGGCCACAGCCGTACCTGAGGTCCCCTGTGTCGTAGCCCACGCCTGAACCGGGGACGGGCTAACCCCCGCCGCTGGTTCAAAGCGTTGTACCAATGCCCGCAAACCCCCCAGCAAATCCTGTAGTCCTGCTTCCCTGGGCTGCTCTGTAGGGGGCCTAACCCCCCTCGCCCCTGCTGAACCACTCCCCCCTGGGGACCCCCTGTGTTTTTCCTGTTCTAACAACTTTCCTAATAAATCAGAAACAGATAAAGAGGAAACGTACTCACCAGGCTGCCCAGGACTGGGCCTATCAGCCGCCATTCCCGAATCCACCGCTGGGGTCGTCCCCTGTTCTTCGTCCCTCTCCGACCCGGACAGCTCACCCTCCGATCTGTCGCTGACCTCCGCTCGCTGAACAGCCGCTGTCTGCACCCCAGAAGGACCTGCTCTGGGTGCCGTGGGTCTGCGTTGTCTCTCTCTTCCCGACCTCTCAGGTGTACCGCCAGACCCGTGCGATGCCCGCCTTGATGGACTTCTCCGCCTCTGACTGGTCTGGGCTGCTGTCGCGCTTTCTCCACCTCCGCTCACCCGCGTCACTGTGCTCCTCATCCTCCCTCTGGGAATTGCTGGGCTGCTGGCCGCTTCGGATACATGGTCAGCCCCCCGAGTCTCGCTCCTCTCACGCTGGGCCGTCTGGTGGCTTGTACCTTCCATCGCATCTCCTGCAGCCTGCTCTTGGCATCTGCGACGAGCCGGGGGGGGGGGGGCAGAACCGTGTGCTCCGCTGGGCTCCCCCTTTCCTCCACTCCTGCCTCTGCGCTGTGTCTTCTTTGCATTACAAGCCCTGCTGTCATGTGTCTGCCTCTCACTGGGGGGTGGATGGGCCGCTCTTCTACCTTCAGCCATACGCCTCTGACCACCGGGTGCAGTGTCAGGGCTGAAGCGCTCCGGCGGCCGGGACCGCCGTGCACGTGGTGTCTCAGGGCCCCCCCCGTTCGCCGCCGCTCCGTTCTCCTGGATCACCGCCGCTACCTGAGCCTGCAGCCAATCGCCCCCTCGCTCTGCAGCCGCCTCCCTCAGGCGCAACATCAGCTCCTCCATCGCTGAGATTTCCATGATGGTAACGAGCAGAGCGGTGGGAGCGTGTGTAATCTTTTTCCCCGCCGCTCGACACTGACGTCACTTCCCCCTGTACTCCTGGCTAATTCCCACTGAGCGCCTCCCCTGTCCGGACCACTCCCCTTTTCTTAAAGAGACCTCACAGCGTGACTGTGCAGTCCGCACATGTCATGCTGTCCCTCCGCTGATCTCTTCGTTCCCCTGCTGCAGGACTCACTGCATTGAGGAGACCATTGATCCTGAGCAAATCTCCAACTTTATGTGCAGAAATGCAGCCCCAAACTTGCAAGGAACCTCTACCATGCTTCACTGTTGCCTGTAGACACTCATTATTGTCCAGCCCTTCGGTGAACAAACTGCCTCCTGCAACAACCAAATACTTTTTTCACTTTTAACTCATCCTTCCAGATCACATGTTGCCGTTTTTCTGCACCCCAGTTTCTGTTTTCCTGCATAGTTGAGTCGCTTAACCATGTTTCCATGTCAGACGTATGGCTTTTTGGCCACAATTATCCATGAAGACCATTTCTTGCCAGACTTCTCCAGACAGTAGATGGGTGTACCTGGGTCCCACTGGTTTCCACCAGTTCTGTGCTGATGATACTGCTTGACATCTTCCAATGTTGAAGGGAATTAAGCATGATGTGTCTTTCATCTGCTGCATTGAGTTTCCTTGTCCGACCACTGCGTTTATGGTCCTCAACATTGGCTGTTTCTTTGGGCTTCTTCAAAAGAGCTTGAACAGCACATCTTGAAACCCCAGTTTGTTTTGAAATCTTTGCCAGAGAGAGACCTTGTTGATGTAGTATCTCTACTCAGCGTAAGTTAAACCAGATTGCCAGCACCAGAAAACCCCTGCAGACTTATGATCATATTTGTGCGCATGTGCATTGCTCACACGCTAATACCTACTAGACAAAGAGGCAATTTATGTACTATTCCATTTTCGCGTTTGTGCATGCACTTGCACACGTACACATGTGCATACGAATAAGTGTGCGTACTTAGTGCCCAGTGGCCCTTTTTAAACCATAAACAGTTGCTGAATGATCTTCAGCTTGTACCTGTATTCTTGTGACCTGATCCATTGAATCTGCTTATCTGTGTATGACCTGGCTTTCTCCTGGACTTTGTCTTTGCTCCTGCATTAACCCTGTTCACCTGTTCTCTCTGACCTCAGTCTGTTTACTGGACTTGTGTTTGCCTGCTGATTTTGTACTGTGCTGCCCAGCTGTTACCAACCTTGGCCTGCTTCCTGAATTTGCTCTGCCTGCTGACTCGGTCCCTTGTTACCTGACTGCTGCTGGTCGCTGCCTGCATACCGGCTCTGCTACCATCTCCTGTTCTGGTGCCAAGCTGCTTAAATATCCTGCTCTTAGGACTGCGACCCCCAGCTTCATCCACCTAAAAGAGAACTTCACCAGCCAGGCCAGCTACTCCAGCATTTGTACCACTCCATGCACTCACTCTCTCTGTCTCCAGCTTCAGGAATGTTGGGCTGGAGGTGCAAGAGAGGCCTTCACAACATTCCAGTCATCACCAGGTACATGATACCCAGTTTTAAGCCTCCTACACAGCTTTTCAGTTAATGGGAGATAGGAATAACTATAGCACTATGTTGATAACTGTCATCAACTGGGGCTGTGGTAGCAAGTTGGTAAAAAGTTGGTGAAAGGTCTTTTTAGGCACGCACTTTAGACATGAGCAGCTCCCTTTATAGGGTCTTGAGAAAGCTATAGCACTTATCAAAGAGGCACGTATTTAGGAAATAAACAAAAGTTGTAGGCAGATCTAAGTGTAGAGGGTAAATCAAAATAAATGAAGAAGGTATAAAAATGCACTCACAGGATAGAATGTCATCCAACTCAGAGTGGAGCCATCTGAGTGCTGTGACTACCCGGAAGCATCAGCATTACATCAGCTTGCATTCCAGAGTGGTTGACAGCGCCCCAAACTCCAGCAGCTTCCCGAGGCAGCTCTGCATCCAGCCCAGCAGCATCCCTGATAATCTAAGCAACATTCCAATGGCTCCCCAGATGGCTTCACTCTGAGTTGCATGACATGCCTATTAACTCCTTCCATCCTTTTGAGTGCTTTTTAACACTTTTGTCATTTATTTTCATTTACCCTCTACATTTAGATCTGGTGCCTCTTGTGGTTTTTTTTAGTTAATGGATGTGTTTCACCCTACATATGAAATTGATGATCATTAGCCCCTGTTTTGTATAGTTGATTAATCATACACCTGACTCTAATCCTACAAAATCCCTGACTTTGTGCAAGTGTGCGAATTGATGCTGGTTTGAAGCCAAAGGCTACTAATAACCCCAAACATTTAAATTCAGATTTTATTTCTGTTCGCTCACTTTGCATTTTGTAAAAAAAAAGCATTAAAATATATATTTTTGAAAGCATACTTAATGTTACATGTTGCATGTTACTTTACAATATGTCTTCACATCTGCCTAAAACTTTTGCACAGTGCTGTATATGTATAAATATTATCTGAGCATACACAAGTACCACTGCATTGCAGGTAGGATTGGCTATTCTGCTACAGAATAAAAAAACAAATTATTATTTTTTCTCTTGCTGGCCTTGCTTTTCTATGGTCACTATGGTGGTTGTTTTTAACCACGCCCACTTACAGTAAGCCACACCTGCATTTTACTGCAGGATGCTGCCTGTGCCCCTCGTGGGTGGGCCCTCACTCTTGTTTTGTCTGCCAAACCCTTGGTACTCCAGTCCAAAACTGGCTAGGCTTTAGCTCTGCTTTCAAGAAGTCCCACTAAGTCTTCTGCTTCCCTCGGTTTACACCATAACAGCTCACACGGGAGATGCTCCTGTATTCAGGCCGTTCATTTAAACCGGAGATCAGAACAAAAAAAAAAAAACAGAACAGCCTAAGCAGGCGCTGTGAGAAGAGCTTATATGGTGTTATTCCTATCACGTGTTAATGCACCTAGCCTCCATACAATACAGCAGCAGCTTCGCACCTCTCCATTCTGCTCAGTACTGCAATGCACCTCTCTTCAACAGCAGCCCCTTATCTCTACAGCACAACCGGCTTTCCGGCCACCAAACCATTAAATTGCACTTCTAGCTACTTTCACTGGTTCAATCCAATATACGGAACACAAAACGTTATCATAAATATATGTAAATACATGGCATAGGCGATGAGAGAATAGTCACTGTAATCACGTATGGAGAGGTTGCATTAGTACGTATTAGTAATGCCGCATTCAAAACAGACTCGTAATCAGGTCTGTAGTTACAATTCATGATGCCTTAGGAACACATAGAGTATTCATTCCATATCAGCCCCATTGTCACCAGCTGTGTTGTATTGTAAACTCTTGTGGCCATTAACCTCCCTGGCGGTATGATTATTTCAGATTTTTGATGCTCAAAGCGGTACAATTATTTTGCATGGAAATTTGGCGTTTTATATTGTAGGCCTGTAATTCTTAGGAATAACTCACTTAAATCTGTCCAAACAAGAGTCTAGTAGACATCCCGGGTATGATAAAGTTTGAAACACGAAATCATAAATTATAATATAATAAATAACTATCAATAATTATGACAAATAATAATACAATAATAATAAAAAATATTCAATAATGTAATCAAATCAAAAACACTAAAATTTGCTCAGTTTCAGAATTGTCGCTGTCGTTACTTTCTGTGTTTGATGAAGGATTTCCCCACCAATCACTATCGCTCAACTCTGCAAGTGATTCTAATTTATTATCGCTGTTTTCTAGCTGGTCTAAAACTGCTTTTGATGTAAAGGGACACTTTTTGGTTGCTATGGACAATCTCCAGTTTCCAGGCAGAAAGAACAGTATATATAATATAAAACTGCATGCAGGGCACTGGAGAAACCACTAGGGACAAAAGGGATGTGAAATAATGTGATACAGTGATGTAATCTGTAAGATTGCAGTGTACTGTATGTTTAATGTGTTTTTTACTTTTTGAATTTGGCGCCCGTTCTCTGTACCCGTGCGTCGCAACGCTCGCAGGGGACGGAGCTCGGCACTGTAATGCCCTGTACACACGGTCGGACTTTGTTCGGACATTCCGACAACAAAATCCATGGATTTTTTCCGACGGATGTTGGCTCAAACTTGTCTTGCATACACACGGTCACACAAAGTTGTCGGAAAATCCGATCGTTCTGAACGCGGTGACGTAAAACACGTACGTTGGGACTATAAACGAGGCAGTGGCCAATAGCTTTCATCTCTTTATTTATTCTGAGCATGCGTGGCACTTTGTCCATCGGATTTGTGTACTCATGATCGGAATTTCCGACAACAAGGTCCTATCACACATTTTCCGTCGGAAAATCCGACCGTGTGTACGGGGCATAATAGATCAGGCGGAGGACACGGCTCGCACACACAGCGGGGAAACATCGCAGGATCCTGGGGACATGGTAAGTAACTTTGCCTGAATCCTGAGATGCGATCCCGAGTGTGGCTCGAGGTTACCGCTTTTGGTACTGAGAACCCAGAGCCACACTTGGGAATACCGCTAAGGAGGTTAAAGGAGCAATCCACCCAAATGTGATAATTCAGTTGTAGGTGGAGTCTGGTTGGCTAAGTCACATCAAGGCTTTGTATGTCTTCTGGGGACTGAGAACTTACCGACATACCTCCTGACTACTTATCCCATCCACCATGGAGTTTTAGGTGTAACAATCTGCATACTGACCTTTAGGTAGGTTAAAGGGGATGCACTGTATAGTCTTCTGAATATTTTTTTTAAATTTTGTGTTTGTGATAGGGCTGGACCAATAGAAGTGAGAATTGGTTCTGATGGGTATACAGTCGTAAAGCATTTTCCTTCAAGGAACCAGATCCATGGTGGAAGCATGGTGCATATCAGTGTTCCCCAACCTTTTTTTAAAATGGAGGAACCCTTAAAATAGCTATTAGGTCTCTGGGAACCCCTTTCCAAAAATTACTATACCTACAGCTCACAGTACATTAGCATGGTGGACAAAAGGGAAGAATGCTGTATACTTTGGTGTTCAGTAGGACTAATGTACCTTATAATGGTGGTCATTGGAAAGAATGCCTCTTACATTGGCGGTCATAAGGAAGAATACTCCTTACATTGGCGGTCATGAGGAAGAATACTCCTTACATTGGCGGTCATGAGGAAGAATACTCCTTACATTGGTGATCAGCGAGAAGAATGCCCCCTACTTTGGTGGCAATTAGGAAGAATGCTCATTACTTGGTGGTCACTGGGCAGAATGGCTCTTACATTGGTGGGCAGTCAGTGGAAAGAATGCTCCTTACATTGGTGGTCAGTGGGAAGAATGCTCCTTAGATTGGTGGTCAGTGGGAAGAATGCTCCTTACATTGGTGGTCAGTGGGAAGAATGCTCCTTAGATTGGTGGTCAGTGGGAAGAATACTCCTTACATTGGCGGTCATGAGGAAGAATACTCCTTACATTGGTGATCAGCGAGAAGAATGCCCCCTACTTTGGTGGTAATTAGGAAGAATGCTCATTACTTGGTGGTCACTGGGCAGAATGGCTCTTACATTGGCGGGCAGTCAGTGGGAAGAATGCTCCTTAGATTGGTGGCCAGTGGGAAGAATGCTCATTACATTGATGGTCAGTGGAAAGAATGCTCCTTACATTGGCGGTCATGAGGAAGAATACTCCTTACATTGGTGATCAGCGAGAAGAATGCCCCCTACTTTGGTGGTAATTAGGAAGAATGCTCATTACTTGGTGGTCACTGGGCAGAATGGCTCTTACATTGGCGGGCAGTCAGTGGGAAGAATGCTCCTTAGATTGGTGGCCAGTGGGAAGAATGCTCATTACATTGATGGTCAGTGGAAAGAATGCTCGTTACATTGGTGGTTGTTGTTGTGGGAAAGTCCGATTGTGTGTACACAAGTCCGTCGCACAAAAGTTCACGAATGCTCTGAATCAAGCAGAAGGAGCCGCACTGGCTATTAAACTTCCTTTTTCTCGGCTCGTCGTACGTATTGTACGTCACCGCGTTCCTACATTCAGAATTTTTGTGTGACCGTGTGTATGCAAGACAAGTTTGAGCCAACATCCTTCGGAAAAAAAATCCACGATTTTGTTGGCGGAAAGTCCGATCGTGTGTACGCGGCCTTACAGTGGTGATCAGTGGGAAGAATGCCTCTTACAGTGGTGATCAGTGGAAAGAATGCCTCTTACAGTGGTGGTCAGTGGGAAGAATGTCTCTGTACATATTAGTAATGCCTTTTTGTGATGTTTTGTGCCAAACATAGTGAGGGGTATTTATCAAACCTTGAGTGATCAAAATCTGGAGCCGCTCTGCAAAGGATGCCGAAAAATCAGCTTCCATCTTTAATTTACAAAATGTAACTGAACAAGCTAAAGATAGAAGCTGATTGATTTCCGTGCACAGCTGCTCCAGATTTTGTCTGCTCCACTTTTGATAAATTCCCTCCATCCATTGTTACCGTGACTAAACAACAAATCTTCAGTTCACAGCATATTGTTCCAGAAAGCCTATACTTTGCCTCTATGTTGAATGGTAAACTATAGTCTTATTCTTTTTGGATGGCAAAGGCTTTTTCCAGCACACTTCTGATGCAGTTTGTTTTGTGCACTCTCATTCTGATTGTAGATACATGCACTTCCACCCTAACTGTTGCAAGCGTTACCTGCAGATCCAGAAGATCCCAGAAGAAATTTTGGGTTTCTTGAAGGCTGCTTATAGCATCAGTCAGCTTTTGGGTCGAATTTGCTTGGCTGGCCAATCCTGAACAAATTAGCTGTAATAAATCTACACCAATTGTATATTATTTTCCTTATGATGGAATGATTGATTTTAAATAATTTGGTGATCTTTTTAAATCTATTGCTAGACTCGTAGCCATCCACAACCTCTGTGGGCCTCTATTGATCTTGACATGATGACACCACACATTAAATTCCACAGAATGTTTAAAAGAGGTTCCTCCAACATAGTCCCTAAAGAGGTTCTAATTATTAGCACATAGTATGGAACACCTGATGCTAACTTCATGGATTTGGAGTGATGGTAAATATAGGGGTGTACTTACTTTTTCACGAGACAAATCTGCATTTTTGTTTAGATTTTGAAAATAAATATATGATGTCAATTGTGTTATTTGTTCCAGTATATTGCTTATATCAGTAGGCACTGTATGCCTGTTTTAATATGTTCAAAAAGTCAAATACTTCCATGGGATGTACTTGCTTTTTACATGACTATATACTGTATATTAACATACACTAGATTACCAAAAGTATTGGGACACCTGCCTTTACACGCACATGAACTTTAATGACATCCCAGGCTTAGTCCGTAGGGTTCAATATTGAGTTGGCCCACCCTTTACAGCTATAACAGCTTCAACTCTTCTGGGAAGGCAGTCCACAAGCTTAAGGAGTGTGTCTATGGGAATGTTTGACCATTCTTCCAGAAGCGTATTTGTGAGGTTAGGCACTGATGTGGATGACAAGGCCTGGTTTGCAGTCTCCGGGCTAATTCATCCCAAATGTGTTTTATTGGGTTGAGGTCAGGACTCTGTGTAGGCCAGTCAAGTTCCTTCACCCCAAACTTGCTCATCCATGTCTTTATGGACCCTGCTTTGTGCACTGGTGCGCAGTCATATTGGAACAGGAAGGGGCCATCCTCAACCTGAACCAGAAATCGGCTGGCGACTCGGATGCTCTTGAATGAAAGTCCTTTATTTGGTTACATGGGTACACGGGTATAGGCTATGCTGACGTGTTTCGGCTTCTTAGCCGAAACGCGTCAGTGTAACCTGTACCCGTTTACCCATGTAACAAAATAAAGGACTCTTATTCAAGAGCATCCGAGTCGCCAGCCGATTTCTGGTTCAAGTACTGCATTTTGGGGCCTGAACATCCTGGCTAGAGCACCGGTTCACAGTTCATAGATCATCATATTGACAGTGTAGGTATCATTTTGCTCCTCTTCCATCCTCAACCTATTCCTACAGGATTGGGGGGCATGAAATTGTCCAAAATGTCTTGGTATGCTGACGCCTTAAGAGTTCCCTTCACTGGAGCCCAACCCTTGAAATACAAACCTACATCATAATCCCTCCTCCACCAAATGATTTGGACATGTGCACAAAGCAAGGTCCATAAAGACATGGATGAGCGAGTTTGGGGTGGAGGAACTTGACTGGCCTGCACAGAGTTCTGACCTCAGCCCGATAGAACACCTTTGGGATGAATTAGAATGGAGAATGTAAGCCAGGCCTTCTCGTCCAACATCAGTGCCTGACTTTACAAATGCGCTTCTGGAAGAATAGTCAAACATTTTCATAGACACACTCTTAAACCTTGTGGACAGCCTTCCCAAAAGAATTTAAGCTGTTATAGCCGCAAAGGATGGGCCAACTCAATATTGAACCCTAGGGACTAAGAATGGGATGTCATAAAATTTCATGTGCGTGTAAAGGCAGGTGTCCCAATACTTTTGGCAATATAGTGTATATCAAAAGAAAACAATGTTAGTTTAGTAGCCTGCCAGATCCAGAGCATCCTGTATGCTTTTTCTATAGAAGTCCAAGATCTAATGACATGTTCAGATCGGATATGGCTCTATTTTTTTAAGCCCTGATGAAGCCCCTCAGAACCCCTGCAATGTGTTGGCTTTCTAAATGATTACTGTGACCTATGAACTTTATCTGGACTATTAAAATAACTTGGCACTCTCTTCTCTGCAAATTCTGGGAACGGTAAAGCATGGCAAGCAGGCAACTAGCGTTTTCATCAAAAGTGGTCAGCAATGCAAACCTTAGTTTTCTCTTTTTACAGGAAGGGAATTTGTCACTTTACCAATATAGGCCAAGTGACAGGTTCTCTTTGTAAGAACAACCCTCCACCCAGTGATACCTTTTCTCACTGCTCTGTTGGTCTGAATGGATAAGTAAGTTACACTGGCAGTTGAGGGGCCTGTAAAAACAGATGGTTGAGACACACTTTTACCAACACCCCCCCCCCAGCTGCAAAGGCAGCCATTTAGGGGTAAAAAAATGGACCCCCCCCCCTGCGCAAATGGTGGGCAGTACTGCCCATTAAATGCTCCATTTAGGTGAATGGGGTCACAGGGGTGGGGGGGGGGTAAAGGGGTTAAAACAGGCAGGGAGGAGGCACCATAATGCTTCCTCAACACCTGTCACATGCCCACTAAAAAGCAATCCACTGTATATCATCCTTTAGAGGGCTGCCACAAATGTAAAACGAGCCCTTGCCACTCCTCCAAAAAGTGATTGGCAGGCGGTGAGGGGGGCGATATGTCACCTGAGCGGCTGCATGTCTGTGTTCAGGTAGCTGGTCATAACCATCTGGTTTTACTGCCCCTTGGCCACGTGTGTGTGAATGAACCCTTACAGAATCTCTCATTGAATAAGAGCAAATTAACATTGAGAGCTCCCTCTAGTGGCTAATCTATAAAGACCTATATTCAAAATGATAAGAAAAATATGGTAGTGTTAACATGTAGAAATGTTTTTTATGGTGAACGCTGCAATAAAAAGTCAAATAATACGTCAAAATGTGTGTCTGGCGGACATAAATAGCACTTTCCCTTTAACTTTTCAGCATCTCTGAGCAGCTGAAATATTGCTGTTTGATCGCCTGCCCTGGATGTTCTAGGGCTCTTTGCTCTAATAGGGTGATGTGATGGGCGTTGGAACACACTGCACATTTATTAATAGAAAGCTCAGTGAGTCTCGCCCCTAATAGGCGGCATCAGAACTGCACTGACTTGAAGGATGATCACTCTCTTTCCAATACACAAGCATAAGCGAGAGCAATTACTGCAAAAAAACGCTGCAGTTTTCTCCCGAAGCTTGTGTGGCAGCCAGAGAATGATGTAAATTTATATTCTCGCTGGAGTCCAAAACAGTCTTCTGTTAATTAAAGTGCAGCATTTGTATCATCACCAATCATCACCCTTCGCTATAATTGGGCTGCATGGTCTGCCAGTCAAATCACATCTCACAATTCTCAAGGTGGCCAGGCTAGCAGATATAGAAACAATAAAAATCTCTCACTTTAATTTCCTTAGCACAAGTTATGTGACCCAAGTGACCCACACGGTCACAGCTATAAACTTTTCATAAATGACAACCTTTAAACTCTTTCCAATATGTAGCTGACTGTGAAGGTAGGTTATATGGCTCACTGATAAATCCCCGTTTGAGGGCAGGCCCTCACAGTCCTCGCATATTACGCTTGGACCTGATGTTGGAGGTCTGCAAAAGGCGAAGCAGTACGGAAAAGCAGCTTCAGGGTAAAGGTTACCAGATGGTTGCCATGCTCAAAAAAACACCAAAAAACAATATGGCGTAGAAAAACCAGCCCAAGAGTCAATTGCTGGGCATCTGTAGGCAATTGCAGGTTGACCTCCCTACACAGGTGGCGCTGTTGCATCTGCCTTGCAGGGAGAGTGGAGGACAAGAGAAATATGTATTCCTATTGGGACCCTGCGCGGTCATCGGGTGGGCTGTTGTCCGATTGGACGCTGCCACCCAGGTGAACCCGCAGTCATCATTGTTGAAGGCAGAGCTTACAAAAAGCAGTATGGAAAAGCAGCTTTAGGGAAAGGTTACCAGATGGTTGCCATGCTCAAAAAACACCAAAAAACAATATGGCGTAGAACAACCAGCCCAAGAGTCAATTCCTATGCATGTGTAGGCAATTGCAGGTTGACCTCCCTACACAGGTGGCGCTGTTGCATCTGCCTTGCAGGGAGAGTGGAGGACAAGAGAAATATGTATTCCTATTGGGACCCTGCACGGTCATCGGGTGGGCTGTTGTCCAATTGGACGCTACCACCCAGGTGACCCCATAGCCATCTTTGTTGAAGGCAGAGCTTTCAAAAAGTTCTGGCTCACTGCTGTTGGTGTGCAGTCTGCATGTGGTGAGGCTAGGCCAGGAACCCGCTTGACAGGGAGACTAACCTTAGCACAGAAACAGATTCCAGAGGCAGAGGGACAGTATAGGGATTGGAGCAGATTTATGGGAAACTTTTCCATTACAGTGGAACCTTTGATTACGAGTATAATCCGTTCCAGGGGAATGCTTGTAATCCAAAGCACTCGCATATCAAAGCGAGTTTCCCCATAGAAGTCAATGGAAACAAAGATAATTCGTTCCACAGTGACTTCTATTATTTTGTATTTTTTTGTTTTCAGCTGTTATAGCATTGTGTTCTTAATTTATACAAGATCTACCGCGGGCTTTGTATCTGTATGCTTTATTGCAAGTTTACAGGGTTTGGGGTATGCTATGCACAGTCTCAGAGGGAAGTGGAGGGAGAGAGCCTGAGGTGACGGAACAGAGTTCTGTCATGTCCTGGTTGTAAAAAAAATCTCTAGATGCGGGGGCCACATTAAATGGCCTGGCGGGCCAGAATCGGACCCCAGGCCTTGTGTTTGACACGTGTTCTACACCATTGGTTTTCAAACTGTGACCCAGGGCTGGATGTGGCCATTTGATTGCCTTTATCTAGCCCTTGGAGCACTATTTTTCCCACTGATGCCAACAATGGGTTACCATTCCTCCCAATTACACCAATAATGGGGCACTATTACTGCCGCCGACACCAATAATGGGGCACTATAGCTCCAACTGATACCAGGATGGGGCGCTATTAAATCCAATGATGGGGTATTGCTTACTCCCATTGACGGCAGGGCATTTTCCATTACTAACAGCCACATTCTGGCCCCCCTAAAGCCTCAAGGACAATAAACTGGCCTTTTGTGTAGAAAGTTTGGAGACCCCTGCTCTCCACCAAACTTATCAAACCATGTGGACCTGGTTTTGTGCACAGGGGCACAGTAATGCTGGAACAGAAATGTACCTGCCCCAAACTGTTACCATAAGGTTGGAAGTGCACAGTTATCTACAGTAAATGTCTTGTATGCTGTAGCATTAACAGGTTTTGATGACGGAGGAGAAGACCTGGTTTGCAATTAGCATTTAATCTCATACCAAAGGTGTTCAGTGGGGTTGAAGTCAGAGCTCTGTGTAGGACATTTGGGTTCCTCCACACCAAACACTTCAAACCATGCAAAGCTGACTTTGTGCACAGGGGGACAGTCATGCTGGAACAGAAAAGTACCTACCCCAAACTGTTATCATAAGGTTGGTGCAGAATTATCTAAATGTCCTGTATGCTGTAGCATTTACAGTACCCTTTACTGAAAACATCTGAACCCAATATTTTGGAGGGGTCTCCACATCCTTTTGGCTGTATAGTGTTGGTGTGATGGTCAATTGTCCACAAAAGTTTACCCATATAACAGATGCTTCTTCGGTTATCCATCTAATTAATACATGGAAAAAAAGACAGCTCAACTCTGCCACAAACTCCCAATATTCCTCCCTACCATCTGCTGTAAATTGCAGTTGTGACTCAAAAGTTGGAAAGCCGGTCAGTCCCGAGGCCTTTAAGTCAGCAGCATTTGCCGTTGTTACAGATAAGTTACAAGCAATGAAGGCACAGATTTCGGCCTCATCTCCTGCGTTTTCAGGATTGACTCTTTAAGCCTTGTGTAGCTCTTTATCTTTCCTAGGACAGACATATCTAGTTCTTTCCACATTAGGCTGTGTTTGCTTTGTTAAATGACCCTCTAATGTTCACACTAGGAACAGCTGCTATGTCCTGATGAGGTGTGAAATTTGCAAGTCAGCCGAACGCTAACTTAATTTGGAATGAATAACTAATCTGTGCTATCCAGCACATTGACCTTCAAAATGTACACTTGTGTGAAATGAAGGCACCTGCCTCATTCGATAGTTGGCTTCCCTCAAGAGAACGTGGACCAAATATCACTACTACATAAACTGCTTCAAAGATTAAAGCCCAAGTCCAGGTAGAGCACATTACTACACTCCCTCCTTCCACTTAGACTCACCCCCCCCTCATTTTTTATTAAAATTATTTTTTACAATATGTTCCTTTTAATCTAGGTATCTGCTCTTCAGTCAAGTGACATCCATGGGCCCCATTCCTTCTTTTCTTCCTTCGCTGGCAATGCAGCCTTTCACCTGCATGGATCTGCAGTCACATAATGACATATGAGTAGCTTTCCATTCAGTAGTCCGATGAGCCCAGGCTGCCCCCAAGGGGTGGGCCCATGATACTTTGGGCTCACAGGAAGTGAGATAAATGATGCTGGGGGTCATTTAAATTAACATTAACCCCTTCCCGCCGACCGTACGCATTTGTGCGTACTCGGCTTTCGGGGGTTATACCGGGATGATGCCCGCAGCTGCAGGCATCATCCCGGTATTGTTGTTTCGAGCGGGCGATGAGCCATCCGTATATAACAACCAATGCGGCTAAAAGCCGCTCGGCTGTTATACCGGATGAGCAGGAGGGGACACCCCCCCTCATGCCGCCTCCCGCCACCTCCCGCCGCTCTTACCGGGCCTCCCGTGCGATCGGGAGGCCCGGTGTCCAATCGGCTGCCTCCGGCGGCTGTGGGCGGGCTGGAACGAAGCTGTGGGCGGCTTCGTTCCAGCCTTCTCAATGTAAACGCGGAAGTGACGTCATGACGTCACTTCCCGTTTACTCGGCTGCCAATGGCGCCGAATTTAAAAAAATACACAGTATTCAGAATCGCCGTTTTTGGCGATCTGAATACTTTGAAGTGCAGAGGAGGGATCGGGGGTCTTTTAGACCTCCGATCCCTCCATAAAGAGTACCTGTCACCACCTATTACTGTCACAAGGGATGTTTACATTCCTTGTGACAGCAATAAAAGTAAAAAAAAAAACATTTTTTTTTTAACACAATTTATAAGTATAAAAATAAATAAAATAAATAAATAAAAAAATTTTTTAAAGCGCCCCCGTCCCCGTGAGCTCGCGCAGCGAAGAAAACGCATACAGAAGTCGCGCCCGCATATGTAAACGGTGTTTAAATCACACATGTGAGGTATCGCCACGATCGTCAGAGCGAGAGAAACAATTCTAGCCCTAGACCTCCTCTGTAACTCTAACCTGGTAACCGTAAAAAAAATTTTTTTCATGCGTCACCTATGGAAATTCATAGCTACCATAGTTTGTCACCATTCCACGAGTGCGTGCAATTATAAAGCGTGACATGTTTGGTATCTATTTACTCGGCGTAACATCATCTTTCACATTATACAAAAAAATTGGGGTAACTTTACTGTTTGGATTTTTTAAAATTCATGGAAGTGTCCCTTTTCCAAAAATTTGCGTTTAAAACACCGCTGCACAAATACCGTGTGATATAAAATATTGCAACAATCTCCATTTTATTCTCTAGATTCTCTGCTAAAAAAAAATATATATAATGTTTGGGGGTTCTAAGTAATTTTCTAGCAAAAAATATGGATTTTAACTTGTAAACACCAAATTTCAAAAATAGGCTTAGTCATGAAAGGGTTAAATTGTGCTTTAAAAAACAAAAACTTTATTCAAGTTATTCAAAAGGTCTCTTCTATTGCTTCTATTGCACTATTGACTATTGACTTCTCCAAATCTCTAAATTCCTTTTTCTCTTCCTGCTAGAGGGTGGCTAGGCTCATTCTCCAATGTCCCATTGCATGTAGGAATGTCGCCACCCACGCTCAACCCCAAGAAGAATTATGGAATGTGTAGCGTGCACAGAGCAGTGTACATGTCCTCAACTAATGTGTGCTGTTCCTTCCAAACAAACCAAGGAGGCAGAAAAACACAATATGGAAAGATTTCATGAAAAATAGTTTAGGAGGCCATTATGTAGTGGATGTATATGGATTATTTTTTGGAGAATAAGGACATCATTTAGTGTCCCTTTAACCTAGATGAAGAAAAAAGCTTCTGCAAAGGGCAGTGCTGAAGAGGAGGTTCATATTGTATCAAAAGAAGCTTTTATAATTTAAAGTGGTTGTAAACCTCAGACATGTAATATAAACAAAGCATATCCCTCCATAGCGTGTACTTGTCTCAATCCAGAGAAGTAAGTGTAGTTTCTGTCTGCTGCTTCCTTCCTCTGCTACTAGCATGAGTCACTTCTGACAAGTTTTCCTGACATCAAGGGAAAAAAGAGTGCAGGGGTCAGGAGTGTGTAACATGCAGAGTGCAGGGATCAGGAGTGCCTAATACACAGAGTGTAGATGTCAGAAGTGTGTAACACACAGAGTGCAGGAGTCAGGAGTGTGTAACACACAGAGTGCAGGTTTAAGGAGTGCCTAACACACAGAGTGCAGGGGGCAGGAGTTTGTAACACACAGGGTGCAGGGATTAGGAGTGCCTAACAAACAGGGTGCAGGGGTCAGGAGTTTGTAACACACAGGGTGCAGGGATTAGGAGTGCCTAACACACAGGGTGCAGGTGTCAGGAAAGTGTAACGCTCCATGTACACTAACTTGGGATTGTTTAGGAGCTGCTGCAGTTTGGGGAGGTTCAGCCTCCCCTAACCTCCCTCTCCCAAACACAGAAGAATCGCGTATAGAGAGCGGATAAGTTGCTCTCTATAACTGTCATGCTCAGCACTGAGTCAACACAAGGAGGAACTGATAGCCGCATAAATGATCGACAGTGACAGTGACAAACTGCCAGAGGGAGGAAGCAGGTGCTTAGAATTGACAGGATTCTGACATTTTGAAAAGTGTCTAGATTCCAATTACATATAGAAGGAAAAAATGTTAAGGTGATTACACACTATACAATTTGATTGTACATTCTCTGAAGGAGACTATACCTAAAACTATGTAGTTCAAGGAAAGTGTAACACACAGAGTGCAGGGATCAGGAGTGCCAAATACACAGAGTGCAGGGATCAGGAATGTGTAAAACACAGAGTGCAGGGGTCAGGAAAGTGTAACACACAGAGTGCAGGGATCAGGAGTGCCTAATACACAGAGTGCAGGGATCAGGAGTGTGTAACACACAGAGTGCAGGGATCAGGCATGCCTAATACACAGAGTGCAGGGATCAGGAGTGTGTAACACACAGAGTGCAGGGATCAGAAGTGCCTAATACACAGAGTGCAGGGATCAGGAGTGTGTAACACACAGAGTGCAGGGGTCAGGAAAGTGTAACACACAGAGTGCAGGTGTCAGGAGTGCCTAACACACAGAGTGCAGGGTGTCAGGAGTGCCTAACATATAGAGTGAAGGGGTCAGGAGTGTGTAACACACATAGTGCAGGGGTCAGGAGTGTTTAAAACACAGAGTGCAGGGATCAGGTGTGTATAACACACAGAGTGCAGGTTTCAGAAGTGCCTAACACACAAAGTGCAGAGGTCAGGAGTGTGTATCACACAGGGTGCAGGTTTCATCAGTGCCTAACAAACAGAGTGCAGGGATTAGCAGTGCCTAATACACAGGGTGCAGGTGTCAGGAAAGTGTAAGGCTCCATGTACACTAGCAGCTCCTAAACTTGAGTTTAGGAGCTTTTTGGCATTTTTTGCCAACGCTCCTAAACTCAACTCTATAAAAACCTAAGTGTCCATGTACACATAGGCTTTTGGGATTGTTTAGGAGCTGCTGCGATTTGTGGAGGTTCAACCTAACCTAACCTCCCTTTCCTGAACACAGAAGAATCGCGTTCAAGACAGGAACGTTTTGACTGCAGGTAGCAAAATTATGGCACGATTTTGTTGCAGTGGTCAAAGTAATTCATGTGTACATGAAGCCTAACCCACCACAGAGTGCAGGGGTCAGGAGTGTGTAACACGCAGAGTGCAGGGATCAGGAGTGTGTAATATACAGAGTGCAGGGGTCTGGAAAGTGTAACACACAGAGTGCAGGGGTCAGGAGTATGTAACACATAGAGTGCAGGGTTTAGAAAAGTGTAACACACAGAGCGCAGGGGTCAGGAAAATGTAACATGCAGAGTGCAGGGCAGTAGCGGTGCATCCATAAGGGTGCATGGGCACTGCCCCCTCTCTCCTACCGCCCCCCCTCTAGCACCAATAGATAGATTCATGCATTGCATTGCGATAGGCTCTAATAGGCGTCATAAAAAAGGTGACCTGCGAGCGCCATGCTGGGCGCTCGCAGGTCACTCGGCTGTGTTAGAAAAGCGAATGAATATTCGCTTTTCGAACACTAAACCACCTCTCTGCCAATCAGGTGCTCGGATCTGTTACTCGTCACCTGATTGGCTGAAACGACAGGCACTGTGATTGGAAGCCTGGCGTCCAAACATAGCAGAGGACGGGAAGAGAGGACAGGAGAAGACATTGAGGAGCTTTTCCACCGAGACAGGTAAGTGCAGACAGCGGGCCGGCGGGGGGCACACTGGCAGCACTTGATATGGCACAGTGCTGCGTTTGATGGGGCACAGTGGGAACAATTGATGAGCACAGTGGTGGCAATTGATGGGCACAAATGGCTGCATATGATGGGCACACATGGCTGCATATGATGGGCACAATGGTTGCATATGATGGGCACAGTGGCTGCATATGATGGGCACAGTGGCTGCGTTTGATGGGCACATTGGCTGCATATGATGGTAACAAGTGGCTGCAGTTGATGGGCACAAGTGGCTGCATTTGACGGGGACAAGTGGCTGCATTTTGATGGGCACAAATGGCTGCATATGATGGGCACACATGGCTGCATATGATGGGCACAATGGTTGCATATGATGGGCACAGTGGCTGCATATGATGGGCACAGTGGCTGCGTTTGATGGGCACATTGGCTGCATATGATGGTAACAAGTGGCTGCAGTTGATGGGCACAAGTGGCTGCATTTGACGGGGACAAGTGGCTGCATTTTGATGGGCACAAGTGGCTGCAAATGATGGGCACAGTGGCTGCATATGATGGGCACAAGTGGCTGCATTTGGCGGGCACAAGTGGCGGCATTTGACAGGCACAAGTGGCTGCATTTGATGGGCACAATTGGCTGCAAATGATGGGCAGAGTGGCTGCATATGATGGGCACAAGTGGCTGCATTTGGCGGGCACAAGTGGCTGCATTTGACGGGCATAAGTGGCTGCATTTGATGGGCACAATTGGCTGCATTTGATGAGCATAAGTGGCTGCATATGATGGGCACAGTGGCTGCATATGATGGGCACAGTGGCTGCATATGATGGGCACAGTGGCTGCAATTGATGGGCACAGTGGCTGAATTTGATGGGCACAGTGGCTGCATATGATGGGCACAGTGGCTGCGTTTGATGGGCACAGTGGCTGAATTTGATGGGCACAGTGAGGCTGCAATTGATGGGGGGAGGATGTTTCAGTATTTTTCAGTTTGTTCGTGCCCCCCCAAAAATGTTGAGCACCAGCCGCCACTGGTTCAGGGGTCAGGAGTGTGTAACACACAGAGTGCAGGGGTCAGAAAAGTGTAACGCACAGAGTGCAGGGATCAGGAAAGCGTAACATACAGAATGCAGGGATCAGGAGTATGCAAACCACAGAGTACAGGTGTCGGGAGTGTGTAATATACAGAGTTCAGGGGTCAGTAAAGTGTAACACTCAGAGTGCGATGGTTAGGAGTGACCTCGCACTATAAAATCTGATTGTACAATCTCCATTAGATCTACTAGCAACTATGTAGTGCAAGGGTCTGCCTGATTGGATACAAATTGATTGGATAGATTCAGTGGGTTCTACAGAGATTATACAGTCAGACTGTAAAGTATATGGTGAACTTTAAAGAACCATATTAAGATCTACTGTAACACTACAAAGCTTTACATAAGAAATTAAGGCCTGGTGACAGGGCCTCTTTAAAGATAATAATTTTTTATGGATTGGATGGTTAATACCCCTGTTGGGTTACTGTTTGTAACCCAGTGAGGAGATTATCCCACAATGTATGTGCTGATGATAAGCAAGGAAGTTTTCAGCAGGACAGACGTCTTTATTAGAAGATCTTCTCTTATAACTAAAATTAGGGATTTCCCAGCACATTCTATCTCAGAGATATGGATTATAGGAATAAAAGGAAATCTCCTCAGTCGGCACACAAAGAGTAATAATAAAAAGCTGACAAAAACCCAACACCTTTGCCACTTTATCTTAAACAAAACAAAAAAAAACATTAAAAAATTGGGCTTTAGACGCGCTTTCAGGTACATGCAATAAGCTTCTAACTCTCTTTGGGAGAGTTTAGGTCACTTACTAGTAGCGCCCTCTAGTGGACATATGCATTTATTGCAGAATTAAAGGAATTTTGCAGGGTGATGTCATACTATCAAACAGAGAAATGATTTGACCAGCTAACCAAAATGTTCCAGAGCCTGGAGCTCAGCAAAAATATTGTTGCAATATAGGTTAAATGCTTTCTTGAACACGTGCCATTATTTAATACGGCATGTGCATTAAATGTCATCAAATGTGCTGCTTCTCATTTCAATGGTGGTAGGAAAGAGACCTGTAAGTAAAAGTGAAACTTCAGCAGAAATATTTTAGGCCCCCTACCCTGCCAGAGATGAGTCCCATGATTGAGTGCACAACATTGATGCATATATGTGATAGCACAGAATAGGGCCCCTGCTCCACGCTGCCACATATATGTGTATGGCCAGCAGGAAAGGGTTAAATGACACTGATCTTTTGTACATTTATAAATAATTGATAAGGCTATACATTCCCTTTAAGCCTATATGGAGCCATGCTTCATGACACATACATTCACGGGTGTCAAACTTATAGCTAGCTTCAGTGGAATTGTCTCGGATGGATTAAGGATTAAGAACCTACAATCAAATTCAGGAATGGTGATCTATGAGTAATTCCTCTGAACGAGGACTGGATGTGATGATTCAGAAAGTCCAATACAGCTGAAGGATTACTGTACAGGACATATTGGTCACCATATGATTCAATGGGATTGATTTCCTAAAGGATAATTTGCAAGTACAGTTGCTTCAGAGCTTGGTAAATGAGATTAGGTTTCACTTTGCAAAGAATACCCAATCACATGCAAGGAAAATGTAAAAAAAAAAAACAAAACAGCATTTTTGCTTGCACGTGATTGGATGATGGAAGTCAGCAGAGTTTTCCCTCATTTACTAAGCTCTGGAGCAAACGCCCTTGCCAAGTGCATAGTCTGTTTGCCTCTAGTAAATCAACCCCAATGATTTCAAGCTATACATATAAAAAGAGATCACTTTGATACAAATAATCTTATAGGGGTTGATTTCAGGGCCGTCTTTAATATTGATTGGACCCTGGGCAAACGTTTTCTTGGCCCCCCCCCCATACAATAAATAGCAGCTAGACTTAAAATCAGTTTACTGTATCAGATCAGGCAGCGATTGGTTGCCAGAGGTTACAGTGTATCATTACCGCTTACTGACGGGTTCCTAGAGGTTACAGCACACATTAAGGCTCATTGATTAGTTGCTAGATGTTACAGCACATGATTTCTGCTTGTTGATTGGTTGCTAGAGATTACTGTACAGTAATACTGCTCACTGATTGGTTGCTAGAGATTACTGTACAGTAATACTGCTCACTGATTGGTTGCTAGAGGTTACAGCACATCATCTCCTCACTGTAGGGAGCATGATATACATATGAATGTTGCCTTTATTTACATATCTATAACACCGCATGCATCTATTTACATATGAATGCTGCCACTATTTACATATGATTGCCGGTTAATTACATGTAAACACAGTGTCTGCAGGTGAGTCATTTGTACAAAACAATAAGGCAGAGCTGGGCAACATTAGTAGCAGCAGTTCACACTGAGATATCAGGACACAGCACAGGACTCAAACTTCAACGGGTAAGGAAATTTAAACTGGGATAGTTGGCAAGTATGAGGCAGCTGCTTTGGGCCCCACAACAATGACAGGGCCCAGGGCAGCTGCCCCTTTTGCCCTGCCTTAAAAACGGCCCTGGTTGATTTACTAAAACTGGAGAGTGCAAAATCTGGTGCAGCTCTGCATAGAAACTAATCAGCTTCCAGAGATTTTTGTCAAAGCTTAATTTAACAAGATGAACTTAGAAGCTAATTGGCTACCATACCATAGCTCCCAACTGTCCCTGATTTCGAGGGACTGTCCCTGATTTAGAGCAATGTCCCTCTGTCCCTCTTTCCTCCTCATTTGTCCCTCATTTTGGTCTGATCTTTATAGTTGTATATAAAATGCACTTTTTATATTTCAAAAAGTGTTTCCCAGTGCTAAACCTTTCATCCATTTTCTAAATTGCTGCATTTGTAGATTTTAAAAGCCAATATAAAGGAATAGTAGTGGTAAAAAAAGCACTTGTGGGTTTAATTAACCTTTTTTTGGGGGGGTTATTTCTCCTTTAGGTGGTTGTGTCAGGGGGCGTGTCCTATGCCTACATACATTTGCTAGTAGGTGTCCCTCATTCCCATCTCAAAATGTTGGGAGGTATGCCATACACAGCTGTACCAGATTTTTCACTTTGCTGTTTTAGTAAATCAACCCCATTTTGTTTTTTGTTTGTGTATCAAGGCAGACATATTTACTTATTAAACAAACAGGCTATACTTCCTGCATTGCTGTGCTACACAATAGTTGTGCTTTACTGCTTTTTCTCACAATGTAAGTCTTGGGGTCAGCCAACCCATTGAAAACAATGCTCTCCCTATGTGGCTGATATTGGTTGTTATACAGGGAGGTTGAATAGTGCCGCGTACACACGAGCGGACTTTACGGCAGACTTTGCCCGGTGGACGGGATTTCGGCGGACAATTCGATCGTGTGTGGGCTCCAGCGGACCTTGTTTTCTCAAAAGTTGGACGGACTTAGATTTGAAACATGTTTCAAATCTATCCGACGGACTCGAGTTTGGTCGAAAAGTCCGCTCGTCTGTATACTAGTTCGATGGACAAAAAGCCACGCTAGGGCAGCTATTGGCTACTGGCTATGAACTTCCTTATTTTAGTCCGGTCGTACGTCATCACATACGAATTCTACGGACTTTGGTTGATTTGTGTAGGCAAGTCCGTTCATTCAGAAAGTCCGTCGTAAAGTCCGTCAAAGTCCACCCGGGCAAAGTCTGCCGTAAAGTCCACTCATGTGTACGCGGCATAAGGATAGGTAAAAGGCACAACTCTCTCTAGTGCAACCTTTCTCAACAAGGGTTCCTCCAGAGATTGCTAGGGGTTGCCTGTACAATTAGTCATCTCTGCATCTCAGATAAGTACCTCCTGACAACACAACAATGATCTTTTTAGATATCTGTAAAGGAGGTATTTTCCCTAATGAAGGATCATTCTTTTCAGTAACCATCACACGAATGTACTGTGAGCTGTAGACATAGTATATATTAGCAGGGGTTCCATGGGATGGGAAGGTTATTTTATGTGTTCCTCTGCATTACAAAGGTAGAGAAATGGTGCTCTAGTGGCTAATCTGCAAATTTGTAGATTTAATACAAAAACAAACATATGGAAGCGCAAACATATCACTGCCCCCTAACCACTGCAACAAATGCCAGGTGAGAGGAGCTGGAGTGACTTTGTCTCCTGATGCCACCGAAATGATATGAAATACCTTCTGCTTCTTCACAACAACGCCAGATCGGTGTAGAAAATGTCTTCATGGATGCCAACCGCCAATGTCTGACCCTTAGTTCCACATGGGTGTCCTTACTGTATTATTCCTTAAACATATATTGTCTTTTTACTGTTACAATATTTCTCATAATACTTGGAAGCCTTTTCTGAATTGTGGAAAAGGCCAGAAGGTCATATTTAACACATCCACTTTTCTAGCGGATGTGGCAGTTTAAAAATGAGAGTCTTTACATTTAAATAAAGTATTCCTATAAACAAACCTGTATCATTTTCAAAGGGATGGGAAAGGTGTAGAGTCCTTGTCAGGTTTTAATTTTTTCTGTGTCCCCTTTGTAGAGATTCACCATTACGTTTTGTCCAGTAAACCACTGTCACTGGAATAGGATGTGATGGGCAATCAAACATTTTTTGAGTTGGCACCAAACAGGAAATGAGGGAAATTTCTCTAATAGGGACACTTGCTTTGGTGATAACTATCATGGGAATAAGAGGGGGTTTTCTCTCCTCTCCTGTTGTGTCTTTAGGACAAAATTTGAAGAAAAATCTCAATAGGACAGAGGCAGCAAAAACAAAAAAAAGTTTTGGCTTTAGATACAGTGTTGTTTTTTATTGGCCTTCCCATTCTGTCAATCAAATACCCATTTAATTTACATTTTATTCTAATGTTAATCTATATAAGCCTATCTCAACCTTTTTACCGCAGTGGAACTGTTGACAAACATTTCAGGTCTCAGGGCTAGAATTAACCCATTGGGGGCATGGGCATAATGCTCCTAACATTGGTGGTCAGTGGGAAGAATGCTCCCCTTACAGTGGTTGCCAAAATGTCATGTCAATTTTTGATGTCATGAAGTTGGCTCAGCCAAGTGACATTGAACCTCAAACTTTTCTAGCACTATCAATGACAGGTCAACCAGTTTTTTTACAAGAAAAGGTCAACCAGGTTTAGCTTGAGGAACCCCTGGCAACCTCTGGAGAATCCCTAGGGTTCTATGGAACCCTGGTTGAGAACACCTGGTCTACAGCATGTCTCTCCAAACCATGGGCCACAGGCCATATCCAGCTTGCCACAAGATTTTATCCTGCCAGATGTGCACAGACTAAGGATCCAGATCAGTTAGTCTCTACTGATGGGGACTCTGATGTAAGGAGGGCTCTGATGGGGACACTGATATAAAGGCCATAGCCATAAATGACTGCCTTTGCTTCTCTCCCACAGCATAGCACATGTGAGATTTGCTTTCCAGGAGTCTCTTTAACTAGGCAGCTAGTAATAACTGCAACATATATGTGAAAAGCAAATATTAACTGAAAAGCTTAAAACTCTTGGATGTTAGCCCTAGAATTTATACTATAGGACCAAAATATCAAATTATTGAGTTCAGGTGTTTCCAGTGAAGGGTACTGTTAAAGCTACAGTATACATTTTAGACAATTGTGCACTTCCACTTTGACCAACAATTTGGGAAAGGCCCTTTTCTGTCTCAGTGGGGCTGTGCCCTTGTGTACAAAGCCAAAGCCATAAAGACATGGTTTGCTGAGTTTGGTGTGGAGGAACTCAAGTGATCTGCACAAAACCCTGACCTCAACCCTACTGAACATATTTGGAACATTGATTGCTGTTTTCTCCTCCCACATCAGCACCTGACTTCACAATTGCCCTTTTGGCTGAATGGGCACCAATTCGCACACACACATTCCAAACTCTTGTGGGAAGCCTTCCCAGAGGGGTGGAGATTGTTAATGCAGCTCTCAGGGGAGCTCTGTTGTATTAAGGATCATAGATTTATAGTTGAATTGCCAGTTGTCTACAAACCTTTGGCTTTATTGTGTATCACATCCTGTATCATTTACAATTACATCTATATTGGGGTCATTCTTTGGCATTCTTTTAAAGACAGATCAGCAGTGACATAGCTGCAGCTCTGCTTAGGATTCTCCTAATATTGAGCCAAAATGGTGGGCCTTCTCAGTTTCCAGCTTCCTCGCTTTCTGGCTAATAAAGTTGGGACATGTCTTCAACTATACCTGGATATCTGGAGGAACAAACACCCTATTTTTGTCTTATTTCCCCAGCATGGATGGTCCATTCCATGGATGGTCCACAACCTATTTTTGTCTTATTTCCCTAGCACATTCCATGTTGCCTGGCAAGACATTTTTTGGATTTGTTATTTTTAATGACATATCCCTTTAAGGCAATGAAAAAAAGACAGACACCACACAACGCTCCACTTAATTCATTTGTATCAAAGCTGTACGTATCATAATCAATCTCCCAAACACCTACGACACGCCCATGTCCTCTCATGGATATGCAGATATAAAAAGAAAAGGATAAACAGCAATACGTATATTGCTGATATAGAGATCAACAAAAACACACAGCACCTAGGATATATTTCTAAACCCGGCTGTGCATTCTAGATAGTTGTGATTTTGGAAGTCAGCAAATCGGAGCGGCAGCAGTCACTTTCCGGCAGATGTAGCGTTCCATGTGCCGTGCCGCCGTTGCTAGGTTAATGCATGTGGTGAGAACTGAGACCCTGAGCTGGGACAAATGTCCTGGGTTTGCCCCATCTACACACTCTAATCAATGCTGGGGCACCTTGAGAGGACAGGGCACTGACAAATGGTAGAGGTGACAACAGTACATGGTGTGTCAGGAGGGGGGCAGTCAATTTTTCGCACGCACAGCGTACATTGTAAAATACTGAGGCATCGCAGTGTTTCTGATGAATGCAGAGGAGGCTTCGTCAGGATCCCCCACCCCAAAACATTAGGGGGTACAGGGGGGACAGGAACGTGCGTTCAGGGTCCGAAAGCCCCCATGTTCTCTTTCTTTAATACCTCTTCTTCTCCTCCTCTTACACTAAAGGTCCATACAACTAGTCTCCATGACCCCTCCTACATCACTCGGGGGCACTGGCATCTAAGGGGTCTGCCAGTCTCCGATGATGTGAGAGGGGTGTCAGGTCCTCAGGAGGAGGAGGGGGTGGTGGTTTGGGAGACTGGGGTGGTCTCGGCAGCGGCGGTGGCCCCCTCAGAGTCTGTATCCTCCGACACTCCTGGCAGATTCTGAAATGGGCGCACCCTCCCCCCCGACCTGAGGAAGACGTGGGGTCCTCATGGAGCCTCTGGGCACCTGGGGCTGGTGGAGGGTGTGGTGGTGCTGGAGGGTGCTGGTGGGTCTGGTACAGTCGCCCATTACAGAGGCGTGTCTCCCTGGTGGCACGAGGCGGCCGGCTGAGAGAGAGAAGAGTCCTTCCGTGCAGGTGGCGAGGCGGCCTACGGCGATGGCGAGAGCGGGAGGTCTTTTTGCAGGACACAGCACTGCGAAGTTCACTCAGCATCTCCTGGCATACGGAAATCTGCAGCACAGGGAATAAAACCATTAAGTTAAAAAGACCTCCTCAATTGACTCTTTCAACCAAAAGGCCCTAAATGTAACCATATAGTCATTTGAGAGATTCTACAGCTCTGTGTAAAACAACTTTCACTGTGTTCCATCATTTTTGACTTTCGAGTACACTACATTTGCATCTACAGTGCTTGGAAAAACACGTAAATATATTTTATTGGGATTTTATGTGATAGACCAACACAAAGTGGCATATATTTGGGAAGTGGAGGAAAAATGATAAATGGTTTTCAAAATTTTTTAAAAATAAATATCTGAAAAGTGTGGCGTGCATTTGTATTCAGCCCTCTTTAGGCCGGGTTCACACTGCTCGGACATGGAAGTCGGACAACTTCCAATCGGACTTTGCCCGAGGACTTCACGTCCGACTTCAATGCGACTTCAATGAACAGGATCCGACAATACAAGGCTCTTTGAGTTTGGTATGAATCTTGAGGGGGGAACCCCACGTCAAAATGAAAAAAAAAAAAAATGGCGTGGGCCCCCCAAAACCATGGATTTTAAGCGGAAACCCCATGCCAAAGAAAAGAGTGGGGTCCCCCCCAAAATCCATACCAGACACTTATCCGAGCACGTAGCCAGGTAAGGGGGGGGAGTGAGCGCTCCCCCCCGGATCATACCAGGTCACATGCCCTCAACATGGGGCTCTGCATCCCCCACCCCAAAGCACCTTGTCCCCATGTTGATGGGGACAAGGGCCTCTTCCCGACAACTGTGGGTGGTGGTCTGCGGGTAGGGGGCTTATCGGAATGTGGAAGCCCCCTTTAACAGGAGGGTCCCTAGATCCCGGCCTCCCCACCCTATGTGAATGAGTATGGGGTACATTGTGCCTCTACTCATTCACTCAAAAAAAGTGTCAAAAATAAATAAAGCCAGTACACAGCTTTTTGACAAAGCCCTTTATTAAAGTAGCTCCAACGTGTCTTCTCCCTCCGCTTCTTCTCTCTTTGGTGATGTCTTCCCCCCTCAGAGCACAACTCGCATGCCACAAGTCAGATCAGTTAAGATGGTGAGCCAACTTGGATGCGACTTACATTCAAATCAATGGGCTGAAATCGTACCCAAGTCAGACCAAAGTAGTGCAGGAACCTTTTTCAAAGTCAGATCGACTTGTGTCTGACCAGTTAGGACAGCTCTCATAGGGAACCATTGATTTATACACGTCATGGGACATGTGCTCCCAAAGTTCGTGTGTATGTGGCACCAGTGTAAACCGGGCCTAACTCTGATACCCCTAACTAAAATCTAGTTGAACCGTTTGCCTTCAGAAGTCACCTAATTAGTAAATAGAGTCCACCTGTGTGTAATTTAATCTTAGTATAAATACAGCTGTTCTGTGAAGCCCTCAGAGGTTTGTTAGAGAACATTAGTGAACAAACAGTATCATGAAGGCCAAGGAACACACCAGACAGGCCAGGGATAAAGTTGTGTAGAAGTATAAAGCAGGGTTAGATTATAAAAAAATATCCCAAGCTTTGAACATCTCACCGAGCACTGTTCAATTCATCATCCGAAAATGGAAAGAGTATGGCACAACTGCAAACCTACCAAGACGTGGCCATCCACCTAAATTGACAGGCCGGGCAAGGAGAGCATTACTCGGAGAAGAAGCCAAGAGGCCCATGGTAACTCTGGAGGAGCTGCAGAGATCCACAGCTCAGGTGGAAGAATCAGTCCACGGGACAACTATTAGTGGCGCACTCCACAAATTTGGCCTTTATGGAAAAGTGGCAAAAAGAAAGACATTGTTGAAAGAAAACCATAAGTAGTCCCGTTTGCAGTTTGCGAGAAGCCATGTGGGGGGACACAGCAAACATGTGGAAGAAGGTGCTCTGGTCAGATGAGACCAAAATGTAACTTTTTGGCCTAAAAACAAAACGCTGTGTGGAGGAAAACTAACACATCACCCTGAACACACCATCCCCACCGTGAAACATGGTGGCGCCAGCATGTTTTCTTCAGCAAGGACAGGGAAGCTAGTCAGAGTTAATGGGAAGATAGATCGAGCAAAATACAGGGCAATCTTAGAAGAAAACCTGTTACAGTCTGCAAAAGGCTCAAAACTGGAGCGGAGGTTCACCTTCCAGCAGGACAACGACCCTTAACATACAACAAGAGCTAAAATGGAATGGTTTAGATCAAAGCATGTTCATGTGTGAGAATGGCCCAGTCAAAGTCCAGACCTAAATCCAATTGAGAATTTGTGGCAAAACTTGAGAATTGCTGTTTACAGATGCTTTCCATCCAATCTGACAGAGTTATTTTACAAAGAAGAATGGGCAAACATTTCACTCTCTAGATGTGCAAAACTGGTAGAGACATCTCCGAAAAGACTTGCAGCTGCAATTGCAGTGCAAGGTGGTTCTACAAAGTATTGACTCAGGGGGGGCTGAATACAAATGCACGCCACACTTTTTGGATATATATTAGTAAAATAATTTTAAAACCATTTATCATTTTCCTTCCACTTCACAATTATGTGCTACTTTATGTTGGTCTATCACATAAAATCCCAATAAAATACATGTAAATAACATGAGAAAATGTGGAAAACTTCAAGAGGTATGAATACTTTTTCAAAGCAGTGTATAATGTATATTTTGATGGTCACTTTCTGCTTATATCACAGCTGACCATGGCTAAACCAGGGGAAAAAGCTAGGAGAACTAGGTTCTGACATTTATTTCTGCCCTATAAAAACATTTCCTGCACATAATGCATCTAGAAGGTTCTCTTCCACTATGCTCAGTGGTACTTTTCTTACCAATGCATTAAAAAAAAATATAGCTTCTCCTTTTTTTTTTTGCACAAGGTTTTTGGACACCTGACTATCAAACCTATATGAGTTCTTGAACATCCAATTCCAACACCATGGGCATTGATATAGAGCTGGATCTCCGCTTTCTTGAGAAAAACTGGAAAAGTAAAAATAGTGTGCTGACTCTTTCAGTCATCCAATAAAGTGCTAAATGTACTTAAATATTATAAACCAACTCACAAATGATATTCAGTTATTAAAACAATAAAGTGCTTAATGTGCAATAACTCATCAACCGAATAAAGTGCCTTAGCGCAATAACTCATATCAATAAAGTGCTCTTGCGTCTGTCATTTCATATAACATACAAATATAATACATAATACACAAAACCCGTAAATGTCTATAAATATAAACTGTTGCAAAAATTTCGTCCAGTGCCGCCCCCACTGTAGCCATGAAGTGTTATCAAGGATTACACCTCTGAGTGAGAGATCATCACCACCAACAGAGAGCGCTTACCAAAAGGTTAAACTTTACATTATAAGAGGTTAAAACAGCATGGTTCTCCACTAATCCCCGGCACAGTGGTTAGCATCAATATTGGATGGCCCCAGATCCTCCTCTTTCTTGTCATAACAGCCTCCACACTTCTGGGCAGGTGTTCCACAGGATTTTGGGGGGTGTCTGGGGGAATTTGTGCCTTTTCAGCCAAGAGAGCATGTGTGAGGTCAGGTACCTATGTTTGATTGGAAGACCTGCCTCACAATCAGATTTTCAATGAATCCTAAAAGTGTTCAGTAAGGCATATATCAGGGCTTTGTGTAGCCCCCCACACATACACCGTCCTTATCAAACCATGTGTCTCCCCTTTGTAGCTACAGTAACAGTCCATTGTGGTGCATGACATGTGAAGGACTTAACCTCCAGTCTTCTACGAGCTACCCCTTAAACATAATCTCTAATCCCTCCAAATCCTTCCCCACAAATGACTTGACAAGGTATTGGAGTAAATGGCCTTGACGGCCTTTTATTAACAAATTAACATAAAACTAAATAAATAACATTTTAAATAACTTTCAATAACCTTTTCAGTACTTTTTTGGGGTCTTGGAGGGGAACACACACCACTGGTCACTGCGACAAACTTCGTATAATCTTCAGGCCTCCAGTCGCAACCCCTGGACTGTGAGACGGTACCCAACCTTCGCAGTGACCTAACTTTACCCCTTCCTGGTTAACCCCTCGTAACCGGAAGGTACCAGATAAACCCCATATTACATATGGGTACCAACCATGTTATATCTCCATATAACATACATCTCCTCCTCCTCACAGAGCCAAACCACTGCCCAGGCTATCTCTGTAGTCCCCTTTCTAATTAAACCTAACCAAGGGAGGGTGGGTAGGAATCTTTTCTCCCCGCCGCTCACCAATGATGTCACTTCCCCTGTTCCTCCAAATTTCCTTTCCTTGAGCACCTCCCCTGCTGCAGCCACTCCCCCTTTTTTAAAGGGGAAAACTAACTAACAGTGTGATGTCATGCTGCCCCTGCGCCGATCCCCTTCGCTCCTCTGCTCCGGGACTCTCTTTACAGCTAGTACATTAAACAGAACTCAACTCCGTGATACTCACCTCTCCTCTAGAGATGCAATGTCCACAAGCTCACACATAAGTGCTGATATCTCCTCCTGGTTCAGTATCTTTAATCATCTTGATTGTTCAGCAAGGGATGATGCAACTCCCACGCCTACACACACAGCAATCAATTTGTCCCGGAACCAAAACATGCCGAGGCTGTACACTGATCCGCACATGCATGAAGTTTGTGAACAGGAAGGTTAGGAGTTTTGCAGAAGAAACCTTGCTGTGTGCTATTTTTTTTTTTCAAGACAAAAATTTTGCTTTATCAGTGCATTGCTTTAGGCTGGGTTCACACCACCGATGGATGTGGCTCGTAGCAGGGGTCCAGGGCGTCCCTGTTCTCCATTTCAGGGACAAATCAGGGCCAAGTTTTGGCCTGAATTCGCCCCTGAAATGGTGCCAAAGACGCACAGCGTTCCCGTGCAATCCGCTCTTCAACTGCAGCGTTGATATGTGAACCATCTCCATAGAGAGGTGGTCACAATTTCTTGTCATGCGAACTGGATGCAGGGAAACCCACACACAATTCGCATAGGTGTGAACCCAGCCTCAAGGTTGCCAATTAATTTAGAATGGGTTGCCAATGCAGGGCAATGCAAGGGAGACCAGTCCTGCACCTTTCTTTTAGTGCAGCACTCAACAACGCATGGCTAGTTCCTTGTGGTGCATTGCAAGATAGGTGTGTTGCTTATGCAGTCATGTGACATGAAATAAATGCAGAGATAAGCCAAAAATGAGTGCTAAATGATCATCTAAAGCATCCGACATTATTAGAAAAGAAAAGGCAGCCAACGTTGGGAGCCAAAAGGGCCCCTTCATCGGGGCTTAAAGAATAAGTTCACCTTTGGAACATGTTATGTGCTCCACACGTTTTTAGGGGGGAACATGTAAAATGTTCCAGCATCTACAGGTTCTCCTCCCCGATTCCCCCTCCCTGTGATAGTGGGAGGGGGATCTTCTTCCCACACCCGCTGTCAGAATTTGAAAACAGCTCAGCCCACATGGCCGTGTCATTCATTCATTCATAGTTTCCTGTGAATGAATACCTACAAGTACCCAGCCATTGCAGCTGATGGCTTGTAGTTCTTAATGAACTGCGAGGGTGCCGGTGAGCGCTCTCATAGTTCATTGATCCTGCAGCTCCCAGGTAACTGCCTGCCCGTACAATGTACAGGCAGACAGCAATCCTGAGCGTCTGTAGGAGCCAGAGAATGCGCCCACGATCTGCTGATTGTGGGTGCAATGCTCTGCAGACCCCTTACAAAAATAAATGCACTTTTTTTTATCTGCAAAAAATTGCAGGTTTTTTTTCAACAGGTGAACTTAGCCTTTAAAGCTGATGTTTAGTTTTAAAAAAATGTCTTCTCTACAGCTTTAGCTACATTACTTACCTAAGTATGCCCCACGAGGTGCAGGCTACTAAATTATGTGGAAATCTTCGCTGCAGGGCTACCCTGCCCTCTTCCTGCCTCTAAACTTCTAGTGCTATGGGGATTAACAGCTGTGGGCTCTGTTATACTAAAATTGATCTGATGTGGACACGCCCCCTCCTTCTTTCTCCTGAGAAAAGTTATTTCACTAATTACTGTCTGTAACATGATCTGTGAATGGGAGAGCATCTATACAGTCACATGACTCTCCCCTCCATTCACAGATCATGTTACAGGCAATGTAATCATTAAAATAACTTTTGTCAATGGAGGAGATGGCAGGAGGGGGTGTGTCTCCATCAGATCATCTTTAGTGCAGCTGAGCCCAGAGACCCAAAGCTGTTAACCCCCACAGTGTCGGAAGTTCAGCAGCAGGAAGAGGACAGGGCAGCTCTGCAGTGAAGATTTCTTCAGAATCCAGCAGCCTGCTAATCGTGGGACTTACTTCTTTACAGGTAAATAATGTAACTAATGCCCCGTACACACAAGCTTTAATTCTGCCAGCAAAAGTCCGATGTGAGCTTTTGGTCGGAAATTCCGACCGTGTGTATGCTCCATTTGACTTTTGCTGGCGGAATTTCCGCCAGCAAAAGATTGAGAGCAGGCTCTCTATTTTTCCGTCAGAGAAAGTTCCTATCGGAAATTCCGTTCGTCTGTATGCAATTCAGACGCACAAGAAACGACGCATGCTCGGAAACAATTTGACGCATGCTCGGAAGCATTGAACTTCATCTTCTCGGGTCGTCGTAGTACGTCACCGCGTTCTTGACGGTCGAAAGTTCAGACAACTTTTGTGTGACCGTGTGTATGCAAGCCAAGCTTGAGCGGAATTCCGGACCATCCAAGATTTTTCCGACGGAAATTCCGCTCGTGTGTACAGAGCTTAAGGCTTTAGAGAGAAAAATGTTTTGATAAATATGTATGTGGTGAACCGCGCTAATAATCTGATGATAGTCTAATAATAAAGTTCAACCAATACAAAAATAAAACTACAGAACCACCAGATTCACTCCAATTGGACACACACAACAATTCAGATAATAACCAATATATCATCAACTGTTCAAAGTGAAAATATATATAAGTGAATAAAAGTCCTTATCAAAAAATCTTTATCAAAAAATGCTCAAGTCCAAAAACCAAAAGAGGTCGTCCAATATTTCCAAGTGTTAAAGTGACTTTTTCAATGCTTGAGTGAATAGAGAAATCCTCCACCAACACCGAACAGTGTCTTCAATAAAAGGAATGGCCACGCATATCCAGGTTAGACATAGGGTAAAGAACAATCTACCCTATGTCTAACGTGGATATGCGTGGCCATTCCTTTTATTGGAGACATCATTTGGATCTGTAGTGACGGATTCCTGGAAGCATTTTGATAACCCCAAGGCTGTTATGATCTCTGTAATAGGGATCATCTCCATCTGGTGAGTAGGCTGTTTGCTCGGTGTTGGTGGAGGATTTCTCTATTCACTCAAGTATTGTAAAAGTCGTTTTAACACTTGGAAATATTGGATGACCTTTTTTGATTTTTGGACTTTTTGATAAAGATTTTTTGATAAGGACTTTTATTCACTTATATATTTTTTCACTTTCTACAGTTGATGATATATTAGTTATTATCTGAATTGTTGTGTATGTCCCATTGGAGTGAATCCGGTGGTTCTGTAGTTTTATTTTCGTATTGGTTGCACTTTATTATTAGACTATCATCAGATTATTGGCGCGGTTCACCACATACATATTTATCTTATTGGTTTTTATTAACTTTTTGAACGGGCAGCTGTTTTTATAAATGTATTTATTTGCAAGGGTAGGGAGCTACTGTTTCCCTATCACATAGCTTTAAACAATATAGCAAATGTATCAATTGTACTTAAAGGGGAGCTCCAGCCCCCCCCCCCCCCACTCCAAAAAAATTCAAGTCAGCAGCTACAAATACTGTAGCTTCTGACTTTTAATATTAGGACACTTACCTATCCAGGGACCCCGTGATGTCGGCACCTCAGCCGATTTTCCAATCGGCTCTCGGGTGCTGCTGCCACCTTTCATTGTAAGGGGAACTGGCAATGAAGCCTTGTGGCATCACAGCCCATTCAGTGGCTGTCAAAAACAGGTACCTGCTCCCCCCGAAAGGTGACAAATGTGGCAGCAGGGGGGGGGGGGGGGAGAAAGCAAACAAGCAGAGCTACCCCTTTTGGGTGGAGCTCAACTTTAAAGTATAACTAAAGTTAAAACTTTTTTTTTTTAGTTTTGGATAGAGTGGAGAGAGATTAGAACACCTGTCATTTTTTTTTTTATTTTGCTGTCTGTGTCCCCGTTAAGGAGATTCACCCTCTCTATTAGAGCTATTTGCCATAATCATTGAAAGTAAAAGTAAAAGAAAATCCCAAATTTTGGGTTGTCCCCAGAAAAGTAATAGAGGAGAAATCTTCCAATGGGGACACTAGTTCTGGTGACCTGGGGGGTCCCTGTGGGGTCCCAAGGAATGCCCTTTATTTACAGGGATTTCCTCTCACTTCCTGTATGTCTATGGGACAGGAAGTGAAGGGAAATCTCTGCAATGGGACATAGATGGCAAAAAAAAAAAAAAAAAATTTGACAGAGGTTATAACCCTCTCTTCCTCTATCCAAAATGAAAAAAAATGCCTATAGTTCTACTTTAAAACAAAAACTACTGGGTACAAATCTCTGACAGGAGAAAATAATCATAGGTGACTGCACCCGCATTAGTGTCCAAGTCTATCTAAATGGATGGCACTGCAATGTACCACACAAAGTACATTGAACAAAGCATCGGCTATAAAAGCACTTCATATTTTCTGATTCTAAAGTGCCTTCAAGTGTTCCAGCACTCTCCCAGCAATTAAAGGTATGTGCCTCTGACCATTTTGATTGCTGCTGCTATTGCTTTTCCATGGTTTGTTTCTGTATCATTTTATCTCTAGGAGAACGTTCTGCAATCTACACAGAACTGAACTTTAGATACGACAGATGGAAAAGAGAGGAAAAAAAAAAAAGCAGAATGGAAAAAAAATGACAAATAAGAATATAGAGAGTCAGATGACAGGATGGAGAATAAGAAAGAGTAAAGGAAATAATGGCCGTGTGGGAAGCAGAGAGCAGAACAGCAGAACAAACACAAGCGGCAGGGGATGGGAAGAGTGGGCGAAGAATATGCACTGACCCCTTCAAGGAGCCCGCTCAGAAAATCTGATGCAAAAAAAAGGCTTATAAAACAATAAAATACCCCGTGTGTGCTCATAGCAGGGGAGTCTTAGATGGAAAGGTTTCATTTATATCTTATGAAGGAATAACAAAGAGTATATGGAGGTGAACTGTGTACAAAGCTGTGTATTTCATTACAGCACTACATGAACTAATCTCGCATATGCAAGTGTGATAAAGTATACTCAAGTATTCTCAATATCAAAGGGGGAAAACCTTGAACTCACAAAAAAAAAAAAATCCTTCCATAATATCGAGAAAAGTTGACTCAATAGTGATCCACGTCACTCTGAGTGCCTCCCACTCCTTGATCTTCCGACTCCTGCCAGATACCCACCCAGGAGTACAGTATGTCCTCGCTCCACAGACTCACCATCAAAAGGGCACTATTGGGCCACACACTGATTATGTCATCAGTGCTAAAACATTTTAATACAGTGACAACAGTTCACAACATGTCTGTCCTCCTCCTGTTCCAACGCCTTTCACCCAAGGAATGGTTTACTCATATAGACACAGAGAGTGCAAAATCTGATTCAGCTCTGCATAGATCCAATAAGCTTTCAGGTTTTTTTTTCTCAAAGCTTAACCACTTACAGACCAGAAGATTTGGCTGCTTAACACCAGTTCCGGACCAGCTCCTGCAGTTATACTGCGGCAGGTTGGCTCGGCTGGGCGAAACATCGTAGCTGTACATCGGGCAAGCGGCCGCCTGGGGGCTAGAGATCATCACAGCCCTTCTGTTTCCAGACGGTGCTATGCCCCACCGTCCTAACGCAAATACAGTCAGCTGGCTGCATGAGAGGCATTTTCTGTATGTCCTCCCTTGTACCCCTGCCCAAAGAACACCCCAAAGAAGATGTCGTGTCTGCAGAAAACGCGGCTTTAGGCGTGACACCCTCTTTTATTGTCCCTCCTGTCCTGACCAACCTGGTCTCTGCATCTGTGACTGTTTCAAACGCTACAACACACTAGTGGAGTATTAGCGTAGGGTACAGCACTACACAGTCCTAGGGAACACTTACACAGGGTCTCGAAAGATGAGATGGCCATCACATTTTGAGAGACCCTAATCTGGAACGTTTACAGTTTATATAAGAGTGCAAAAAAAACAAAACAAAAAAAACCCCACAAAAACCCCAAAAAAATAAAATTAAAAAAAACCAAAAATAGTTGTGGTTTTATTTTTCTTCTCTCTCTCTATTGTACTATCTCTTATGTTCGCTCTCTATTGTCCGCTCTATTGTTCGCTCTCTATTGTTCTATATCTATTGTTCTCTTTCTATTGTTACTGTATTTTAGAACTGTAATGTTTTATTTTTTCTATGTTTTATTGTACTTGATTTGCAGGTATGGCATGTCTTACTGTTATACTGTAATGTTACTTTGTTTTATTGTTGACCATCATTTTGCTTGGTACACCATTCAGCTGCAGCACGGGTTTATTTATTCTGACAGCAACATCATTTGCTTGCAAAATACGTAAAGCCGTGACTCTAGCTCTGTAGGAGGTGATTTCACCACCACAGTTAAAAAAAAGAGCATATATGCCGAAGCATTGGTGCAGGGGTGGAGGAGCGATTTGCTCTTAACATTAGGCGCGAATTGCCCCCATGCTTCGGCATATATTTTTTAGGCAAGGATTGCGTAAAAAAACATTTTATTTTTACTATGTTTTATTGTATTTGCTTTGCAGGTATGGTATGTCTTACTGTTATACTGTAATAATGTTACTTTGTTTTATTGTTAAACATCATTTGCTTAGCAGGTACGCCATTCAGCTGCAGCGCTGATTTATTTATCTTGACAGCAACAGCGTTTGCTCTCACGATACGTAAATCAGCGACTCCAGCGCTGTAGGAGGTGATTTCACCACCACAGTTAGAAAAAAAATGGTGCATGCATGTTAATCATTAGAAGTGGGTGGATGAAGGGTGGTATTCTAATGGTGGGCATAACCATCCGATCAATCTCTTTTTTTTATGCAGCCCACAGCCTGCATGAAAAAAAATACATTACAATATATGCCCAACAAGGACCAGCAATGTACTAGTATGTTGCTGGACTTTGAGTGGTTATACCAGAATGATGCCTACAGGTTTAGGTATCATCTTGGTATAATTCTTTTCAGGCAGCGGTTGGCTTTCATGTAAAAGCAATCCTAACGGCTAATTAGCCACTAGACTGCTTTTACAAGCAGTGGGAGGGAATGGGGAATGTCCCCCCCCCACCGTCTTCCATGGTTTTCTGTGGCTCTCCTGTTCCAACAGGGAACCCGTGAATGCGGCCGGTGGTTCTGCCAGCTGACCATAAACCAGACCAGAATGGCTCCAATCATCTCTATGGCCTAAGAAACTGGAAGCTACAAGCATTTCATGACTTCGTCAGAGGTTTCGCCACATATAAACAGGCCATTGGGAAATTGGGAAAGCATTTTATCACACCGATCTTGGTGTGGTCAGATGCTTTGAGGGCAGAGAAGAGACCTAGGGTCTAATAGACACCATTTTTTTCAAAAAAGAGTTCCTGCCACTACCTATTGCTATCATAGGGGATATTTACATTCCTTGAGATAACAATAAAAATGATTTAAAAAAAAAAAAAAAAAAGGCTCACGCGCAAAGGCGAATGCAAGTGTTGGTCTGGTGTCATATGTAAACGGCAATTGCACCATGCATGTGAGGTATCACCGCGAAGGTCAGATCGAGGGCAGTAATTTTAGCAGTAGACCTTTTCTGTAAATCTAAAGTGGTAACCTGTAAAGAATTTTAAAGGCTTTTAAAAATGCATGTAGTTTGTCACCGCTGCACGTTTGTGCGCAATTTTAAAGCATGTTGTGTTTGGTATCCATGTACTCAGCATAAGATCATCTTTTTTATTTCATCAAACATTTGGGCAATATAGTGTGTTTAGTGCATTAAATCTAAAAAAAGTGTTTTTTTTTTTCCAAAACAATTGCGTTTGAAAAATCGCTGCACACATACTGTGTGAAAAAAATTTGCAAAACCCACCATTTTAATCTGTAGGGCTTTTGTTTTAAAAAAATATATAATGTTTGGGGGTTCAAAGTAATTTTCTAGCAAAAAAAAAAATATTTTTTTCATGTAAACGAAAAGTGTCAGAAACTTTGTCTTCAAGTGGTTAGAAGAGTGGGTGATGTGTGACATAAGCTTCTAAATGTTGTGCATAAAATGCCAGGATAGTTCAAAGTAGACACCCCAAACTATTTGCTGAGAGGCATGTTGAGTCCATGGAATATTTTATATTTTGCCACAAGTTTTGGGAAAATTACAAACTTTTTTTTTTTTTGCACAAAGTTGTCACTAAATGATATATTGCTCAAGCATGCCATGGGCATATGTGAAATTACACCCCAAAATACATTCTACTGCTTCTCCTGAGTATGGGGATACCACATGTACTATTTTGGCATTTCATGTCCTCCGAAACTGTGATAGGAAGTGAGAAGTGAAATAAAAAATGTAAGCCTTTAGAAAGCCTGAAGGCGGTGATTGGATTTCGGGGTCCTGTACGCTGTTAGACTGCCAAAAAGTCTCACACATGTGGTATCCCTGTACTCAGGAGAAGCATCAGAATGTATTTTGGAGTGTAATTCCACATATAACCATGGCATGTGTGAGCAATATATCATTTAGTGACAACTTTCTGTAATTTTTTTTTATCTTTTGTCATTTTTCAATCACGTGACAAAAAAATAAAATATTCAATGGGCTCAACATGTCTCTCAGCAATTGCCTTGGGGTGTCTACTTTCCAAAATTGGGTCATTTGGGGGGGTTTGTACTGCCCTGCCATTTTAGCACCTCAAGAAATGACATAGGCAGTCATAAACTAAAAGCTGCGTAAATTCCAGAAAATGTACCCTAGTTTTTAGACGCTAAAACTTTTGTGCAAAACAATAAATAAACGCTTATTGACATTTTTTTTGCCAAAGACATGTGGCTGAATAGATTTTGGCATAAATGTATAATAAAAATTGATATTATTGGATTTGTTTTTATAACAAAAAGTAGAAAACATTATTTTTTTAAAATTTTTGGTATTTTTCCGTTTATATCGCAAAAAATAAAAATCGTAGAGGCAATCAAATACCATCAACCCTGGTGCTTTCATGATCAGACTCTCTTTGAGCAAGACATGTGGGAACAGGAGGAGGACAGGCGGAATGACATGTTGTGAACCTTTGCCACTGGATTAAAGTATTTTTAGCATTGGTGACGTAATCAGTGTATAGTTTATTTATTACCATTTGGCAGTTATGCCCCGTACACACAATAGGATTTTCTGACGGAAAATGTTCGATGGGAGCTTGTTGTTGGAAATTCCGACCATGTGTAGGCTCCATCGGACATTTTACATCGGAATTTCCGTCACACAAAATTTGAGAGCTGGTTCTCAAATTTTCCGACAACAAAATCCGACGCACAAAGTTCCACGCATGCTCGGAATCAAGCAGAAGAGCAGCACTGGCTATTGAACTTCATTTTTCTCGGCTTGTCGTATGTGTTGTACCTCACCAAGTTCTTGACGTTCGGAATTTCCGACCAACTTTGTGTGACCGTGTGTATGCAAGACAAGTTTGAGTCAACATCCGTCGGAAAAAAAACATGGATTTTGTTGTCGGAAAATCCTATCGTGTGCACAGGGCATAAGTCTGTCAAGTGGAGATGCCCTCCTGGATGGGCACCTGACGGTACCAAAAAGTTCAAGGAGTTGTAGGTGCTTGGAGCCACATAGATCATTGTTGAGTCCATTTTTCTCAATATTATGGAAAGATTTTCTTTTGTGAGTTTAAGGTGATATATTTCCTTCAGGGTGCTCAGTTCTGCCCAACTGCTATAGAATTCCAAAAACAAATTCCCTCGAGAGGATTCGCCATAAAAATTCCTAATAAATTATTGAGGAATCAGCCTGGGAGAAGGAGGACATCTTCCTTATGGAACATACAAAGATCACACAAGATCTACAGTAGCCTCAAACAGATGTCAATTATATGAACAGATTCGTAATGTTGTACACATAATATTGCAGTAAAATACGATTTTCCATGATAAAGCTCCAAGATAAGTACAAGAATACATCCTAGTGACCCAAAGCGTGTCCCAGGGGTGTCCGTGGGTCACTAGGATGCATTCTTGTACTTACCTTGGACCTTTATCATGGAAAATTGTATTTTACTGCAATATTATGTGTACAACATTACAAATCTGTTCATATAATTTTTGAGGCTACTGTTTGAGGCTACTGTAGATCTTGTGTGAACCAATAAATCTGTTGTTTTTTATTTCATTAATACCAGTGTCACACCTCATTTAAAGTCCCAAGGTGTACACCAGGTCACACTTTATTGTTCTAAATCTTCCTTATGGAAATGTGGGAGAAGCTGTGAACCCCGAAAGTAGCTTTTCTTAGAAAAGGTTCTGTGAGAACCTAGGGTTCCTCCAGAGGTTGCTAGGGGTTCTTTGAGCACTGATGTACTTTATCTGTCTGTAAGTAGATAATTCTTCCCATTGACCACAAATGTAAGGAAGCACTCTTCTCCCTGACTTTTAATAAACAAACACTCACCAGCCCAGAAGTCCAGCGCTGTCTTCACTTGGGTTATTTGCTAATCTTCAGATCCCCGGCGCCACCATCTTGGCTGTGGGAGCCAGCTTTGACTTCCTGCTGTTTCACAGCTGGCTCACCACGGCACATGCGTGAGATCGCACTGTTGGATCAGCCACACAGCCTACTGGGACACGTCACATGTCCCAGGAGGCTGCGGGACCAATCTAACAGTGCAGCGGGAGGGGAGAGGGGCGGACCTATCAGAAAAAGGTACAAACAGCCCCCTTCCCCAACAAAACCCTTTCAAACATGGTAGAGGAGGGGGAGGAGAGGCACATTGGCAGTAATTTTACTTGTTAAAGTGAACTTGCACCCAGATGATTGCATACTAAAGTATTTACATATTCGGTGGATCAGGAAAAGCAATTTAAAACAAGCCCACATTTGTTTCTGTATCTTCTAATATTTTTTTTTTATCTTCTTGGGGTAAAATTTTTTTTCAAAGTTCACAGAAACCTTAGCTATTCTTCTATTACAACAGAATATTGGCAGTCAGTCCTTTAATGTAAACACATAGTAGAAATTTCTAAGCTGTCAGAAACAGATTGAAACCTTTAGAGCAGCTTGTTTTAAAGCTCTTTTACTGTTTGTAAAGACCTTGCAAATAGTTTAATGCCCATAGTCTGGGCACAGGTGCACTTTAAAGTGACTTTGTTAAGAGAAAAATATAAGGGCTACCATTGCTGGCCTCTTTTGAAAATGCTAGTTGCCTAGTTGTGTCTGGCTTTGATACCTTTGAGTCACAGACCTGGTTTAAGCATGCTGTAAATTATTGTCAGAAAAGTGTCAGACGTCCTTATCTTTAAACTTGTTCCGGGTCAGGGTCTGAGAAATCATTGAAAAGCAAGCATTAGCATTGCAACCAGGGACAGTGCTGAGCTGTGAAGGTGGAGAAACACTTCATTGTGATGTACTGTACTTTTTCCATTTTGTCACTAAGCCTCCTCACCTCCTCGTTGTCCACTGAACGTCTCGTTGACCAGACAAACTCCATAATTGCAACAAATACGGCAATGATTAGACCGCAGATCAAAACCACAAAGATACCTCCGATGTTCTCCATCCCCAGCCCTGTAAATACAAACGCAGAATAAATGAAAGGATGTTCTTCGGGTCACTGTCTGATCAAAACATGGAAATAGCTTTAATAAATCCCAAACTACCCAAGCAACTACAACATGATTTTCAGCAATGTGACTGGAAATTTCTGCAACTCGTTACAACATTGCTATGACCATCCACTCCAACCTGATTGCCACTGAATTTGGTTTAGATTGTTAGATTATTGCCCATTGTTCCAATCTTCTCATAATGGTCCGCTGATTGTGCATGTTTGTGTAGTTTTGGGGCAATCTCTGCAACATTCCTTTGTCTAGTTTTTACAAGAAGTTATAGTCAGTCTATCTATCTATCTATCTATCTATCTATCTATCTATCTATCTATCTATCTATCTATCTATCTATCTATCTATCTATCTATCTATCTATCTATCTATCTATCTATCTATCTATCTCCTTACCAGGTAAATTCATCCTCTCTACTTGTCCTGGTGACCATTGTCCCCGCAACAGAAAGTGACTGGAAAACCAAAATTTCCAAGAGTTCTCTCTAGAATAGAGTGTAAGGGGAAATTTTACAATGTGGACACCTGTTCTGGTGACACTTTGGATAATTTTCCCTTAGCTTCTTGTGTCTCTAGGAGACAGGATATAAGGGGAAACTGCCAGGTGTCTTCACCACAAAAACTTGATTTGACATACACTTTAAAGCCTAATCCTGGTATTTTTTTTGGCTGTTGTCTTTCATATGAGGAAAGGTTAGATCATATTTTCATTGCTGTTTCTGTTCCAAGACCGGAAGTGAGGTGATACATGAAACATGACAGTGGTTCTAACCCTTCCACATTCTGAACGAATATAAAAACATTTGGCTGGAGTTAAGTTTTTAAAGGAAACCAAGTGTCAGAAATAGATTACAGAAGAAATTCTAGTCACGTGACTAAAAACCATCCCGCGGGCTTTGGCGCGGTCTATGGTGCAGCAGTACCAGTTAAATGCATTCAATGACATAGGCATATGGGAAATTTGCAGGGGTAGCAGCCATGATTGTCTAGCAGCATTACTCCCCTGCAGGACAGTCATCCTTGAAATCCACTCCTGAAATCTACATTGACATCTGTTAGGTGACGTTTGTAGAGGGCAATGATAACCCAAGGGTTTAACAGTCCTTCTTGGATCTTTTTAGCAGCCTCCAGCAGACTCACAACTCTTCAAGACAAGTGTATTCACCAACTCCTCCTCACCAGATCCAACAAGGACTGTTAAACCCTTGGGACAAAGACCCATCCATGAACTTACGTGCGGAGAGGCAGAATCTACAGGAAGAGCTGGAGAAGAAGCAAGCTGCGTTTATCCTGCTGAATCCATCACTTCCGAACGTCCACCTAGAGGCTGCATCCTATGAATTGAATTGGTGCCTTCCTGGTTACCTTCCAAGCTTGGTTGGCTTATCAGGTGTATACCTGTATAAGTCCAATCTTTCTGGTAAGAGACTGGTACTTCTGGTGGTGGATTCTCTATGTTACTGACTATCCACTCTGATGTTCGCTCAAGATCTTAGTGTTTGTCACGCACTTGTCTTGGATCACTCACTTTTGGGACTTACTGGGATCATATATGGTCCCTCATCATCACATATGGACACTAACTTCTATTGAATTTTACCATTGTATTTTTCAGTATCTTCATATTTTTTATATTGATTATATGTCACTATATTTTCTATTTATTTTGTCACTGACAATATTCCCACTTGTTTGATTTTCTGATCATTTTCATCCTCAATATTGTCGATATTTATTATTCTCGACATCAGTTTGTTTATAGCGCTTCACATTTTTCTTCCCTTTTATTGTCACATTTTACACTGCTGCGCTGGCTGCTTTGTCAGGTTTTTTGACAGAGCGGTATATTTTGGTGCCTTGCCAGTATAGACAGAGCCAATGGCATCTACCGTATAGTAATCTTTACCAATGTAACTCCTAGATATGAAGGGGGGGGGGGGCAAAACTTTGACCTAGCTCAGGGCCCCATTCTGCTTTAATCTTCATATGTTACATCTGAAGAACCTTGGGTGCAATCATACATGGAGGCGAAACATGAAGCACCAAATAATAGGCAGTGGGCCTATCCAGTGTATGAAAATTCATTTGTATTATGATGAAAAATATCAATGTGTTTTGGAGGTTTTGAATTACCCTCATGCTTCAGGGCTTACAGAAGAGGAACATTCAGCCTAAGACTTAAAGTGGTTGTATACCCAGTGAAGTGACTGGCCTCAAGTGATACACATAGATGAAACAAATCCTCCTTCATAAGTTGTACCTCTATATCTGCAGTCTTCTCTTCTCTACATCTGTTCAAAGAGTACATAGTTTTTAAGGCTTGTCTGAACAGTCAGGAAAAAAGAGGGAGGAGAGCTGAAGTCTCACACTGCAGAGCTCACTGAGAAGAGCTCTGAGAGCTGATTGGAGGGAAGGGACACCCCCCTCCACACAGGACCAGAGCTGAGACTGTCAATCAGCTGGAGTTCCCTCCCTTGTCACCTTTTATCCCTTGGTTTCAGATAAACGTCTTAGAAGTGACTCATGCTAATAACAGAGGAACGAGGCAGCAGACAGAAATGACACTTAGTGCTCTTAATTGAGACAAGTACACACTATAGAGGGATATGCTTTGTTCATATTTCATGTCTGAGGTTTACAACCACTTTAACCACTTGCCGACCAGCCGCAGTACATATACTGTCACAGGTTGGCTCTATTTCATGAAACGACGTACATCGTTTTGTGTAATAGCCAGCGGGGGCATGTGCGCTGATTGGCCAGAGGGGGAGCCAATCAGTGGGTCCGGCAGACACGATGCTGGCAGACGATACACGCGATCGCTCCCCAGAAAGACAGGATGGCGGTCTGCCTATGTATGTAAACAAGTTCATACCTGACAGGCTGTCCTGTCAGGTATGAACAGAGAGATCTTTCTGATCGGATCTCTCTGTTCATACAGTGAGTCCATCCCCCACACAGTTAAAAAGCACCCCCTAGGGACACACCTAACCCTTTGATCGCCCTTGGTGTTAACCCCTTCCATTCCAGTATCATTAGTACAGTAAGGCTCGGTTCACACGGGGGCGACTTGTCAGGCGACCTAGCCGCCTGACAAGTCGCCTCCCGTTCTGTACAATGGAACTGTTCTAATCGGAGCGACGCAAGTCGCTCCGACTTAGAAGAAAGGTTCCTGTACTACTTTGGGGGCGACTTGCATAGACTTCTATACAGAAGTCGTCTTGCAAGTCGCCCCGGCAGTCGTGTGCAGGTCGCCTCGGTGAGGCGACCTGCAAATCGTGCCGCCTCTGGTGTGAACCGAGGCTTAAAGTGTCAGTTAGGTGTCCGATTTGTCCGCAATGTTGCAGTCTCACTAAAAATCGCTGATCTATTACTTACATTACTATTAGAAAAAAAAATGCTATAAAAATATCCCCTATTTTGTAGACCATATAACGTTTGCGCAAACCAATCAATATACGTTTATTGGAATTTTTTTACCAAAAATATGTAGCAGAATACATTTTGGCCTAAACTGAAGAAGAAATTGTTTTTTTTTACATTTTTTATTGGGTATGTTTTATAGCAGAAAGTAAGAAATAGCAGAGGTGATCAAATACCACCAAAAGAAAGCTCTATTTGTGGGGAAAAAAAACCCATCAATTTTATTTGGGTACAGAGTCGCACGACCGCGCAATTGTCAGTTAAAGTAATGCAGTACCGTATCGCAAAAAATGGCCTGGTCATGAAGGGGTAAAACCTTCCAGAGCTGAAGTGGTTGAACACTCTTGACCAGATTGCTTACATCTGTCATCTGCCAGTTGTGCCATTCAATCACACAAGCTACACACAAGTAATGACTATTCCAATATCAACAGTCCACGGCTGTATGCTCCTCTTTCAAAGGGCCCTGAGGAAGGGGGTATTTTAAAATTCCTGATATGTGTTGGAATTTACATCAAAATAACAAAGGGATTGCTTCTTCTTGTATAATAGTTTTGCCTGCTGCCTTTTCTTTGGTGTTTCTCACCCTTTTCGGATAGATGTTAGATGGCTGTCTCTCCATCAGGCCTAATTTGGTACACTGTTTATGGGGCAGGGTTGGACAACCTTGAACAAACATTCTTAAGGAACAAAATCAGGGCTTTTTTTTTAGCATGAACGCGGGGGGGGGGGGGGGCGGGGGGGGGGGACTTAGTTCAGGCACCACCAGCATTAAAAGCATGTAATGGTGAGGGGTTTTGGTGTGTCAATTGTTTCTGGCTGCTGGGGGATCTATTGTTGCAATGGCGGATCTATTGTTGGGTAGGGGGGTCTATCATTTCTGGGGAGGTCTATTGTTGCTGGAGGGGGGTCAATTGTTGTTGGAAACACTGTTGAGGGAGAGGTCTACTAATTCTGGGAGAGTATTTTGTTGCGGGGGGGGGGGGGGGTAGTTTACTGTAGTTGGCTACATGGGATCTATTTTACTGCTTTAATTGTTACCATTAATACATTCCAAACAAATTACTTAGCACTATAAATTATACTTGGTTCTGTACTCTCTAAAAGGGTGGTACTGGGAGGTGGGTAGGTGGTGGAAGCAAGGTACGTTTCTCAGAAGTGGGTAAGTGGCGGAGACCAGGGGTAACTCGGAAGGGAGGAGTACCTGCACCTATTCTCTGAGAAAAAAAGCCCTCAGTAAAATATTTGGGCAGGTTAGATGACCTTGCCTCACTGACACAGGGCACAGAAGACATCAGAGGTTCCTGTTTGTAGATCATGAGGGAACTTTCACTGCAATAGGAATAACAGTCCCTGTGTTTTTCAGGAACATCAGGCATGAGCAGTGTGTATAGAAGATTGGGATGGCTTCTGGATCCCTCTAGGTGTTTGCCTGGAGTTCAGCCTTGTCTCATGTTTTTCATGATGAAATCATAAAATAGTTTCTAAAACGTCTTTAAACAGTCAAACTCCAGCACACTTACACCAGGGCTCAGTATAAAATCATTAGACCTGTAACAGAAAAGTAGAAGGAAGAAGATGAAGGACAGAGAGAGATGACATGAGGAGAGAGACTGGAATTGGTCAAATGAAGCATGAAACCAAAGCTGAATTGAGATGTTGAGAAGCAAGGTTGTTTAGCTGGCGCAGTAACAGGCTAATGCTATGAGTTACCAGCATGAGACGAGGTGACAGATGATCCAGTAGAGGAGGTTTCTCTATTCCAATCTGAGATAGCGAGAAGGAGAATGTACAATGAGATTGAAACATGAAAAAGATAAATAGAATAGATAGGTTTGATACTTTGGTTCTGAACGGATAGAAGCGTGAGGCTACAAAGCTCTTAAGACCTCTGACCTTTGGCTCGATGGTCCTCCTCCTTGGGACACTTGCTGCCTTCCCACCACTTGCGTTTTAGTATCTCTAAGCGATTGTTCTCTTGCAGTTGAAGGATGGCAAGTGTGATCTCATCTCTGTATGGTGATTCTGAGGGAACAAAGAGAAAAAAATGTTGTGATCATTTAAGAAATACATTTTCTCCAGTCTTTTAGTCTTCCCTCTGAAGCTCCATCTCTCTTCTCAACTGCTTCTTGGGGCAAAGCATTGCAGTTACACCTACCTTTCCCTCAACCCAACCTTCTTGAACTGTCTTATGTATATAAAAGATGAAGATTAAACAAAATTAAAACAAGGCCTCTTCCTTTTTTTTCTTCAATACACCTCAACAACTGAAAGAACTCTTCCTTACCAGAGGGATGAGATATATTTTAATGTTTAGTTAGTATTTTTTTTTGGTAATCAGATTTAGTTTTTCCTTTTTTTTCTCATTTCTTTTGGATGTGGTTTGTTTTGAATATATTTTTTTTCCATGGTATATGTGTCAGCAAACAAATCCAATAAAATAAAAAATGGATTAAAAAAACTCTTCCTTTGCAGTATTAAAGCGGAAGTAAACCCATCCATAAAAAGGTTTAATTTCCGGCACGTGCCGGAAATTTAACACTCCCATTGATTGTGCTCTCAACCAAACTGTCAAACCATCCAGTGGCTGGTGTCATAACTGATCACATGTGCAGAATCATGGCAGTTGTAGATTAAACAGAGGCCAAGATGGCAGCTTCCTTGGTTGAAAATGATAGGGGGGTTTACTTACACTTTAAGTGTATTGAAAAATCACAGGTCTTCTTTTGGTATCAACTGTATTGCCTTTAAAGTACTATGTAACTCAATCACTAAAATCTAATTTAAATGTTAATACAATTTCAGAACTCCTTTTTAATATTTTTACATTTGTAGCTTTTATTAAAATAATACCTGCTGATCTTTCACAGGCACTTCATGTTACACTTTGTCTCTATCTCCCAGTTGTGTTCTTTTTGTGTCACCCTGTCACATGGGCTTCCGATGGAGGCTACAAGTGGCAATTGAACGCATAATACTCAGGCATGGTCCGTTGTTATCATTTTCAGGAAACCCACCCTCAGAAATGCCACACAGACATGGCTATAGTGAATGAATGTAGATAGGAATTGGTGGTAAACAGATTGGAGAAGATCACTAGTACTGAGATGCAACAACAGTTTGCAAAACAAGATGAAAACAGCATTTCATTTTTAAAAAATGCCAATCGTTTAGTACACACAGTGCTTTACCAAACTAAATGTCTTTTAGTTAAATTATTAATTAGTTCAAGAATCCTCTGCCAGTCATGTATATAGTAGTCGATATACCTCCATGACATGCGGCACTAATTTGCACAGGTCTGTAGGTCTTTATGCTGCTTTACTAAATATTTTAATTTTACACCTGTTCGCTTTACTGAACATGGCACATATGCAAAAATACCAATTACCCTAACCCTGCTGAGTTGGGATATTCCCACCAAAACTATATCACTCTATTCCACTTCTCCCCATATCCAGTGCTATTATGATAGCCAATGCGTGGCCATAAACGGAAATTCCTGGTTCTCCCTCTGGTGCTCCATATTTTCCTATGGAGAACCCTTTAGGGTACTGGTGTCATAAGCATTAAAGCACTGTTGCAGGCATACACTCTGGGCAAACCAATCTTGTGAAGAAAAGATCACTACTTTACAGGTCATTATTGTTTCCCCCAATATAATCTGAAAGCAGAGGTTTTTGGCAGTGCCCCCTACTTTCTACCTTGCAGGAATAAACATACATGAACAAGAACCTGAACATGCATGTTTATGCCTAGAGCTGCCAAAAAAAAAAACATGCTCAATGGTTTTTGTGCATATACATCCATGTGTCTCCATGGAACAATAGCTACCTATGTGATATAAACTACAATAGATTCTCTTATGCCACAGCTGTGCCTACATACAATATATCTACTTATACCATAGCTACAATTTCTCCCTTATTTTGAGGGACAGTTGCCCCTTTAAACCAAATCTCTGTGTTCTTTCTTATTTTTGACAGGATGTATGGACCCCTGTGAAAAAGTACTATTTAATTACCAAAAGTGTTATACATCACTAAACATTTTACAGCATCTAAATCAGCCATTCTTAACTAGGGTGGCAGAAAACACTCAGAGTTCAGCTGCTGTATTACAAATGAGGTTTGGCAATACACAAGGAAGGAAGGTTGCCCAACCTGGAAGACTCGCAGGTAGTAACAGCAACAAAATGTACTGGAAGAATTAGGTGTGCTGACAGTGTCTTTCTCGAGGGGCGAACTGCAGCCCAGCCAATTCAGACCCAAGTGGGGAGGATTCCAATAAAGATAGCGTGTCCCTGCACTTTCCCTACTTGACTGGAACATCTCCCAGATGCTAATCACTGTCCCTGACAGACGGATGACCTGTCCCTACTCTAGCCATACGCAAAATATGCACCAAGCCTGGGAGCCAGTGTCTTAAATAGACTCTGCCTGACCCAAGATGGCCACCAGAGTCACATGGGTGCCAGCATCCAATCATACAGCTGGCCCCTGTGACCCAGGAAAGACTGCACCTGCCTACACTTAGCTAGGGGTTCCTTGAACTGATTGACCTGATTTGTTGTTGCCTTCATTGTTCCAGGGCTGGTACAACAAGGTACAGCCAACAACACCAATTATATTTTTAGCTGTCTGTAAGGGTCGCAGTCTGACCTCCACTGTAAAGCAGGCCATACATGGAGCAAAATTTGCTCGATTCCCCCATCAACACAGAAAGTGTTGACAGGAGAATCTCTCCTGCGGAGCCATTGTGTTTTCCTGATGGGGGGCGGGAAAAGCCACCCCTGCAGGGAGAAGACAGTAATTATTGCTAGCAGCTATACTAGCTGTAAGTGTAGCTGTACACGCATGCAAAATCTGGCAGGCTGGTTGTACCCAAGTTGATTGATCGATCATCTTGGTACATTCAGCCTGCCTGTACATGGTTTGAATCTCGGCTGGTTCTTGTTGAACCAGCCGAGATTCGAACAGTCTATGGTTGGCTTTAGGGGGGCCATTTTTCCCACTAGCCACCAATGTAGGGAGCATTCTTCCCACTGAATTGTTTTTTGCAGGAGTTCCCCAAAACCTGAAAATTATTTCAAAAGTTCCTCTGGCATAAAGAGGTTAAGAAAAACTGTTTTGCTATTTTGAAAAGCTATAAACAGCACGTCGGGGCTTAACTAATCCTTTTCTGTATTTGCATTCTTCATGGTTGGCAGAATTGGGTGCACGGCAGTGGTGTGTCCTTTGCCTTCACGTTTTGTGATAAAAGGCGTCCCTCTTTCTCATCTCAGAAAATTGGGAGGTATTCTTACACAATAGGCCACATGTTTCCACATAGGCTTTTCGCTTTATGCAATCAATCTCTGGAAACGTGATTCAGATTAAACGCCCAAATCCCTTTTGCCAGCAACTGAAGTTCTCTACAGAGAGTTAAGTTTTCAGCTGTCGAGAGACTACTGGCATGCTGTGCCAGCTAAGACCACCTGCTTCCATTGTATGCTTGCGCTGTGGACCTACTGTGAGTCGCTTTCCTGCTTGCGCTATCTTAATTACTATATTTTTTTAGGGACATTGATGCACCATCAACCCAGATGGTCTAAAAGTTTCCAGGAAGAGTGGCCATCTGCCAGAAAGCAATTAATTGAAACAGCTTGAGAGGAAAGCAGCAGTGAAAAGAATTAGCATGCAACAGCCTCGGAACTGTAATATACTGCCCCTTGTTCCTTTTAAGTAGCATTAAAATAAACTCTCTGGCCCGGTAAGACTTTCCGACTCCTGGCCTTGCGGCCACTGTAAAAGTCTACAATGATGTAGCACTTCTGGTAAAATAAAAAGAATAAAAAAGTTACAAGAAATCCAGATAAAAAGCAAAACTCTTTCTGCTAAAAGCTTAACTCCAGGCAATCAACTAAATATGTAGATAAAATATATACATGAAAGTAATTTTACTTGCTGAAGAATGTATATTTCTGAGATTTATGAAGCTCTGCACTTAGCACAGTCCTGTCTGGGAAGGCAGGAGCCCTGAAATTTCTTTGGTGCAGTTAAAGTGGTGTTCCGGCCGAAATTATACTTTTTAAATAAAAATACCCCTATAATAGACAAGCTTAACGTATTCTAGTAACGTTAGTCTGTAAACTAAAGTCTGTTTTGTTAGTTTATAGCAGTAGTTTGTTATTTTATAAATGTACAGCAGGCCGTGGCCATCCTAAGTGTGGGCATCTGAAGCCAGTATTTCTTCCTGGATCTCATCCTTGCAGATCTCACACATGCTCAGTGCAGCACAAGCAGTGTAATAGGTTTCAAGTCAGGTTTCCATAGCAACGGCAGTTTCAGAGGAAGTTGCCGCCCCTTCCCAGAAGGCATTGCAAACAGGAAATGATGCGATGGGCCGCGGCCAGGGAGGAGGAAGTGAAAAATGAATACAGCAGATATACAGTAGGTGCTGGGAAAAAAAAATTAAAAATATCCAATTTGTTTACAGTGCACAGTTTAGTGAGGGATGCTGAAGAGTTGTAAAAGTGGGTGGAACTCCACTTTAAGTAAGACTAATGCCGCGTACACACGGTCGGACTTTTCGGCTACAAAAGACCGACAGCCCGTCCAACAGACTTTCGACGGACTTTTGGCGGACTTGCGGCAGATTTTCTAACAAACGGACTTGCCTACATACGATCACACAAAAGTCTGACGGATTCGTACGTGATGACGTACATGGACTAAAATAAGGAAGTTGATAGCCAGTAGCCAATAGCTGCCCTAGCGTGGGTTTTTGTCCGTCGGACTAGCATACAGACGAGCGGATTTCTGAGTCCGGCGTAGTTACGACGTAAAGATTTGAAGCATGTTTCAAATCTAAAGTCCGTCAGATTTGCGGCTGAAAAAGTCCGCTGAAAGTCCGGGGAAGCCCACACACGATCGGATTGTCAGCCAGCTTTGGTCCGTCGGCGTCCGTCGGACTTTTGTAGACGAAAAGTCCGACCGTGTGTACGCGGCATAACAGTTTTTGTCTCTCCCCCAGCTTGTGATTGGACAGCGAAGGGAGAGACAGTAAACGGATGAATGTCTCAGGATATCCTTTTTGTTTGAATTTACTGGTCAGCTTAACACCCTGATAGACATAATCCTCTGTCCTAGAACGGTGCCTGCGCAACCTTTGGAACTGCCCCGAGGGAACGTTATTCTTTCATGCAGGGTGGTGGTAGCTAGAAAAATGAAGATAGGAGTTCGCACTAGTGGGTTTACAGGAATTTTTAGTTTTAATCACTCCTCCTTCATAAAACAATTCAAGATCTAAAAAGACCAAAGATAAGGGGTCAAGCAAATTTTAGATCTAGGTCATTGCACTTACAGTGTCTAACAAAGGCTGCAAAATCTTCCTGGCTACCACTCCATAGGAGGAGAATGTCGTCAATGTAGCGACCAAAAAATACAATGTACCTAGCATAGGGGTTGTGACTCCAGATATAGCGTTCTTCCCAAAAACCCATTGTAACATTTGCGTACAAGGGAGCAAAACTAGCTCCCATTGCGGTGCCATTAATCTGAAGATAGAACTTGTCTTGGAACACAAAATAGTTGTGTTCCAAGCAAAACTTGGTGGCATCTATTAAGAACTGGGCTTGTCTGTGGTTCATGTTGATATCTGTAAATAAAGCAAGTATGATGTTTAACATGGATTGTCTGTCAGCCATGTTTTAACCCTTTGCATTCTTGGAATATTTAGATTTTACAATAAATCTTTTTACACAAACTGTGGCATAGACATTTTTATGACTTCTTTGAGGCCTCAAGTGGTTTGTAGCCATCACCCCCCAGCCCTGGATTAAGAGGAATCCTTTTGTTGTTTGTTCTTTTGCACAACACCATCCCCGGTGATTTGGTTCCCCTCTAGCTGCAGAGGGCTAACATTTATTAAACAGACTGCCATATGTTGGTTCACCATACAGCGCCTGAACTTTTTAGAAGCACACTTGTAGTAAACCGATGAGCTCATCTCTCCGTCATTCTGTTTTTTCCTCCTATCAGCATGTTCCTTGTTAGTACATGAGAGCTAGAGTACAATGGATTGGCTCCTTGTACTGCATCTTCCTCACCCAATCTAGACTCTGCTTTCCAGTGGATCTCAAAGGCCAATACTAAGGTAAATTCTGGTACTTATATTGCTTGTTAATTCAAACTTACAAGCCATGTCCCTCCCCCATCTTGTGATTGGACAGTGAAAGTAGAGACAGTAGACTGATGGGCTCATCTTTCTGTCATTCTGTTTTCTCCTCCTATCAGCATGTTCCTTGTTAGCACATGAGAACTACAGTACAACGGATTGGCTCCTTGCGCTGCTTCTTCCTCTCCCAGTGTAGACTCTGCTGTCCAGTGGATCTCAAAGCCCGATACCAAGTCAAATTCAGGTACTTACACTGCTTGTTATTTAACACTTACAAGTCATGTCCCTCCCCCAGCTTGTAATTGGACAGTGAAAGAAGAGGCAGTAGACTGATGAGCTTATCTCTCTGTCACTCAGTTTTCTCCTCCTACCAAAATGTCCCTTGTTAGTGTATGAGCACCACAGCACAACAGATTGGCTCCTTGTGCTGTTTCTCCCTCTCCCAGTCTATATTCTGCTGTAGGGTGGATTTCAAAAGCCAATACCAAGTCAAATTCCGGTACTTACATTGCTGGCATTAAAAAACACATTTAATGGTGTATTAATTAATAAAGAGCTGCATTAATTTTAGTCTTTAATATCTGTCTGGATTTCAAATTTTAAGTGGAAGAGGTTGCACGAGTTCTTGCAATGCCAATAAGTGATTTGAGAAGATTATTGTATTTTCTCAATAAAATTAGAGTTAAAAGTTAGCACAGAGATCTGGAGTCCAGGTTCTATTAAACCCTACATATGAAAAAAGCTATGATTTAGCGGAAAGAAGGCAGACTCTCATTCACTGGGGTTGAATTACTAAAGGCAAATAGGCCATTAACTTTGAGGGGAAATTGCGTATTGCCAGGCAATTTTCCCTTAGTTTGGTGAATAAGGCAAAGCTCTACTCCCATCATCCAATCACATGCATACAAATTGCAAAAATACTGTTTTTTAAAATCTTCCTTGCACATAATTGGGTATTCTTCGTAAAGTGAATTTTCACCACATTCAGTACACCAAGGGAACATTCACTTGTAAAGTGCAAGTTCTATTGTAAAGTGAACAGCTTAATTGCCTCTAGCAAATGAACTCAATAGAATTCCCAAGGAATATTAGAAATTATCAAGTTAACTCTGGAGCAGGGGTCTCCAAATTTTCCAGTACGAGGGCCACATTGTATAATTTACAAATATTTGCAGGCAGAACACATATGAGTTTTATAAATCATTGAATAATAAACTATTAAATACGTTTTACGTGGATCTTTTTTGGAATCAGCATGATATGATTCAGAACAAAAGGGAAATAATTTAAGTAAAACAAAGCAAATCAAAATCCCTATCAGGTCCCCTTTACATCAGAGTCCACCTTAGGGGTTTCCCCTTACATCATCAGATTCCCCCTTACATCAGAGTCCCCCTTTACATCAGGACCCCCTTAGATCTAGGCCCCCTTACATTAGGATCCACATCAGTAGAGACCAACTGATCTAAATCCTTAGTCTGTGCACATCTGGCTGGATACAATCTTGTAGAAGGCTATATGTGGCCTGCGGGCCATAGAGCAGGCATTCTCAATTCGGGTTTAGTGGAACCCTAGAGTTCCTCCAGATGTTGCTATGGGTTCCTTGAGCTGTGGATGATTGATCTCCCATCTGATAGTGCCCATGCAGTTCTGAGTCCAATGCCACTTGGCAGTGTCAGCCCCATGACACCAATGATCCTTTTAGCTGTCTGCATGAAGGGCATTCTTCTCACTGACCACCACGCTAAGGGAATTTTCCCAACAATACTTGATGAATTTTTTTTTTGCAGGGTTTACCTGAGAAAATTATTTTAAGGGTTCCTATGGTTTGAAAAGATTGAAAAAGGCTGCTCTAGAGCATCCACCAAAGGAAGAAGGCATCAGGTTTGCATGGATTGACTGTTTAAGTAACTGACAAATGCACAATTACTGTTCTACACAATCTTGCTGGGAAATAAAATTCACACAAATTGTGTGAATTTTAAATGAGATAACAATTATTTTTATATAGTGACCATTCCCGTATTTGCACTGCAGTTCTCTAAGCACAAGCATTCAAAAACTATATTCCACCAGTTACACCACAAGGGGGCACCAGTGCACTGTACACAGGCCAGCATATCATATTGCATCAATTGGCACCCATCAGTCTGGCAGGCAACATTTCCTTCACAAGGGTGGCAGACTGGTGATTTGACTGCAAAACCTGACAGGCGCAGGAGAAGAACAATGCCAGGTGGAGCACACGGGTCACACTTCAGCAGCAGTTACAATGAATGCACAGGCTTACAGCAGAAGGATCATCATAGTATAAAAGGATGGATAGCTATGCAGCATCCTGTTGCATTTTGGGGGGGTGCACAGTTTCTTAACGCACGCCTGTAATCTTCAAGTACAAAAGGAAGCCATTTTGTTGGCCACCAGTAGGGATGAGCTTCGTGTTCGAATCGAACGCATGTTCGACTCGAACATCGGCTGTTCGACCGTCCGTCGAATTGCGAACGTTATGGGCCGTACGCGCCAAATTCGTGTGGCGCGTCACGGCCCATAATTCACTGCGGCATCGCAGTGCATTGCTGGCTGATGATTGGCCAAGCATGCACTATGACCCGCATGCTTGGCCAATCAAAGCGCCGTCAGTAGAGAGAGCTGTAATTGGCCAAAGCCAGGGTGGCTTTGGCCAATTATGGCTCAGGGGATTTAGTACACGCCCCACACTATATAAGGCCGCCTGCACGGCGGCCCTGTGTAGTGTGTGTTCCGGTGTGCTGATAGAGAGAGAGACAGACAGTGTCATTTGATTTGAGTTAGCTAGATTAGGTTAGATCTGTTCCTGCTATTTACATTTAATGCAGTGCGTCCTGCTCACAGTGTTCAGCTAGATCTGTTCCTGCTATTTACATTTAATGCAGTGCGTCCTGCTCACAGTGTTCAGCTAGATCCGTTCCTGCTATTTACATTTAGTGCAGTCAGTGCGTCCTGCTCACAGTGTTCAGCTAGATCCGTTCCTGCTATTTACATTTAGTGCAGTGCGTCCTGCTCACAGTGTTCAGCTAGATCTGTTCCTGCTATTTACATTTAGTGCAGTTCGTCCTGCTCACAGTGTTCAGCTAGATCCGTTCCTGCTATTTACATTGAGTGCAGTGCGTCCTGCTCACAGTGTTCAGCTAGATCTGTTCCTGCTATTTACATTTAGTGCAGTCAGTGCGTCCTGCTCACAGTGTTCAGCTAGATCTGTTCCTGCTATTTACATTTAGTGCAGTGCGTCCTGCTCACAGTGTTCAGCTAGATCTGTTCCTGCTATTTACATTTAGTGCAGTGCGTCCTGCTCACAGTGTTCAGCTAGATCTGTTCCTGCTATTTACATTTAGTGCAGTGCGTCCTGCTCACAGTGTTCAGCTAGATCCGTTCCTGCTATTTACATTTAGTGCAGTGCGTCCTGCTCACAGTGTTCAGCTAGATCTGTTCCTGCTATTTACATTTAGTGCAGTTCGTCCTGCTCACAGTGTTCAGCTAGATCCGTTCCTGCTATTTACATTTAGTGCAGTCAGTGCGTCCTGCTCACAGTGTTCAGCTAGATCCGTTCCTGCTATTTACATTTAGTGCAGTGCGTCCTGCTCACAGTGTTCAGCTAGATCTGTTCCTGCTATTTACATTTAGTGCAGTTCGTCCTGCTCACAGTGTTCAGCTAGATCCGTTCCTGCTATTTACATTGAGTGCAGTGCGTCCTGCTCACAGTGTTCAGCTAGATCTGTTCCTGCTATTTACATTTAGTGCAGTCAGTGCGTCCTGCTCACAGTGTTCAGCTAGATCTGTTCCTGCTATTTACATTTAGTGCAGTGCGTCCTGCTCACAGTGTTCAGCTAGATCCGTTCCTGCTATTTACATTTAGTGCAGTGCGTCCTGCTCACAGTGTTCAGCTAGATCCGTTCCTGCTATTTACATTTAGTGCAGTGCGTCCTGCTCACAGTGTTCAGCTAGATCTGTTCCTGCTATTTACATTTAGTGCAGTGCGTCCTGCTCACAGTGTTCAGCTAGATCCGTTCCTGCTATTTACATTTAGTGCAGTGCGTCCTGCTCACAGTGTTCAGCTAGATCTGTTCCTGCTATTTACATTTAGTGCAGTTCGTCCTGCTCACAGTGTTCAGCTAGATCCGTTCCTGCTATTTACATTTAGTGCAGTCAGTGCGTCCTGCTCACAGTGTTCAGCTAGATCCGTTCCTGCTATTTACATTTAGTGCAGTGCGTCCTGCTCACAGTGTTCAGCTAGATCTGTTCCTGCTATTTACATTTAGTGCAGTTCGTCCTGCTCACAGTGTTCAGCTAGATCCGTTCCTGCTATTTACATTGAGTGCAGTGCGTCCTGCTCACAGTGTTCAGCTAGATCTGTTCCTGCTATTTACATTTAGTGCAGTCAGTGCGTCCTGCTCACAGTGTTCAGCTAGATCTGTTCCTGCTATTTACATTTAGTGCAGTGCGTCCTGCTCACAGTGTTCAGCTAGATCTGTTCCTGCTATTTACATTTAGTGCAGTGCATCCTGCTCACAGTGTTCAGCTAGATCCGTTCCTGCTATTTACATTTAGTGCAGTCAGTGCGTCCTGCTCACAGTGTTCAGCTAGATCCGTTCCTGCTATTTACATTTAGTGCAGTCAGTGCGTCCTGCTCACAGTGTTCAGCTAGATCCGTTCCTGCTATTTACATTTAGTGCAGTCAGTGCATCCTGCTCACAGTGTTCAGCTAGATCTGTTCCTGCTATTTACATTTAGTGCAGTGCGTCCTGCTCACAGTGTTCAGCTAGATCTGTTCCTGCTATTTACATTTAGTGCAGTGCGTCCTGCTCACAGTGTTCAGCTAGATCTGTTCCTGCTATTTACATTTAGTGCAGTGCGTCCTGCTCACAGTGTTCAGCTAGATCCGTTCCTGCTATTTACATTTAGTGCAGTGCGTCCTGCTCACAGTGTTCAGCTAGATCTGTTCCTGCTATTTACATTTAGTGCAGTTCGTCCTGCTCACAGTGTTCAGCTAGATCCGTTCCTGCTATTTACATTGAGTGCAGTGCGTCCTGCTCACAGTGTTCAGCTAGATCTGTTCCTGCTATTTACATTTAGTGCAGTCAGTGCGTCCTGCTCACAGTGTTCAGCTAGATCTGTTCCTGCTATTTACATTTAGTGCAGTGCGTCCTGCTCACAGTGTTCAGCTAGATCTGTTCCTGCTATTTACATTTAGTGCAGTGCGTCCTGCTCACAGTGTTCAGCTAGATCCGTTCCTGCTATTTACATTTAGTGCAGTCAGTGCGTCCTGCTCACAGTGTTCAGCTAGATCCGTTCCTGCTATTTACATTTAGTGCAGTCAGTGCGTCCTGCTCACAGTGTTCAGCTAGATCCGTTCCTGCTATTTACATTTAGTGCAGTCAGTGCATCCTGCTCACAGTGTTCAGCTAGATCTGTTCCTGCTATTTACATTTAGTGCAGTGCGTCCTGCTCACAGTGTTCAGCTAGATCCGTTCCTGCTATTTACATTTAGTGCAGTGCGTCCTGCTCACAGTGTTCAGCTAGATCTGTTCCTGCTATTTACATTTAGTGCAGTGCGTCCTGCTCACAGTGTTCAGCTAGATCTGTTCCTGCTATTTACATTTAGTGCAGTGCGTCCTGCTCACAGTGTTCAGCTAGATCTGTTCCTGCTATTTACATTTAGTGCAGTGCGTCCTGCTCACAGTGTTCAGCTAGATCCGTTCCTGCTATTTACATTTAGTGCAGTGCGTCCTGCTCACAGTGTTCAGCTAGATCTGTTCCTGCTATTTACATTTAGTGCAGTTCGTCCTGCTCACAGTGTTCAGCTAGATCCGTTCCTGCTATTTACATTGAGTGCAGTGCGTCCTGCTCACAGTGTTCAGCTAGATCCGTTCCTGCTATTTACATTTAGTGCAGTGCGTCCTGCTCACAGTGTTCAGCTAGATCCGTTCCTGCTATTTACATTTAGTGCAGTCAGTGCGTCCTGCTCACAGTGTTCAGCTAGATCCGTTCCTGCTATTTACATTTAGTGCAGTCAGTGCGTCCTGCTCACAGTGTTCAGCTAGATCTGTTCCTGTTATCTTCCTACTGACAGGCAGGCTTGTCTGGTTACAGTATATAAAGCTACCTGAAGAAAATTACAGGTGTTCTATCCCAGCTTAGTGCAGCTACAGGCCATTAGTATGTCTGGAAGGCCAAGAAGGAGAGGCAGACAGTCACAAGCCAATAAGAGAGGGCAAGCAGGCTCTGTGTCTAGTGCTGGTCGTGGAGACGGTGCATCCTCATCAGCCCGTGGCCATGGGACACGCTTGGCCTTTTTTTCGGCAGCTGGCCGTGTTGAGCCGCAACATGCAGAAAACTTGGTCGAGTGGATGACCAAGCCGTCCTCATCCTCCTCATCCTCTCTCACCCATGCCCAGGGTGCTTTGTCTGGCAAAGCAGCGGCCTCTTCCCTCAGCTCAATGTCATCAGTGACTCCTTCCCTAGCTCCACCATGTCCTCCTGAGGATTCCCTCGAACTTTTTATACCACAGTGTTGGGTACATGCTCCAGGAGGATGCCCAGCGTTTGGAAGGCTCTGATGATGATACTGAGCTCGATGAAGGCAGTAACATGAGCACGGACAGAGGGGGTGCCCAAGAAGGACAGCAATCTGGCAGTCATGCTCCCCCTGCTGCAGCATACTGCCAGGTTTGCTCCAGTGATGAGGAGGGAGGGGATGATGAGGTCACTGACTCAACGTGGGTGCCTGATAGGAGAGAGGAGGAGGAGGAGGAGGAGGAGGCGGCACATCACCAACGAGGCAGGATGCCCTCCAGGGGCCAGCCTAAGGGCAGCACATTGACTGCATCACACCCCAAAGCTCCACATGTGCAGGGCGCTGCAGTCTCTGCGCGTTATTCAAAAAGTTCTTTGGTGTGGGCCTTTTTTGAGACGAGTGCATCAGATCGCACCGTTGCTATTTGCAACATATGTCTCAAGCGTATCTCGCGTGGCCAAAACATCTCCCGCTTGGGTACCACATGCTTGACCAGACATATGTTGACCTGCCATGCAGTTCGTTGGCAAGCATATCTAAAAGACCCACACCAAAGAACAAAGAGGATCTCTCCTTGCTCCTCATCAGCTGAGATTTCCAACCCCACTAGACCTTCAGTCCTCTCTGAGACCTGCAGTGAGAGGAATGAAGGTGTAGAATTAGGTGTGTCACAGCCAAGTACTTGTGGGCAATCTGCTTTTGGTACACCGACGTCAGATTGTACCAGGCAAATTTCCCTGCCCCAGCTGCTGCACCGCCGAAAGAAGTTTGCTCCCAGCCATCCACATGCCCAGCGGTTGAATGCTAGCTTGGCAAAATTGCTAGCACTTCAACTGCTGCCTTTTCAGTTGGTAGACTCTGCCCCCTTCCGTGAGTTTGTGGAATGTGCGGTTCCTCAGTGGCAGGTTCCCAAACGCCACTTTTTCTCACGGAAGGCGATTCCGGCTCTCTACCGGCATGTGGAAGGCAATGTCCATGCCTCGCTGGACAGGGCGGTCAGCGGTAAGGTGCATATTACCGCTGACTCATGGTCCAGCAGGCATGGACAGGGACGTTACTTAAGTTTCACGGCGCATTGGGTGACTCTGCTGGCAGCTGGGAAGGATGCAGGACAAGGTGCAGTAGTGTTGGAGGTTGTTCCGCCACCACGCCTCCAAAATGCTGATTGTGACACACCTCTCTCCTCCACCCCCTCCTCTTCTTCTTCCTCCATGGCCTCTTCCTCGGAACCAGCGGTGCTCCGTAGGCGTTCAAGGGGCTACGCAAGTACGCAGGCCAAAAGATGCCATGCGGTGCTTGAGCTGGTGTGCTTGGGGGACAGGAGCCACACTGGGGCAGAGGTTCTGTCAGCTCTGCAGGGGCAGGTTCAGAGGTGGTTGACGCCACGCCAACTTAAGGCAGGAATGGTGGTTTGCGACAATGGCACCAACCTCCTCTCTGCCCTCCGACAGGGACAACTGACCCATGTGCCCTGTTTGGCTCACGTCCTTAACTTGGTGGTGCAGTGGTTCTTGGGCAGGTACCCGGGCTTACAGGATGTCCTGAGGCAGGCCAGGAAAGTCTGTGTGCATTTTCGCCGGTCATATAATGCCAGTGCTCGGCTGACGGACCTCCAAAAGGAGTTTAACCTGCCCAAGAACCGCCTAATCTGTGACATGCCCACCAGGTGGAACTCGACATTGGCCATGCTGCAGCGGCTGCACACGCAGCAGAGGGCCATCAATGAGTACCTGTGCGACTATGGCACCAGGACAGGGTCAGGGGACCTTGGTTTTTTTTCCCCACGCCAGTGGGCCATGATCAGGGATGCATGCACTGTCCTGTCACCATTCGAGGAGGCCACGAGGATGGTGAGCACTGACAGTGCATGCATCAGTGACACTGTCCCCCTTGTCCACCTGTTGGAGCACACGCTGCGTGGAATAATGGACAGGGCACTTGAGGCAGAACAGAGGCAGGAAGAGGAGGACTTCCTTAGCTCTCAAGGCCCCCTTTATCCAGACAGTGTTCCTGCGTGCCCGCCGATCACACAGGAAGAGGACGAGGAGGAGGAGGAGGAGGAGGAGGAAGATTGTGTCAGTATGGAGGTGGAGCCTGGCACTCAGCATCAGCAGTCTTTAAGGGATCAGTCCCAAGGAACACATGGGCTTGTACGTGGCTGGGAGGAGGTGGCTGCGGACGTTGTTGTCCTTAGTGACCCAGAGGACTCCGGACCGAATGCCTCAGCAAACCTACGCTGCATGGCCTCCCTGATCCTGCAAAGCCTGCGTAAGGATCCTCGTATTCGTGGTATCAAGGAGAAGGACCAATACTGGCTGGCAACCCTCCTTGATCCACGTTACAAGGGTAAGGTTGCGGACCTTATCTTGCCATCGCAGAGGGAGCAGAGGATGAAACATCTTCGGGAGGCCTTGCAGAAAGGTCTGTGCAACGCGTTCCCAGAGACTGGGAGGTTACAAACTCCTGTTTCTGGACAACGTGTTGCTGAGGCTTCGGTCAGTCAAAGAAGGAGCGGTGGAGAAGGTGGCCGTCTGACCGATGCGTTCAGACAATTTTTTGGTCCGCAGCCCCAAGGTATGATCGGTTCCAGCAACCATCGCCAGCGTCTGTTTTACATGGTGCAGGAATACCTAGGGGCAAGATCAGACTTGGACACCTTTCCCACCGAAAATCCTCTGGGTTACTGGGTCTTGAGGATGGATCACTGGCCAGAGCTTGCACAGTATGCAATTGAGCTACTGGCCTGTCCTGCATCCAGCGTTCTTTCGGAACGCACATTCAGTGCTGCTGGAGGCGTGGTAACCGATCACAGGGTGCGTCTGTCCACTGACTCGGTCGATCGGCTGACCTTCATAAAAATGAATCAGTCTTGGATCACCACCAGCTACCAAGCACCTGATGCTGATGTAACTGAATAATTTTTTTCAGATCCCTTCAAAGACTGCCTATGCTGATGCTGAGTGACTATCCCTGAGTAATTATCCTCTTCCTCCTCAATCATCACGCTGATAGCTTGTAAGAACATTTTTGGTTCTGGGCGCCACCACCAGTGCCTAAGGCACAATTTTTCAGCCCCTGTCTAACAGGGGCGTGTAATTACAATTTTTGATGCAATACTTTGCAGCAGGGCTTGTTCCTGCGTTCCAACTAGAGTGTCTGTGAGGGGTTGCAGTGTTGTGGCACCAGCACCAGTGCCTAAGACCCAATTTTTCAGCCCCTGTCTAACAGGGGCGTGTAATTACAATTTTTGATGCAATACTTTGCAGCAGGGCTTGTTCCTGCGTTTCAACTAGAGTGTCTGTGAGGGGTTGCAGTGTTGTGGCACCAGCACCAGTGCCTAAGACCCAATTTTTCTGCCCCTGTCTAACAGGGGCGTGTAATTACAATTTTTGATGCAATACTTTGCAGCAGGGCTCGTTCCTGCGTTCCAACTAGAGTGTCTGTGAGGGGTTGCAGTGTTGTGGCACCAGCACCAGTGCCTAAGGCCCAATTTTTCTGCCCCTGTCTAACAGGGGCGTGTAATTACAATTTTTGATGCAATACTTTGCAGCAGGGCTCGTTCCTGCGTTCCAACTAGAGTGTCTGTGAGGGGTTGCAGTGTTGTGGCACCAGCACCAGTGCCTAAGGCCTAATTTTTCAGCTCCTGTTCAACAGGGGCATGTAATTACAATTCTTGATCTAATATTTCACAGCAGGGCCCTGTGAGGGCTTACAGTGTTTTGGCCACAGCAACACCTAAGGCCCAAATTTCTGCTGAGTATATAGTGCAGGACCCTACTTTCAAACATCTAACTTACAAACGACTCCTACTTGCAAACGGAAGGAGACAACAGGAAGTGAGATGAAATCTACCCCTAAGGAAGGGAAATTCTCTCCTGTAAGAGTTAATATGGGAAAACAATTTCTCCTTTCCACTGATGCTTTCCAATCCTTGTTCCACAAAAAAACCCAAATTTTCAAAAAACATTTTTCATTGGGACAAAAAAGTGAGGTGAAATCTTCTGAAGAGGAGGAAAGACGCAAAACAAATGTCACAGGGGTGATAACCCTTCCCTATGTTTTCCAAAAAGCTTAGAAAAGATTTTTTGGCTGGAGCTAAACACATTAAAAATGTTCAAAATTACAAACAGATTCTACTTAACAACAAACCTACAGTCCCTGTCTTGTTTGCACCGCCTGTATACTGCTGTTCAGAGTATATAGGGACCTTTCCTTATTTTAATTTGGGTGCGGGGTTCCCCTTAATATCCATACAAGACCCAAAGGGCCTGGTAATGGACTGGGGGGTACCCATGCCGTTTGTCTCACTGATTTTCATCCATATTGCCATGACCCGACATGACATTAAACCCGCAAGCAGTTTTAAATGAGATTTTTTCCTTTAAAAATGACATTTGGTGCAGGGACTGTTCTAAACATGGGAAACACGCGTCACTTTACAGGCATACTATAGACACCCCCCAGGTACGATATTTAAAGGAATATTTCACTTTTTTTTTTTTACTTTAAGCATCATTAAAATCACTGCTCCCGAAAAAACGGCCGTTTTTAAAAGTTTTTTTTGCATTGATACATGTCCCCTGGGGTAGGACCCGGGTCCCCACACCCTTTTTAGGACAATACCATGCAAATTAGCCTTTAAAATGAGCACTTTTGATTTCGAACGTTCGAGTCCCATAGACGTCAATGGGGTTCTAACGTTCGTGCGAGCTTGCGGTCCGTTCGCGGGTTCTGGTGCGAACCGAACCGGGGGGTGTTCGGCTCATCCCTAGCCACCAGCTTTGTAGCTTTGCTCCAGTTTTTGTAAATCAACACCAAAGCATTCAATTTATCCTTAGCTCTACAGACACCACCAAAGTGTCATTTAAAAAAGAGTGGGTTGGGAGTGGAAGACCTCTGTGTCCTAGTGCATGAGTGGTTGTGAAAGTGATATTGCAGCATTTGCATTTTTTTTCTTGCATTTTTTACAGAGAGAAGTTGAGAAGCTGCAACTCACTTCTTGAAGTCCCCCCTTAAAGACAAGTAGCACCCTCCTAGATAGGTGCTAGGATTGGGTAAATTTAATTCTGGCTCACTGTAATAAGTGTGGCTGTAATTGATTGTTCTGGTCTGTTCATTGTTTCAGTGGCTGCAGGATTGACTACTTCCCCTTGGTTGTCCTGAAATGGAAGTTAGTGGGCAAGAAGAGTCCAATCAGCAGAGGAATATTTATGCCCAGATGGTGACTGGGAGTCTGAATAAATACTCTGAGACTGAAACCTTGTCTTTTTCCCTAATGAGGAGATCGCAGCCTAGGGAGGGCTGTTGGCTCCCTGGGCCATTCTGCCATGTGCCTGTAGGTTACTGAGGCCTCAGTGGATCTAGCTGGAGGTCTACTTTGCTGAGAGTTGCTGAAGCTGAGTGATTGGCTGTCTTCTGAGGATCTAGTCTGGTACCAAGAGGTGAAAGTGTCTGGAGGATATTGGAAGGAGGCAAAGAATTTTCCCAAGGACATTAGTGAGTACAGGCCAGTGTGAGAGATCCTAGAGACTGTGAGCTCTTGCCATCCCTCTTGTACTAGAGTCAGTGGGTTTAAAAGGGACATTGTGTCCTGTGTCCTGAAGAGCTTAGTCTATTTAATTTCTAGTGAAAGGACTTTGCTTGGATGTCCAAGGAGGAAGAATACTCTCCTCAAAGTGTTACTACAAAGCTCAGTCCCTCAACAGCTTGTGTAAGGACTTGGCTCACAGTTCTGAAGAGAAGGTTCAGTGTCCCCAAATTGTTACTAAGAGTTACTGGAGTATCCTACCATTGCCCACTACCTATCTACATTCTTATTACAGCATCAAGGAAGGCATACCCCTAGACTGGTTAATAAGTTTGAAGAGTGTTCGAAATTGTGTGCCTGGCTGTGAGGAAACTACTGGGAAAAGGGACCCTGGCATCTATTTAGCGGCTCCTACGGGGGGGGGTAACATTACACACACCTAGACTATTTTCCCATTGGGACTTTAACTATGTTTAAACTGGAATTCTTTCCCCTCTATTTCTCTTTCTCTCTCTCTCTGAGTTTCATCTAGGTTTGTGAGATTCAACACCCCTAAATCAAGATCTATTGATGATGAAGCACTGGAAAGTCCAATTGTGGGAACCAAAGAACAAAGACTACCCTGGTGCACCCAAAGTCAAGTTGATAAACAGTCCAGCAGAAGAGGCACTCGCGGGTCTTGTTTCGAACACATTTTTTGGTCGACATTTCAACAAGGCTTTTCTTTCTCAATTGGTAGTCCACTGAATTACTATTTTTGGTAGGTATTTTGGATTAGTTGATATTTTAATAAAGAGTCTGCTCTCTAAGATCTGATGGGTACAAGGAGGAGGTTCTTTAGAACAGGGGTCTCAAACTGGTGGCCCTCCAGCTGTTGTGAAACTACAAGTCCCATCATGCCTCTGCCTGTGGGGAGTCATACTTGTAACTGTCAGCCTTCCAATACCTCATGGGACTTGTAGTTCCACAACAGCTGGAGGGCCACCAGCTTGAGACCCCTGCTTTAGAAGGTTCTTTAGGTTCTCGATGGACTACTCTGCCTTTTTCTGCCACTTTTCTATGTTTCTATGTTCTTTGTTTCTATGTTCCCTAGACTGACAGAAGTATGTTTACTGGACTTAAGAGATGGTATGGTTGAGAGTTCAGTTTCCCTTTAGGCCCTTGATCCATGCTAGAGATAAAATCTACTCTCTGTCCAGCATTCTTCCAGCTCTCACCTGCACAAGCCCTTATGAAGTGGGATCAGTTAAGAAAGGTGGAATCTAAAGAGGCATCAAAGCTCCTTAGATACTACCTAATTTAATCTCAGTTCTCCTCTATTGTGAACATAATTCTATGTTTCCCTTTACATACCTGCATACTGATAATATCTATTCTCAACGCCTCCTGTTTCCAGATTACTTTTCTTTCTCCAACTTGCTTATTCCCCATGGTCCTCAAAGTGAAACACATGTGGCCTTGATGCCAGCAGTTTAAACTCTAACTGGATGACATTTAGTTTGCTAAATAAAGAGTTGCTATGCTAGTGACCTGGGACTTACACAACGCCTTCTCTCTTTATCCTGAGAGGAGAACTGAGTTCTGGTGGAGCAAAGACAAATAAAATATAGGCAGCGGGGAAAGGAGTCAGTTAGGTGAAGAGTCAAAGTTAAAATTCAGATTCACTTGAAACCTTCTAAACATGTAAAATAACAACAGACTATGCATAACAATTCACCCACTCCATGGTTTTTAACATGATCTTTGTAGAAAAAAGCAAGTGTGAAGTTCGCATTAAGTGAACTTGCATGTTTGGTCTTCGAACAAAGAAGATGCAAGCACACAGGTGCTGCCATATCTTGAGTAAAATACACTATAATACCAAAAGTATTGGTACGCCAGCCTTTACACGCACATGAACTTTAATGGCATCCCAGTCTTAGTCCGTAGGGTTCAATATTGAGTTGGCCTGCCTTTTGCAGCTATAACAGCTTCAACTCTTCTGGGAAGGCTGTACATAAGGCTTAGGAGTGTGTCTATGGGAATGTTTGACCATTTTTCCAAAAACGCATTTGCGCATTTGTGAGGTCAGGCACTGATGTGGACGAGAAAGCCTGACTCATAGTCTCTGCTCTAATTCATCCCAAAGGTGTTCTATCGGGTTGAGGTCAGGACACTGTACAGGCTAGTCAAGTTCCTCCACCTCAAACTCATCCATGTCTTTATGGACCTTGCTTTGTTCACTGATCCAAATCATTTGGTGGAGGTGGGATAATGGTGTGGGGTTGTTTTTCAGGAGTTGGGCTTGGCCCCTTAGTTACAGTGATGGGAACTCTTAAGGCATCAGCCTACCAAGTCATTTTGGACTATTTCATGCTTCCAACTCTGTGGGAACAGTTTGGGGACGGCCCCTTCCTGTTCCAACATGACTGCGCACCAGTGCACAAAGCAAGGTACTTTTGGTAATATAGTGTATCTTACATGCAGAAAGGGTTTACAGTAAGCTGTGCAAATGTGGAGTTAGTTCTGGACAATGATAGATTATATTTAAATAGGGCTGAATAAATGCAACAAATATAACTGGCTGTTAGTATTTATAAAAGAAAAGTACATTTTTGATCCAGGGAGTATCCAATACCTTTGAGAGCCTGTAAGGATTTTTTCTCCTGTTATATCAACCAGACTAGCTACAGTATGTAACCACACTAAATAGCTAAAAGTACATGGAAACCCCATTCTAAATCACTACGTTCAGGTGTTTAGAGTTAAGGGTACTATTAATGCTACTGTACATCATACAAGGTATTTTAGACAACTGCATTTCCAAACTTGTGGAAACAGGTTGGGGAAGGTCCTTTATTCTTCCAGGATGACTGTGCCCCTGTGTACAAGCCAGCTCCATAAAGACATGGTTTGATGAGTTTTGATGTGGGGAAACTTGGGTAGTCTGCACAGAGCCCTGACCTGAACCCAAGTGAACACCTTTGAGATCAACTGGAACACCAAGGGCAAACCAGGTCTTCTAGTCCAACACCAGTACCTGATCTCACAAATGCTCTCTATAGATTTTGTTATAGCCTCAAAGGAAGAAGCAACTCCATATTAATGGTTTTGGAATGGCATATCCAAAAACTCATATAGGTGTGATGATCAGTATATGTAACAAATGACTACAGAACTCCATCCGACCGTGTGTAGGCTCCATCACACATTTTCCATCGGATTTTCCGACACACAAAGTTTGAGAGCAGGCTATAAAATTTTCCGACAACAAAATCCGTTGTCGGAAATTCTGATCGTGTGTACACAAATCCGACGGACGAAGTGCCACACATGCTCAGAATAAATAAAGAGATGAAAGCTATTGGCCACTGCCCCGTTTATAGTCCCGATTTTCTGACAACTTTCTGTGACCGTGTGTATGCAAGACAAGTTTGAGCCAACATCCGTCGGAAAAAATCCTAGGATTTTGTTGTCGGAATGTCCGAACAAAGTCCGACCGTGTGTACGGGGCATAACAGTAAAGAACCCTCTATGTAGTTTAAGGTTAAACCTCTTTTCTTCTAATTTTAACCACTCCCGGCCCGTGCTATAGCCGAAAGACGGCTACAGCGTGGGGCTTAATTGCCGGGAGGGCGTCCATGGACGTCCTCCTGTTTACCCGTTCCCCGCACGTGCATCGGGGAAAATCTGTGTTGGCCGTGTCTCTTGGTAAATGGTCAATCACAGCGGCCATTTACCCCACGGTCCGCGTGTTAAATGTTAGATGATCTCAAATATAAACATATGAGATCATCTCTCATTGACGGCTCTCCCTCCTCACACAGAGACCACGTGTGAGGAGGATGAGCTTCTGTGCTGCAGGTCTGTGAGTTCCAACTAACATCTGTGAATTTACAGTAAAAACATCTATCAGTGCCATCTGTCATCAATGCCATCTATCAGTGCTATCTGTCATCAGTGCCACATCAGTGTCATCTGTCATCAGTGTCATGTCAGTGTCACGTGTCATCGATGCCATCTTTCATCAGTGTCACATGTCATCAGTACCATTTTCGTCAGTGTCATGTGTAATCAATGCCATCTGTCATCAGTGTCACATGTAATCAGTGCCATCTGTCATCAGTGTCATGTGTAATCAGTGCCATTTGTCTTCAGTGTCATGTGTCATCAGTGCCTTCTGTCATCAGTGTCGCGTATCATCAGTACCCACCAACAATGTCTAGAAAATTATTTACAGCTGAGGAGGCCTATAATTTTCTTGCGGCCGACAAGAGCAACGGGGAGCTCTTTGCTTCGGATTCCTCTTCAAATTCAGATTTTGAGTCTGACGTTAACTATGAGCCTGTCTTAAGCAGTGGAACACTGACAGCCTTAGAGGAGGATGATAGTCTGCCCGCCAGATGAAGGCGTTCTGGTGAGGAGGCAGTGCCATCCACCAGCACCGCAGTGCCATCCACCAGCACCGCATTACCTTGGCAAGAAAGGCCAAGTACCAGTGGGGTGTCACCTCAGTCCCAAAGGGTTAGGTCCCATGCCAGCCTTCCCTATTCCCTTCAGAACCCCTTGTGGCTTCCTCCTAATTCGGGAGAAGCTAACATTCCCCCTTTCACTGCCCAGCCAGGAGTCCAGTTGGACACAGAAAATTTTTCCCCGATAGATTTTTTCCACTTAGTTTTTACTAGCATCAATTGTGGCCCAGTGCAACCTGTATGCACAATTCATAGCAAGTAACCCAACATCCTATTATGCCCATCCCTACGAGTGGAGAGCCCTAACAGTGGAGGAGTTTAAGATTTTTTGGGCCTCACATTCTGTATGGGACTAACCAAAAAAAATGAATCACGTTCATATTGGTCAACCCTCTCCATCCACCACATGCCCATCTTTTCCTCAGTAATGCCCAGAACCAGATAGCTCATGATTATGAGGTTCCTACACTATAATGATAATACCCAGTGCCCTCCCCAAAATGACCCAAATTATGATAAGCTTTATAAAATTCGGCATCTACTAAATTATTTTTCTGAAATCTTCCCCCAGTTGTTTATCACAGACCAACACATATGGGTGGATGAGTCACTTATCAAATTTACTAGCAGGCTGGGCTTCAAGCACTTTATTCCTACCAAAAGGGCCTGCTATGGGGTGAAGCTGTATAAATTGTGCATCCGAGCCACAGGGTATACATATGCCTTCATGGTAAATGAAGGGAAAGACACCCAGCTGCATCCCCCTAATTGCCCAGACTACATGGGATCAAGCGGGAAAGCCGTGTGGGAACTCATAAACCCACTCCTGCAGAAAGGCTACAATTTGTATGTAGACAACTTCTATACGAGTTTGCCCCTGTTCCGCAACCTTCATAGGAAGAACACTCCAGCATGTGGCACCGTAAGGAAAAAATGGAAGGGCTTTCCGTAAAGGCTCGTCAACAAGAAGTTAAGAAGAGGGGAGACGGTGAGTTTGTGGAATGAGGAAATTTTGTCTGTGAAGTGGAGGGACAGAAGGGTTGTCTACATGCTGTCTTCGATCCACAATAATACCTTCGTGAAGATCACCAGAAGGAATGGCCCAATCCAAAAGCCAACATGTATCCACTAATACAATATGTTTATGGGGGTGTAGACTTCAATGACCAAATGCTCGAACCCTACCTTGCCACAAGACAAACATACCAGTGGTATAAAAAAGTATCAATTTATTTGTTTCATTTGGCCATATACAACACCTATATAATCCGTCGCAACTCCACTGAAAGCCCCAAACCCTTCCTTTGCTACCAGGAGGAAATCACCATTGCCCTTATATTCCTGAATGGCCCACCAGAAAACATTTGATCCGATGTGATTAGCAGACTCTCCCAACGCCACTTTCCCGATAAAATCCCTCCCAGACCAACAGGCCAAAAACGTCAGAAAAAATGCTGGGTGTGCTCCAGAGGAGGAGTTAGAAGAGACACCACTTATTATTGTTCCCAATGTCCTTCCCAACCAGGCCTCTGCATAGGTGACTGTTTCCGCCGTTACCATACTTCAGTAAATTATTAGTGAAGTATGGTAAACATAACCCTCACTTCCTGCCATTTACCTTCACAACCCTTATGCCTCTGCTTGCTCTGTAACTGACCCTGGCTTGTTATTTGACCACGCTTCTGCCTACCGACTCTGTTTATACCTCTGCCTTATCTGAAACTGACCCTGACTTGTTATTCGACCACGCTTCTGCCTACCGATTCTGTACATACCTCTGCCTGATCTCGAACTGACCCTGGACTGTTTGACCATGCTTTTTGCCTGCCTCTTGGACTGATCTTGTACCCTGCTACTGGACTAGTGGGATTGTTTAACACAGGGGTCTCACATATGTGAGGGGCTCCAGAATTGTTTTTCTGGGTGAAGAAAACTATTGCTTTTATTTTCTCATTCCTAGATTAGGGTCTGGAGACTCGGAGGCTTCAAAGAGATTTGAGTGGGAGAAGCCTCAACCCCTGTCCCCATTCTGCCCTGAACGAGGCCCTACTTCTGCCTGCTGCCTGTAGGACCTATGCCATCATGCCTCTGCCTGTCACATGAACTGACCACACCACATGGACCATGTTCCTGCCTACTACCAGGACCAATATTTTGTCACTGCTGACAATCTCTGCCTGCACTGACCCTGGACTGTATATGGACAGTATCCCTGCCTGCTGCCTGTACTGACTATGGACAGTATTCCTGCCTGTTGCCTGGACAATTGCATTCCCTTTTGCTGACCAAGTCCCTGCCTGCTGCCTGGACCAGTGCTATCCTCCTGTGGACAACTGCGTTACTAAAACCACAGGTAATCTTTTGTTTACCCTTTGCTCAGCAGAATGTATTTTGGGGTGTAATTCTAGGTATGTGCATACTATAAGTCCCTAGAACACCTGACGGTTTTCCTTGCATGTTGGGCCACTGTATGTGGCCAGGCTGTAAAAGTCTCACACATGTGGTATCACCATACTTAGGAGGAGTAGCAGAATGTATTTTGGGGTGTCATTGTTGCTATGTACAAGCTATATGTTGGAAATATCTTATAAATGGACAATTTTGTGTAAAAAAAATGCGGTTTCATTTTTTTCCCACATTTTCCAAAAACTTCTGGAAAAAAATGAACCGTTCAAAAGACTCATTATGCCTCATAGATTATACGCTGGGGTGTTAGTTTTCCAAAATGGGGTAATTTTGTGGTTGTTTCCATTGTCCTGATGCTCCCTGCATGTTGGGCCTCTCTATGTGACTAAGCTGTGAAAAAGTCTCACACATTTGGTATTGCCATACTCAGGAGGAGTAGCAGAATGTATTTTGGGGTGTCATTTTTGGTATACACATGCCATGTGAGGGAAATAACCTATTACAATGACAATTTTGTGGGAAAAAATCTTAATTTTGCAAAGAATTGTGGGAAAAAATGACAACATCAAAACCTCACCATGCATCTTACTAAAGGCCTTGGAATGTCCACTTTCAAAAAAGGGGTCATTTGGGGGGTATTTGTACTTTCCTGGCTTGTTCTGGTCGCAAGAAATGAGATAGGGCTCTTTCACACCAATGTGTCCGTGTACGGAGCCCGCTCTGCTCAGCGGGGGATCGCTCTGTTGATCCCCGCTGAGTAGGCAGATGACAGGTCTGTCTCTGCACAGTGTGCAGGGACCGACCTGTCAGAGCGTTGCTCTCCCCTATGGGGGATCAGATGAAGATGGACCGTAGAGTCCTTCCTCACCCAATCCGATCCGCAGACGGATGGAAAAAGAGGTTTTTCCTCCGTCACACATTTTCGGATTGGAGCGGGTCAGATGTCAGCGGACATGTCACCGCTGACATCCGTCCCTCCATAGACCTCTATGGAGTGTCCGTTCAGGTCTGCCTAAAAAACTGACAGGTGGACCTGTCCGTGTGAAAGGGGCCATAGGCCACCAGTACATAAGGTGTGATCATATTTTTATGATTTGCACCACAGCTTGTAGACTCTCTAACTTTCACACAGACCAAATAATATCCACTAATTTGGGTTATTTTTTACCAAAGATATGTAGCAGTATAAATTGTGGCCAAAATTTATGAAGAAAAATTAATAATTTGCAAAATTTATCACAGAAACTAAGAAAAATTTGTTTTTTATCAAATTTTCATGTCTTTTTTCATTTATAGCGGATGATCAAGAAACGCATACATGCCGCCAGATGTACACCAAGTAGCATCTCCACTCCCGCCGGGCATCGTACCTACTAATTTAATGTGGATTGGGGATTATACCCTGTCCAAATTACCTAACAACTAACTTCCTGATATTAATACTCAACTCAACCATATGTCAAAATATTTAGTTTATCCTAATATATGGCCAACCAAAGTTATATGCAAATCTTGGCTCTGACACCCTCCAACCTCCAGAACCTACCTGTTCATCCTTTGGTGTGCTGGACAGTCCCATTAACAAACAATTTTTACAGCTAGCAATTAAAAAGAAGCTTATCTAACACCTAGGAGTCATTTAAAGCCCATTGTACCCTTAAATATCCCCAAAACCACCTTAATTACCGTATGGCGCCAATGATATTTGACATCAATGATGATACGTACATTTCATGAAAATGAAAACTATGTACCCCATACTTATTTGTACTGGGGGGTTATCTGGGGACCCCCTTATTATAAAAGGGTGCTTTCAGATTCTGATTATTCCACTCCCAGACCCCCAGGAGGAATGAGTTTTCAGAATTTCCGCACAGATGTTTAAACGAAAACCTAAAGGCCAGCTAAAGTCTTGCTCCTAATGTTCTTATTCCTGTTTTTTTTTATTTTTTATGGGCTTTTGATGCAGTCCAGGACTGAATGTTTATCCTTGCAAAATCTACCAGGGTGCAAATAGCAGGTACACTTGATTGAAACGGTGCCGCTTGTTGACTGATAATGCGTGTGGCTTCTCTGTGTGAACATTGTCAACATGCACCGTGAAGTTGGATGCCTGAAATGATAACAGTGCTGAAGCATTGTAAACAACAGAGGCAGCACAGTGTGCAACCTCCACCAAGCCTGCTTTCGGAACTTCTGTTGCCTTTGGCGTATTGGGAAAAAAGCTCCCCTCCCCCCTTCCCTTTGCTCTCCATGTAACGTTCACAATGTTGCCGCCGACTCCTGCGGGTTAATGCAAATTGTGACTCGATCAGACAGATGTACGTCAAAATTAGAGAAAACATTTCAACCATCATTTAGACGTTAACCCCGAGGAACGGCTTGATTTAAGCTATTGACAACACAAATGAATTCAGGGATTCAGTCGGGGAGAGACTGTTAAACCCAATACGCCATGGCAGAGGCTGTGCAGATCCCTTTCATGTAGAGGTATCTGTATTAATCTGTGGTTTTCCACTGTCCGCACATTATTCTAAGGAAGGGAAAAAAATGAAATCAATAGGAGGGGATGACAGGGAAGACCAGAAATTTATTCTCTTGTGAGAATAATAGAACATCAGTGGAATATAAAGAATAAGAGAGCAATTTAAAATGCACCTCTAGCCGTTGAAGGAACAATATGCCCAGCCAGACAGGGAGGGTTGAGTTGAAAGATTTTAGGAAATTTGTGAAGACTGTTATATATGTCCCATTTAAGCCCCATCTCATGTAATAGTTAAAGTAAACCTGTTGCTTTCAATATTAAACATGATAAATAATAAGTACATCACTGATGTGCGTGAAAGTGCTGGACTGCTAGAAATAAAAGTTGATTACGACATCTTTTCCACTTTGGTTATCTGCTGGCACGTCGCTATCTTTTTGAAAAATGTATTTATGTCAGGTTGGTGGTACTATGGGTCCTCTCATCTTATCTATGCGCCATGGTTCCTTTTGTTGGAGGGGGTGGGGGCATTTACGCCTTCCCACAACTCCCTGGGCAGATACCCATTGGCCTGTTATAATTTGAAAGTCTTTGAATAATTTATCATTTCTATCTACTAGAAGCTGATCTATACCATATCAATAGCATTTACTCCTAAAGAAGTGAACTAGGTTCATGAAAAGTGCCAAGAATTGGAATGCATTTGATTTTGGCATTGATAATTATTATTATGCATATTTTGTCTTAATTTGGAAGCTCTAGTTAAAGCAGATTTGTTAGCTCATTTCATTAAGGCATGTTTTTTACACATACTGTTACAGTTTATTTTAACTGTACTGTTGTATGGGTTGTACCTCATATGAAGTCCCATGGGCATTGGAATTACTATTGTAGATTATGATGGATCAACCGTAACATGATTTTTCCTTCACAGAATCAGACTGGTGGTCGAGATCTAATATAAGTGATGCTATGCTGGTACTGGCTGCTACCTCTCTGATAGAGACAAAGGAAGTGCTTGCCAGATAGTCAATTCCATCATTAAAAAGCCTTTTTGAAACATTTAATGATTAGGAGCATCAAATACATCTAACCCATTTTGGGGGAAAGGGGCCTCCCCCTTCTTCAGGGCTTGAGCAGTCGATCATGACAGGATGCACTGGGGGACCCTTGTTAAGACTTGATGAAGACTAATGTCTTCTGACAGCACTAAAGGCAGTCAACTGAGTACATGAAACCATGTGTGAAAACAATTGGTAGGTCTCAATATATAGGCAACCAAAGTTATATACAAATTTTGACTTTCCCTGAAAAGATTGTGCTTGGCTCTGTCCTCTCCAATCTCCAGAGCCTTTCATGTTGGTCCTTGGATGTGCTGGACAGACCCATTAACCAACAAGGAGGCTTGGAGGGGGTAGGACCATTGACATTGCTATCTCCTTTTTTTAATTGGTATGTTTGTTTTTTCCTTTTACACACAACAATTAAAACTAGCTTCTGTAGCACACAGAGCAAAAAAAAAAAAAAAAACACAAAAAAAAACAGAGCACAGTTAATATAATAACAGCGTAGACAATATCCAAAAGGCGTGGTATGGAAGCCTCCCAAAGCACTTGAAGTGTGAGCTGGCAGGTATCAAGGAGGAGCTCTTCCCTATGGGTATCTCAATTAACAAAGTAACATAGAGCAAAAGGTAATACATTAGATACAGGGCCCACCCGTTACCTCTATGTACTGCTAGGGATGGTCCACTCCAAAAAAAATAAATAAGGGGGGGGGGGATTTGGGTTACTGTTTAATCTCAAGGTTCACGTTACAGTGTTCCACTGGGTACCTTCCTGATGCCCCACTTGTGGTGAAGCTCCAGGACAAGGGGTTGTCTTCGGCCACCTCCGGTCAAGGCAAACTCGCAATCCAGGAGGGGGTTCAGCAAGCTGTGTCAGCAGTATAATCTGCTGAAAAAGTAAAGTCAAACTAGTAAAACCAGGTTTTGCTAAATTGTTCTTCTTTATGATGGGAGGACGCCAGCATTTTTTCCATGGTACAAATTTTGTGACCCTAGACCACCATGGGGTCAGTATCATCTGTTTCCAGAACAGAGGTATACAGGCCTTGGGTGGATTAGGCAGCTGAATAGTGAAATGGCGTTTGTATTGCTTGGAGGACATGGGGGCCAGATATAACTGGTAAAACCAGCCCAATTTTGACTTTAATGCTTTTTGCTAACAGTGTAAAAGTATAATAACTTGTGAAAATGGAAACTTATAATTTCTGCTACTTCTAGCTATTATCGGGGATTACATTTACCATTTGCACTAATGCAATGCACAAAACTATTATCACTAATCATTTGCCCTATATGCACTAATGCCAGCATGTAGAGAAGGAAGCTTGTGTGGAAGCAGTGGTCTCTTTAGAGAGATTTGACATGCCACCTACTCAGTCAGAGCCAGAGTTGCCCTGTCAGCAAGGGGCATACACTTTTCTGATTGTGAAGCTAAAGGTCTGACTCAGCAGGGAGTTTGCTGGACCTTTGTAAAGAGACCACTGCTTTCACAAAGAGAGCAAAAGTCCTTTTCTGCAGAATTGTGACAGGAGAAAGACTACTCAGGTTTGGCTGCTGTAGCAGGGTGACCCTGTGCCACTGGGTGAAATGGTGGTTTAAGCCAGATTCTTTAGGAAGCAAGCCCACTAATGCAGTGGCAGCTGGTGCTCAAAATTTTTGGGGGGTGCAAACAAACTGAAAAATTTTGAAAAATACTGAAACAGAAACATCATATGTAGCCACTGTGCCCATCATATGCAGAGTCTGTGCCCATCATATGCAGCCAACTGTGCCCATAATAAGTAGCCAACTGTGCCCATCATATGCAGCCAACTTCGCCCATAATATGCAGTCTACTGTGCCCATCATATGCAGCAAACTGTGCCCATCATATGCAGCCAACTGTGCCCATCATATGCAGCCTCTGTGCCCATCACATGCAGCCTCTGTGCTCATCAAATTCAGCCATCGTGCCCATCATATACAGCCTCTGTTCCCATCAATTGCGGCCTCTTTGCCCATCAAAGGCAGCCAACTGTGCTCCATCAATTGCAGTCTTTGTGCTCATGATATGCAGCCACTGTGCCCCCCCGCCCGCCTGCTGTCTGCCCGGCACTTACCCCATCGCGCTGGTGGGTCAGGAAGGTCAGGCGGTGAGCTGTGGGACATGTAGCTCAGCGATGGATGCTGTGTCCTCTGTGCGTGTCTTGTTCCTGTTCTGCACAACGGCCAATGGGATCACCTCTACTTTCAGCCAATCAGGTGCCCAGTATTACATCCAGGCCTCCTGATTGGCTAAGAGGCGGTTCTGTGTTAGCAAAGCAAATATTCATTTGATTTGCTAACACTCCTGGGTGCACTGCGAGCACATTGGTTTGCGCTCACATTGCACCTTTTTTGAAGCCTATGGCCGCCGCCGCTGTAATTCAGGAGCCCGAACCCGACAAGGGGCCGGACACCTGAATGGGGGTGGCTACAGCGGCCTTGGATAGATTCATGCAATGCATGAATTTATCTATAGTACACAGAGGGGGTGGCTGGAGAGAGGGGGCAGTGCCCCTTTTGGACGCACCGCCACTGCACTAATTGCAAAGGTGTGTGCTGACTTCATATGAGGGCCAGAGATAAAGCTCAGAGCCCCACCCTTCCGAGGGAGTCAGTGTGTAATGGGAGCCAGGAGAGGTGCTGGTCTGCACCATGGTGTTCAGGTCTGAACAGAGCAAGGCCCGAGCCTGAGAGAGAGTCCATGAGAAACAAAAGCAGCAAGGAAGCTGTACAGAGAGAGTCCATGGGGGACAAGAGCAGCTAGGAAGATGTAAGGAAGACACAGAGCTGAGGTGCAGCGTTTGTGCATAAACACTGGGACGTTCTTCATGATCAGGAGGACCACAAAGGTATTAAAGTTCAGGAAAGACCCTGAAGAGGTACATGGAGCAGTAAAGCTGCAACAAGAGAGCCCGGAGGCTAAATGGTATGTTTTGCAGTGATGGTGAGAAGTGAGAACTCCCTGCTTGGGAAGACATGCCTTTTTGATGTTTGTTTAAATAAAAGTAGGCTGGAAAGCCCTGAAAACTATATTTGGCATGGAGTAAACTTACTGCTTTGGTGCTACCATTGAGCTAAGAAACCCCAACGTGTCACTCTGTTTCCTGAAGAAACTGAACTGTAAGACCTTGTATTTTTGGTTTTGACACACATGGAATTTATTTAGCCAATATAAACTTTAGGTTCAGCCTACACTTATACTTTTTTCCCCTTCCCCTGGTCCAAACTAATCCACCCTCCCCCTCCACAGATGTGAACTTATCATGATGCAATAACTGCTGTTCTGCTGTCTGTTTACATCCAGCAATGAAAGGCATTGCTGTCCTGGCTGAGCCTACCTATTACAGACCCAAAGACTTCTATAGGTCTGTCTCAGATCATTTCCGGCCTTGAGACAGCCCCATAGAGATATAGGGAGCACCAATGTGCAGGCACAGCAAGTAAAATGAAGACTTGCACGCCAGTCTTCCATCTTTCCCTCAACTCTGACCAGTTTCTCAGTCCTGACTGCTGAAAAACATCCCCACAGCATGATGCTGCCACCAACATGTTTCACTGTGAGGATGGTGTTCTTTGGGTGATGTGATGTGTTGGGTTTGCGCCAGACATAGCATTTTCTTTGATGGCCAAAAAGTTTAATTTTTTTTTCTCATCAGACGAGAGCACCTTCCTCCATACATTTTGGGAGTCTCCCACATGCCTTTTTCGCAAACTCAAAATGTGCCATTTTGTTTTTTGCTGACAGTAATGGCTTTCTTCTGGCCACTCTGCCATAAAGCACAACACTATGGAGCGTACGGCTTATTGTCATCCTATGTACAGATACTCCAGTCTCTGCTGTGGAACTCTGCAGCTCCTCCAGGGTTACCTTAGGCCTCTGTGCTGCCTCTCTGATTAATGCCCTCCTTGAGTTTTGGTGTTCGGCCGTCTCTTGGCAGGTTTGCTGTTGTGCCATGTTCTTTCCATTTGGTTATGATAGATTTGATGGTGCTCCTAGGGATCATCAAAGATGTGGATATTTTTTTATAACCTAACCCTGACTTGTACTTCTCAACAACATTGTCCTTTACTTGTGTGGAGAGTTCCTCGGTCTTCATGGCAGTGCTTGGTTAGTGGTGCCTCTTGCTTAGGTGTTGCAGCCTCTGGGGCCTTTCAAAAAGGTGTGTATATGTAATGACAGATCAAGTGACAGTGAGATTGCACACAGGTGGACATCATTTAACTAATTATGTGACTTCTGAAGGTAATTGGTTGCACCAGAGCTTTTTATGGGCTTCATAACAAAGGGGGTGAATACATACGCACATGCCAATTATGTTTTTTATTTCTGAAAAATAGTTTTATGTATATATTTTTTTAATTTTACTTCACCAACTTAGACTATTGTGTTCTGATCCATCACATATAATTCAGATTAAAAACATCAAACTAAAGGCTGTAATGTAACCAAATAGGTAAAAAGCCGGGGGGGGGGGGGGCGAATACTTTTGCAAGGCACTGTACTTAATGATGGAAACCTGAGCGAGCCTGGGACAATGCACACAGCCACCCTGATGAAATTAACTTCACATCAGAGCCCCCACCTTTTTCATCAGAGTCCCCCCATCACATCACAGTTCCACCCTTCACATCACAGTCACCATGTTATGTCAGAGGCCCCATCCCAGTAGAGCCCCCTCTATACATCAGAGGACCCCATCACATCAGATTTACCCCTATACATCAGAAGCCTCCTATACACAGGGTCTCCATCACATTAGACTACCCCCATTACATCAAAACCTTCCGATCACATCAGAATCTCCCCATCACCACAGAGTTCCCCTATTACAGAGCCCCCCCAATCACATAGTCCCCCCCATCACAGAGACCTCCCAATCACAGAGTCCCCCATTCACACAGCCTCCCCTTCACAGAGACCTCCCAATTACACAGCCTCCCCCATCACAGAGACATCCCAATCACACAGTCCCCCATCAGAGAGTCCCCCCATCTCAGAGACATCTCAATCACATAGTCCCCCATCACAGAGCCCCCCCAATCACACAGCCTCCCCTTCACAGAGACCTCCCAATCACACAGTCCCCCATCACAGAGCCCCCCAATCACACAGCCTCCCCTTCACAGAGACCTCCCAATCACACAGTCCCCCATCACAGAGACATCCCAATCACACAGTCCCCCATCACAGAGTCCCCCCATCACAGAGACATCTCAATCACACAGTCCCCCATCACAGAGCCCCCCCCCCAATCACACAGCCTCCCCTTCACAGAGACCTCCCAATCACACAGTCCCCCATCACAGAGCCCCCCAATCACACAGCCTCCCCTTCACAGAGACCTCCGAATCACACAGTCCCCCATCACAGAGACCTCCCAATCACAGAGTCCCCCAATCACACAGTCCCCCCATCACAGAGACATCTCATTCACACAGTCCCCCATCACAGACACCTCCCAATCACACAGTCCCCCATCACAGAGTCCCCCCCCATCACAGAGACATCCCAATCACACAGTCCCGCATCACAGAGCCCCCCCAATCACACAGCCTCCCCTTCACAGAGACCTCCCAATTACACAGTCCCCCATCACAGAGACCTCCCAATCACAGAGTCCCCCAAACACACAGTCCCCCCATCACAGAGACATCCCAATCACACAGTCCCCCATCACAAAGCCCCCCAATCACACAGCCTCCCCTTCACAGAGACCTCCCAATCACACAGTCCCCCATCACAGACCCCCCCCCCCAATCACACAGCCTCCCCTTCACAGAGACCTCCCAATCACACAGTCCCCCATCACAGAGACCTCCCAATCACACAGCCCCCTATCACAGAGTCCCCCCATCACAGAGACATCCCAATCACACAGTCCCCCATCACAGAGACCTCCCAATAACACAGTCCCCCATTACAGAGACCTCCCAATCACACAGTCCCCCATCACAGAGCCCCCCAATCACACAGCCTCCCCTTCACAGAGAACTCCCAATCACACAGTCCCCCCATCGTAGAGACCTCCCAATCACACAGTCCCCCATCACAGAGACCTCCCAATCACACAGTCCCCCATCACAGAGACCTCCCAATCACACAGTCCCCCATCACAGAGACCTCCCAATCACACAGTCCCCCATCACAGAGACCTCCCAATCACACAGTCCCCCATCATAGAGACCCCCAAATCACACAGTCCCCCATCATAGAGACCTCCCAAACACACAGTCCCCCATCACAGAGTGACCCAATCTCACAGCCCCCTCTTCACATCAGAGTTCTACTTTTTGCCACCTCAGCATGGCAGAGGGTATTAGGGGGAATCTGTCTTGCATGCCGCCTGCCCTGGATAAAAATCATGTGTTGCTATGGTGTAGCCGCCGGCCCTGTGGCATCATGGAAACTTATGACGCTGATCCAGGGCAAACTGGGTCTCGTGCTTGTGACACCCAGGGGTTGCTTTAATCTGCACTTTGCAGTTCAAAGTGTATACAGTAAATCCTTAGATGGGATTTATAGTGTTATGTTCATGTAGCTTCTGATTTATTATTGCCAGGACTTTTTTTTCCTCGGGTAAATATGATCTATTGCATAACATTTGCGTTCAACACACATACTTCCATAAACAGAATTTATAGTGTTTTGGTATACATATTCTTATTTATTATATACGGGGGCCAAAAAATACAAAATTGTATTTTTTTAATTCATTTTATGTCGGGTAAACATGAAATATTGCATATAAATATTTAATATTCACCACTGGTAGCCAGAGGCAAAGCACCAGCTTTTCTGATAACTGATTTACTGCCATGAATGTTGTGAATAGACCAGCAAGAGCAGGAGATCAAATGACTTTCACACAGCTAAATGATTTGCCAAGCAGAGATGGGATGTGTCTAAAATAGTCAATTAGACACAGGCAGCCGGCAAGTAGTCAGTTAGTGCTGAGCTTTCTGATGAGGGAGCGTGCCATGGACACCAACTATTAAAAGTGTGTTTATTAAAAAAAGATTTCAATGAATGAAAAAAAAAATATATATAAAACAACAGTTCATTACTGTGCAATAAAATTAACGGACAATTACTATACTTTCCCATAAAAGAGCTCTGTGGTTACAGCATACACTTTAACTGTATAACATCAGCATTGTAAAGTAATACAAATAATTGTTATAGTTGACGATCTAATATAAGCTTAATTGAAAAATGTCCTTTTTATATTGTGATTTCTGTCTGTCTGCTGGCCTTCTCTTTCCACAACTTCCTGGATTCCCTGCATGCTTTGCAACTTCTCCCTTGCTGTTTACTTTTGTTTTTTAAGGACTACATATCCCATGGTACCTTGTTGCCTGCTAATATGAATTCCTATATTGACTCCACTTCCTTAAACTCTTCCTCTCAGCACCTTTGTAGTTTAGAAGGTAGGGTCTGTGAAATGTGTGACATCATCCCTCTTCCAAAAAAAAACCTGATGGTTTTCCCATCACCAAACTCCCATTCCCTAACCTGTTCACCAGTGGTGGTCACTCCATAAGGGGCGAAGAGGTGCCGCCCCCCTAATCCATGCACCCGGCCCCTAATCTACATGCAGGGCACTGGACGCATGGATCTCAATGGGGTTTTTTTTTGTTTGAAGCACATGGTTAAAGTCTGAGGCTCTGATTGGCTTCAAAAAAGGGTGGGCTTGGGCGCAGAGCACTGCGCCCTGAGCCCACCCAGTTGTATGACAATAGCAAATTAATATTAGCTATTGTCTTCCTGCTTCTCCTCCTGGCCAATCAGGAAGTGGGTCCTGATACCCAATTGGCCGAGAGGAGAAGTGACCATATTGCCCGGCACTGGGGAGGATGTACAGGGAGATCCAGGAGATGGCTGTACTCATCGGAGCGATCTCTCTTCTCTGCATCGCCACCAACACAGCCAGCCACAACAAGCCAGAGCCAGACCACCTGAGTACCACCCGCCGACCGACCCATGGAGAGTATGATAGGGATAGGGACATAGGGATCTGATAACTGTCCGACTGACCAAATGGGGATGGAACCAAAATGGAGCACTAGCCGCCACTGCTTCTGACACTGCTAAAGTCTGATTGGTTGTCACTTGGAATGTCCTTATTTGTCAGCTTTGCAGTAGGCAAAAGCATAATGTATATTTATACACCTATAGGCCCAAAAACATTTTGCTCTTAAGGTGGTTGTAAACCCTTAGATATACCCAGTGAAGTGACTACTCTCAGCTGATACACAAAAATGAAATAAATCCTACTAAATAGATTGTACCTGATTATCTGCAGCTCTCTCTCTTGTACATCTTTATAACCACTTCCAGACCAATTCTGGCACTTCTCTCCTACATGTAAAAAATCATCATTTTTTGGCTAAAAAATTACTTTTTTTTTTTTTGGAAAACAAACACTTTCATGAATTAAAAAAAAAACACTAAAGTTAGCCTAATTGTTTGGTATAATGTGAAAGATGATGTTATGGCGAGTAAATATATACCTAATGCCGCGTACACACTACCGGACTTTACGGCAGACTTTTACGAGGGACTTTCCGAATGAACGGACTTGCCTACACACGATCAACCAAAGTCCGACGGATTCGTACGTGATGACGTACACCGGACTAAAACAAGGAAGTTCATAGCCAGTAGCCAATAGCTGCCCTAGCGTCGGTTTTTGTCCGTCGGACTAGCATACAGACGAGCGGACTTTTCGACCTGGACTCGTGTCCGTCGAAAAGATTTGAAACATGTTTGATTTCTAGGTCTGCTGGAGCCCACACACGATCGAATTGTCCGACGGACTCTGGTCCATAGGACCAAGTATGCCGTAAAGTCCGGTCGTGTGTACGTGGCATAACATGTCACACTTTAAAATTGCGCACACTCGTGGAATATTGCCAAACTTTGTACTTAAAAATCCCCATGGCGACGCTTTTACATTTTTTACAGGTTACCAGTTTAGCGTTACAGAGGAGGTCTTGCACTAGAAATATTGCTCTAACATAGGTCGTGATACCTCTCATGCGTGGTTTGAACACCATTTACGTATGCAGGCTTGACTTACCTACGCATTCACTTCTGTGTGCAAGCACGTGGGGACAGGGGCACTTTAAAAAATATTATTGTTTATTTTATTATATTTATTTAATTTTTTTTTTTTTTTTACACTTTCCCTTTCATTTTTTTTTTGCTATTACAAGGATGTAAACATCCCTTGTAATAGGAATAGGGCATGACAGGTCCTCTTTACAGAGAGATCTGGGGTCTATAAGTCCCCAGATCTCTCTTCTAGACTAGAAAGCCTAAGATAACAAAGCTTTCCAGCTAAAAAAAGGCAGCATTTACATCTGCCAGCCCCGGAAGTGACATCACAACATTGCTCCCAGTCTCCGAAGGTCATAGAGATGACCGGGGACCATCTGGTCCTCAGTCAGCTCTAGGGTAAATGGCCAGCACCAGCTGATTCCTTCTCCAGCTCCCTGATCACGCGGGCAGCGGGAGGGGGGGAAGTCCCCTCCCGCCGCCTGTAAAAACAATCAAGCGGCTAAACAGCCGATATGTTTGTTTTTACATTGCGGGGAATTGCCAGCAGAAAAAAAACTATATCTGAATAATGCCTGCAGCTGCAGGCATCATTCCGATTTAACCACTTAAAGCCAAGGATGTCATATGATGACCACCTAGTGTTAAGTGGTTAAAACACACAAATCAAAGGATTTTTCTCAGCTCCAGCAGTCAGAGGGCAGAGACCTGATGTCGCACATTGCACAGACTACAGAAGAAAGATCGGTGTGACCTGAGACCTGAGTCCTGAGTGAAGGGAAAGGACACATCCCTCTCTACACAGAATAATAGGGAAAATGTACAACTAAAGCTGTCAACCATCTTGCTACTTAATTCACTTTTGATGTTCCAAGCAAACTCCCCCATCCATCCATGGATTATTTTTTGAGAAATCACTTTGAAAAACACAACCTATCACTTCTGGCCTGAGCCATCTTGAGTAAGGGCAGATGATTCATGTAGCATTTACTTCCTGGAATACACCTGCGCTTAGCTGAGGCATGCAAGCAGGAGAGGATGTGCTTAGCTGAGAAAGCCCCTCCTCCCCTACTGAAGACCCCTGGGATGTATGATATCATTTGCCTAGGTAGGGAAACCAGGAAGTAACTGATATGATCTACTTTCCTATCCATTTACTAATGCTAGCAGCATAAGGATTAAAAATAGTCATTGTTGATTGAGAAGGTGAAGTTCCACTTTAAGTAAAGGTTAAAAAAAAGGTTAAATGTCAACAAATTTTATTATAAGAGTTTTTTTTTACTTGTAAGGTTACTTTAAAGTGTTTAAAAGCAGACCTTTCACTAATGCCGTGTACACACGAGCAGACTTTAGACGAGCGGTTCTTAACCTGGGGGTCGATTGCCGATTTGCCAGGGGGTCGCGAATGCTGGCCGAGACAGACCCGAAGATACTGTGTTACGCCGGAGTCTGTCCGTCTCGGCCAGCGAGATGTCACTTCCGGGAGAGGAGAGACCGCACGGAAGTGACGTTCCATTAGCGCCATCTTGGTACTCTCGTCCGCAGTGAGGCTACACTTAGAAGTCGGCAAGCGGACATCTTTTTACACCCACCGAAGTCCGCTTGCTGAGGACAAGTCTACCAAGATGGCGGCGACGAAAAGTCTTTTCCGGTTAACACAGACGGCTTGCTGATTCTGACGGAACATCAGTGATTTGGTAAGTCAGAGATACTAATTAATAAAAGCATTTTTGTACATTGCCGCCACTGTGCCATCAAACGCCGCCACTGTGCCATCAAACGCAGCCACTGTGCCCATCAATTTTTGCCACTGTGCCCATCAATTGCCGCCACTGTGCCCATCAGTTGCCGCCACTGTGCCATCAAACGCAGCCACTGTGCCATCAAACGCCGCCATTGTGCCATCAAACGCAGCCACTGTGCCATCAAACGCCGCCACTGTGCCATCAAACGCCGCCACTGTGCTATCAAACGCAGCCACTGTGCCATCAAGCGCAGCCACTGTGCCCATCAATTGTCGCCACTGTGCCATCAAATGCAGCCACTGTGCCCATCAATTGTCGCCACTGTGCCATCAAATGCAGCCACTGTGCCCATCAATTGCCGCCACTGTGCCCATCAATTGCTGCCACTGTGCCATCAAACGCAGCCACTGTGCCATCAAACGCAGCCACTGTGCCATCAAACGCAGCCACTATGCCCTCAAACGCCGCCACTGTGCCATCAAACGCAGCCACTGTGCCATCAAACGCCACCACTGTGCCATCAAACGCTGCCACTGTGCCATCAAACGCAGCCACTGTGCCATCAAACGCAGCCACTGTGCCATCAAACGCCGCCACTGTGCCATCAAACGCCGCCACTGTGCCATCAAACGCCACCATTGTGCCATCAAACGCCGCCACTGTGCCATCAAACGCAGCCACTGTGCCATCAAACACCGCCACTGAGCCATCAAACGCCGCCACTGTGCCATCAAACGTCGCCACTGTGCCATCAAATGCAGCCACTGTGCCATCAAGCGCCGCCGCTGTGCCCATCAATTGTCACCACTGTGCCATCAAATGCAGCCACTGTGCCCATCAATTTCTGCCACTGTGCCATCAAATGCAGCCACTGTGCCCATCAATTGTCGCCACTGTGCCCATCAAACGCAGTCACTGTGCCCATCAAGCGCAGCCACTGTGCCCATCAAATGCAGTCACTGTGCCATATCAAATGCTCCCACTGTACCATCAAATGCTGCCCCCGTGCCATATCAATGCTCCCATTGTGCCCCACCGCCCGCCGTCTGCCTGGCACTTACCCTGTCTCTCGATGGGGCATTTTATTCATTTGTAACTTATATGTTAAATAAATATTTTGCGCTGTATATTACAGATTGTTTTTGTGATTAATCACTACGCTTTAAGATGTTAAATTTGTAGGAATGAAAATACATCCTGCATATCAGATATTTATATTTCGATTCAACAGTCGCAAAATTACAGCAATGAAATGACCAACGAAAATAATTTTACTGTTAGGGGTCCCCACAACTTGGGAAATTTTATCAAGGGGTCACGGCACTAGCAAGGTTGAGAACCACTGCTTTAGACGGACTGAACTCCGAAGGACTTTTTGACGGACTTTCGACGGAGTTCTGACGCAACGGACTTACCTACACACGATCACACCAAAGTTCGATCATTTCGAACGTAATGATGTACAACCGGACTAAAATAAGGAAGTTGATAGCAGTATCCAATAGCTGCCCTAGCGTCGGTTTTAGTACGTCAGACTAGCATACAGACGAGCGGATTTTTTGACCGGACTCGAGTCCGTTGGAAAGATTTGAAACATGTTCCAAATGTAAAGACCGTCTGATTTTCGTCAGAAAAGATCCGCTGAAGGTCCAATGAAGCCCGGACACGGTCGGATTGTCTGACGGATTTGTTCCGTCGGACCAGTCCGGTTGAAAAGTCCGGTCGTGTGTACACGGCATAAGTGTTCTTTCTCTGTGTTGTTTCTCCCTCCCTTTCAATCTTGCATATAATTACTGTTTGTTTCATACAAGAAAAAAAAGGAATTTTGTTGGGGTACCCTCCCACTTTTTTATTCCTCCCCTGGGCCAAAAATGACGTAGTCCTTGGCTGCCCTCAGTCTCCTGGAATTTCCATGTCACACATCCCAGGAGGCTTCAGGACAGTCTACTTAGTTGGCTCCCAAATCCAACATGGCGGGTTGCAAAAAACAAACGCTGGAAAAACTTCTGGTGCAAGGAGGGCAGTTCTAGCCTCCAAGTGCTAGTAATTTATGTTTTTTGTATCCTATAGGGACAGTACTTGGAGCGACTGAATTTTTTGTTGAATAGGCAAGTGGAAGTTTCTTTTCACCTAACATAATATGCAGATTGAAGCTCACCCCTTTGTTCTGCAGATGAATGAAACAAAGAATAAAAGTATGTGTATGGGGGTAATAAACCACCACCAAACCTGCGCAAATGGCAAAACAAATATACAATAATAGTGACAATGAGAGCAGCTTGTTGTAAATAAAAATAATGCCGCGTACACACGGTCGAATTTTCCGACGGGAAATATTGGATGTGAGCTTGGTGGCTGAAAGTCCGACCGTGTGTACGCTCTATTGAACATTTGTTGGCGGACTTTCTGCCAACAAATGTTGACTAGCAGGTTCTCAAATTTTCCGCAACAAAACTTTTTTGTCGGACTTTCCGATTGTGTGTACTTAAGTCCGTCGCACAAAAGTCCATGCATGCTCGGAATCAAGTACGAGCCGGAGGCGCTCGGTCTTGTAAAACTAGCGTTCGTAATGGAGATATCACATGACTATTGAACTTCCTTTTTATTGGCTCGTCGTACGTCTTGTACGTCACCGCGTTCCCACGTTCGTAATTGTTGGCCAACATTTGTGTGACCGTGTGTATGCAAGACAAGTTGGAGCCAACAACCTTCGAACAAAAATCCATGGTTTTGTTGTCGGAAAGTCCGATCGTGTGTACAGGGCATTAGCGAAGAGAAAAAATCAATCAAAAATGTATTAATTTGAACCGCGTTCTCTCAAGAAAAACATTTTAAAGTGCAAACGTTGAAAGTGCATCAAACAATGTCAGCAAACACAATCATATGTATATGGTGTAAAAAAATATATATGTGTAAAGTCCACAAAATATCTGTTGAGTGTCCAATCAAAGTGAATAATCAGAAATTGCATGTAAATCTTCCTGTTCTCGGTGAACAACAAAGAATAGATCTTCCACCACCATCACCTGCCCCACATCCTACTCACCAGAATCCCATGACACCCATTACAGGTAGTCATAAACGCCTGTGAATAATACCAGTGGAGAATCGTCACAGCCACAGTACCGGTCCGCACGGATGTTCAATCAGGATCCCATGAAACCCATTACAGGTAATCATGAACGCTTGTAGGTAATCCCAATGTGGAAATTCTCATGACCACAGCATCGATCCGAACAGGTATCCAAGGATTAGTGGAAAAAGGCAAAGAAATAAAGGGCTTCCATGGTGAAGTATATCGCAATTTATTCGAAAAATGATTTAAAATAGGCTAAAAACAAGTCTGCATTGCAGCTTTAAACATCCATGTGTTGGAAACGCCGTTAGCGTTTTTACTTTGAAACAAAGTAAATTCAAAGTAACAATAATTTTACTTTGTATCTCTGAATCACGCTTCTAAACAGTGTTTACAAACATTGATGAGAAGGTGTGTTTTTGACAGCAATCATTAACGCCAGCTGATTTATTTACACAGCAAGTCCTGGCTGTCATTTTGATAGCAGTGGATGAGAGAAAGGGCGTGCTATGTACTGTATGCCCTGGTACTTAGGCAAGGTTTTTGGGCATATGTAGCACTCCTAAGGTATGAGATTAATGTATATGTTACATAGTTACATAGTAGGTGAGGTTGAAAAAAGACAGAAGTCCATCAAGTCCAACCTATGCATGTGATTATATGTCAGTATTACATTGTATATCCCTGTATGTTGTGGTCGTTCAGGTGCTTATCTAATAGTTTATTGAAACTATCGATGCCCCCTGCTGAGACCACCGCCTGTGGAAGGGAATTCCACATTCCAGCACTGAATGTAAGTAAAAGCATGGAGTGTGGGGTGTTCTGGAGGGTCTATTGATGTTGGCTACTGGTGATCTATTGTCACTGGTGGGGATCTGATTTTGTGTGAGGGTCTATTGTTGCTGATTGGGAATCTATTCCTGCTGGGGGAGTCTTATGTTGCTGGAAGGGATCTACTGTTGAGGGAGAGGTCTATATTTACTGGCTGCTAGAGGATCTATTGATGCTGGCCGCTGGGAGATCTTTTGTTGCTGCTGGGGGTGTCTAATGTTGCTTGCGTGGATATTTTGTTACTGGGTGGTTCACTGTTGCTGCAGCAAAACTATTGTTGTTGGGGTGGAGTCCATTGTTGCTGGGGGAGTCTATTGTTGTGTGGGGATCTATTGCTGGGATTCTATTGTTCCTGGCTGCAGGGGATCTATTTTACTGCTTTTATTTTTATCAATAACATGTTCCATACAAAAGATTTAGCACCACAAAATGATATTTAGTTCTGTATTCTCTAAAAGGGGCAGTACTGGTAGGTGGGTAGGGGGTGGAATCAAGGGATGGTGGTCAGAGGTGGGTAGGGGGCAGAGACAAGGGGTGACTCAGACAGGGGGGGAATTCCTGCATCTATTCTCTGAGAAAAAAAGCCCTGCTCATAACTTATATCCTCCAGACCCTTTATTAGCTTAGTTGCCCTTCTTTGTACTCGCTCCATTTCCAGTACATCCTTCCTGAGGACTGGTGCCCAGAACTGGACAGCATACTCCAGGTGTGACCGGACCAGAGTCTTGTAGAGCGGGAGAATTATCGTTTTATCTCTGGAATGAATCCCCTTTTTAAGGCATGCCAATATTCTGTTTGCTTTGTTAGTTGATGCAGATACCAGCACAGACCCTCTACACCCCAAATGCAATGTAGAGATGGTACCATTGGGCAACACACTGAACCAGCAGGGACCCAATACTAGCCTTAACTGTTGCCAACTTCCATTCATACAGCAAATGCAACTGCAACACCAAAAGCAACATTCGACGTTCTCAAGTCACGCTTCATTTTCATTTTCAATATTACAAACAACAAAAATAATGAAACTGCTTACAGCAAAAATAACTAAGATAAATTTAAAATGCATTACAGCCATAAATTATTGTACCGTAATGTAATTAGAGCTTTAGTCTAGCTGCCTTGATGTGAGGATATTAGTAATATCAGTAAAAGCTATGGATTATTTTAAAATAAAAGGACCATTATTTAACAAACAACTACACATAAATAGGAAAAATAGAAAAAAAAGAACTCCAATAAAGGATACCTTCATCTAAAAGTATTACAATGCACTTCTGCTCACACTATGCATATTAAAGTGTTTACATAGTAGTAAAGGAGCTTTTGAAACAAGCCATCCCTGAGCTCTCTAGGTGCTTGTATTGCAAAGTAATATGTTCTCGATGGCCCTCAAAGATCACAACAGACTCTAAAGTCGGAATTTCCAATTCTTAAAAAGCTGGATGAAAATGCCAAAAAAAAAGAAAAAAAAGAAACCTATACCTTCCTTTCCCCTGCTTCCTTCTGCAGCTCTAGGCTAAGATGGCGTCATTTTCCTTCCAGCAAGATCTCTGAAAAAAGCCCGAATCTTGGGAAAAGATGATACTGCATTGCGTTGCGGTGTCCTCTTGTGAGATTTGGGCTACTCAGTATTCCCCGGGATCTTGTCAGAAGGAGGATAACATCACCCCCTGCACTATGGAAGTTGGGGAAAAGTGATGCAACGCACATATGTGAACCAGACTGATTGAAAGTAATAGATTTTAAAATGGTCTGCAAATTGGATAGTGTGTAATCCAATCCAATTCTCATAGGTTTGAACCCAGACTTAAGGTCCGATACACGCTAGGTGTTTATTTTTGGTGCATGACTCCAGCAATTAGGTGTAGTGGTGGCCACAGTTGCACACCTTCCAACTTTTTGAGATGGGAATGCGGGACACCTATCAGCAAAAGTATGCAGGCATAGGACACACCCCCTGCCACGCCCCCTTAAAGGAGAATTGTACAAAAAAACAAGATTGGTTAAAACCACAAGTGCTTTTTTTTTTACCACTACTATTCCTCTATATTAGCTTTTGGAATTTACAAATGCGGCAATTTAGAAATCAGATGAAAGGTTTAGTGCTGGAAAACCCTTTTTGATAGATAAAAAGTGCATTTTATATACATCTATATAGATCAGATCAAAATGAGGGACAAATGAGAAGAAATGAGGGACAGAGGGACATTGCTCCAAATCAGGGACAGTCCCTCGAAATCAGGGACAGTTGGGAGCTATGCAGTTGCACCATTCAGCACCACTGTCAGCTGCCTCTCAAATGCTATGAGAGTCTGACAGCTTCTGTGGCTGGAAGGTGCACCAAGTGGTACTAATGTTCAGGGCCATGTGTAGCCAGAGACAAATGCTCAGAATGCTGCCTGGACACATACTGCCCTAAACCTTATTACGGCTCGGTACACCATGCAGCCCCGCCCAGCTGCAGCTGTCAGCCTTTTACAGGCTGCTGACAGCGAGGTTTGGTGGTGCTCTTGTGTCCTCTTTCCACATCCAAACCCCCCGGAGCTTTATGCACCAGGTCTAAATGCCCAGTGTGCACATTGAATAGGTTGATCTTGCTTGTTTTAATAGCTTTGAGATACCTGCTGTGTTTTCACATTAGAAAGCTGGCAAAATTCTGCTGTAACAGAAGGTAATAGAAAAAAAGTTACTATTTTAGAGCTTTTTAAAATGCTTTTAAAATGCTTTTGTTGCTTGTTCAGGTTATGTAATGATTTTAGTGTATATACCAGGGATATGCAATTAGCGGACCTCCAGCTGTTGCAAAACTACATGTCCCATCATGCCTCTGCCTCTGGGTGTCATGATTGTGGCTGTCAGAGTCTTGCTATGCCTCTTGGGAGTTGTAGTTCTGCACCAGCTTGAGGTCTGCTAATTGCATATCCCTTGTATATACACTGGCCACCTGTTCACTTTAACCACTTGCCGACCGCTGCACGCCGATATACGTACCTGTACATCCCCTTTAATTGGCGGAGCTAGCAGGTGCCGTCTGACGCGAGCAGCGTGACCTTGCCCGCGGGACCTGCGGACTCGATGTCCACTGGTGTCCCGGCGATCGTGTCACAGAGCCGCAGAACGGGGAGATGCCTGTAAACATAGCGTTCTGCCTAGTGACATGACAGAGATCTCTGCTCCCTGTCTTTGGAAGCAGTGATCGCTGTCATGTGAGTGGTAGCCCATTCCCCCACAGTTAAAATCACTCCCTAGGACACACTTAACCCCTTCATCGCCCCCTAGTGTTTAACCCCTTCACTGCCAGTGTCATTTACACAGTAATCAGAGCATTTTTATAGCACTGATCGCTGTAGAAATGACAATGGTCCCAAAATAGTGTCAAAAGTGTCCGATATGTCCACCATAATGTCGCAGTCACGAAAAAAATCGCAGACCGCCGCTATTACTAATAAAAAAAAATTAATAATAAAAATGCCATAAACTATCCCCTATTTTGTGGACACGATAACTTTTGCGTAAACCAATCAATATACGCTTATTGTGATTTTTTAAACAAAAATATGTAGAAGAATACATATCGGCCTAAACTGAGGAAAAAATTTGGTTTTTTATATATTTTTGGGGGATATTTATTACAGCAAAAAGTAAAAAAATATTGTTTTTTTTCAAAATTGTCCCTCTTTTTTTATAGTGCAAAAAATAAAAATCGCAGAGGTGATCAAATACCACCAAAAGAAAGCTCTATTTGTGGGAAAAAAAGGACATCAATTTTGTTTCGGTGTAACATCACACGGGCACGCAATTGTCAGTTAAAGCAACGCAGTGCCGAATCGCAAAAAGTACTCTAGTCAGGAAGGGGGTAAAATCTTCCAGGGCTGAAGAGGTTAAAAAAAAAACTCCACCCAGGAAAACAAAAACACAGATAAGCTTACAGAATATTTAGTTACTTGGGTGTTTACAGCGGTACACAATGAAGGTTACAGAGAGGGGTTGATTTACTAAAGGAAAATAGACTGTGCACTTTGCAAAATGCAGTTGCACTCTGCGAGAGCAGTTGCTCCGGGGCTTAGTAAATGAGGAAAAGCTCTGCTGAATTTCATCATCCAATCATATGCAAGCAAAAAGGCTGTTTTTAAAATTTTCCTTGCACGTGATTGGGTATTCTTTGCAGAGTGAAGCTTCACCTCATTTACTAAGATCTGGAGCAACTGCGCTTGCAGAGTGCAATTGCACTTTGCAAAGCGTGCGGTCTATTTGCCTTTAGTAAATCAACCCCAGAGACTCACTAAAAGCTTTTAAAGCTGAATCCTGGACAAAGAAAAGTTGCCCACACTGCAAGGGTTAATTGCTCATTTTTGTCTAGGGGAGAGATGAAAGGTGATATACCCATCCTCCCTGCACCAGGGGCTCTGAAGCTCCTACACCCCCACACTCTAGTGGTTTTGAGTCCTTACGTCATGAAGCCCAGAGCAGGCTCCATAGACCTGCTCTACTCATAAGGACCCCAGGAACAGTCCACTGCTGGATTGTGGGGGAGTGCCGTTTGCTGGTGGAGCAGAGGATCAGGTGACTATAAGGCTTTCTCCTCTCCCCTGGACAAAACAAGCATGTAACCCTTGCAGTGTGGCCATGGCCCTACTGCAAGGGAAAACTTTTTTGGACTTTAAAGTGGTTGTAAAGGGTTAAGCCTTTTACCGTAATGCATTCTCTGTATTACGGTAAAATACCTTCTACTGTCACTTCTCCTCAGCCCCCCCACTAAATACTTACCTGAGCCTGATCTCGATCCAGCACTGTGCGCGGGAGCAGTGGCGCTGCTCTCTCTCCTCACTGGCAGCAGCGGGAGCCATTAATGTCAATCAAATCCTGTGAGAAGGGAGCAGGGAGTAGGGGCCAAGCCGCAATGTGTGTGTCTTGAGCTTGGGATCAAGCCCGCACATCTGCCCCCTAGTAGGCGGCTTTCTAGCGGGCAGGGGACTCCAGGGGAGAAGGTTCAGGCCGCTCTCTGCAAAACTATTGCACAGATCAGTTAAAGCATAAGTCCACTTTTAATGAGAAAAAAACATTCCCCCTGGGTGATCTATGTACATTATAAGGATTATAACAACTTTTGCTGCAGATTCCTACCTTTTGTTATTCTGAAGAAATCCCTGTGTGTTTGTCTGTGCCTCTGGGCTGAGTGGGTCTAATGGGAGTGGTTTCATAATTAACTGACAGCTGTGGCAAGCTGCAGAGCACTACTGATGAAATCTGCTGGGCCTGCATCCCTTTAGACGTGTTCCTATTGGAAATATCTCACTTAAAATGAAATTTGTGTTGCAGGGGATGCCTGAAATCTGACTTGTATCTCAGGCAGACTTCTGGGAAAATTGATGAGTCAATCACACAGGCAGAAAATGATGTTTCTGGGGAGTGGTCAGTACACATTCTGTGTACAGAACAACTCCAAGTAGCCATATTGCAATGCATTTATAGAAAATGACAGCGGCTGCAGATTGAAAAGGAAAGGTCATTTTTAAATTTAAATTTTCAATTACAATATGACTTGTATTGCAATTGTAAATGCTATATTATTTTTTCTTTATTTGCTATTTTTTTTCCCCACTAAAGTGGAGTTACCCTTTAAGTAAAACATTGTTATTTAAAAAAAAAAAACAAACAACTTTACAATCACTTTAACTGTTGACAGAGGAAGCTTTACTACTAGATGGAACAATTATTGTATAAAGTGGGATCAGACACACTGCAGCTGCTCAGCTGGGCTTGGGTTGGAGTGACCCTCTTTCCTTCCAAATTGGAGTGTAAGCTCACTCATCTCGAGCACCAAAAACCTTTTCTAAATATTACTCTACCCTTTTTCATTCTAAAACTAAGCAACTTCATTTGCAGGTTCAGCAGGAAACAGACACATTTTGATCCATGTATAGGCAAGAAGGTTGTACAGAAGTCGATCTACCGATCAACTTCTATACAACTGGCCTGTTGGGTTTTTCCCAAACAATCAGTGTCTCTGGTTCTAGCCGGTAACACTGATCGGTGTGTTCTGATGGCGGGGAAGTCTGCCTGCTGTCAGAATACAATACCTCAGTGGGAGTGATTTCTTCATTTATCTTAAAGTGGGATTCCGTCCCTGAAAAAAAAAATTTAAAAACAAACACTGTAGCTGCTGACTTTAAATAAGTACTTACCTATCCTGGGTGCGATGTCAGCTGCCCGACACCGACCCGTCCCTCGGCTCTCAGGTCCCGGCACCGCCATCCTAAGTAAGGGAAACAGGCAGTGGAGCCTTGTGGCTTCACTGCCAGTTTCCTACTGCGCACGCGCGAGCGGCGCGTCGCTCTGTGAATGGCCCCGTGGTGTTCTGGGAACACACACAGTTCCCAGAAGACAACGGGGCCGCTCACCGAGGAGCAGAACACGCCGCGGAATAGGAAGAGGCAGATTAGGAAGACTGCCTAGCAACAAGGGTTAAGGTAAGTTAAAAAAACAAATTTCAAATTTTTTTTTACATTTTTTTTTAGGTTTTTTCATGGAATTTTTTTTTTTTAGGGGTGGCCCTCCAATTTAAATGCGTGGATGGGGGAATCAGATCCTTTTTTTTTCCTTCAACCCGCTGGCTGAAAGAAAAAAAAATGATTAATGTATGGCCAGCTTTACTCTGACTAAGGCTAGCCATACATTATACATTTTTCTTTTACAACTTTCTCTTAGATTTACCAAAACCATATAAAATGAGGTTAAAACAGCACACTTTCAATGTGTATGCAATCAGGCAGGTCCTTGCATTACATAGTTGGAGGTAAATCGAAAGGAAATTGAATAAAAAAATTCTCACACATCTCCTCCATATCTTCGAAAGCAGCGGAAGTAAACTACAAACTACTGACGAGGTGGCACTACACCCCAGTGGTGCTCCATAAAACTTTCCCATCCATATCGGATCTTTGCTGGAGGGGATGTGGAGACCAGAGAATTCATGCCCATATCTGGTGGTCGTGTCCTCTCATTAGACCATATTGGACTTCTATACTGCATTGAATTAAGGAAATACAAGGTAGTGAAGTTGTCAATGACCCTTGGTTGATATTGTTTCACTGTACGGGTGAACCAATAGGATCATATAAAAAAATCCATCACACCTCACCTCCTGAACGCAGCTAAGGTGCTTATCCCAAAATTCTGGAAACAACAGACAACTCCCACGGTACGCCAATGGCTCGTGGAAGTAGATCGCGTCTATCATATGGAAAACAGTACGCTTACATTGAGAAATAAATCCGATTTAGCAACTAAAATATGGTCCTGCTGGTTCGCCTTTAAGTTTTCAGCAGGATATGCAGTTATTATGGCTCAAAAGAGATAGCTGAGATTGGCTGACAAGCGCCTGTACCCTGTAGAGGCTGGAAAACTTCCCTCACCCCCCCTCCCCCCTCTTTACTTATCCTCCTATTTCCATCTTCTCTGCTCTCTCTTTACTCTTTTTTGTTGTGTTCTTTTTTCATACATATTCGTGGTGCAAAATTCTTATTTGTTTGTTATATAAAGGTCATGTTCATAGGCGTGCGCACAGGGTGTGCCGGGTGTGCCCAGGCACACCCTAATCACCCCATGCGCATTAGTGTTATCACTCTGTGTAGCAGCAGGAACATGGTAAAGATCTCCCTCTTACTGGCTCTGCCATAAGAGAAGTGTCTATAATCTTCTCTTTCACTGTGCCGGCAGGAAGATCAATGTGCCGGGGGCATATATATGTAGGCACATACACATGCATGTGTGTTTGAGCTTAAGGGTGCATACCCTAATGCAATAGGCTGCGCACACCTATGGTCATGTTGTCTAGAGCAGTGTTTCTCAACTCCAGTCCTCAAGGCGCACCAACAGGTCATGTTTTCAGGATTTCCCTAAGATTAAACGGCTTTAGTAATTATTAAGGCAGTGAAACTGATCAAATCACCTGTGCAAAATAGTGGAAATCCTGAAAACATGACCTGTTGGTGCGCCTTGAGGACTGGAGTTGAGAAACACTGGTCTAGAGGCATGTGACACATGGATCACACATCCATAGTGTATAGCAACGCTACTTTTAAGCTGTAGACTTTAAGTGGCTTAGAAGTCATGGAAGGTCTTTAACCATGATCCTAATACTGTGTATTTCAAATGCTCTCATATATGACCTGTGTTCCATGATAAGATGTATTATCATTACATGTAACGGAAGGGTTATGATGTACCTCTTTCGGTTGTTCTTTTATTGTAAAATGTTTACTACTCTCTAATAAAAACTTATTGAAAAAAAAAAGAATAAAAAATTCTTTAATGTATGGCCAGCTTTAAAGTCAGTGGCAAACAGATCTGGCAGATTTCCCAGAGGTTGTGTGGCAAAATACTACAGGCATACCCCACTTTTAAGTACACAGTGGGGTTTATTTACTCAAGCTGTAAAATGCAAAACCAGGCTCCCTTCTGCATAGAAAGCAATGAGCTTCTAACCCTAGATTGTTCAATTAAGCTTTGGCAATAAAACCTGGAAGCTGATTGGTTTCTATGCAGAAGTGAGCCTGATTTTGCACTTTCCAGCTTTAGTAAATAAACCCCATTGTGTACTTAAAAGTGGGGTATGCCTGTATAGTGTTGCTTTACCAAAACTGCAGAGTACAAAATCTGGTGCAGCTGTGCATGGTAGCCAATAACCTTCTAACTTCAGCTTGTTCAATTAAGCTCTGACAAAAAACCTTGAAGCTGACTGGTTTCTATGCAGAGCTGCAACCAACCCCTGCCAGCACCAACATCTTCACCTAGTTAGCAGGATATAGGGGCCTGCCATGTCAGGGAGAGCATATGCGGCTTGGGAGAGCCCTACACCAAATACTTGGAGGACCAGCTTTGGCAGATACCCAAGGAGCTTTGGCTTTGGTAACCATAGAATGCCTTACCCCTTTCAGGAGCCTTGTGCCTTGGGAGATTCAGGGATAGAGGCCCTTGCTCTTTGGAAGTTGAAACATTATTTTACCCTTTGTGCACTTTTCTGTGAGCTTTAAATTCACAGTTCACTTTTTCGATTACAGAGGATAGACTAAGCACCGCACCAGGAAGCTCTGAAACAAAACAAAAAATCTTAACCTGGCCTTCTTTGGGGTTTAGGATCTTCACCCATCTTGACCACATTGGGATGATGTAATTCCACCCATGAGATTATCGATCCTGGCACCAGGATTGTACACTGAGCTGCACAAGTATACATTCTCAAGAAGTTTGCGAATAGGTTTTATTGCGGAAGAGACATAGAGGTTGATTTACTAAAACTGGAGAGTGAAAAATCTGGTGCAACTGTGCATGGTAGCCAATCAGCTTCTAACTTCAGCTTGTTCAATTAAGCTTTGACAAAAAAAAAAAAAAATGGAAGCTGATTGGTTTTTATGCAGAGCTGCACCAGATTTTTTTTTTCTTTAGATATAGATGAATTCAATCAAAATACCTGTACCTACATAGTGTTTATTATACACCATATAAACTGTTCAAGATGGGAAATCTAGCCCTAATTGTCGGAGATGTTGTTCTAATACAGGCACATTTTTACCTATGATCTGGAAATGTCCAAAAATGACCTAGATGACATATATCAGACTTCTTGCTACCACACTAAACATACCTATTGCTCGTAGCCCTGCTAGATATCTTCTTTGGCTACTTGGACAATTCTGATATGCGCAATTTACACCAAACCCCTCCTCTGTCTACAAAAAAGCCATGGGCAGGGGCGTAACTACCACCATAGCGACCCATGTGGGTGCTATGGGGCCCGCAGCCGAGTGGGGCCCAGTGAGGATAAGAGCACCGCCGGCACAGTCTCCCAGCAAGGGGAAGAGAGAGGAAAGGAAGAGGCTAGCTGTCCGTATCAGCAGAGAGCTGAATTGCCCGATGTAAGAGCTTTCATTAGAACTTCCAGTGTTCCCGGGGCTCACGTCACATAGCTCCACCTTTTGGCCCGGTGCCTTTGATAGACAGAACGCCGATCCAATGCGGGACATGTGACGTCATCAAAGGCGTCGGGCCAATAGGTGGGGCTATGTGACGATGAGCCCCGGGAAGACAGGAAATTCAAATGAAAGCTATTACAGTGGGCAATCCCGCTCTCTGCTGATCCGGGTGGCTTGCCTCTTCCTCTACATAGGTGGGGCTGTATTGGGCACAGGTCACGCTGTATGGGGCACAAGTCACGCTGTATGGGGCACAGGTCACGCTGCATTGGGCACAAGTCACGCTGCATTGGGCACAGGTCACGCTGTATGTGGCACAGGTCACACTGCATTGACACTAGGGCAGCTGTGGGGGGCTGTTTGCAGGGGGGCCCCATACAACATTTTGCTATGGGGCCCTGCTATTTCTAGTTACGCCCCTGGCCATCGGTGAAATCTTCTGCTTCTCCCAACATTGATTACTGGCAGGGACTTATCGATGACTTAAAGGGAGTCTAACGGCTTCTGCAACACGCATTTTTACTAATATACGAGGCAGACCAAAATAGTACAGTCTGACATGGAATTAGAATGCAGTAGCTTTGTTAGTCTATGTTGGGTAGAAGAGCCACTTGCTCTTGTTATCTTACATTGTATTGTACTGCATACGGGTTGTATAAACCACAGTAGATAATAGACTGGACACTATAACATATGTTCAGATTAATAGTACGTTTACTCTTATGTATAATCGTTCAGTATTCTTGGATATACACGGTTTACATATGATCAATATTCTTTTGTTATTTGAAAATGTAGAAATAAAAATCTCCCTTTCAAGAAAAAAAAAAATAGAAAATGAACTGCTAATGCTAGGAAACAATGCCTCCATGGTCTGGCCAACAAAGGAATGACGCTATAGACCTTGTATTGTGTTGTAGCTATTTACCTTGTAAAACAACCAATTCAGTTTAAAATAGAAATGAAAGGAAACACATTTTTGTATAAATATAAAAAAAAAATGATACAATAAATACATGTTTTCCATTTTTTTTTTATAAGTGATCACATTCTCTGTTTTTAGCAGCAGTGAAGTGAGGGAGGAGAAACAACAATACACTGAGCAGGCTGAGCTCCCAGCACAGCTAGAGAACTGACCACACTTTACTCTCATGCCTAGTGTGGCCAGTTTTTAATAGGAAAGCAGAGGGACTGGCAGGAACACCAGGGATTTCATTCAAAGGAAGCAATACAAAGAGAATGGGATACCTTTTCATACAAGTACATGGTACAGCAAGTACATATCAGGAAAATGAAATGTTGGAGTAAAATACTCTTTAAGCCGACCACGCTATAGCCGAATGACAGCTACAGCGTGGACGGCTAGTTCTGAGACGCAGTCAAATGACAGCCTCCCATGATTGTGCCCGCTGTGGGGCATGGGCGGGCACTCTGAGACGGAGGACATTGCTGATCACAGACTGAGGTAAAGAACCAATCAGCGGCTCTTTACCTCGTGATCAGCTGTGTACAATTACAGCTGATCATGGATGTAAATAGAAGCCAGTTATCAGCACTCATTTCCTCATACTGAGAACATGAGGAGAGGAGAGGAGAGCCGATAACTGGCTTCTGTAAAAGGGACATCAACACTGATTTTCAGTGTCTTGATTATCAGTGTCTTGATTATCAGTGCAGTCCAAACAGTGCCCACCAGTGCTGCCAATCAGTGCCCACCAGTGCTGCAATAGGTGCCCTTCAGTGCTGCCAATCAGTGTCCATCAGTGCCTTCTCACCAATGTCACCTATCAGTGCAGTCTACCACTGCCCATCAGTGCCACCTACCAGTGCCCATCAGTGTCACCTATCAGGTCACCTATCATGAGCAGAGGAAAGCCGATAACTGGCTTCTGTAAAAGGGACATCGACAGTGATTATCAGTGTCTTGATTATCAGTGTCTTGATTATCAGTGCAGTCCAAACAGTGCCCATCAGTGCTGCCCATCTGTGCCATCTATCAGTGCCCATTTGTGGCACATATCAGTGCCTACCAGTGCTGCCTCATCCTCATCAGTGCATCCTCATCAGTGCTCAACAGTGCCGCCTCATCCGTGCTCATCAGCGCAACCTATCAGTGCCCATCAATGCCGCCTTATCAGTGCCGCCTCATCAGTGCCCATCAGTGTCCATCAGTCCAGCCTATCAATGCCCGTCAGTGAATGAGAAAGATTTCCAAACCTTTAGAACCAACTATAAAAAAGTTTCTGTTTTTTTTAAAATTTTCGGTTTTTATGCCTTTATTTAGCAAAAAATAAAAAAAACAGTGGGGATTAAATACCACCAAAAGAAAACTCTATTTGTGTGAAAAAAAATGATAAAAATGTTGTTTGGGTACAGTTTTGCATGACTGCGCAATTGTCATTCAAGTGCAACAGTGATTAAAAGTGATCAGGGAACCAGAAAACATACTGGCATGCATTTTACACAGGCAGAAAATGCAGGCCATTCAGAAAACGAGGGTACTATACAAGATAACTTCCAGGATGAAAACTGGATAGACAGCATCCTCTGAGACAATTTACACTCAAAATGTTCATGTTTGTATCCTAAGACTCCTATTTCCTCAGTGTACCTTTAAAAAGGCATGTTAATGAGTAATAATGGGCAGTAATTCAAAGCAACCAATCAGGTTCATAGCCTGGAGCAGTCAGTAATCGAATAATTGTTTATGATTGGTTGTAGTGGGTTAATGAAGTGCGCACATTCACCTATTAGAAGACAAAAGTGAACTCATTTATCATGCAGTCACGTCAGAGCCGAATGGTGCTGTGGAACTGAAGTTGCTAAAGATTATAAGAAAGCGAATAGGCAGAATCTTGCCTTACCTAGTGGCATGCCGATACCATAGCCCTTTGTATCGAGCAATCCCCCAATCTGAGTGAGATTGCAGTTGAGTCTGCGGTGGTACTCATTCATGGTGGACTCCAATAGAAAAGCATAGCGAGAGTTCAGGACACGCGCTATTCCCTCCTCCGTGCTCTTCACAAATACACTGGGCTGCTTTGAGTTCATGTAGTTCCACATGCGCTGGTAGGTTTGATATCGGGAGTTCTGGGGGAACACAAGAGTCCAAAAGATATATAGTCAAGAACCCAACTAATTCCAACCCAAAGAAATATAAGTTAGCTAATGCCATTTAATTTAACTTGGAGGGTTCAATATAAGTCAAAATATATCATGTTTGTAAGTAAGAATACGGATGTACAAACCTGGAAGAAGGTCATGGTGGACCCACCATGAATGGTTCCATACTCTATATTAGTTTGATCAGCAAGGTCATCAGCTGATTCGATAGGGACCTCCATTCTTTGTACGGTCAGGAAGGCAGCAAGGTTGGCAGTGTAGGAGGAGATGATGATAAGTGTGAAGGCCCACCTAGAGAGAAGTAAGTCAATCAATACCATATATACCAACACCATCAACTTCAAACTTTAAGGGGGCCAGACTGTGGCCAGCAGGAGTAGAAAATGTCCTGGTGTCAGTGGGAAGAATAGTGCCCCGTGGCTGGTGTCAGGGGCAGAAATAGTGCCCTATGGTTGGCATCAGTGGGAGAAATAGTGCCCCATTATTGGCATCAGTGGGAGGAACAGTGCCCCATTGTTAATGTCATTCGGAGGAATAGTAGCCCATTGATAATGTCAGTGGGAGGAATAGTGCCCCGTTGTCTGTGTCAGTGGGAGGAATAGTGTCCCATCATTGGTATCAGTGGGAGAGATAGTGTCCCATCATTTGTGTCAGTAAGAGGAATAGTGCCCCATCATTGGTGTTAGTGGAAGGAATAGTACCCCATCAATGATGTCAGTGGGAATAATAGTGTCCCATTGTCTGTGTCAGTGGCAGAAACTGTTGCTGACAGAGGGGGGAATAATGCCCCAAGGGGTGGATAAAAGCAAACAAAGTGCCACATCATGGCCACCGGGCCGCAGTTTGGAGATCACTGGCCTACACTATTCCGTAGAAGGGCTGGTTTTGGAGAAAGCAAGGCCTGGTACAGAAACTTTAGTGAGATTGTATCTAAAAGACAAATCTCCTTTATAGCCATGTGGCTGTTTATGTTAAGAATAACCTTAAATTAGATAAATTAGGTCTTTCAAAAGAAAAAAAAAGAGAAAAGAATGACCTGAGATCACCTACTCTGCAATTTTTAGCATGTGTAAAAAACCATCTCCACTTCTTGCCCAGGCTAAGGAGTCCCAGAACATTTAGAGCCCCAGGCAAATGCCTCATTTGTCCTCCCCTAGTGCCTGCTTCAGACCATCGTCATTTGAAAAACATCATTGTAAGGATGTACTATTAATAGTTTGAATAGACCTCCATAGACAGTTATACCTTACATTCCTCGATAGCTAGCCTGCAACCTCATTACCTTCCATCCTACCAGTACTAATACTACAGGGACTGATACTGTATATAATTAGAATAATATAATTAATATATGGCATTATCTTTCAGTCTGCATCAGGCTTGACCCAGACAGCTCAAGAGAACTGAAGGATGCTGGGACATGTTGTCTTATTTTCAAAATCCACACCCCAAAGACAATTCTAATATCCCCAGCACAGGAGCAGATAAATCCTTGCAGTATATGTACAGAGGATATAAAAAGTCTTCACGCCCCTGGTAAAATGTCAGGTTTCTGTGATGTAAAAAAAATGAGACAAAGATAAATTATTTCAGAACTTTTTACATCTTTAATGTGACCTATAAACTGTACAAATCAATTGAAAAACAAACTGAATTTTTTTAAGGAGGGGAAGTAAAAATAAAAAAAAATAATGTGGCTGGATAAGTGTGCACACCCTCTTATAACTGGGGATGTAGCTGTGTTCAGAATTAAGCAACCACATTCAAACTTATGTTCAATAGGAGTCAGTACACACCGGCCATCATTTAGTGTGCCTCTGATTAACCCCAAATAAAGTTCAGCTGTTATAATAGGTCTTTCCTGACTTTTTCTTAGTCGCATCCTACAGCAAAAGCCATGGTCCGCAGAGAGCTTCCAAAGCGTCAGAGGGATCTCATTGTTAAAAGGTATCAGTCAGGGGAAGAGTACAAAACAATTTCCAAGGCATTAGATATACCATGGAACATAGTGAAGACAGTCATCATCAAGTAGAGAAAATATGGTACAGTGACATTACCAAGAACTGGACAGCCCTCCGAAATTGATGAAAAGACGAGAAGAAAATTGGTCAGGGAGGCTGCCAAGATGCCTACAGCAACATTAAAGGAGCTGCAGGAATATCTGGCAAGTACTGGCTGTGTGGTACATGTGACCACAATCTCCCATATTCTTCATATGTCTGGGCTATGGGGAAGAGTGGCAAGACGGGAAGCCTTTTCTTACGAAGAAAAACATCCAAGCCCAGCTAAATTTTGCAAAAACACATCTGAAGTCTCCCAAAAGCATGTGGGAAAATGTGTTCTGGTCGGATAAAACCAAGGTTGAACTTTTTTGGCTATAATTCCAAATGATATGTTTGGCGCAAAAACAACACTGCACATCACCAAAAGAACACCATACCCACAGCGAAGCATAGTGGTGGCAGCATCGTGTTTTTTCTTTCAACTGGAACAGGGGCCTAAGTCAAGGTAAAGCAAATTATGACAAGTTCCAAATACCAGTCAATATTGGCCTCAAACCTTCAAAACCTTTCTGTTAGAAAGCTGAACATGAAGGGGAACGTCACCTTTCAGCATTAGAATGACCCAAAACATACATCCAAATCAACAAAGGAATGGCTTCACCAAAAGAAGAATAAAGTTTTGGAATGGCCCAGCCAGAGCCCAGACCTGAATCCCATTGAAAATCTGTGGGGTGATCTGAAGAGGGCTGTGCACAGGAGATGCCCTTGCAATCTGACAGATTTGGAATGTTTTTGCAAAGAAGAGTGGGCAAATATTGCTAAGTCAAGATGCACCATGCTGATAGACTCATACGCAAAAAGACTGAGTGCTGCAATAAAATCAAAAGGTGCTTCAACAAAAAGTATTAGTGTAAGGGTATGAAAAAATTCTGAAATTATTTATCTTTGTCTCATTTTTTTAAAATCACAGAAACCTGACATTTTAAAAGGGGTGTGTATAATTTTTATATCGACTGTAGTAGATTTTTTTCTTTTCTCAGCAAATCTGGAATATTTTAATAGTTTTTATAGCCAAATAGTTTTTTTATTTTTTAAGTGTTGGATAAAGAAGGGACACCTGTCAGGTTTTTTGCTGCCTTTGTCCCTACTGAGGAGATTTAGACCCGGTTCACACGGGGACAACTTGCCAGGCGACTTAGCCGCCTGACAAGTCACGTTCCGTTTTGTACTATGGAACCGTTCTAATAGAAGTGACGCAAGTCGATCTGCAAGTTGTGCCGCCTCTGTGTGAACCAGTTCTTATAGTCTTTATTTATCCTGATGTTGACCAAAATAAAAAGTGATATAATTTCCGACATTTTACAGTTTTCACCAGAACAGGAGATGAGGGGAAATCTTCCAACAGGAACCCAAATCACGACATGTCGGCAACAAGGTAAGTATAAAAGCTTCTTCTTTATTAATTCCAAGAAGTAAAATGTCCCATAGGGCAGCCAAGGTTAACGCGTCTCTCTCAAAAAGTGACCTTACTCATAGCTATAATCTTTAGGGTTGAATGCTGTATGAAACATTTTACGCCTTGGAATTAATTAAGAGGAAGCTTTTATACTCACCTTGTTATGACATGTCGTGATTTGGATGTCTATACACAAGCAGATGGAGACTGCTGGTCTGGCACCGTGAAGTTTAAGCCTTAACCTGAGAGTTTCTTATCTGGTTGCAGTACCTTAATCCCTCTTTGAACTGTATTTCTACTGGAACACCTGTTCCAGTGAAAGCTGTCTGAGCATTCCCCTCACATTTAAGAGATTTCCTCTCACTTCCGGTTGCATCTCCAGGACAGGAATGAATGAAAATATCCCCAAAACCTATCTTATTTAAAGCGAAAAAAGGTTTGGCTTAAATCTTGCCCATCCAGTTGCACTAAGTCCATGGATTTCCTCATTTCACCAAGGATGAAACTTACCAGACCCCACTGACGCATCTTGTCGACAGTGCTCTAGGCATGACCTCTGACCCCTGCTGCATAAACCCTCCTACAGGGAACCACAGGCTGTTCCCCAGTGTGTATTGGTTCTCAAGGATGTGGTGGCGCTCACGAAGGCATGGGTGTGGGTTGTACCACTCATAGGGACTCAGTCTGATGGAGAAAGACAACAAATGGCAATCATTAACTGGATAGCAATACATTTTAAATAATAACAAGGGTGGAAAAAGCACACAAGCTGGTAGACCACTCTCATTATCGACATTGAATTAGAAAGTTGACCTACTATAAGCAAGATCTAAGTTGTATTATAATTGTATAAAGGTGGGTTTAAAACCTGATCAAGTAAAGTATAATGACCATGTACATAGCAACCAATCAGATTTGCATTTATATTTTCTTTACCCTAAAATGCAATAACATCTGCAAGCCAACTGTTTGCTAACAGGAAGATCCAGCCATTACAGGAAACTAAAGGTGGCCTTAGACATGTTAGGGCCACCAATGGCCAAAATTTGAGCAAGCACCACTAACCTGGACAACGTGTTTTAAAAATCAACTAAGCGAGATGAAAAATTATCGGCCAACCTGTCTTGGTATTGGGCCTGTCGGAATATTGTAGCCAACAGCCAACCTAATATGCAATAACATCTGCAAGCCAACTGTTTGCTAACAGGAAGATTCAGCCATTACAGGAAACTAAAGGTGGCCTTAGACATGTTAGGGCCACCAATGGCCAAAATTTGAGCAAGCACCACTAACCTGGACAACGTGTTTTAAATATCAACTGAGCGAGATGAAAAATTATCGGCCAACCTGTTTTGGTATTTGGCCTGTCGGAATATTGTAGCCAACAATAGAGATTCATTCATCCACACTGTTAACGTGGATGGGAAGTCGATTGATCTTTACTCATTCAGGCTAAGCTGAACGAGGGAAAATCAAGCCATGTATGGCTATCTTAAAATTGATTTCTTGAGGCACTGGCTGGCAGGATTGTGGACAGTGTATACCTGTCACTTTGGCCAGTGGTTCTCAATATTCTCAATCTTACTAAGACCGGGGCTAGGTAAATTCTTCCAAAACCTTCTTTGCCCCAATAGTAAAAAAAAGTTTACTCAGACAATAAAAGTACAGGAATACAAAATATGTACTGAAATGTTGGCAGGCTCTGGAGGAAGCTGGAGTTCATTGTGAGGAGATGGGGGTTCTGGAGGTAGTTAGGGAACTCTGCAGCAAACTTGGGATGAATTTTTTGGAGGGGGCTGAGGGCACTGTATGGGGCACTGTGTGAGACTGTAGGGCTCTGAGGAGGCCAGGGAACACTGTTGAAAGTTGGGGGCACTCTGAGGGGGCTTGAGTCTTTGCAGCAAGCTAGAGGGGACTGCAGGGTGCTGGGGGACACTGTGGGCTCTAAGGGCTCTCAGGGGGTCTGGAAGCACTGTGGGAGGTTAGGGGGTGCTTCTGGTCACTCTTGGAAAATGATAGATTTTGGAAGCCCAGTTAGGTTTCTATCCTACATATGGTGAGGAGGTTCAGGGTTTGTGTCTGCTTTAGAGGAAACAAACTTTGTTGTTGTTTTATATCTTAATACGTACTGTCCTGGGTTTTGGAGCTTCAAGGCTTTGAAGAGCTTTGAGAAGAATAAAGTCTCCATTCCTAGGTCCTGCTGCGGTATGAAAAGGCTGACTGCTGGAAGAACACTAATACAGTATCAGAGCTGCCTATTTGTTTGTGGAACTCATGAAGGGACACCTGGTTAATTAGAAATGGAGCTGAGCTTAGTTAGTAGCTCAGACAAGCAGATGTTTCCTTTTGTTTTGTTTTTTTTTTGCTATGGATTTGTTGTAAAAAGCCCTCCTGCATTGAAAAACCTACTTGGAATATTCCTGGGTGTCCCTGTTTCATGCTTGGTATACTGCTGCCCAATAAGAGTTGATCTTGTCCCCCTACAAAAGTTACTTTTTTGTGATGAATGAGCCCAATTATTTTAAAACTGGAACAGCATTTTCAGCCGTCATCTATGCAATAAAATAAATATTATCAAAATTAATTTTAAAAAAAATGGCATGACAAACTAAAAAATAGATTTGTAATTAAATAGCAAATTTTTATCTGTGAGATTTACTTAAGTAGTGCTGTGAGTCTCAATCAATTAGAACATAAACAAAATATATAGTTAAAGGAATGCCTTGTTGATCTCTGGATTGCCTGGTTGTCCCGGCTTCAGTACTTTATGAGTTATTCACCGTTAAGCAACTTACTGTCAATTAGGGTTGTAACCTTTATTCTCGCAAAATAAGGGACACTAACAAAGGAAGGGGCTTAAAGGGGTATAGTCTGTTTCCCCTATACAATTCAAAACAAAATCTTTAAAGGTCAACTTCAGCCATATTTTTGGACTGGCATTAAATTTAAAAAGCCAAATTGGCATCAGAACCCGGACACTATTTAGAGAGGTAAAGATGCAGCTTCAGTCTGAACTCCTCATGCCTATGATCCTCTGACATGTTTCACACCCACCTACGGAGCTTAATCATAGAGCCCATGTAGGCAGGGCAAAACATGTCAGAGGAGCATAGCCAGGAGGAGTTCAGGCTGAAGCTGTATCTTTAAGAAACAAATGGCCCATGCCCCATCTATAATTGGCCTTCACAGCAAGAAGCACGTCTGCTTACCAACCTAACAGTATGCGTTAAAAACAGGGATTTAGTTAGCACACATTTGCCAATGCATGCGTAAGCTGCAGGGCCCATATTGGTGAGGAGACACACTGCACACCTTTGCTGCCATTTTGCTATGTGCTGGGTGTCCAGTGTGACCCTGTGCCTTTAAGGAGGGCCGGGAAACCTCCAGGCACACCTGCCCTCTATCTATCCATTAGAATGCAAGTGCTCCCGCTGTTGGAGACTCTGATAAATTTACAAGGGTTAGGACTGCAGGTAATACAAGGCACCGCAAAGGGGCCCTGCAGCTTACACATGCATTTGCAAGTGTGTGCTAACTAAACCCCTGTTTTTAACGCAAAGAGTGTTAAACAGGTTAATTTGGTTGGTAAGCAGACTGGTTGGTAAATTGAGCTGGGAATTTTATCTGTTTTTCCTGTATCTATACCTATCTTTATAGTGGCTGGGTTCCGGTGTGTGGAGTTTCCACCTTCTGTCTTCCAATCTGTTTCTGCTGACCTGGACGAGCTTGACATGAACGTCGGCACCCAACCTGTGCTTTGGACTGCAGAGGGAAGTTTTGTAGCGCTTTGAGTGGTACTCCAAGTTCTTTGTACAGTATCTCACAAAAGTGAGTACACCCCTCACATTTTTGTAAATATTTTATTATATCTTTTCATGTGACAACACTGAAGAAATGACACTTTGCTACAATGTAAAGTAGTGACTGTACAGCTTGTATAACAGTGTAAATTTGCTGTCCCTTTAAAATAACCCAACACACAGCCATTAATGTCTATGCCGCCGGCAACAAAAGTGAGTACACCCCTTAGTAAAAATTTCCAAATTGGCCCCAAAGTGTCAATATTTTGTGTGACCACCATTATTTTCCAGCATTGCCTTAACCCTCTTGGGCATGGAGTTCACTAGAACTTCACAGGTTGCCAATGAAGTCCTCTTCCACTCCTCCATGATGACATCACGGAGCTGGTGGATGTTAGAGACCTTGCGCTCCTCCACCTTCTGTTTAGGGATGCCCCACAGATGCTCAATAGGGTTTAGGTCTGAAGACATGCTTGGCCAGTCCATCAGGTAGTGGTTGTCTGGAAGTGTGTTAGGGGTCGTTATCATGTTGGAATACTGCCCTGCGGCCCCGACTCCGAAGGGTGGGGATCATGCTCTGCTTCAGTATGCCACAGTATATGTTGGCATTCATGGTTCCCTCAATGAACTGTAGCTCCCCAGTGCTAGCAGCACTCATGCAGCTCCAGATCATGACACTCCCACCACCATGGCACACTTGTCTTTGTACTTCTCACCTGGTTGCCGCCACAGATGCTTGACAATATCTGAATCAAATAAGTTTATCTTGGTCTCATCAGACTACAGGACATGGTTCCAGTAATCCATATCCTTAGTTTGCTTGTCTTCAGAAGATTGTTTGTGGGCTTTGTTGTGTATCATCTTTAGAAGAGGCTTTTTTCTGGGATGACAGCCATGCCGACCAATTTGATACAGTGTGTGACATATGGTCTGAGCACTGACAGGCTGACCCCCTACCCTTTCAAGCTCTGCAGCAATGCTGGTAGCACTCATATGTCTATTTCCCAAAGACAACCTCTGGATATGACGCTGAGCATGTGCACTCAACTTCTTTCGTTGTCCATGGCGAGGCCTGTTCTGAGTAGAACCTGTCCTGTTAAACCGCTGTATGTTCTTGGCCACCATGCTGCAGCTCAATTTCAGGGTCTTGGCAATCTTCTTATGGCCTAGGCCAGTGATGGCAAACCTTGGCACTCCAGATGTTTTGGAACTACATTTCCCATGATGCTCAGCTACACTGCAGAGTGCATGAGCATCATGGGAAATGTAGTTCCAAAACATCTGGGTGCCAAGGTTCGCCATCACTGGCCTAGGCCATCTTTATGTAGAGCAACAATTATTTTTTTCAGATCCTCAGAGAGTTCTTTGCCATGAAGTGCCATATTGAACTTTCAGTGACCAGTATGAGAGAGTGATAACACCAAATTTAACACACCTGCTCCCCCTTCACATCTGAGACCTTGTAACACTAATGAGTCACATGACACCAGAGAGGGGAAATGGCTAATTGGGCCCAATTTGGACATTTTCACTTAAGGGTGTACTCACTTTTGTTGCCAGCGGTTTAGACATTAATGGCTGTGTGTTGAGTTATTTTGAGGGGACAGCAAATTTACACTGTTATACAAGCTGTACACTCACTACTTTACATTTTAGCAAAGTGTCATTTATTCAGTGTTGCCAAATGAAAAGATATTATTAAATATTTACAAAAATGTGAGGGGTGTACTCACTTTTGTGAGATACTGTATATGGGTCACAGCCAGAGTAGCAGGTTGGGCATTTCTTGAACATTTGTTTTTGGTGTGACAATGTAGGGCAGCCTATCCACTTGATTCTGGCTCTTTTTGGTGTAGCACTTTTTGCAAACTTTCCGGGTATTTTGTCACGCAACAAAATTCCCATTTTATTTTTTTAGCACATTTGGAATGCTATTAAGAAAGAATGGTACAGTGCACTTGAGCGTGCCAGATGCTACACAAGTTCTAGCAAGCTTCTCTCTTTAAAGAGGCGCCCCAGGCTCTTTCTGCAAAAATTAAAAGTCATCAGCTACAAATAGTGTAGCTGCTGACAGGGGCGGACTGACAACTCATGGGGCCCCCGGGCAATAGAAGATCATGGGGCCCCCTGTGTCCCCACACTCAAGCCACACCTGCACAGGGAGACACGGGGGGGGAGAGCACACAGGGGGACACTGGAGAGAGAGCGCACACAGGGGGACACTGGAGGGAGAGTGCACACAGGGGGACACTGGAGGGAGAGCGCACACAGGGGGACACTGGAGGGAGAGCGCACACAGGGGGACACTGGAGGGAGAGCGCACACAGGGGGACACTGGAGGGAGAGCGAACACAGGGGGACACTGGAGGGAGAGCGCACACAGGGGGACACTGCAGGGAGAGCGCACACAGGGGGACACTGGAGGGAGAGCGCACACAGGGGGACACTGCAGGGAGAACGCACACAGGGGGACACTGGAGGGAGAGCGCACACAGGGGGACACTGCAGGGAGAACGCACACAGGGGGACACTGCAGGGAGAACGCACACAGGGGGACACTGGAGGGAGAGCGCACACAGGGGGACACTGGAGGGAGAACACACACAGGGGGACACTGGAGGGAGAGCACACAGGGGGACACTGGGGGGAGAGCACACACACAGGGGGACACTGGAGGGAGAGCACACACAGGGGGACACTGGAGGGAGAGCACACACAGGGGGACACTGGAGAGAGAGCACACACAGGGAGACACTGGAGGGAGAGCGCACACAGGGGGACACTGCAGGGAGAACGCACATAGGGGACACTGGGGGGAGAGCACACACACACAGGGGGACACTGGGGGGAGAGCGCACACAGGGGGACACTGCAGGGAGAACGCACATAGGGGACACTGGGGGGAGAGCACACACACAGGGGGACACTGGAGGGAGAGCGCACACAGGGGGACACTGCAGGGAGAACGCACATAGGGGACACTGGGGGGAGAGCACACACACACACACAGGGGGACACTGGGGGGAGAGCACACACACAGAGGGGGACACTGGAGGGAGAGCACACACACAGGAGGACACTGGAGGGGAGCACACACACAGGGGGACACTGGAGGGAGAGCACACACACAGGGGGACACTGGAGGGAGAGCACACACACAGGGGGACACTGGAGGGAGAGCACACACACAGGGGGACACTGGAGGGAGAGCACACACACAGGGGGACACTGGAGGGAGAGCACACACACAGGGGGACACTGGAGGGAGAGCACACACACAGGGGGACACTGGAGGGAGAGCACACACACAGGGGGACACTGGAGGGAGAGCACACACACACACACAGGGGGACACTGGAGAGAGAGAGCGCACACAGGGGGACACTGGAGGGGGAGAGCACACACAGGGGGACACTGGAGGGAGAGAGCGCACACAGGGGGACACTGGAGGGAGAGAGCGCACACAGGGGGACACTGGAGGGAGAGAGCGCACACAGGGGGACACTGGAGGGGGAGAGCGCACACAGGGGGACACTGGAGGGGGAGAGCGCACACAGGGGGACACTGGAGGGGGAGAGCGCACACAGGGGGACACTGGAGGGGGAGAGCGCACACAGGGGGACACTGGAGGGGGATAGCACACACAGGGGGACACTGGAGGGGGAGAGCACACACAGGGGGACACTGGAGAGAGAGCAAGAGAGCACACACACACACAGGGGGACACTGGAGGGGGAGAGCACACACAGGGGGACACTGGAGAGAGAGCAAGAGAGCACACACACACACAGGGGGACGCTGGAGGGGGAGAGCACACACAGGGGGACACTGGAGAGAGAGCAAGAGAGCACACACACACAGGGGGACACTGGAGGGGGAGAGCGCACACAGGGGGACACTGGAGGGAGAGCGCACACAGGGGGACACTGGAGGGAGAGAGCACACACACACACACGGGGACACTGGAGGGAGAGCACACACACACACACAGGGGGACACTGGAGGGGGAGAGCACACACACACACACACACAGGGGGACACTGGAGGGAGAGCACACACAGGGGGACACTGGAGGGAGAGCGCACACAGGGGGACACTGGAGGGAGAGCGCACACAGGGGGACACTGGAGGGAGAGCGCACACAGGGGGACACTGGAGGGAGAGCGCACACAGGGGGACACTGGAGGGAGAGCGCACACAGGGGGACACTGGGGGGAGAGCACACACACAGAGGGGGACACTGGAGGGAGAGCACACACACACACACACACACAGGGGGACACTGGAGGGAGAGCACACACACACACCGGGACACTGGAGGGAGAGCACACACACACACACAGGGGGACACTGGAGGGAGAGCACACACACACACACAGGGGGACACTGGAGGGAGAGCACACACACACACCGGGACACTGGAGGGAGAGCACACACACACACACAGGGGGACACTGGAGGGAGAGCACACACACACACCGGGACACTGGAGGGAGAGCACACACACACACACAGGGGGACACTGGAGGGAGAGCACACACACACACACAGGGGGACACTGGAGGGAGAGCACACACACACAGGGGGACACTGGAGGGAGAGCACACACACACACACACAGGGGGACACTGGAGGGAGAGCACACACACACAGGGGGACACTGGAGGGAGAGCACACACACACACACAGGGGGACACTGGAGGGAGAGCACACACACACACACAGGGGGACACTGGAGTGTGAGCACACACACACACACACACACACAGGGGGACACTGGAGGGAGAGCACACACACACACGGGGACACTGGAGGGAGAGCACACACACACACACACACACACACAGGGGGACACTGGAGGGAGAGCACACACACACACAGGGGGACACTGGAGGGAGAGCACACACACACACAGGGGGACACTGGAGGGAGAGCACACACACACACACACAGGGGGACACTGGAGGGAGAGCACACACACACACGGGGACACTGGAGGGAGAGCACACACACACACACACACACACAGGGGGACACTGGAGGGAGAGCACACACACACAGGGGGACACTGGAGGGAGAGCACACACACACAGGGGGACACTGGAGGGAGAGCACACACACACACACAGGGGGACACTGGAGGGAGAGCACACACACACAGGGGGACACTGGAGGGAGAGCACACACACACAGGGGGACACTGGAGGGAGAGCACACACACACAGGGGGACACTGGAGGGAGAGCACACACACACACACAGGGGGACACTGGAGAGGCAGCACACACAGGGGGACACTGGAGAGGCAGCACACACAGGGGGACACTGTGGGGGTGGGGGGACCAGGAGAGTATCATGGGCCAGGGCAAGTTCTTAGAAAAACAATGCATACAACTGCTGTGCTGTCTGTTTTTATAACACTGACCTGCTGCTGCACACAAGGCAGGTCAGTGTGGGTGGCCAATGCGAACATGAGACTCCGCTCCGCTGCCTGTCCGATCTGTGTGCACTCTGCACTGCAGCCTCCAGCTCCCTTCCTGACCCCGCGGCATTGAGATATGGCTCCGCCCCTCAGCTGAGTTCCCCAGGGGGAGAGGTGGCCGGGGGGGGGGTTTATCATGCAATCTGCTTGATAAACTGCGGGCACCTCCAGGGGCAGACTGAGCCTCTCATGGGGCCCCCCTGACCCCGCGGGCCCTCGGTCCGTGCCCGAATGCCAGAATGGTCAGTCCGCCCCTGGCTGCTGACTTTTAATATTAGGACACTTACCTGTCCAGGAAGCAAGCAGTGTCCTCACCCGAGGGAAACCAACAGTAAAGCCTTGTGGCTTCACAGCCGATTCTGCGCTCTGTGAATGGGCTGGCTGTGGGGGAAGGAGGGGGGGGCCGAACAGTCCAAACCAGGTACCCACTACCCCCCCCTTTTGGGTGGAGTTCCACTTCAAGGCTGCCCACACACTATGGGGTTATTACTAAAACTGGAGAGAGGAAAATGCGGTGCAGCTCTGCATCTCTTCAGCTTGTTCAGTTAGGCTTTGACAAAAGAAAAAAAAAAATGGAAGCTGATTGGTTTCTATGCAAAACCACACCAGATTTTGCATCCTCCAGTTTTAGTAAATCAACCCCCTAATTATTCTGATTGTATGATCTACAATCAGCTATGTTGTTTGGCTACTAATTGGATTGTTTAGGTTTGGGCTCATAGTTGGACATGTGCAATTCATTTAGACCCAAATTCGTTTTTCGACGAAATTCGACAAATTTGTTCATTCGGAAATATTTGAATCAAAAAAAAAACCATTTAACAAATTTTTCCGAAAATTCTTTAATTCTAAAATCCGAAAATAAGAATAAAAATCCAAAAATTCAAAAGAACAAAAATCCGAAAATAAGAACAAAAATCCGAAAATTCGAAAACCCGAAAATTACAAAATCAGAAATAATAACTAACTAACAATAATAACTATTACTAACTAATACATTATAGGTATTGGAATTTCCTTTCAAATTTGGCTGTTAGTGAACGTAACGAATACGAATTTATCCGAAGTTACGAATTATCCGACATAACGAATGCTGCATCTAAATGAATGGAATGTAACGAATAATAAATAATAATAATAATAATAAAAACATTTTATTATTATTAATATTATTTGTTATTATTAATTCATTATGTTCCATTCAAACGTAACTAATTAATAATAATAATAAATAATAATAATAACTTTTTATTATTATTAATATTATTTATTATTATTAATTCGTTATGTTCCATTCATTTAGATGCGGCGTTCCTTATTTCGGATAATTCATTATTTCTAATAAATTTGTATTTGTTAAGTTCACAATCAGTCAAATTTTAAATTCCAATACCTATAATTTAATAGTTAGTTAGTTATTTATTACTTTGGATTTTTTAGAATTTTCGGATTTTCTAATTTCCAAATTTATGAATTTCCGAATACCACATCTGAACGAATGGAACATACTGAATTAGAATTTTTCCGAAGTTTTGAATTTATTGGAAATAACAAATTTCGATCATAACGAATGACCAGAAAAACAAAAAAAACAAAAATAAAAATGAATGAAACAAAAACAAATACATTTTTCAGCAGTGCACATGTCTACTCATAGTATAAAGTTTTGATAAAGCTAAAGGAGATTGTACAGAGAGTGCACAATCAGATTATACAGTGTATGGTAACATAGCAGAGTTGGGTGTTGGAGGCAGCAGTACAGGTAGTATTAACGTTTTTCTTCATTTTTCTTAATTTTATTTATATTGATAGTCGCTTTAAGAGTGAGATAACACTCAATGCTCATCTACAGAGCATTGTACAACAGACCTAACAAAAGTGACGGAGGGGTTTAGATCTGTAAGACGGACAGTTGGTAGACGAGACCGTGTCACTCCTATAGTATCTGGAGTTAAGATGTTTTTATGCAGCCTTCCGAATAAGCATCTGCACAGCTCAGCGGAGGCAATTATTCACAGCGCACCTCCTTGAACGCTATCATCCCGTGGACAGAATGATCATCAACATGCAAATTTACTATCATGCTCTCGGGACTTTGATGAATAGGCCCCATAATCTTTTACAGTACACTGCCTTTTCCATTTCAGCTGCCTTTTTCTCTCACTAGCCTGATGTTACCGCCAGGGCAATAGATGTCTTGGAACCTAAATAGCCTGAGATCAATACATTATTTTACCTGGTGTGACCGATAAACCTATGGGATGGAGTGCTTGTTGAAGAGAATATACTTTAAAGGAGCATGGGTCATTTTGGGAGATTAAAAATATAGTGAAAACAAAGAAAAACATAAAAAGAGCCTAAAAGACAAGCACTGACTTTTTTCTGTTTTGCTGTGTAAGGTTTAAAGCGGTATTAAACCCAAAATCAAAGATTTTTTTTTATATTGCAGCTTACCAATTCTTAGATGTGATAGCTGCATTCGTTTTCTTTTTTTTTTTTAGGCTTTTTTTGCCTTTCCTTTCATCTGATGATCCAGCCAGTAAATCTGTTATTTTCCAACCTCTTTTAACAGACCAAGCTGTCCAGCAAAAATGGCACTTAGGGCTTATTCAGACGTGTGCCCAAGGGGTAATGAGAGCAGATAGTTGAGCTTTTACTGCCCCCCAACCTAAAAAAAAGGCATGCAGCCACTCAGGGCTGTACACGTGTCGTGGCAAAAAGTAAACGGCATGTCTCATTCACCAGCTGGTACCGCCATTGAACATGACTTATTCAAGTGAACACAACTGTGCTGTAACTGTGAGCAATGCATGCGGTTGCGACGCAGTGGGTCAGCCTTTTTTTAGGGTCAAAACAGGCCTCCTCCCCGCTCACTTAATTTACATCTTTCTTTTTCAAATATAATCCATCCACATCCACTACCTAATGGCCTTGTAATCTGATATTACATTTTTTATTACGGTGTATTCCTGCCTCCTTGTAACATCCTCTGTGAGCTCCTGAACCTCTCCCCCCTCCCCCACACTGCTCTATGCACACTATAAATCCCATAATCCAAGTCTATCTCAGGAATGAGCAAAAGAGGGTGGCTACATTCCTGCATATAGAAGGCCATGGAGAACGAACGTAGCCACTTTCTAACACAGCCTTTCTCAACCTTTTTTAATATGGAGGAATCCTTTAAATAATGTTCAGGTTTCAGGGAACCCCATCTAATAACTACTGTATCTACAACTGATTGGCACGTTGGATGTGAACATTAAGTCAGTTGAGTTGTACCCCCTTGCATCAGCAGTAAGTGAAATCCTCTCTTACATAAATGGTCAATGGCAAGAGGCTTCCTTAAATTGGGAGTCAATGGGTGGATCTGTCGTAATTGGAAAGAGCCCTTTACTCTGGTGGTCAGTGGGAAGAATGCTCCTTACATTGCTGGTTAATGGAAAGCATGCTCAGTACATTGGTGACCACTGGAAAGAATGTTCTTTATATTGGTGGTCAATGCAAAGAATGCTTCCTGTACAGATAGCTCAACGATCATTTGGTGTCCATGGCTACTTATCTGAGGTTGGTAGTCAATTGGAGAAGGCTCCATTTAAATTGGTCGTAATTTGAAAGAGTCCTTTACTCTGGTAGTCAGTGGGTAGAATGTTCCTTATATTGGTAGTTAGTGGAAAGGATACTCTGTACATTGGTGGCCAGTGTAAAGAACGTTCTTCATATTGGTGGTCATTGCAAAGAATTCTTCCTGTACAGATAGCTCAAAGATCATTGGTGTCCGTGGTCAATTATCAGAGATTGGTAGTCAATAGGAGAAGGCTTCCTTTAAATTGGTGGCAATTGGAAAGAGTCCTTTATTCTGGTGGTCAGTGGGAAGAATGTTCCTTATTTTGGTAGTTAGTGGAGAGGATGCTCCATACATTGGTGGCCAGTGGAAAGAACGTTCTTCATATTGGGGGACATTGGAAAGAACGTTAAGGGGGCACAACTCTTTGGGCGCACCTCCATGGGAATGTGGCTGCTATTCCACTCTATTAATTTGCAGTAAGTGCATGGTCCTTTAAGAATTTCAGTGGTATCCCAGGTGGGCTATAAAAGCCAATGGGAACACCTGGGATTATTATGGGATGCTGACCCAAAGGTATTTAAGGCAGCTGGATCCAGTCCTGGTCCTCTTTGGACCTTCAAGCAAAAGGAGGTGTCTCCCACCCACCCGTCGTGGTACTTTATGTGGTTTCTGCCACCCTGCATCCAGGGAGGAGTTGTTTATATATATATATATATATATATATATATATATTCATGCTCAAGTTCTGATAACTGGGCAAAGAAGTGGAATCTGTATTGTATTATATGATTTGAATTTAAAGCTGCTTGAAATAAATTTGTGTTATGCTGGCAAGCCAATAAATATACTGCTGCCTTTTCATGGCAATTTCCTGTGGGAAGTGTTTTCCTTTATTATTAGTAAGCTTGCTGTTTGTATGTGTGTGTGTGTGTGTGTGTGGGGGGGGGGGGGGGGTTTGCGGCATAAAGTCCTATGCTTCCTGTACAGATAGCTCAAAGATTATTGGTGTCCATGTTTACTTATCTGAGATTGGTAGTCAATGGGGGAAGGCTTCATTTAAATTGGTGTAAATTGGAAAGAGTCCTATAACTCTTGTGATCAGTGAGAAGAATGCTTCTTATATTGGTGGTTAGTGGAAAAGATGCTTTGTACATTGGTGGCCAGTGGAAAGAACATTCCTCACATTGGTGGTCAATGGGAAGAATGTTTCCTGTACAGATAGCTAAAAGATCATTGGTGTCAGCGTTTACTAATCTGAGAAGCCGAAATTGCTCATTTCTCAAGCAACATCTGGGGGAACCTTAGGGTTCAAAAGAACCTTGGTTGAGAAAGACTGGTTTAACAGGAACTCAGATCTCAGCAGTTAAAAAGGGAATTTGGAGATTTGAAGGAAGTTGAAAACAATAAATGTTACATGCTTGAATAGATTTTTTTTAAAACCACAGTTTAATGTTGCTTTAATGATATCTAACTTGTACGAAAGAATCCAATCAGTTATCATAAATCTACTTTGTTATATTTTATTTAAAAAGGCATTGTAAAAAAGACTCAGTTGCATTATGCAAAGAGATCAGTCCTTCTGATATTACATATTGTCAACATTCGACAATCTGCATTGTCTATGAGTCTTAAAGACTTCCAACGTTACCCATTTTGTAAGTGATTACTATGGTTTGAATGCAAATTTTCTGACACATTTCATTGAAGCAAAGTCAACTTCTTCAAAGGAAGATATAATGGCAGGACATAGAGCTACAAAAGTATGTAATGGTGGAAATCTTTATGACTTTTATACAATGCTGATTGCTGAATGTTGACAATATGTAATATCAAAGTGACTGATCTCTTTGCACAATGCAGCGTAGTTATTTTTTAATTATTTTAATGATTTTGTTCAATAAAATAAAGGTGGTTCAATAATTTAATAACAGAATGGATTTATTTATTTGATACAATTAATGTCCCAATTCTCACGCTATGAGAAATTTTTTTTTTTTTTTACAAAAGATGTGGGTATTGTACATTTAAACACATGGGGATCCATGTATAAAAAAAACTTGCGGTAATAATGTGTCAACCGTTTACACAGGCACGAGGAATCTTGACTGCAATGCTTATTTCCTAGGATCGTCAGCGCCATTTAGTAGCAATAAGGCAGCATTTTACCTGCAATGCCGCAATCAGAAAAAAATACAGAATTTTTGCCAATAGATGGTGCTGATGATTAATCAACCTCCATGTCACCTTGCCCTTCCAGAGCAAAATTATTTTGCAAAGGAACTTTCCCCCAGAGCTTAGTGAAAGAGGTGAAAGTGACACGAAAGCTACGTTTAAAAAAAAAATAATAATAACACACATATCATACTTACCTCCACTGTGCAGTTCATTTTGCACAGAGTGGCCTTCCATCCTCTTCTGGGGTCCCTCGGCGGCTCTCGCGGCTCCTCCCCACATTGGATAACCCCCTAGGAGAAGCGCTCTCCTTACCTTGAGGGTGCGCTCCCGAGTCATTCATTTGGCATCCATAGAAGCCGAATGTATGACTCGACCTGCCCCCCGACGCCCGGGTCATTGGATTGGATTGACAGCAGTGGGAGCCAATGGCTGCGCTGCTATCAATCCATCCAATCAGGACATGAGACACCAGCTTTTGCTGGTGTGCTCATCCCTGGGTCATGATAGAGGGGGTATAGGTAAATAAAACGGGGGCTGGGGGGGGGGCTGCAGCTTTACAGGAGGTTTTTCACCTCAATGCATAGAATGCATTGAGGTGAAAAACCTCGAAGGTTTACAACCCCTTGAAGCTCTGCTGTTTGCATGTAGTAAGTCAACCCCTATGTCATCCAAAGCAAAGTGACAGTGGGGTTGATTTACTAAAGACAAATAGACTGTTCACGTTGCAAGGAAAGTTGCAATTTGCAAGGGACTTTTCCCCAGAGATTGGTGAATGTGGTGAAATTTCACTTTGCAAAGAATACACAATTACACGCAGGGAAATATTTTTCAAAAAAACGCATTTTTAGCTGCACATAAATTGCTGAAAATCAGAACAGTTGCATGTCATTCTCTAAGCGCTGGAGGAAATTCCCTTGCAAAGTGCAACATCCCTTGTGAAGTGAACAGCCCTATTTCCCTTTCATAAATCAACCCCATGGTCTCTTTAAAGCGGTAGTAAATTGCACCAATTTTAGTTATTTTTTTCAACCCTGCAAGGTAAAGGCATAATGTGCTTGTATGTATCGCATACTAGCACATTATGAAATACTTACCTTAGAACAAAGCCCTCTAGTTTCGTGCTGCCACCGCTGAGAGGGCTTCCACTTTCACCCGGTCTTCCTTCCAGGTTTGCGTGCTCTGGCTGTCTGATTGGATGCGCCATGATGATGTTACTCCTACGCATGTACACGGGAGTCACGGTCCACGGCACGGGGCTCTGAAGGGACACTACGGGTATGCCATCCCTACAGAGAGCATGCGCCAGTGACATCACCGGCTACATGCAGGGTGAATATCTCCTAAACAGTGCAAATTTAGGAGGTATTCATAGTACCTACAGGTAAGCCTTATTATATAGGCTTACCTGTAAATACAAGTGCAAAAAAAAAAATTTACTTCCACTTTAATATGTGTTTTCTGCAGCTGCAAATTTTGCTGTTGAGCCAGATATAAATGAGTGAAAACTGGATATGAATGAGTGAATGCGTATTTTGTACGGTGCTTGTTGTTTACTCTTCCTGTGTTTGCAGAGCACATCTAGCATCTACATTCCAAAACAAACAGAACTGTGTGGGGAAATTAGCCGTGTTTCATGCCTCGGGGTTCTGATGTCTCGCATTCGGCAACCTAACAAGTTTTAATTTAGCATACGTATACCCGAATAGGTCAAATATGTTGTAAATCTAAATAGGGCTTTCGTAGGCAAAAGCTGCCATTTATTTCTAACCCGTTCTTTCCCGGAGAGACTTTTTTTCTTTGTTACATCATATCAGGGATGTATAAAAGGGAAAATTAGAATTAAAAGGTTTGTGCTGTCTGTTACAAATAAAGCCTCGTACACACGATCAGATTGTTGCCCAACAAAACCGTGGAATTTTGTCCGAAGGGCGTTGGCCCAAACTTGTCTTGCATACACACGGCCACACAATTGTTGGCCAACAAATACGAACATAGTGACGTACTACGCTGTTTTTCAGCTTTTTAGCGCTACCCTTTGGTCTCCTTCTGGTAATTTCGTGTTAGTAGCAGTTTTGTGAGTGTTGAGTTGCGCTTTTCTTTTCGCTCTTTTCATTTAGCGCTTTTCAGTTTGCGTTTTTCATTTTGTGCTTTTCAGTTCGTTTCTGAGCAGCCGTTCATCAACCAGACATGTTGTGGAATCGGAGGAGATAACTTGTTATTTATTATTGGCCTTGGAGTTATTGCTTTGACATAATTTTTTTGGTTGAATAATAATTATTTGATTTGGTATATTTTCTATATTTTTGGATGCATAGAATGCACTTTTTGGTTAAGCTCTATTGGCATATAGCATGTCTGATTTTCTGTCAATGACAATGATCCAAAACACAAGGCCAAGTCGACCTGTCATTGGCTACAGCAGAATAAAGTGAAGGTTGGATGGTTTTATATATACACACAGTTGTGCTCATAAGTTTGCATACCCTAGCAAAATGTATGATTTCTTGGCCATTTTTCAGAGGATATGAATGATTATTTCACTTATGGTTAGTGTTTGGCTGTTTGGCTGAAGCCATGCATTATAAATCAACTGTGTTTACTCTTTTTAAATCGTAATGACAACAGAAACTACCCAAATTACCCTAATCAAAAGTTTACATACCCTGGTGATTTTGGCCTGATCACATTCACACAAGTTTATACAAAGGGGTTTGAATGGCTATTACAGGTAACCATCCTCACCTGTGATCCGTTTGCTTGTAATTAGTGTGTGTGTGTATAAAAGGTCAATGAGTTTCTGGACTCCTGACAGACCCTTGCACCTTTCAACCAGTGCTGCACTAATGTTTCTGGATTCTGAGTCATGTGGAAAGCGAAAGGTAGTTGAACTGTATAAAACAGGAAAGGGATATAAAAAGATATCCAAGGAATTGAGAATGTCAATCAGCAGTGTTCAAACTCTAATCAAGAAGTGATAAATTAGGGGTTCTGTTTAAACCAAACCACGGTCAGGTAGACCAACTAAAATTTCAGCCACAACTGCCAGGAAAATTGTTCGGGATGCAAAAAAAACCCCCCCACAAAGAACTTCAGGTGAAATACACTCTCTGAAAACATGTGGTGTGGCTGTTTCAAGATGCACAATAAGGAGGCACTTGAAGAAAGATGGGCTGCATGGTCGAGTCGCCAGAAGAAAGCCATTACTACGCAAATGCCACAAAGTATCCCGCTTACAATACAACAAACAGCACAGAGACCATCCTTAAACCTTCTGGCACAAAGTTATTTGGAGTGATGAGACCAAAATTGAGCTTTTTGGCCACAACCATAAGCGCTTCATTTGGAGAGAAGTCAACAAGGCCTATGATGAAAGGTACGGAGGTGGATTGCTGATGTTTTGGGGATGTGTGAGCTACAAAGACACAGGGAATTTGGTCAAAATTGATGTCAAGATGAATGCAGTATGTTATCAAAAAATACTGGAGGAACATTTGCATTCATCAGCCAGGAAGCTGCGCATGGTACGTACTTGGACATTCCAACATGACAATGATCCAAAACACAAGGCCAAGTCTACCTGTCATTGGCTACAGCAGAATAAAGTGAAGGTTCTGGAGTGGCCATCTCAGTCTCCTGACCTCAATATCATTGAGCCACTCTGGGGAGATCTCAAATGTGCAGTTCATGCAACACAGCCCAAGAATTTACAGGAACTGGAGGCTTTTTGCCAAGAGGAATGGGCAGCTTTACCATCTGAGAAGATAACCACAAATTGCCACCACAAATACCACAAAAGACTTCAAGCTGTCATTGATGTTAAAGGGGGCAATATACTGTATTAAGAACTGTGGTATGTAAGAACTGGGGTATTAAGGTATTAAGAACTGGGGTATGTAAACTTTTGATCAGGGTCATTTGGGTAGTTTCTATTGCTATTATGATATAAAAAGAGTAAACACAGTTGATTGATAATAAATGGCTTCAGCCAAACACTAACCACGAGTGAAAGATAAGTTTTTGTGTTATCATTCATATTCTCTGAAAAATGGCCAAGAAATCATAAATACTGCCAGAGTATGTAAACTTATGAGCACAACTGTGTGTGTGTATATATATATATACAGGGGGTCCCCGGGTTACAAACAAGATAGGGACTTTAGGTTTGTTCTTAAGTTGAATCTGTTTGTAAGTCGGAACAGGTAAATTTTTTTAAGTGTAGCTCCAGCCAAAAAATCTATTTTTAAGTTTTGTAGATAGCATAGGGAAGGGTTATCACCCCTGTAACATTTGTTTTGCTGTCTGTGCCCCTGTTCAGAAGATTTCACCTCACTTTCTGTCCCAATGACAATTGGATTTTGAAAATTTGGGGTTATTAGGGAAATAAGGATAGGTGATGAAGCATCAGTGGAGACACCTTTTTCCCATATTAACTCTTACAGGAGTGAATTTCCCTTCTTAGGGGTAGATTTCCTCTCACTTCCTGTTGTCTCCCTCCGTTTGTAAGTAGGAGTCGTTTGTAAGTCGGATGTTTGTAAGTAGGGGACCCCCTGTATATATATATATATATATATATATATATATATATATATATATATATATATATATATATATATACTGTATGTATGTATGTATGTGTGTGTGTGTGTGAATATATATATATGCTATGTATGCGCTATGATATCAGTGTGTTCAGAGTGTTCAGACATGTTATTGAATCCTCCGCTGCTACTTTTTTTGTTCTGCAGGAACACATACAGTTTTTCTTTAGAATGTACATTATTTCCTGCTTTCCTGTTTTACACAGTTTATATTTCACTCTTTCGGGTTTTTTTCAGCCACTCAATATAATGACAAATTGCTAGTCCTTTTTGGTGTTAGTGGAGCAATTATTGGCTTCAGTCAGACAAAAGCAATTGATCTGCTGAATTTCTCTGTTTGCAGAGAAAAGGTCAGCCCAGTCGTCAAAAAAACAAGAATCCAAGATGTTCAGGACTGATGAATAAGAAGAAAATCATCAGGCTGCATTGACAGTAAAATCTTATGTCCCGTCTTTATTCCACATTAAATTGTACGGAGTTAAAAAACAGTGCCTCGGAGACTCTAATTGTCTATTTGTTTCTACTGTTTCAGTAGCTGAGTATAACTAAGTAGACTTCACGTAGTGCCACATGTTAAATAAGTCTCTCATAAAAGGGTAAATTATCTCCATGTATATGTCATTAATTGTAGACAGCAAGCCAGTAAGTGAAACCCCAAAACCTCTGGTGTCTTCTACTTGGATTAGTTGTTTTCTATACATTTCTCATGCAGTGATCTATTAACACACCCTAAACTTATTGTAGTTAAATCGCTTCTTTGGAACTTGCTGATTTCATCTACCAGACTTATGCAATTTTTTTTATTTGAATTTCTAAGGAGACCCACTATACTGACACAATGTTGTCCAATACACTATAAAAACAGCATTACCAAAAGAATGTATGCAACAAGGTAAATTTCATTATATGGTCAAATGTTTTGCACACCTGACACCACACCTATCTATTGGGCTAAGCACATGTTGGCCCACCCCCAAGATATTGAGTTCAGTTGCTACTAGTGAAGAGCACAGTTAATGTGACACCATAAACAGATATTTTAGACAATTGTGCACTTCCAACCTTGTGGCAACCGTTTGGGGAGGACCATTTTATGTTCCAACAAGACTGTGCCCCTGTGTATAAAGCCAGCTCCATATAAACAAGAATTGATTTGAGTGAGGAAGAACTCAAGGGACCTGCACAAAGTCCTGGCCTCAATCCTACTGAACACCTTTGGGCGAAATAAAAAGCCAATTACATTGGCAGAATGGGCCTAAATTCCCAAAGACACACTAAAAAAATCTTCTGGAAAGCCATCCCAGAAGAATTGTACAGTAGCTGTTATAGCCTCAGAAATGGGGGGGGCAACTCCATATTAATACCCTCGGTTTTGAAAAAGTGATATGCAAATGGCCATATAGTATATAATACCTTCAGCAAAGAAGCGGAGGTGTTGCCTACCACTACCATGCAGTTTATCTGTTTCATTATTATGGGCAAATCCATGTTTTTCTTTATTCCAGAATGAATATACTTTGTAGCATGTCTATCAGAGCCTTGATTACCTTAACATATTGCTTTTTTAAATCTGGGTGACTGGGCTTTTTTTCATCAACAGCTGAAGACATTCCAGAGGCTGATTGTAACAAACTGCACTAGACCAGGCATAGATATCCAAGAGCCTTCTAAATAGCCTTCTAAATTTTCCGGAACTATCCTAGTTCTACCATGCCCCACCAGCCAACAGCTTCAGGCTGCTGATAGGTGAGCTACAGCAAGGTAATTTAAGTCTGTGATACATCATAAAATGAGACCAGTATTTTCAGGTTTCAGACAGTAATAATACGGTACCATAATGGGTGCTGCACATGGTCCAAGTTAGGCTTGTTCGTTTAAAAGAAGATAAAATCTAATTCTACAAATAGTTGAATAATGCTAATAATGTTTATTGAACACAATGCCTCAGGAGGTAAATTGCTTGATATTTCAGAAATCTGAATGGCATATAGAGCAAATAAATTCACTTTTTTTCAGTGCATTGTTATATATAAAATATCCAAGCTTACTAAGGTTTTTACAACTAAAAATTTATTACGGTGCACAGGGATCATGCAAAAGTTCTGGTATGTCAGGTTGCACAGAACATTTAGGTGCAAAGGGTTCAGCATTCTAAAGGTGATAAGGGTTCAGCACATTAGAGGTACACAAGGCTCATTACAGCAAATGTATCTATAATTCAGTGCACAGGGAGGTCGGATAAACAGGGGTTATTACCTGGCTGCCAAGAACAGCACACAGCTGACGGCCAGATAAGCCAACAACATGAAGAGCCAGACAGCAGGAGAGAAAGGATCCAAGAAGGAGAAGTACCCAGGCTTCCGGCCCTGTGGGAGACATGGGAATATATACAGGAGGGAACATATGTATACAAGAGGCACACTGCGAGGGTTAGGGTGCACAAATACAAGTAGAGAGCACAGCAAAAAGGGTTTACATGTATATGAGAGATCACACTATGAAGCCTAAAGCTCTAAGGGAAAGATCATTTGTGCTATGTGTATATACAGCAAATGTGTATGCATTAGAAAATCCCATGTCGTGTGTGTATAGTTATGTATTTATAGAATGAAGATTACAGTTTGAAATTCATACCTCTGAACATAAAAACGCAGTGTAAACTGGGTACACAATAACCATGAGGCCTGAGGGGTAACTATAGCGATGGTAGGCCATGCAACTGGACCCAACGGTGCAGGCGGACCACAGCTTCCCCATGTATCAGTACACCCAGAAAAGATGACTATTCTGTCATTTTAACCTACTAGCAAATGTGTTCCAGGTGGACGGCCATGGTGGCGGTGAAGTACACAGTTCACTTTCTCACCAACAAAAAGCCAAACTATGCAGGGACAGAAACAATAAGAGTTGTTCTGATGGCACTTGCAGGCAGGCTAGAAGTCTGAAACCTTTTAATATACAGGTGTTACTGACATGACACATGAGTGGTTGTGTGCCATCTCGCTCACCCCTGCTACCATAGGCTTCAACTGTGCAGAAATTAACTGTGCAGAAATTCAGCCAGTAGTATACTGCAGTGATAATAATGCTTCTAGAACGGCACAACTAGAAGTTATTAAGTGGAACTCCAGGAAAGTCCTAATTTTTGATCACCGTGGAGAAGGGTTACAACCCCTGCCACATTTTTATAGATTTTGTGCTGGGGAAAATGCTTGTTACTTAAAGGTCAGCAGGATAGGAAATGGAAAGGCATTTCTCCAGTGGGTACACAGACAGCAGAAAAAACACATTTGTCATAGAGTACAAGAGGATTACAGCCCTTAATTACTTTTTACTGTTGACTTTGGCCCTGTTGCGAAGATTTCCATCCCTTCACGTCCCAAATCACAATGATCATGAAGTGGTAGGAAATCTTCCTGTACAGGACACAGCCAGTAATAAATTAAACAAACAATTTTGCTAGATTTCCATTTTTACTTTAACGTGGTCTTTGGAAACAATAAAAAAGAATTAAAATTATTTGGAATGTATTCCTTTCACATTGAAAATATTTGTTCAAAATATTTCATTCATTTTAAGAATGTTCGTTTGGTTAACTAATCCTTAGTGGGGTCAAATCGGCATTCATTTTTGACAGCGGTGACGAGAAAATTAAAAAAAGGCGAGTGGAAATTTTTTTGTGAACACATTTTCTAACAGAGTGTTTTTCGGGAAAGTCAGTTTATTCCAAAAATCTTATTTTAAGGGTAAATGAAAATTACTCAAACGTACTGAGAATTTTTGTACGACTGTTCAAACTCATTAAAAATTGTACAAGTGTATGGCCAGCTACTCAGTAAAGAAGTGCAAAGAGCAATGGTGATGGGTCAAAGTTCAGAGACCTAAACCAACCAACCAGAAATCATTTTATAACTGATCTGACTGCAGTACACTGAAATATGACTGGCTCTTTTCACTGCCTACTCCTGAATGACTAGTGACTAGTGTATACGAATAGAAATGAGAACACATGAACATATCCAAGTATGTATATCGCATTGTGCTGGGTACACACTTTCAGGGAAGGAGAGTCTAGGGAATGGATTGTGTATATATACCAATGAAAACTATACAGGTGCATCTCAAAAAATTAGAATACCATCAAAAAGTTAATGTATTTCAGTAATTCAATTCAATAAGTGAAACTCATATTTTATATATATTCCAGCATTTCTTTCTTTTAATTTTGATGATTATGGCATACAGCTAGTGAAAACCCAAAATTCAGTAACTCAGAAAATTTGAATTACATAAGACCAATAAAAAAAGGATTTTTTTAATACAGAAATTAAATTGAAAAGTATGTCCATGTACAGTATAGTATGCACTCAATACTTGGTCAGGGCTCCTTTTACATGAATTATTGCATCAATGCGGCTTGGCATGGAGGCGATCAGCCTGTGGCTCTGCTGAGGTGTTATGGAAGCCCAGGCTGCCTTGATAGTGGCCTTCAGCTCATCTGCATTGTTGGTTCTGGTGTCTTTCATCTTCTTCATGACAATACCCCACAGATTCTCTATGGGGTTTAGGTCAGGTGAGTTTGCTGGCCAATCAAGCACAGTGATACCATGATCATTAAACCAGGTATTGGTACTTTTTGCAGTGTGGGCAGGTGTCAAGTCCTGCTGGAAATTGAAATCGGCATCTCCATAAAGCTGGTCAGCAGAGGGAAGCATGAAGTGCTCTAGAATTTCCTGATAGAGGGCTGTCCTGACTTTGGACAAGATAAAGACAAAGTGGGCCAACACCAGCAGATGACATGGCTCCCCAAATCATCACTGACTGTGGAAACTTTACATTGGACCTCATGCAACTTGGATTCTGTGTCTCTCTACTCTTCCTCCAGACTCTGGGACCTTGATTTCCAAATGAAATGCAAAATTTACTTTCGCCTGAAAAGAGGGCTTTGGAGCACTGAGCAACAGTCCAGTCCTTTTTCTCCTTAGCCCAGGTAAGATGCTTCTAACGTCTCTGGTTCAGGAGTGGCTTGACACAAGGAATGCGATAGTTGTAGCCCATGTCCTGGATTCATCTGTGTGTGGTGGCTCTTAAAGCACTGACAATCCTCTCAAGGCTGCAGTTATCCCTGTTGGTTGTGCACCTTTTTCTACCACGTTTTTTCCTTCCACTCAAATTTCCATTAATCTACTTGGATACAGCACTCTGTAAACAGCCAGCTTCTTTAGCAATGACCTTTTGTGACTTACCGTCCTTGTGGAAGGTGTCAGTGACTGTCTTCTGGACAACTGTCAGGTCAGCAGTCTTCCCCCTAATTGTGTAACCTACTGAACCAGACTGAGAGACCATTTAAAGGCTCAACAAACCCTTACAGGTGTTTTGAGTTAATTAGCTGATTAGAGTGTGACACCATGGGGTTGATTTACTAAAGGCAAAAAGACTGTGCACTTTGCAAAGTGCAGTTGTTCCAGAGCTTAGTAAATGAGGTAAAACTTCACTTTGCAAAGAATACCCAATCACATGCAAGGAAAATAAAACAGCATTTTTGCTTGCACGTGATTGGATTGTGGTAGTCTTCAGAGCTTCTGCTCATTTAATAAACTCTGGAGCAATTGCTCTTGCAGAGTGCAACTGCACTTTGAAAAGTGCACAGTCGGTTTGTCTTTAGTAAATCAACCCCAATAATTCTACAATATTGAACTTTTTCACAATATTCTAATTTTCTGAGATACTGAATTTGGGGTTTTCACTAGCTGTAAGCCATAATCATCAAAATTTAAAGAAAGAAATGCTTGAAATATATCACTCTGTGTGTAATGAATCTATATAATATATGGGTTTCACTTTTTGAATTGAATTACTGAAATAAATTCACTTTTTGATGATATTCACATTTTTTGAGATGCACCTGGACATATCCAGCATGTCTGAAGAATGTACACATCCTGCAAAAGAAGTGTACACAGGATGGAGGACAGTACATGGTATGTACAATAAAACATGATACTATAGATCTGAAGCCGGAGGTCTTTGCACACAGCCAAAAAAAAAGAGGCAACGTTCTTATCAGTATAGCTGATCTGAATGCGTTACATTGTTTTCTATGAGCCAATACACACAGTGAGTAATGTTCAGTAAAACTGCACTGCGTTCATATCTGTAAACCAAAAATCAAAATATTTGCGTCCGTGGTCAGTAATTTATGCATGTAGGCATCCCTATGCGTATCAATGCACCTACATGGGTACATGCATTTATGTGTTCATGTGTAAATTTAATCCTTAGTTAAGAAAATGAATGTAAAAAGAATTTTACAGAAGTTTACACATACGGACGTTCACACGGACCATACTTGCGTTTTTTACGCAGGATCTTTCTGCTAGCCTCATCCAGCAAGATCCTATGTAAATACAACAGTAATTTATTATGCCTTTGTGCAAAGAGCCTAAATGGGAAGAAGAAAAGGTAATAGCAGTAGAGGAGATAGTAACAGCGGGTGCAGGATATACATATAGTATATACCTTCAGAGAGGGTGCGATAGATAGATAGATAGATAGATAGATAGATAGATAGATAGATAGATAGATAGATAGATAGATAGATAGATAGATAGATAGATAGATAGATAGATAGATAGATAGATAGATAGATAGATAGATAGATGTACTCTGACGCTGTCCCTGATGTTGTGTATGGTATTTGTATAGTATATTTCATAACAAAAATTTCTTATATAGATGTGCAATAGCTGAAGTATCCTACTTTCGCACAACACCTGGGACAGCATTAGCGGGATTATAAACGGGAACGACAATTGCTAAGCGGCAGAGGACATATGTAGGACAGAGGACATGGTGTGACAGACAAATGACAGCACACCCTGATGGATGTGTCAAGAAAGGACATCATATTCTGAAGTGTCAGTCTAGTCTGTATAGAAAGGGGGAGGCTTGATAAATTTGCTGCATTACACAGAAATATACTGGAAATAGGTAAACAGTATATGAGGACAAGGTGAGTACATACTTGTTTTGTGGTGTCGGAACACGGCAAATGAAGTATAAAGGGTCCTGACCTGGTTCACCTCAACTCACCAAGTCAATCTAGAATATCTACTCATTTATTGGGTTTTTTAGAGCTAAACTAGTTGAAGAGCTACTGGGAGGAGGTAACTGGAGATACATTTCTACAGATTGGCATAAAAGATATTGGACTATGGACCAACGTGTGTTTTGTATATATAGTAGGTGTCAATGGGTTAGAAAAGAAACCACATATCTCATCATCAGTTAGTAAAGCAGCTACACTGCTAAACAACCTACAGATATGCTGCAGGCTACTATACCCTATAGTACGTACTGTATAGTACCTATATTAACTACTGTATAGTACCTACAATGGTAAATTGTTCATCAGAACATTCTTTCTTGCCATGACTGGGTCCAATAATTTCTTTTGAAAGCGCGTAAACTTAATAAATAGATTTCAATACAATATGTGAGTTTTTCCCTAAAAGATAAATACATTTTCAAATTTATTATAGAATTTAGAGATTCGTATCATTCCAGAAAAATCTGTCTTCCTGCTCCTTTAAATTTGACCCCCCCCCCCCAACCATGAGAAAATGGCCAGCTTAAATCTATATTTATTTATTTTTCTTTTACAGTTCTGTCGCCTATGGGGCAAGTACCTGTAGTACCTTGTCCCATGTTTCTACGTTATGAGGTCTGATCTGCCCCGCCTCCCCCACTCCTCCTGCCACAATCGATCCGACAACAGCTATGAAGGAGATGGCTAACTCATAGCTGCAGCGTTTCTTAGCTCTGGGCACTATCCCGAGACAAGCAATGGCAAGAGCAATGAAAATCATTTATCTTGCCTTTGCTTGTCTTGGGAAAGTGCTCAAAGCCGAGACAAAGCTAGAGCTATAAATCAGCCATCTCCTTCATAGCTGTTGTGGGATTGGCCATGGCAGGAGGGGGCATGTCAGACCTCACAACTTGGTTTAGAAAGCACCTGGCAACATCGGACATAGTACTAAAGTACTACAAGAGACCTGTAAAAGAAAATTAATAATGTTAGATCTTCTTTATGGCTGAGTTTGACTTCTTCAGATGCAGTCAGTACACTAGGATCCATTTGGACTTCAGGAAAGTTAGATCAAGAGCAACCACTGTAACATGTTGCATGTAAAGCTGTTTGAGTAGCACAGAATACAAAATGCAACATTTATAAACAATGTCCATCTGAAATCCTGAGGGGTCTTACCTCTGAGTCTTGTGCCATTCTATCACCAAACCTAACACTGCAGCACACCAGCTGTTTTTTTTTATAGCAATCCAGTACAGCTTCCTAAACTAATTTGCTTGTATGATATGAATTGCTGGCCAATCAGAATAGTAATAACTATTGGACGTTTTTGGGGGTCAAGACTATTCACAAGATCAGCAGTCAGATGGATAGATTTCTATAGGAGAAGAAGACAAGTCGACCATAGAAATAGAAGTTTTTGGTGGATTATTAGTGGACTGCAGACCTTCATGACAGTCCTATCCTGGAACACTAGCTGAGTTTGTGGTTTACACCAATGGACTGAACTCATAATATAGAATCAGACCATAAGCTAACAAACAGATAGTGGACACACATTTGTGAAGGTAATGCATTGACAACTTCTAAAAAAAAAAGAGCATCATAAACCTGCATCAGCAATAAGGGTACAGGAGCCAGGAGGGGGTCATGGCATGATTGCTTGATTTGAATGTCAAAGTCAGGAATTGCATAATAGCCCCCTCAGGTTTCAAGGCTCCTGGAGTGCTCAAGCAGGTATCCAGTGATATATCCATATATAGGTTCCTGCTCTTAGTTAAATTATTATTATTGTCAGAACAAGCTTACTAAGCAGGGCCTGTTACTGAAGGTGTAGGGGGACATGAGAGCATCTCAACTCCTTCCATGGCCTCCTCCTTCCATCACCCCGGGCCTACAAGCACCCAGTTTTAAGGCATTGAGGACAATAATCTGTATCTTATTTGAAATCAATTTCCTGATAAGCAAGTAGTATTCTGCATTTTTGAAGATAAACACGGGTGCTTGTAGGCACAACAGCCTGCCTGCAATGATGTCACATTAAGCATTATTGCTAGCTTAGGAACATTTTGCATGCAAACCTGTTATTTGGCTCATGGTTGTGATGTGACCTCATTCAATTGAATAGGTCACATTTGGCGGCGATACTGTCTAATGAACATAAGAGTTGAACATGTTTGCTATGACACGAAGCACTGCAGCTGTGGTATGTGTATACCTCCAAGGGCAGCTTACGTGGAGGGGGGGGGGAGTTGGGTGGCGGTAAAACATGTCTGTCCAATCAGAATAGTAATAACTAGTGGACCTCTAGTAATAACTACTGGACCTTTTTTATTTTTACTGCCCTCCAACCACAAATTTAATTTAGCCCTAAAACTTTAAACACCTTTTGTATTGATTCTGTACTAATTTGTATTGCACCTAGACTGTAGTTAGCTAATTTAAATTGAACAATCATTTGGGCTTTAGGGAAAAATAGAAAATAACATGATGTACAAATCTGAAGATTCTCCTGTGCTCTCCAATTATTTTGCATTTGCCATGAAGATGCAGTTGAGTCTCACAGAGCTCCACTGCTTGAATGAATGGGATATAGGGGTGAAGGTGGGTTGCCTTCTGACCCCTTTGCTCTGCAGTCTTATAGCCTTCAAAGTCTATAGTGAATTCTCTTACACTTAGGGAGACTGCTAAGAGGCACACAGCATGCTTAAATGTTTGAGGATGGAAATAGAAGTATGAATAGAAGTAAGTGAAGATGACACCATTATACTCTTCTCATGCCATGATTCATATCTACAGAGCCATTGAAGTTCTTTTTAAAAAGGATGATGTACAGATGGCTGCCCTTTGGTAACAATGTACAGAATGGAGAACCTAAATATGTACGGGAGACAATGTAAGGTATACCTATTGTACTGTATATGTGGTTGTGTGCACTCTTAGCAATAAACACAGAACATGGAGTGATGTCCACACAAGAGACAGATGGGCTTCTGTATAGAATGGGAAGGACAAGCACATGCATACAATGTTTTAAGAGACCAATAAACCTAAAATCTGTAGTCACTTATATCACAGTAAACATGTACATCATTTTTTTAATTTTAGAAGTCCTGCCTATAGATAGACTACACAAGATGCCAGCTGTGATCTTTATTCACCAGGACTCCCTCTTGAGTGCCCCTCTCTGATTTAGTTTATTTTCTTTTTACCGCGGCCTCAACTTTCCTGACCAATCAGCCTAATTCAGTGGGAAGAAACACTACTTTCACTGGGCAGGAAGATGGCCGCTGCTAGAGCTTAGCAATAATGTCAGGGAAAAGTCAGGCCATTGTAACTAAATGAAACTAAATCCGATGGGGGCAAAACAAAGGCTTTTCTAGCTAATAAAGGTGCTATCATGCATATTATGGTGTCTTCTCATAGGCAGGATAGTTTTGTTTCGAAATTGAAAATGCAGTACAGGTTTACTTGAAAGAGCTCCAAGACATTCACAAACACAAGGACTGATCAAAACAGAACATCTTTATCATTAAAGAGCAACTGTAACCACAACCAGGCACAGTCAGCAGGAGGGCCTCAACCTTGGCTTTAGGTAGAGTACTTAGCACAGCTCCTACCATCCCAGAATACAGTGCTCTAAGGCAGGAGTCTCTAAACTTTCTAAACAAATGGCCAATGTACTGTCCTTCAGATTTTAGGAGGGCTGGACTGTAGCCAGTGGCAGTAGAAAAGGTTCTGACGTCAGTGAGAACAAATAATGTCCCATTTCAGTGAAAGTAATTGCGCCCCATTATTGGTGTAAGTGGGAGGAATTGTGTCCCATCGTGATGTCATTGGGCCCCCTTGTTGGTGTCATTGGGAGGAAATGTGTCTGATCATTGGTGTCATTGGGAGGAAATGTACCCCCTTCATTGGTGGGGAATTGAGGGAAATTATGCCCCATTGTTGGTAACAGTGGATGTTAAGCCTCATACACACGTAGGGACTTTGTACAAACTTTCCCGTGGATTTTTGTACAAAGGGCGTTGGCCGTAAACTAATTAAGCATACACACAGCAGGACTTTTTCAGCCAACATTCACCAAATCACGTGGTTTTTCAGCTCTTTACCGCCACCCTTTGGTCAACTTCTGTATTGTTGCCTGATCTTTTGCATTGGTTCTGAGCATGCGTGTTTGTACTTTGGACTAAAGTCCTATGGACTTGTGTACACACAATAGGATTTTGCACCATAGGACTTTTGTTCCCGGAAAGTTTGTCTGTTTGCACAGCCAACACTTGTCCGAGGAAGCATACACACGGTCGGATGTTGCCTTAAAACAACTAATTTGCATGTTTTTTGTCAAAAAGACCTATCATGTGTATGAGCCTTAATAGTGCTCCAAGGGCCGGATAAAAACAAGCCAAGGGCCGCATCTGGCCCCTGGGTCACTGTTTGGAGACCCCTGCTCTAAGGTGAAGGGGCTGCAAACAGCTGCCAGGTGAGAGTGGTAACCAAAGCTCATCTAAAAAGTGTGTTATGGTTCCTGCACAAAAATTCTTTTTTTTAAGATTGGTCAAAGCATTTTATGAAGATGGTCAGACCACACACCAATATTTATTTTTTTATTATACTGTGTTTTATAACTTTGATATGTTTTATTATTATTTATTAGTGCTATTGCTTTTTATGTTGTATTTCAGCCCTGATGAAGGGGTGGAGTATAGCCCCTAAAACCCGTTGGTCTTGTATACAATGTATGTTTGGAATACACCTATATTGTGGACTGAAATATTAGGAAGGCACTTCAACTCTAGATTTGCCTAGACCACACACCGATTTCCAACCTTTCAGAGGCCTTGTAATCTGTTTACATCACCTAGCCAGGAAGCTTTTAGAATAGAGTCTGTCTTATCAATATAGTATCTGTTCCAATAACATAAAAATAATAGCAAGGTGAAGGGGATCAGGATTGGCTTTTTAAACCATAAAATAATACAGGCAATATTACTGTTAGATCAGCATACAAAGCTGAGTAACTAGGAATATTTTGTAAGCAAGGTCTGTTTAAAAAGAACGCGTGTTTTGGCCATGAAGGCAAAGCATCAGGTTCACTTATTTTCCCACTTAGCAGCTGCTAACAATCACCATGCCTTAAAGCGGACCATTTTTCCATGTAGTAAATCTTCTGCCCTCATTGTTTTAACTTTGGATAGTAATTTTTTTTTCTGCCAGTAAATACCTTATACAGCCCACTTCTTGTTTCTTGTCTGGTAAAAAGCCTAGACTTATGAGGGGGGATGAGTCATAAGAGAGCCAATGAGAGTTGCAGGACTGCAGAGCTGGAGGTGTGTGTCTGTGTAAATCCAGGAAGTGAACAGGCAGCAGCTTCAGCTGCCCACAGTTAAAATGGCTGCAGCCAGACTCAGTGGAGGGAGATTTCTGCAGCATATTTGGCAAATACAGAATCACAGTATATATAAAATAATATGCAAAGTGGTTGGAGGGAAGCTTCAGAATGGCAAAGATGTTTTTATTACAAATTATATGAGCAATTCCTCTAAGGCTGCATTCACACCTGAGTGTTTCAAAGTTGCGCGTTTTTACTGCATTTTTACCGCAATTTAGTTCAGCTCATCAATGTAAAAGGCAGAAAAACGCCTGTAATCTGCCCCAAAGAAGCTCATGTTCTTTTTTGAGCTTAGGGCGTTTTTCAAGCGCTTTGGCTCAGGTGACAGAATGCTCAGATGTGAACAGGTGCCATTGAACTGAATAGAATTTTGCTTGTTGGGCATTTTTCAGGTGTTTTTCTGGGTGTTTTACAAGTGTTTTATGAGCTAAAAACGCTCAGGTGTGAATGCAGCCTTACTCCCCACTGTTCCATTTGACCACCAAACTGCCGGGTATGGTATAGGGAAAGATGCAGATCTGGGTGCCTGAGGGGGTAGTAGTCAGGCCTGAATGCTGTCACAGAAGAGTGAAAGAAAGGTCTTTAGCCTAGTGTAAGCTCTGACCAGAATGGCCAGGAGCTTACAATGAACTTCTTCTCTTCACCCACAAGAGGATAGCATGAGTAAAGAAAAATTCTATATATCCCAGAAAGGGATGAGCAATTAAAAGACCAAGCTTTTTTTTGCCATACTTCTCTTGTGGGTCATAGGAGTATGCTTACTTTTGCTCTCCTGTGACCCAGAATCGTTTTTTAGTGGGCTATTGCCCGCTGTCAACTGACATGGCAGAGCCGCCCCAGACTCTGGAAGGATCTTGACAATATTGGCTCATGCCCCGTACACATGATCGGAATTTCCATCGGAAAAACCTTGGATGGTTTTTCCAACGGAATTCCGCTCAAGCTTGCCTTGCATACACACGGTCACACAAAAGTTCTCTGAACTTTCGACCGTCAAGAACGCAGTGACCTACAACACTACGACGAGCCAAGAAAATGAAGTTCAATGCTTTCGAGCATGCGTCGAATTGTTTCCGAGCATGCGTAGGAATTTTGCGTGTCGTAATTGCTACAGACGATCGAAATTTCCGATAGGAACTTTTTCTGTCGCCAAAACTCCGATGGAGCATACACACGGTTGAAATTTCACATCGGACTTTTGCTGGCGGAATTTCCGATCGTGTGTACGGGGGCATAAGAGCCAAAGCCAGCTGCACCCGCCCCCTTTCCAGCCAGATGCTCCAGTGACCGCTGGGGGGAGCGGAGTGGAGAGCGGTGACTGTGACTTGCTCTAAACAGACCGAGAACTAAACAATCAGTGGTCATGTGATCGCTCAGTTCTTGCGCTTATAGATGACATGGGACGTAGAGGTGAGTTTGGATTTTTTTTGTTTTTTGTTTTTTTAAACCCCGTATATCTCCCTTAAGTCCAATCAAAGGAGCAACTACTGCTATAGTAGGATGTGTGACTGCTATGGGGGCTGTTTTACTAAACAGTGATTTATGCAGGTTGTAGTAGTTCAAGAAATACATTTGGATGAAGTGAATGCGCTTAAAGTTTGGGAATCTCTATACAATTGCTATGAGAACATTTATCATTCTGTATAACTAGAGGATTTGGCTTCAAAGGTTAGAGAGATAGGGGGCCACCAACGCTGTATCCTGGCCTAGGCCGACAAGGCCCGGGCCTAGGGCAGCACTTTGCAGGGGGGCAGCACGGACAGAGTCCCTGCCGGCTTGCGCTACACTGCTAGTGTAGCGCCAGTCTTATGGGGCGGACTGGGCTGAGAGGCAGATTAGTCCATAAAGCCCTGCTTCCAGTATGCGGACGCAACTGTGGGGGAGGGGGTGCCGCTTCTAATTTTGACTGTACTCTCATCCTGGACCACAAACCTTCCTCACTGTGCTATATGCTTTCTGCTGCACCATAGGCTTGGTTATATCTTCTTAGTCCTCTTCATAAAATTATCAGAAACTTTCTTAAAGTAGAACTATAGGCAACACTTTTTTTTTTCCATTTTGGATAGAATAAGGGAAGGATATAGCCCCTGACAGTTTATTTTTTACCATCCCTGTCCCATTGCAGAGATTTTCCTTCACTTTTTGCCCCATAGCCAAATAGGAAGTGAGAGGAAATCTATGCAAATTAAGGGAATCCATTGCCGCCCCCCCCCCCAGGCCCTCAGAACTAGTGTCCCCACTCGAAAATTTCAGGGCGGGTCTTAAACAGCAAGGGGCGTGGCCTTGACAGGAAGGGGTGGGTCATATTTAAATTAGGGGGTGCACGAGTTTAGTCAGGCCTAGAGCAGCACAAAACCTAAAAACACTACTGGGGGCCCCCTTAATGGTTTGGTTGTGGAGCCTGTTTACACCTGTCCCTGGGCCTACATTTGTGCATGTCATTTCAAAAGCCAGTAAAAGATGAGCTTGTCCCAATATACAAGTTTGTGAATGTCCTTGCTGTTGGCGTAAAAGCTACCTTTATTTTAGGTTCAGAGGTCCCTTAACCATAAAAATATTTAGCATTCAATTACAATAAACTGAGCAAAAGCTATACAATATCTATACACATTACCCCACAGAAAATGTTACATATGCCATTAAAAAAGCAATCTGATGAGCTAGCCTGAAGGTAATTATTGGGTAAGTAGATGTTTCATGCAATGTTCGCTGAGAAATGTATGCAAATGATCCTGTCCATAAATGGAACCGCTTCTGGGTAAATGTCCTTTTCTCAGCAAAGTCACCTGTCTACGTTGTCAAGGCCCAATACGCTGCAAAAAAAAGTAATACATAGCCCAACCACACTAAAATAAAGAATATGGTGGATGAAGTCAATCTAAAACTAAAATTATAAATGGTAGTTTTTGAGGAGATGAATCACCCACTGGTTCCTTAGATTGCAATTTCAACCACTACTGTTTTATTTTGAATAGAGTAGGGAAAGAGAAGCTCTTCTGTCAAGTTGCTATTTGTGTCCCAGCTGGGAAGATTTCCTCCCACTTCCGGTCTTTATCACAAGTGGACCTGAAGTGAGAGGTCATCTCCCCAATGAGGAAACAAACAATAAAAACCTAGAAACAAATTATTATTGCTTGACCACCAAACCAACGGGGGGGCGGGGGGGGGGGGGGTTTGGGGGGCTTGAATATAATATGTCAATATAACCACCTAAAACCTTTAATATATTTATATGGTAATAATTGGTCTGGGGGACAACCACAACCAATACAATGTGAAAAGGGCAGAAAGAAACATAGAGGCTTATTTTATCTCACAGACTCAAGAAGAATATGTTACATAAACTAACAAAAGAATGTTGAAATTTTTTATTTGGTAAATCTAAAAGCCTATATAAGCTATCTCAATAATATAAATGATACTAATGCCCCGTACACACGGTCGGACTTTGTTCGGACATTCCGACAACAGAATCCTAGGATTTTTTCCGACGGATGTTGGCTCAAACTTGTCTTGCATACACACTGTCACACAAAGTTGTCGGAAAATCCGATCGTTCTGAACGCGGTGACGTAAAACATGTATGTCGGGACTATAAACGGGGCAGTAGCCAATAGCTTTCATCTCTTTATTTATTCTGAGCATGCGTGGCACTTTGTGCGTCGGATTTGTATACACACGATCGGAATTTCTGACAACGGATTTTGTTGTCGGAAAATTTTATATCCTGCTCTCAAACTTTGTGTCGGAAAATCCGATGGAAAATGTGTGATGGAGCCTACACACGGTCGGAATTTCCGACAACAAGGTCCTATCACACATTTTCCGTCGGAAAATCCGACCGTGTGTACGGGGCATAACAGTGTAGTAGAGTATACTCATAAAGTATATGTAAAACCACACATATAACCATGTATCCCAATATAATGATATTTTAGCATCTGTATCTATCCGAATATGTTTTAAACAGACAATTCTAGCACTATAGCAGGTTCATTAAAATATTAGATCAAAGTTCAAGTTCTACAGTGTTTGATGAAGGCCAGGTCAAGTTAGCTGCCCTCGCTACAAACAGGTCACGCTGACAATCAGTCCCAATGAAGGATACAAAGACCTTTTCTTCCCGATACCATTATATATTATTGCTCAAGCCCTGAAGGAGAGGAAGTCCAGTTCCCCTGAAATGGGTTGGCTGCATCAGACATTTCTGTTCAATTAATTCAGACAAACCTCCAAGTGGGATGACTGCTTTTCACCAGGCCCACCTAACCACATATCCATGATTTTACCTTCTGATGAGTGATCTGCTTATTGCAGAGAGGCAGCAACCAAGAACCAGGTCCAACACACCAGGTCCACACACATCACTGTTATCAGGGGTTTATCTCCTTTAAGGAGCACTCTTCCATCTCTTGTTGGATTTACACTAAAACAATTCCCATCACCAATCCAGTGCTACCACAATCTACCAGTACTCTATCATGACTGAAGATCAGGAGGAGTTGGGAACACAGGTATAGGGACATCACCACAGACCCAAACATACATGAGAAACCAGTGAGCAATTCATCTTATTGACCAATCCTGACCCTACAGGCTTAGTTTTAGCCAGTGCAAGCTGAACCAAGCTTATCCAACTTGTTTCCCTTTCAGGGTCTAAAAATCTATTGATCCTTTCCGAATGGTAACAGGTTAAATGTGTGAAGGAAATGTATGATACCTACTCTTTTAAAACCAGGTAGTAAAACAATCAATATGGGGTTCTATTATAATAATGATATTAATGTATAATGTACAATGTGTAATATATGTATAATGGTATAATATACAGTATGTGTATAATGTTGTAACATAAGTAGATTGTTTACTACTGTATATAATAATGTGTAATATATAATATGTAATATATTGTATAATGTATAATATATTGTATAGTATATGTATTATCATATAAAATATAGATGTATAATGATATAGCATATGTATAATGTATAATACAGGTGGTCCCAGGGTTACAAACAAGATAGGGCCTGTAGGTTTGTTCTTAAGCTGAATTTGTTTGTAAGTCGGAACAGGTACATTTTTTAAGTGTAGCTCCAGCCTTTGGATAGCATAGGGAAGGGTTATCACCCCTGTAACATTTGTTTTGCCTACTGTGACCCTGTTCAGAAGATTTCACCTCACTTTCTGTCCCAATGACAATTGGATTTTGAAAATTTTGGGATATTGTGGAAACAAGCCTTGGTGATAAAGAATCAGTGGAGACACCTTTTTCCCATAACCCTAATGCCCTGTACACACGATAGGATTTTCCAACAACAAATGTTGAATGTGAGCTTGTTGTCGGAAAATCCGACCGTGTGTAGGCTCCATAGAACATTTGTTGGCGAAATTTCCGCCAACAAATGTTTGAGAGCTGGTTCTCAAATTTTCCGACAACAAAACTTGTTGTTGGAAATTCCCAGCGTGTGTACACAATTCCGACGCACAAAATTCCACACATGCTCGGAATCAAGCAGAAGAGCCGCACTGGCTATTGAACTTCATTTTTCTTGGCTCATCGTACGTGTTGTACGTCACCGCGTTCTTGACGTTCGCAATTTCCAACAACATTTGTGTGACCGTGTGTATGCAAGACAAGTCTGAGCCAACATCCTTCGGAAAAAAAATCCAGGATTTTGTTTTCGGAAAATCCTATCGTGTGTACGGGGCATTACAGGAGAGAATTTCCCTTCCATGGGGTAGATTTCCTCTCACTTCCTGTTGTCTCCCTTCGTTTGTAAGTAGGAGTCATTTGTAAGTCAGATGTTTGTAACCCGGGGGCCACCTGTATATGGATAATGGTATAATACAATATAATGGTAGCATTTACCCAGAAACCTCTGTTCCTTTGGGAGAAATGTATTTGCATAGTCAAAACTAAAAAAAAATAAAAAGAAAAGAAAAAAGAAAAGAAAAAACTAGTGTTCTGGGGATAATGATTTTTCCTATGCACTCTTTGGTTCTTTGTTTTGCAAAGAATATGTTGCACATTTGTTGAAGAACACGTATGAATTAGTTATATGAAGGGAGGTGAAGGAAAGGTCTGTATGACAGGATGCAAACAGATTCTTACCATCTGTACTCGGTACAAGATGCTGATCCCCAGAGTCATGAAGGGCTTGGAGAAGTCGATGACTTTTTCCCGCTCGGCTGTGATGGTGAACGCAGCAACCGCCAGGTCTGCCTTCTGTTAGGAAAGACAGAGAGTAAGAACCCAATTAAAGAACAACAATTAAATATTATTATTATTATCTTTATTATACAGGATTTATAATATATTTATATTATATATAGCGACAACATTTAACGCAGTGCTTTACAATATAAAAGGGAGACAATACAGATATGATACAATAAGAGGATTAAGAGGGCCCTGCTCAGAAGAGCTTACAATCTGATACGGTGGGCCAGATAGTACAAAAGGTTGTAGCTGTGGGGAATGAGCTGATGGAAATGGTAAAAGATTCGTTGGAGACGTGATAAGCTTCCCTGAAGAGATGAGTTTTCAGGGATTGCCTGAAGGTAGCAAGAGTAGGAGATAGCCGGACAGGTTGAGGTAGTGAGTTCCAGAGGATGGGAGAGGCTCTGGAGAAATCCTGGAGACGAGCATGAGAGGAGGAGACGAGAGAGCTTGAGAGTAGGAGGTCTTGGGAGGAGCGGAGAGGACGATTTGGGTGATATTTGGAGACAAGGTTAGTGATGTAGCTCGGGGCAGAGTTGTGAATGGCTTTGTATTGTGTGGTTAGTATTTGGAAATGAATTCGCAGGGTGATTGGGAGCCAGTGTAGGGATGGGAGGAGAGGGTTGGCAGACACTGAGCGGTTGGTAAGGTGGAGAAGTCTGGCAGCAGCATTCATGATAGACTGAAGAGGGGAGGAGTCTATGGAGAGGCAGGCCAATGAGAAGGGAGTTGCAATGGTCAAGGCGAGAGATAACAAGGGAGTGAATGAGGAGCTTGGTGGTTTCATTTGTTAAAAAGGGGCGAATTTTAAAGATATTGCGGAGGTGAATTCTACACTTTTGACAACGATTGGACTTGAGGCTGAAATGACAAGTCAGAGTCTAGGATTACACCTAGTACCCTGGCTTGAGGGGAGGGACTGATGGTTGCATTGTTGATTTGGATGGAAAAGTCAGAAAGGGGGGCACGGGCGGGGGGGGGGGGGATATATAGATATATATTATATATTATATATATACAGTATTTTGAAATAAAAACTATAGCTGGTATGTGTATTTCACTAAAAGTCATGATTTTTTTTTCAGTTCATTAAAAGAGAATATGTTACTGTGTCCACTGAAGGCAAATTGACAGGTCCTCTTCTTAGGGCACTATCCAACCCACTGGTACTTGCCTTCACCACATACTCCCCCTAAGTTTGTTAAAGCCCTCAAAAACACCCAGTACTTCCAGGTATGAGGGAGCATGTGACCCTCTCCCTTTCCTCCCAGGATGCAGTGCTCAGGCCTGATCACTATCACTTAGGGGACGGATAGAAAGTCATTAACACTTTGTAAACCCTGACACAGACTGACCTGGAGCTTAGACAAGGATTAGACTCAGGGCTTCGACAGGCGAACGAGCAAAGGGAAATATTATTATGGGGGGAAGATGGAGGGTTCTCTACTAAGGGAACCTGTCCTGGAATATCAACAGATTTCCAGTTTAATGTCAATCTTTCTAAAATAGATATATGATAACTGAACGCTGAAATCAGAGCCTGCTTGGTAAGCTAATGGGCAGGGAAGGGTAGGTAAGCTTACAAGAGGAAAATTTCAAGGTAAGTGATAATAATTAGTAGCCAAAACAGCTACCCTGTTTCCCCGAAAATAAGACCTAGCGTGATTGTCAGTGATGGCTGCAATATAAGCCCTACCCCCAAATAAGCCCTAGTTAAAGTCCTTGTAGGTCTTATTTTCAGGGTAGGGCTTTTTTTGGGGGAAAAAGGGTAGGGCTTATTTGGGGGGTAGGGCTTATATTGCAGCCATCACTGACAATCACGCTAGGTCTTATTTTCGGGGAAACAGGGTAGAAAACCGCATATGTACAAATCTGAAATATAATGTCACCATCTTCATGCCAAGTATCTTAACCACTTCAGCCCTGGAAGGATTTACCCCCTTCCTGACCAGAGCACTTTTTGCGATTCGGCACTGCGTCGCTTTAGCTGACAATTGCGCGGTCGTTCGATGCTGCATCCAAACAAAATTGATGTCCTTTTTTTTCCCACAAATAGAGCTTTCTTTTGGGGGTATTTGATCACCTCTGTGGTTTTTATTTTTTTGCGCTATAAACAAAAAAAGAGCGACAATTTTGAAAAAAAAAAGCAATATTTTTTAAATTTTTGCTATAATAAATATCCCCAAAAAATATATTAAAAAACAAATTTCTTCCATAGTTTAGGCCGATACGTATTCTTCTACATATTTTTGGTAAAAAAAAAAATCGCAATAAGTGTATATTGATTGGTTTGCGAGTACGCCCTTTTGCCTGCTCGTGCCATTCTGCCAACGTAAATTGGCGTGCGGCTGTCGGCAAGTGATTAAGGAATAGCGGAAGGTGGGAACAGAGGAATAAGTGAATTTCTTTATAAATCCATTGCCAGTTTTAAAAAAAAGAACTCCTATATGCATATTTAAGTTGGCTATTTAACTGTCTGGAGTCACCCTTTAATGAGAAATAATGGTTGTCATACAATCCTGGAGGCTATCCTCATTAGCTTTCATCTGCCATAGTGATCCAATGCCTGCTAATAATCTACTGATGTCTCCGGCGGCTGCAGTGATGGTCTTGGAGTTCTCTCATCTTCTTGTAGTGACAGTATCAGTACGTGGGATGGATGGAATGATCCGTATATCCCTTAGGTTGATGGGAAGGTACATGACCGGAATTAATGCACTAATAAATTGCCCATCAAGGACGCGCATAGTGCATTTTGCTTAGCTGTATGCAAACAATGCAATTATAGGTTTACTATGGGTAAACACTTCAACAACTTCCCATGATAGCCTCAGCTGGAAGCTATAATTCAGCATACACCCATTTCACAATCCCCATCTTCTGTTTACGCCCTGCTTCTTATTCATGCACCCTTTAAAGGGAGCTCACTACAGTTCCCACGGCCATTTTATATTTTAAATCCTGCTTCTTAGTAATGTACACCTTAAAGTGAGCTTACAGTTCTCATTCCCATCTTTTATTTTATATCTTGCTTCTTATTCAAGCACACCTTAAAGTGGCCCTACAATAATTCTCACCTTGTCTTTTATTTTATGCTTCGGTGCAGCAGGAGGGACAGCTGTGATCACCGATCTCCCTGTATAGATTTTTAGCCGACAGGGAGAGGGAGGGAGAGAAGGAGAAGCGGCTGTCAGCTATACAGGCTGATCGATGTGCAGAGCTGTCCCTCCTGTTGCACTGATTATCCCGGACAGTGAACCAGGGGACCATCCAGGATCAGACCCGCAGCTGGGATATTGGGCAGCACTTGCGGGTGTCCGGGAGCCGCCCCTAAAATGCGGGAGGCTCCCCCACCTCGCGAGAGACTTGGGATGTCTGCACACCTCATAGTGGACCTACTGCAATTTCAAACCCCATCTTCTAGTTTACTCCCTGCTTCTTAGTCATACAAACCCTAAAGTGATTTTTTTTTTGCAATCATCACCCTCATCTTCTAGTTTAACCTCCCTGGCGGTATGATTATTTGAGATTTTTGATGCTGAAAGCGGTACAATTATATTGCATGGAAATTTGGCGTTTTATATTGTAGGGCTGTAATTCTTATGCCGTGTACACACGGTCGGACTTTTCAGCCACAAAAGTCCGACAGCCCGTCCGACAGACTTTCGACAGACTTTCGACGGACTTTTGGCGGACTTTCAACAGACTTTCTAACGACCGGACTTGCCTACACAGGATCACACAAAAGTCAGACGGATTCGTACGTGATGACGCACACCGGACGCATGCAGGGCATTGGACAAACCACTAGGGACAAAAAGGATGTGAAATAATTCCATACAGTAATGTAATCTGTAAGTATACTGTATGTATTTTGTGTGTTTCACTTTTTGAATTTTAGCTTACTCCATGTGTCTTAGTCATACACTCTCTAAAGTGGTTCTATTACAATTATCATCCTCATCTTCTAGTTTACACCCTATTTGGTAGTCATGTACAGTTTATGGTGAGCCTATTACAGTTCCCACTCCATCTTTTATACCCTGCCTTTTAAACCGGCCATAGACGGCCACGGTTCAGCAGGAATCGGCCAAGTTTCAAACCAAGTATGGGCAGGCTGAATGTACTCAAGTTGATCATTCAATCAACTTTGGTACAACCAGCCTACTGGATTTTACATGTGGTTATCACTATAGGCTGTTATAGCCCCTAGCAATAATTACAGTGTTCTCCTGGTGGGGGTGGCTTCTCTGCCTCTCTGCCAGGAGAACTCAATGACTTGGCAGGAGGGGTATCCCCTGCCAACACTGTTGCAGGAAAGAAATTTGCTTTGTCTATGGCTGGCCTTAGTTAGCACACCTTAAAGTGGGTTCAATACAATTTCTGCTGCTATCTTAGATTTTCCACCATGCACACCATCTTCTTGTTTATACACTACTCCATAGTCACATACAGTTTAAGGCAGGGGTGTCCAACCTTTTGACCTTCCTGGGCCACATTGAAAGAAGAGGAATTGTCTTGAGCCACACATAAAGTGTGTTATCATGACAAGTTAATGATCACTGATATAGAGAATATACCTGAGTAATATTTTTTTATTCTAAAAGTGAAAGAGGGCAACAACTAGAAACTAGTGCCCTATTTGACACTGTTTTTGATGAGCTAACGCATCAGTATCTGGTTCGATGGCTGAAGTAGCAATTCTCAAGGTGCTCATCAGATATTTTGGTTCTAATTTTACCCTTCGTGTGCTTCATCCTTGAAAATAGTTGCTCACAAATATAGGTCCTGCCGAAAACAGATGACATTAATAAGGTTGAGATGAGTGGGAGATTTTTCCTTGGGAAGATAAAATCTGTCTTCGGTCGCATGTATTCGCTAAGTGTAAATGTATTTTTAGAAAAATTTTTTTGAAAAGTCAACATTTTTGAGCAAGTTTACATTTTTGTGTTGAGCCACATTCATAGCCGTCTTGGGCCGCATGCGACCCGTGGGCCTCAGGTTGGACACCCTTGGTTGAAGATGAGCAAGTGTATACCCTGCTTTTTAGTCATGGACAACTTACAGTGGGACTATCAGAACATCTTCTATTTTAAACCCTACTTCTTAGTCAGCTAACATGTAAAGTTATGAGTTTACAATTCCTTTACAATTCCCACCCCTCATTTATTATTAGGTTGGTGTTACCAAATACCATTATTATTTTGAGTTAAAGGTTACCTCCAAGCAATTTTATTTCAGCTTTCTATGGAGTGGGAAAAATTACACTTTCTGTGATTCCATTTGGGAGATTCTCTTTTACTCCCTGTCCCTGTGACACCTTACAAGAAATTGGGAATTGCTACCAGGATATGAGAAAGGATTATAAACAAAATTGAGTGGCTTTCAATCAGTTAGGTTTTACTCATCTTTCTTCTTTATTCTCTTGGTTTTAAAAGGTCATTTTTACCCAAAAGGGATGTTTTAATTAATGATGTAGTTTATTGGGAGAAGTCAAAGGCATGTATCAAAAACTGAAATATCAGTTTTGGTAAGCTTACCTTTAATAATGATCTCAATTGGGTTACAGGATACAATTTTGGGGTCTTTAAATGATTATCAACAGTACTGATTTAGCAGGATTCTAATGACGAACGCAATGTTGGGGTCCTACATCAAATAACAACTATAACATAGAGACACATTGTAACTGGAAAACAATTTTAAGTCAGAATTGACAAGTAACATCATGCAGCTATTATCACTTAGGTTTATAGCTGAGAAATAATCAATTTTTTTCTGCTGCAACCCTTAACACCCATTCCCCTCCTTCCTGTAACAATGGTAAACTTGCTTGGCCAGGGATAAATGTCTTTCACACCTCCAAAGTGAAAGGTACTCAGTCTGTAACCGATGAAGAAATCAGATGTGTGCCTAGGCCCTCAGGCTGGACATTTATATTATGCTATACATTAAGTAAAATGTCATTTTAAAGGGCACTGGTTTGTTAATGGTAAATATATTGCTGTAAAGAAGGAGGCTAAGAAAGATACCAGTGGTGAAAGTGTTATTTTATTTAGAAAGTTTTATATTTAAGTCTTCCTTAAGGCAAACTTTGGGAAGTAGGAAGAACTGGTATTGGCAGCATATAGCAATCACTTCTAGCTGCCTAAATGTCAGGTTTGTTAATCAATACAGCACATCCGTTGCCCATGATTAGGGGGCGCTCCGGTACAAAAAAACATAAACCCAGCTTTTGGTTTTGTGGTTGAGAGCCAGCCACTCCTCTCTTACCTCCCAAGGTGATCTTGACAATGGTTGCAAATAACCAGCGTTGGGTTTGCAAAGAGGCTGCCTGCCAGTCCCTATGGAACTGCTCCCTGGGTAGCGGGACCAGTAGGATGTCGTTACCTCATTGTCCCATCTTTAGAAAGTCAGATTTGGCAGCAATCAGGGCCAATGAGGGAATGATCCAACAGAGGTAAGTTGAAAGCTAACCCACATGTGTTGCTAGTGGCAAGGGTTACCCGTGTGACAGCCTAAGCCTCATTTTTGGCAAATTTTTGTAATGGGCTACCTCACTGGCCAACAATGAGGAATAGATGGCAGAAGGGGCCAAGCTTTCCTCTGAGTAAAAAGAATAAGAATCTTGATATTAGAGTGACCTGGAGTCAGTAATTGAAAACACCCCAAAAAGGCATACCAGTAAAAGAAGACTGTGAATACTTACCTCGCTGAAAACTGCTTAAATCTGAAGAACGTTTTTGGTGAAGTGTACTAGGAAACCGACACTTCCTGGAGTGTCAATCTCTTGGGTCCGCCATTGCTCTCCCTGTCTCCTCCTGCTGACCTCCATGTCTTTACTGTGTCCTGCGGTGACTAGAAGGCCAGTAAGAGGAATTTGTGGAAGATGAAGAAGAATGCCTGTGGAAATACACAGGCCTTACTAATACCATACTGGTGACCCCACAATAGGGATAAAACTTTTCAGCGGAAGGGAGTTTATTAAGACACGTGGCCGTGGCCACTCATTAAAATGAGAAGAAAAGAGGTTTAACCTTAAACTGTGTAGAGGGTTCTTTACTGTAAGTGCGGCAAGGATGTGGAATTCCCTTCCACAGGCGGTGGTCTCAGCCAGGAGCATGGATAGTTTCAAAAAACTATTAGATAATCACCTGAAGGACCACAACATACAGGGATATACAATGTAATACTGACATATAATCACACACATAGGTTGGACTTGATGGACTTGTGTCTTTTTTCAACCTCACCCACTATGTACCTTTATGTACTTAACTTGCCCATGCCACTGAATACTGCTCTGATCTAGAGAAAATGGAGAAATCAATGACTGCCGAAGAAAACCAAAAAGAGATAGACATTCCAAAAAATGTTTGCCAGCAGACTACGGATTTATCCAGAGCAATGTTCAGTGGTGGTACGGCTATAAAGAAAGGTAAGTACTGTATTTATTGGCGTATAACACTCACTTTTTCACCATGAAAATCGGGTGCAAATAGCGTGTGCGTGTTATACGCCAATACTTAAATTTTAGCTGCCTCGGTGGGGGCTGGGACGAGCGCCGTCAGATTACATACAGTGAGAATCTCCTGTTTACTTGGTGGCCTCTGTAATAGGAAGTCCCGTCTCCTGGGCCGCCATTGGACCACTGTTCTATCATAGGAGATTCCCTGTCCCCTCTAGGCTGCAGATGGGCATCGATCAGGTTGCACTGATGGCAATGGTGAAGCTGCTGCATTGATGGCAATGGTGAGGCTGCTGCATTGATGGCAATAGTGAGGCTGCATTGAAGTGGACTGATGAGGCTGCATTAATGGCACTTGTGAGGCTGCAGATGGGCATTGATCAGGCTGCATTGATGGCAATGGTGAGGCTGCAGATGGGCACTGACCCTTATTTTGCTTCAAAGTTCCTTATTTAAAATTTAAGTTTTTTTTCCTGAAACTTCCCTCTTAAAATGAATGTGCGTGTTATACACAGATAAATACGGTATTTACAATCTTCTTTGTATGCCTTTTTGGAGATCTTTTTAGTTAAAGCAAACCTTCACTCAAAAATGACATTTTCCACAATCCCAATTCCACCCATCCACACCATAAAATAGCAGAGCATTTATTTTAAATTGTTTATAGATCCTTTTTTTCTTTTAGGGCTTGTTCTCTGCAATTGATCACTTTTCCGAGGGCTATTGACAGGCAGTGAGGAGGTGATATATTGTCTTCTCATTGCCTGTTTTAAGCCTAAAAAGACTGAACCAATGCACAACATGCAATGCATGTGGTTGCAGTGCATCCTCATACACTTATGTGGGTCGCGGTCGATGGCACTACTGCCCACCTGAATGTAACTTGCGGTTTCTATTTTGCTGTGGCCGCGAAGCAAAGCATGTGTGGCATGTGTACAGTGGCTGCATGTGGTCAAGGGGTGGTAAAACTGTGCTCTTCTTCATGTTCGGTAATCCCCCTTGCCTTCATTCTTGCCAAGGCAAGCACAAAGTCACATATCCCAGGAGGCATCAGCTTCTCCAAAGAACCATGAAGAAACAGTCACCTTCCAATGAAAAAAAGATGGTGGAATGAAATGGGACATGTAGTATAGGAGCCATGCAAGAGGACAATTCTAGAACTGCTGGGCTTGAAAACATATTTATGCAGCAAAAAAAACATACAGAATGATGTTCTTCTTCAATGGCAAGGTCACTTTGAAGCTTTATAAATTGAGCCTATTGCATACTATTATATGTCCATGACACTATAATAAATATACCAATTAAAACAGATATGCCGATATAGCAGAGCAAAAAATATGCATATATATTACGTATGATATGCAGTATTTCCCAATCATGATAATTGTGTCCTTTTATCATAATATAGGGAGGTGTTACTTTTCACATAAAGCTTTAGAACGCTATTAGGACCAGTTAGCCATTCCTGAAGTTAGCTGCATTAATTACCTAGGATCAGTTATATGACCCAGGTGTACCACTGACTAAAAGGATAGCCCCCTCCCAGCCATCTTTTATTAGAGAGGGCAGCCAGTTTTTTTTCCTGCAGTGCCATCATCATCGCCATCATCATTTAGGTCTCTCAGCGAGAACGAACGAATCCTCACATTGCTGCAGCCAGCAGGCCTCAAGGCCTTTTCAGTCTCTACTGCCAGGCCAGACAGATGAGCCTTCTGCCTCCACCCACAGCGTGTTCATTAATAAAATCTTGTTCGCTGTCACCATGCCAGAATGTAGGGGCATTAGCAGGTGATTAATGGCGGGAATTCTGATCAATCGGAGATGGTGATTCTCTTGAATGCCCTGGATTGCTGCTGTTTTGGTCGGCAATAAATATTAATTAAAATCAGGATTCTTGCAGGAACGCTTAAAAGTCAGCCAAGAATGGAATACACGGGAGGGCAAAAATTATAATACAATCGAACTGTTAAGCACGGAATGTGAGAATGGCTGAAGACTTGAAGAATTGGAGGCATCTAGGGGCAAACTTAAAGGGGAGCTGAATATTCAAGAAGACATTTTTCATAGAAATAGCTACCTTTTTGTTCTGATAGCCCACCAACATGCCAAAAGGAAATGGACATGTGCAAAAAACGTGCATGTTTTTGGGCATGGAGTCCTAACTAAGAGTGCAAGGATGTGCACACGCACAACAGCATGGATGTGGATAAACAGGCATGTCCACAACAGATTCTTGTACAAGGCTAATTCTGACATTCCTCTCCTACATATATAAATCATCAATTTTTTTGCTAGAAAATTACTCAGAACCCCCAAACATTATATATATTTTTTAGCAGAGACCCTATGGAATAAAATGGCGGTCATTGCAATTTTTTTGAACAATAAACATTTTCATGAATTAAAAAAAATTAAAAAATACAATATTTACACATTTTTTTTGTATATAGTGGAAGATGATGTTATGTTGAGTAATCAGATACCTAACATGTCATGCTTTAAAATTGTGCACACTCATGAAATGGCGCCAAACGTAACGTTGGTACTTAAAAAACTTGAAGAAGATTTTTTAAGAATTTTTACAGGTTACCAATTTGGAGTTACAGAGGAGGTCTTGTGCTAGAATGAATGCTCTTGCTCTAACATTGGCGGCAATGCCTCACGTGTGTGGTTTGAATGCCTTTTACATATGCAGGCACGACCTACGTATACGTTTGCTTCTGCGTGCGAGGGGAAGGTGGCAATTTAATTTTTGTTAGTGTTGTTTGTATTTGTATTTTTTTTTTACACTTTCCCTTAATTTTTTATATTTTGATTACTTTTATTCCTATTACTAAGAATGTAAACATCCCTTGTAATAGGAATAGGGCATGACAGGTCCTCTTTGTGGAGATATCAGGGGACTATAAGTCCCCACATCTCTCCTCTATGCTGGAAAGCCTGAGATAAAAAAAATCGATCTCAGGCTTTCCAGCAAAAAAAACCAAAAAAACGGCAGTGTTGCTTCTGGCCTTCGAGGGTCATAGAGATGGCCGGGAACATCTGGTCCATTGCCAGCTGCCACCAGCGCTGTCATTCTCTGGCTGCCCGATCGCATAAGTGAGCCTGGAGAAGCACTGGAAGGTGGCGGGAGGGGGGAGGGAACGTTCCCTTCTGCCACCTGTAAAAGCAATTAAGCGGCTATGAGGGAATCGCTGCCTGAAAAAAAGATATCTGGATGATGCCTATAGCTGCAGGCATCATTCAGATATCTCCACTCAAATCCAAGATGTCATATGACGTCCTACGGGTGGGAACATGTAAATGTAAAGAATACATACTGGCATACATTTATGAAGAAATGTTATTTTTTAATTTTTTTATTGGATATGGTTTATAGCAGAATGTAAAAAAATATTGTTTTTTTTTTTAATTGTCGTTCTTGTTTCCTTTATAGAGCAAAACGTAAAATAAAGCAGTGGTGATCAAATACCACCCAGAGAAAGCTCTATTTGTGGGGAAAAAGTATATAAATTTAATTTGTGTACAGCATTGCATGACCGCGCAATTGTCAGTTAAAGTGCAGTGCTGTATAGCAAAAAACGGACTGGTCATGAAGTGGGAGGTCAAGTGGATAAAATGAGGACTCTATGTATTTAATTTTAAATTGGCGCCTGCCTTGGTGGTGGGCCTTGGTTTCAAGCGGCCACATATTTGCGTGAATTTGGTGGAATACAGCTGGGCCGAGAGAGCGTGCCCTCCACGCTCCCGATACCGTTACTGGTGGCTAATGTAAAGCTCACGATCGCAGCTTGCGATTGGGAGCTTTCCCATCATGTGACCGCTGTGATTGGTCACATGATCATAAACCTTGCCCCGCCTCCCGGCATCCTAAACCCCTTAAAGAGCCATGAGGCGCCGGCTCCAAGGGGTTAAGTATAGAAGTAGTAGAGTATTGGACCATGTTAGCCATTGATTTGTATGGCAAAACCAGGGTGGAAAAATGTGAAAGTCAAGTCAAAGATTACTTTATGATAATTGTTATAATAATGATTCAAATTATGTACTCACCGAAAAAAATACTTTTTTTTCCCTTTAGCTGTAACCTTGCAGGTCCTCAGAGCAGTTATATTGACATTTCCACTGCGGTACAAACCCTTCAATTATCTTACATTACAGCTGATGCATTTCCTATATGTACTCTAACTCCTCTGAATATATTACCTTCTTAGTAGTGTGTTTTGTTGAAAATTATTATTATTTGTATTGACCTCTGTGGACTAAAATGTTGCAAAACTCATAAACTTCATTTATTAGTTTTTATGGGAATGTATTCATTCTACAAACTAGCTCATTAGAGTTCTGTGTGCATGTTTTCCAGGCACGTAGAGAAAGGACAGAAACTGGCTAAATCCTATAAAAAGTTACCCATACACCTAAAACAGAAGTGCAGACTTACAAGCTAAAATTGAATTTATATTATTTTGTCCTCATTTATATGAAATAAATATGTTACAAATACATATTTAACACAGGTCACTTCTAGGACACTTGGTTTGCAGAGAAAATCTTTTTTCCAACTAAAAAATCTATAGAACTCTAGGGCTAGGAAATGTTGGGGATGTCTCGTCCTACTCCCCCCCCCCACCCCTTCCTGACTTAAAGTGGTTGTACACCTCAGACATGAAATATGAATAAAGCATATCCCTCTATGGTGTGTACTTGTTGCAATCCTGAGCACTAACCCTATGTTCACAGCTATGCGTTTTTCAGCCGATGCGTTTTTGGAAAGGGTCTGGGACTTATTTCTCGCAGCAGATTGTATTTTGCATTTAATAAACTTCAATGGAGCCACACCAAAAATGCAAGTGTTGTATTTTTGATGGGTTTTGCGATTTTGTCTCCTTTTTTTATATATATAATTCTTTATTCAATATTTTTCAGTATATAACAAAGCATATGAACAATATAAAACAATAACAATGACAACAAAGAGAAGAAAAAAAAAGAAATAAACCTGTATTAAAGTAGAGAACAAATCTAACCATCCAACCTCAGAATAACAACAAATAAACCAGCAATACCACCTATTAAATTCATACAATTAGGAGTATAGAGCAACACAGTATGCCTAGTAATAAATATTACTACAATTATTGACCTGGATTACATTCCATCCATAACTTAAATTCTTCCTCTATTATACCTTCCCTTCTCTACTTTAGAAAAAAAGAAGTCTCTCCCCTGACCCCATCCCCTAGAGGTCACGAGAGAGGGATAAGAGAAAACAAAAAAAAAAACACCAAAAGAGAGAGAGAGAGAAAAAAAAAGGGGGGGAAAAATAAATATAACTTCTTAGCCTCTAACATCCTCCTCCTCTCCCCTCCCCCAGACCAGCCGGCCCAGCCGAACCCACCCATATAAATTTCAATACTTGGTGACTACTCAGCGCAACGATCAACATACTGAGATGTACAAGTGAAGGTCATCCATGGCCGCCAGGTTTCCCTACATTCCTCCTCTCTACCGTGGAATAAGGCTGTCATGTTTTCCATTTTCCTAATTTCATCTATTCTGGAAAACCAATGTTTAACAGGTGCTGAAACAGTAGATTTCCATAGGTCTGGGATACATGAACGAGCGGCATTCAACATGTGTGCTACCAATGACTTTTTATATTTTTTATGCATTTCTTTTGCACTTTAACACACTGGGGTTTATTTACTAAAGGCAAATCCACTTTGCACTACAAGCGCACTTGGAAGTGCAGTCACTGTAGATCTGAGGGGGACATGCAAGGAAATTAAAAAACAGCATTTTTGCTTGCACATGACTAGATGATAGAAATCAGCAGAGCTTCCCCTCATTTCAGATCATCCCCTCAGATCTACAACGACTGCACTTCCAATTGCACTTGCATTTGCCTTTAGTAAATCAACCCCACTGTGTATAGATGGTTGCTAATGAGCGGGCTGGGAAGCTGGCTGCCTTGTCCTTAACAACCGATGAGTCATCAGCTGTCAGGGGGGTTCCCTGTTGACAGCTGAATGTAAAAAGAAAATTACAAAAAAAAACTGGGGAAAAAAAAACAACGTGGGGTCCCCCCCACCACATCCATACCAGGCTTTGGAGGAGAACACCACGCTAAAAAAAAATGGCATGGGGTCCCCCCCAAAATCCATACCGGACCCATATCCCGAGCATGGAGCCCAGCAGGTCAGGAAGGGGAGGGGACGAGTGAGCAGAGACAGCTAATGACTCATCAGTTGTTAAGGTCCCAGCGGCCAGCTTCCTGGCGTGCTCCTTACCAGCTATATGCAGTGTGTTTAAAGAGAAAAAATAAACGCAATCTGCAAAATGCATGAAAACTGCATGCAAAAACGCATCAAAAACGTGGGTTTAACAACCAAAGCGCATTGCACAACGTACCTGAAAACTGCAACTGCATACAATGCCTTGAAAATGTACCCCTTGACATTTTCCACATTTTGTCATGTTACAACCAAAAACGTAAAAGTATTTTTTTGGGATTTTATGTGATTCAGGGATATGCAATTAGCGGACCTCCAGCTGTTGCAGAACTACAAGTCCCATGAGGCATAGCAAGACTCTGACAGCCACAAGCATGATACCTAGAGGCAGAGGCATGATGGGACTTGTAGTTTTGCAACAGCTGGAGGTCCGCTAATTGCATATCCCTGTGATAGAGGAACACAAAGTGGCACATAATTGTGAAGTAGAAGGAAAATGATAAATGGTTCTCCACTTTTTTTACAAATATCTGAAAAGTGTGGCGTGCATTTGTATTCAGCCCCCTTTACTCTGATACCCGTAACTAAATTCTAGTGGATCCAATTGCCTTCAGAAATCACCTAATTAGTAAATAGAGTCCACCTGTGTGTAATTTAATCTCAGTATAAATACAGCTGTTCTGTGAAGCCCTCAGTGGTTTGTTAGAGAACCTTAGTGAACAAACAGCATCACGAAGGCCAAGGAACACACCTGACAGGTCGGGGATAAAGTTGTGAAGAAGTTTAAAGCAGGGTTAGGTTATAAAAAAATATCCCAAGCTTTGAACATCTCACAGAGCACTGCTCAATCCATCATCTGAAAATGGAAAGAGTATGGCACAACTGCAAACCTACCAAGACATGGCCGTCCACCCAGGGCTGGACTGGGACAAAAATTTGGCCCTGGACTTCACCCAGAGCGGCCCACTTTAATTTTGCAAACATGCACAAAAAACAGTATATAAAACTATACGCAGTTGTGCAATATGGATACCTATTGAGTTTGGGATGGATCTGAGGGAGGCGGTGCGGCCATTGTATGGGCCATCAGAGCGACCCGGGGGAAAATTGACACCTTGCCCCTTAGTAGGGTGACCACATTTCCAGACTGCCATTCAGGAACAATTTTGCCAAGGACCAGGGGGGGAAGGTAGTCTCAGGGTTGACGGGGAATTCAGAGGTGGGGATGATTTGTCGGGTGAATGGCTGGTGCTAGCAGTGAAAACATCCTGACACCATGCTTAATATGGTGTCAGGATGATCAAATAACATTATTTCTATTACTACATTGTAATACATAATGAAATAATTCAACTCACCAGAATGCAGGATCAGTCGGAACCATTGCTTGTTACCAGATGAAGCATGTCATTTGCCACCGCCACCTGCCACCAGATGCAGCGTGTCACTTTCCACCATCGCCTGCCACCAGATGCTGCATATTACTTGCCACCACATGCAGTGTGTCACATGCCACGTCATCTGCTGCCAGAGAGAGGGTAGGGAGAGAGGGAGCAGAGAGAAAGAGAAAGAGAGAGAGGAGGGGGCAGAGAGAGAGAAGGGGGGGGCAGGGAGAGAGAGGGGGACACAGGGAGAGAGAGTGGGGGGGACAAGGAGAGAGAGAAAGGGGAGAGAGAGAGAGAGAGAGAGAGAGAGAGAGAGAGAGAGAGAGAGAGAGAGAGAGAGAGAGAGAGAGAGAGAGAAAGTGGAAGGGGCAGAGAGAGAAAGTTGAGGGGGCAGAGAGGGGGGGAGGGAGACAGGCAGAGAGAGGGGGGACAGAGAGAGAGAGAGGGGGGAGAGAGAGAGAGAGAGAGAGGGGGGGACAGGGAGAGAGAGAGGGGGGGACAGGGAGAGAGAGAGGGGGGAGGGGGACAGGCAGAGAGAGGGGGACATGGGGAGAGAGAGAGAGGGGGGGGGGGCAGGGAGAGAGAGGGGGGGAGGGGGACAGGCAGAGAGAGAGAGAGAGAGAGAGAGGGGGGGGATAGGGAGAGAGAGAGGGAGAGGGAGAGGGGGGCCAGGGAGAGAGAGTGAGGGGGAACAGGGAGAGAGGGGGAACAGGGAGAGAGAGAGAGGGGGACAGGGAGAGAGAGGGAGGGAGACAGAGAGAGAGGGGGGAACAGGGAGAGAGAGGGGGGCAGGGAGAGAGAGAGAGGGGGAGGACAGGGAGAGAGAGAGAGGGGGACGGGGAGAGAGAGAGAGGGGACAGGGAGAGAGAGGGGACAGGGAGAGAGAGAGAGAGAGAGAGAGAGAGAGAGAGAGAGAGGGGGGGGGGGAACAGGGAGAGAGAGAGAAGGGAGGGACAGGGAGAGAGAGAGAGGGGGAGGACAGGGAGAGAGAGAGAGGGGGGCAGGGAGAGAGAGAGGGGGACAGGGAGAGAGAGGGGGACAGGGAGAGAGAGAGGGGGACAGAGAGAGGGAGGGGGGCAGGGAGAGAGAGGGAGGGAGACAGAGAGAGAGAGGGGGAACAGGGAGAGAGAGAGAGAGGGGAGGGGGACAGGGAGAGAGATAGAGGGGGGACAGGGAGAGAGAGAGAGAGGGGGGGGGCAGGGAGAGAGAGGGAGGGAGACAGAGAGAGAGAGGGGGAACAGGGAGAGAGAGAGAAAGGAGGGGGACAGGGAGAGAGAGAGAGAGAGAGAGAGAGAGGGGGGGGAGAGAGAGGGGGGACAGGGAGAGAGAGAGGGGGGCAGGGAGAGAGAGGGAGGGGGACAGAGAGAGAGAGGGAAGGGGACAGAGAGAGAGAGGGGGACAGGGAGAGAGAGAAGGGAGGGGGCAGAGAGTGGTCCGGGTCTGGTCAGTGACAGTGCTCAGCTCACACACTTGAATGGTGCAGGAGGGGCTTTAATGTGGCTGTCGACTACTTGCTTAATCTTCCCGCTCCTCTTGCTCTTCATCGATGTAATGCACAGGCAGGGAGAGAGGGGCGGGAAGCGGTGTGTCACAAGCGGGCTCATTTACAGCTGAACATAGCAGTGTGCGGACCCCCTCTTCTAGGGCAGCTGTACCGAGCCGCTGCCCACACACTGGCACCAGGGATGTTCCGGAGGATGCAGCGGCCGTCGGAGGACTTCTGTCCCCGCCCACCAGCGTGACCTTTCAGACGCCTATTGCAGCAGCAGAGCCCTCGGCTCTGTGCAACAGGTGGTGGGCGGGCTGGAAACAGAAGCAGCGATACACTGAAGCACCATCCCGACCCAGTCCACTCCTGAATTGCCGCCATGGTAGGGCCGGCCCTAGGCAGTGCAGCAGTGCTCAAAATAATGGCTGCGCGGGCCGCGCATTCCATTTTTTTGACTGGCTGTCACTGATACTGGCCCACTATGCCATCGGCCCACCGGGAAACTCCCGGTAGTATCGATGGCCAGTACAGGCCTGCGTCCACCTAAACTGACAGGCCGGGAAAGGAGAGCATTAATCAGAGAAGCAGCCAAGAGGTCCATGGTAACTCTGGAGGAGCTGCAGAGATCCACAGCTCAGGTGGGAGAATCTGTCCACAGGACAACCATTAGTAGTGCTCTCCACAAATCTGACCTTTATGGAAGAATGGCAAGAAGAAAGCCATTGTTGAAAGAAAGCCATACGAAGTCCTGTTTGCAGTTTACGAGAAGCCATGTGGTGGACACAGCAAACATTGTGGAAGAAGGTGCTCTGGTTAGATGGCCTAAAAGCAAATGTGTGGCAGAAAACTAATGCTGCACACAGGGGCGGGTTGACAACTCATGGGGCCCCCGGGCAATAGGAGATTATGGGGCCCCCGGGCAATAGGAGATTATGGGGCCCCCAGGCAATAGATTATAAGGTCACACAGTATACACACACAATATACACACACAGTATACACACACAGAATACACATACACACACTGAAAAGGTACTGGAGAGGCGGGGCAGCTATAATCTTGGGATTTTAAAAAAAACACAGATTTTTAAATACTGTCCCTGGTTTTATTGAGGCTGGCAACCCTGGTGGGGCCCCTTAGTGGCATGGGGCCCTCGGGCAGAGCCCGAGCGCCCAAATGGTCAGTCCGCCCCTGGCCGCACATCACCCTGAACACACCATCCCAATCGTGAAACATGGTGGTGGCAGCATCATGTTGTGGGGATTCTTTTTTTCAGCACATGCGGCTTATGGATCTTTTCCTTGGACTTTGTGGGAGTATAGCTTTGCTAAAAAGCGCTAATGCAAAATGCGGCAAAACTTGCACTTTTAACACGGCTTTCTACAGCTAAAGCTACTGCCTTTTTTAGAATGTCCAGTGTGCATGAGGCCTTCAAATTGCAAGTGCCTGTAAAACAATGAAGAAATTCAGTACCCTAAATTTTCCCTTAGTGGGTCATCAGTTTAAGGTTAACTGTGAACAATGGCCCTAAAATTTTTGTGTTCACTTTGATTGCATGCCAATATCTAACCTATGTAGCACACACAACAGTTTTATTTATAGGCGCCCCAACATGTACAGTATGTTTCCGTTCATATATGCATGTACGTGGGAGTGGGATGGACTCAATTTTTTGGGTGGGGGGTTTTTAGGTGCTTGAGTGTAACTTTTGACAATTTTTTTTTCACTAAAACTTTATTTATATCACATAGGGGACATAAAGTCCCACCTCTTCCTGTGGCCACATAGTGGCCACAAGGGGACCTGGTGTTTGACCAGCCAGAGAAGTAGAATTGGATTGGCACTGGGATCGCTGCTACAGTGTAAAGTTCTAGCAAATTAACAAGTACACTATATTGTCAAAAGTATTGGGACACCTGCCTTTACACGCACATGAATTTTAATGGCATCCCAGTCTTAGTCCATAGGGTTCAATATTGAGTTGGCCCACCCTTTGCAGCTTTAACAACTTCAGCCCTTCTGGGAAGGTTGTCCACAAGGTTTAGGAGGGTATCTATGGGAATGTTTGACCATTCTTCCAGAACTGCATTTGTGAGGTCAGGCACTGATGTTGGACGAGAAGGCCTGGCTCGCAGTCTCAGCTCTAATACATCCCAAAGGTGTTCTTTCAGGTTGAGATCAGGACTCTGTGCAGACCAGTCAAGTTCCCTCACCCAAACTCGCTGATCCATGTCTATATGGACTTTGTTTTGTGCTCTGGTCTAAATCACTTGGTGGAGGGAGGTTATGGTGTGGGGTTGTTTTTCAGGGGTTGGGCTTGGCCCCTCAGTTCCCTTAGTGAAGGGAACTCTTAAGGCATCAACATACCAAGACATTTTAGACAATTTCATGCTCCCAACTTTTTGGGAACAGTTTTGGGAAGGCCCCTTCCTGTTCCAGCATGACTGCGCACCAGTGCACAAAGCAAGTTCCATAAAGACATGGATAAGCGAGTTTGGGGTGGAGGAACTTGACTGGCCTGCACCTGACTTCATCCCAATAGAACACCTTTGAGATGAATTAGAGTGGGGACTGTGAGCCAGGCCTTTTCATCTAACATAGGTGGCTGACCTCACAAATGTGCTTCTGGAAGAATGATCAAACCTTGTGGACAGCCTTCCAAGAAGAGTTGAAGCTGGTATAGCTGCAAAGGGTGGGCCAACTCAATATTGAACCCTACGGACTAAGACTGGGATGCCATTAAAATTCATGTGTGTGTAAAGGCAATACTTTTGACAATATAGTGTATGTATGAAGCCGCTTTCTTTCCAGGATAGTCGGGGTCACTTTAAAGTGTACAAACTTTGTGCTAATGAGCTTGAACTATGCTCAGCCTGCCCTAACCGCAGCTCAATGTGGCCAATTCCTCCCACTTTCACACAAAGCCCACACTCACCCAAAACTCCAAAACCGAAGGCAGTTAAGAATTATATTTCTGACCCTATTAACCTGTAATATCTCTCCTGAGGCCCGTCACTGTTTGCTGCTTCCCCACAGGAAGGAATCTGATACATTGGCACAGACATACTGGATATATAATTCTCACGGGTTCAGCCAGTAATATTTCCACCGCCTGAACAGCTTCATGTAATCTCTGCTCGTTATCATCAATAATTACCGACCTTATGCACATATCACTGACTACATGATTAAACACGCCAACATCGCATGGCTGCCAGCACATTAGGAGAGTGAGAATGTAATGGCAAATTAAAGGGCCTGAAGTCAGATGGAAATGACCTTTAAGGCAAACGGCGATATACAAAGTGTATTTACCCTTAACAAACAATCAGAAATCACATGTAATTAGTCTCCCGCTAGACTGCGGAAAGGTAAAACCTGATCGACTGCTACAAATTATTCACCATTCTTCTGAACAGAGTTATACAGACATATACTTAGACAGGGGCCATATAACAAAGGTTCCAGTGCCTTAACCACTTCAATTCCAGGCACCTTCACCCCCTTCCTGCCCAGACCAATTTTCAGCTTTCAGCGATGTCACACTTTGAATGACAATGCAACACTGTACCCAAACTAAATTTAAAATAACCAAAATTTTTGAAAAAAAAAAGTTTTTCTTTATTTGTGTTATTAAAAAAAAAATTCTCCTTCACTGACAGGTACTGATAAGGTGGCACTGATGGGCACTGATGAGGAGGCACTAATATGCAGCACTGATATGCACCACTGATGGGCACTGATAGGCAGCATGGATATGCAGCACTGATGTGAGCTGATAGGTGGCCTTAATGGGCACTAATAGGTGGCAATGATGGGCACTGATGGGTGGCAATATTGGGCACTGATAGGCGGCACTGATGGGCACTAATAGATGGCACGGATGAGGAGGCAATGACAGTCATTACTAATGGGCACTGATTGGCATCTGTTTTAGGCACTGACAGGCATTACTGATCTCCACTGATTGGCATTTTGATGGGCACTGATTGGCATTTTGATGGGCACTGCTTAGCTTCTGTGGTGGGCACTCTGATGGGGGCTGCACTGATTATTAATGCACTGATTATCAGCACAGACCGTCCCTCCCCCCCCCCCATCAGGAGAGCCGCCAATCGGCTCCCCCTGTCAGCGCGAACCGAGGAAAGCCGATTACCGGCACTTCCTAGTTACCTCTGTGATTAGCTGCGATTGATCACAGCTGATCACATGGTTAAGAGACTACCTCATAGGCTCTTTACCATGCTCAGAGATGAGGTGTGTCAGAGCGACACACAGGACCACCGATCGCCACAATGTATGCCTCCGGGAGCGCGCACAAGCAGCTTATCCTGCTGGACATCATATGACGCCTAGTTAGGATAACAGAGTCACCTTGCAGATGTCATTCCGCAATAGGCCGTTAGGGAAGTGGTTAAAGTATAAATAAAGGTAAAACTTTTTTTTTTTTTGGATCGAGTGGAGAGGGATTAGAACACCTGCCAGGTTTTATTGCTGTCTGTGCCCCCTTTAGGAAGATTCACATGCTCTATTAGTCCTGGTGACCATTATCACTTAAAATGAAAAAAAAAAAATTCAGGTTGTCACCAGAACAGGAATAGAAGGGAAATATTTCAATGGGTACACTAGTTCTGATGGTAACTAGGGATTCCCTCACTTTGGGGGACTTCCTCTTACTTCCTGTTGTGGCCATGGGATAGGAAGTGAAAGAAAATCTCCCAATGGGTCACAGCTGACAAAAAACTGACAGGGGTTATAACACTCTACGCTATCCAAAATGAAAAAAAAAAAAAATGTTTTTTCTTTAGTTCTACTTTACTCTACACTAACAGTTTTGTTTAATTTTTAAATAGTTATTTAAAGTTGGACTCCAGCAGATATGAAAGACACAAATTTTTGGACCTCTGTATTTATTATTACATCCTTAAAGCGATTGTAAAGTTTTTTTTTTGTTTTAAATAACAAACATGTTATACTTACCTGCTCTGTGCATAGTTTTGCACAGAGCAGCCCCGATCCTCCTCTTCTGGGGTGCCCTGACGGCGCTCCTGGCCCCTCCTCTTCATCGCGTGCCCCCACGGAGAGTTGCTTTCCATGGGGACACCCTTGCAGGCACAGTCATGAGACCGGCTGCTGCATCCATTGACACAGACAGCAGGACTCGACCCCGCCCCTGCTCTTGTGTCACTGGATTTGATTGACAGCAGCGGGAGCCAATGGATTGGACAGGTCTCAGTTTATGACATCCCATTAGTTTCTCTGAGGTGGTGCACTTTACAAATAAGTAAGAGTAAAGAGTTTTACCCCCAAAAGGATTTATGATGTAATGCACTTAAAATTGTGATCCACCAGTCCCCGCTGTGCTAGAAGTTGAATTGCATAACAAGGTTTCCTGGCCTGCAGTTTTGAATACTTTTAGACTCTTTCCAGCCTTCTGATTGGACTGCTATTGAACATCATTCACAACAACACTTTCTCTGGGCTCTCATCCTCTTTTAAACCCATATAAGGACTTCCCTCTCCTCCATATAAGGACCTACCAGCCTACAGAGTAAACATTCCCACTGGAGGCCTTGATGTTAGCTGTAGGTGACATTTCAGTATAGATACATGTTAGACATCATACACTGGTTGAATTAACCCAATATCATTTCATGACTTTTGAAGGAAAATTTTTATATTTTATCAAGTTGTTTTTTTTCAAGAAGCTATGCTTCAGGCTCTTGGCCTCAAAGTCCAACATTCTTGGTAAGCAATACACTTCAAATACAGATAGAATTTTCATAAAGCACAAATACAGAATACAACTGCCAAAAATAAATCGGGTGCCACCACCTACCCGGTTTATCAGCTCTCCCACCATCCCTGTCCAAGATCCGTTGGGCTCCGGGGCTCCATACAGTCCATCCTCAACAAGTTTGATCTTGTAGTTGAACCTCAGGAGAGCAGCCAACTCCATCAACATCTCAGCACAGAAGCCCTCGTACTGGTCATTGCCAGATAAAGAACGGAAATTCGGTTTACGCATCATGTATGGATTCTCCTGAAGAAAGATGATGGAAGATCAGTGAGGAAGAGGTGAAAGGGATAACAAGAAATAAAACCCACTTTTACCTTAGGGAGAAAGTGATTTGACTGCATGGGGTCTTTAGCAAGTCAAGGGGTGGATTATGGAAGGTGACTGTTGTGGCTAAAGCCCAAATCCAGCCAACATATTGAGCCCCCATCACTCTCTCAATTCTACACACCCAAGAGGATATCCATTCTTTCCTTGGCTTGTAGTGTAATGTAACAAAAATGGAAATTGAAGTGCCACACAACTGCTAAAAGGTCCAGATACAACCTTATTCCAATAAAATCACACGGACAATCCAAAGATTGTTTGGATTGTCCCCGTGACTTTTATTAGATAAAAATAGTTTCTGGTCCATTTAGCAGTGGTGAGGTTCCTAAATTTCCATGTTTGTTACATTACACTAGAAGCCAGGGAAACCATGCAGATCCTCTTGGGTGTAGAAGAAGCCTAGGAACCAGATTATTTACAGTACAGCAACAATGATAGAAATAACAGTAAGATAACCTTACAGATCCAGCACTGGTTTTCCACTTTCCCTCCTACTTCTTTTTCATGGTGTCAAAGAGATAACAAGTGAGGCAAAATATCCCCAACATAGTCATGGAGAAATTAAGACCTGATAGAAACATAACTCTTCCTCACTCTATATATACTGAAAATAACTGGATATACAATAAACAGTGGTCATGGGACTTTATATGAGGCACGTCACTTCAAAGAATAGTAATACATATATTTTCCAGAGTTGTGCGGATTAGCTGTGTCCCCTGATTTTCCACTTATATGGATCCCATCACAGAAATCTGTTCCCTTGGTTTGGGTGGGATGCCCCTGCCTCCGCCCCGGGTCAGACACTGTATCTGACACCCTCCGTTTGCCCTCTCAGTAGCTGACTTAATATGTAAGTATTAGACCCTTTGTTCTTCAAGACCTTCCCTTCCTTGTTTAATATAGGGAATATTTACCAATATACCATTCTTGTTTACTATCCACATTTTTTGATATTTTTGGCATTATATTCCTGACGAGTGGACAGATCCACGAAACGCGTAGAGGTCTCGAATGCCAAAACAGTCTGTTTCTTACTACTTATATCTATCATGTATTTGCTCATGCAAACACTATCATGTATCTATCTATCATGAATTTATTTTACCTATCATGTGTCATATGTCAGCTTTCAATGGCCTTTTTTGGCTTTATTTCCAAAATCGCATTATGTATTTTGTTTTTATCCTGTTTGTATAATAAACAATCGTATTTTTACCTTATGTACTTTTTGTTTTACTATTCTTTGAAGTGACATGCCTCATATAAAGTCCCATGACCACTGTTCTTTGTATATACATGTATAATAGGGATGGAGGCCTGTCACGATGGTTGTGTCAGGTCACATTTGTTTTTTATGGAAAATAACTGGACAACCGGAGTTAGGCTTATGTCCTGTACACACGAGCGGAATGTCTGACAGAAAAAGTCCGACGGAAGCTTTTCATCATCTATTCCGATCCTGTGTAGGCCTCATCGGACTTCTTTTTTGGAAAATTCTGACAGACCTAGAAATGGAACATGTTCTAAAAATTTCTGATGGGAAAACCGATCATCTGCATGCTGTTCCGACGGACCAAAAACGAGGCATGCTGTGAAGCAAATATGAGACGGAAGCTATTGGCTACTGGCTATTGAACTTCCTTTTTCTAATCCCGTTGTAAGTGTTGCACGTCACCACATTCTGGACGGTCAGACTTTGGTCAGGCTTTGGGTTGACCGTGTGTAGGCAAGACCGCTTGAATGGAATTCCGTCAGAGATCCGTCGGAGAAACCTTCGGAGTTTATTCCGACGGCTAAACCAGTCGTGTGTACACGGCATTAAAGGTTTTTCCAGGAAAATAGGAATACCCTGTTAGCGTGGAACTCTACCACAATAAAGACCTTTCCTCTTGGAGCACCCATGTTTGTAAAATCAAGAGCTGTCATTTCAGATTTTACTCTCAGCATCATCTGCTGGGATAAAAAAATATTGCCTTACCATAATGGAATTCAACAGCTCTCCAAAGAAAATTCTAAAACTCACCCCTTGGACTCCAAGTACTATCAGCCACAGAGGAACAGAGATCTCACAGTTGTTTACAGGGGGCTAAGGTGGGGATTCTTGCATCAAATATTCAATGTCAAAATTACTAGGACAATCCCTAGAAAAGTCAAATAAAAAAAGAAAATGCTGCCGCTGACCTCCCTTTAGCATAAATCACATGGTCTCTGGCTACCAGAAGCATTGTTGGTGTTTTATGCCATTCTACACAGCTGAGACAGACACTATCAGGCAGAATTACAGTAATGTATTAAGGTTTGCAAAACTTTGTATTTGTATATATTTATATTTTATATATCTATACAAAGAAACAAGATAATACACATTGATAAAAAATAAAATAAAATTAGGCTAATTTGTTTCAAAAGCACTAAAAAGGCACACAAAAAAAACACTAAAAAGATTATCACTGCTCTATAAATATATGACTCAAAGGACTTGGTACATTTATTTTGGCTAAATTCATAGATAGATATAGTTATAAGTAATAAAACTTTATAACATTCACTAAAATAGAAGAGAAAGCAAGGATGTGTGAATGTGATACTTCAATAATAAATAATCTACCGATTACCTTTATGCTTTTTTGCAGGCTTTGTTATTTACTGCACTAGGTAGAGTGAGACTGTCATTTTGCACATTCAGAGCAAAGCTTACACATGGCTAAGGACCTTACCCTTAGCCCCACCAAACATTGGTCACACTTGCACTCAGTGATATATCAGGATAGAAACTCATATACTTCCCATATCCTGAAGTACTAGGTATTTCACAGGGCTGAGGCTGGCTAGGGAACTCAAGAATCTACAACAGCGGTGGTGGGCTATCTGGTGAACCTGTTTCTTTTTCCTGAATAGGAAAATAAACAGGAAGCAATGGTACGTTTCCCTTGATGGGGACAACAGCAGCAAGAAAGATTTGGCTGGGTTTGAGATTTCAAGTAGACTTTGCATCAAAATGGATGGTCCTCTTATCATGTGGACCTTCTTTTCTCCTCCATGTAAAAAAAAAAGAAAACACATAAAAAAGAGAACCTTAGCTCACAAGCAATTTGGACCTTTAATGAGATTCTGGGAACATTGAAGTGCCCAGTTCCCTTGAGAAATCATACCACCAGTATGCAGGAGCACCTTCCCATGATATCTGAGATCCTCAGGTGTCACAGATTCCTGGTAGAAGATCCAGTGTCATCACCCTTGCTTAGATCACTTTAGAAGGTGGTGTTTTAGTAAAGTTGAGTGCTTTTTTAATTTTTTTCTTCCAATTTTTTTTTTTTTTTTTGCTTTCTTTTTATCATGGGGGATGAGGATCTACAGGATAAACAGACCTCACATTTTGATGCAAGGTCCTCTTTAAGGAGAAGATGTAAGCCTAAAAGTCATGTAGTGTATCAACAGTCGAAAAGAAAACCAGAAATTTGTGACTACCACCAGAGTAAGGGACATAAGAACTAATAACACTCCCGAGAGATAAACAACTCCAAAATAAGCACACTGAAGAATTAGCCTGTCAGACCCGATTCCATAAACTTATTTTATACTGCTGGTAATGAAAAGATAACATCTAGAACAACCAGAGGAAATTTACAAAGACAGTAAAATATTTATATGGAAGCCAGCAATGACGCATAAAGATCGTTGTAGATGATGAACACTTAGTTAAGTCAAAGCCATCAAAAGTTTTGGTAAATTTACAAGGTTTGTTTTAGAAGAACGCACCAGAATTGTGGTTACCACCAGAGTCTTGTTCTCTAGGGTGTCTGACACGTTGATGTCCAGGCTGGTGGCATTCATGGCCAAGGTGCGGTTTGAATACCAAACGCCAACCTGTGAAGGAACAGAAAAGGGAACAAGCAACATCAGTTATTGAAATTGTATTATCATCCAGGGAATTTTGGTAAAGTTCTGTATGATCCAGTGCAGTTAGGCAGGTTTTTGGTGCTTCTGAAAAGAATGCAGCTTTTTATCACATGATTCTGTGCTGTGCAACCTTCCTCTCTGAGGTATGTAGAGGATGGTACCTGGGACTCCTTCAGACATGGCCATTTAGAAACTGTGATACTGACATCTGTATAGATTTAACACTCAAGGAAGCCAACCACAGGAGAAGAATCGCAGAAAAGAAAATTAGAGCCATTAGGCAGATAGGTTGCATCCCATTAAAGAGTTTATACAAAATGTAATGTTTGACTGGAGTGTAAATCTTGTTTGTTTGATTAGTTTTTGAATAAACAGAATGGGTTAGATTCTTTGTCAAATTTTTACTGCTGTCTGTATCCCCACTGTAGAGTTCCCCGCCCTGGAAATAGGAAATCAAAGGAAATCTCCCCAGTACAGATAGCCACAAAAACCTGAACTGCTAGAAACCGAACTGCCAAGTCTTCCCTGATCTATAAAAGTTGAATACAGTGGTGGCTTGGTGGTTAAAATGGTAACATTTACAAGGTACTGTCTTCATGGGCTTTGGACTTTCTCCTCTTGTTTTTAGGGCTTCTTGAAAATTCTACAGTTACATTGCATAGCCATCAAAAAAAATTATAAATACACTACCTAGCCTTAATAGTTGTCCATAGATTGTCCCTAGAGTATGTAATTTACCTCTCGGTGACCATCTCCTGCCTTCTCCAAGATACGCAGAGTGTAATTTGTCCTCTGACCTTTGCTGTTAAACTCCACCCGTCCAGTCAGCCCATCGTACTCTACCTGATAAGTAGAAAAAGAAGAAGAAGAATGAAGGGACGAAACATTTTTCAAATTTAGAAGTGACAAATGGCCTGTGTGGGTGACTAAGCTCTGGCGATCATTTAAAGTGAACCTATGCTTTATTCATGCAGGAAAATGCTCACTTTAATGGCAGTAACTTAAAGCTGAACTCCAGGACAGTAAATATTTCTCCCTCGCAGTGGGGCTGTCCCCACACTGCAAGGGTTAAATTCTTATCTATGTCTATAGGACTGGGAAAAGTTGTTTTACTTACCTGATCCACAGTCCTGCAGACTCCTCTGTACTGCAAGACTGGTCCTGGCAGGCTCTTCTCCTCTACACTCTAGTAGTCGAATGCCCCCTGACATCTTCAAGACTGATGTAAGGTCCATGCATTGGATGGGAGGATGCCAAGGAACACTGCACTGCCGGAGCATAGGGGAGGAGTGGAGGGTCAGGTAAGTAATACTAGTTTTCCTGCCGCTAGACAAAAACAAGCAATTAACCCTTGCAGTGCAGGGACAGTCCCATTGTAAGGGAGGATTTTTACTTTTCCTAGATTTAACCTCACTTGCCCTTCACTTCTATACCACTCCATTTAGATGCTGGAAGCAAAGAAATTTCCCAGTAATTCTGTGTTTAAAGAACATGTGACTCACTCCACTCTTTCCTCCTACATAATGTTGGAGATTTGGCTTCAGGCAGGCAGTGCAGTCTCATGGGAGGAGGGACAGACATGTCTCCTTTCCCTTTTTTGTAATACACCAAAACAATTTTAAACAGTATAATTTACACTGTCACGAGCATGTTCAGTTACTGACGCAATGTATTTAGGGACTTAAAGCACCACAAAGGGCAGTAGAGGCAGAGAAACATACATTAATACTTACCTTATTCCTTAAGGTAGATATGTGTACTCATTCAGTCCCCCCTAGACAAAATATACATTTAACCCTTGTAATGAGGGGGAGCCCCACTGCATAGATCATTTAAATTATACCTAAAAGTAATCACGTTATATGAGAGGGATTCCCCCATCAACACTGAATGTATTGATGGGGAAATTGAGTGATTTTCTTTCCTGCAACCATGTGTGCAGGAAATGCCGCTAATGCCGCTACGCCTAATGCCGCGTACACGCGACCGGTCTTTTCGACAACAAAGGTCCAACGGAACGAATCCGTCGGACAATTCGAACGTGTGTGGGCTTCATCGGATCTTTTCTGTCTAAAAATCTGACGGACCTTAGAAATAGAACATGTTTCAAATCTTTCCGACGGACTCGACGCCTATCGAAAAATCAGTTCGTCTGTACGCTAGACCGACGGACCGAAAACGACACAAGGGCAGCTATTGGCTACTGGCTATGAACTTCCTTATTCTAGTCCGGTCGTATGTCATCACGTTCGAATCAGTTGGACTTTGGTGTGATCGTGTGTAGGCAAGTCCGTTTAGTTGGAACTCCGTCGGAACTCCATCGAAAAGTCCTTCGGAGTTCAGTTCTTCGAAAAGTTCGGTCGTGTGTATACGGAATATGAGTCATCCAACTCATAGACTTTGTTAGAAGGAACAGTAATGCACAACCATAGTGTAGCGCTGCAAAGCAGTGTATGTACTAAATTGATATGGCTGCCCCAGAACCTCATCATACACAAAGCAACCTTGGAGCCTTAGACCTGAAGGATGTTCAGAATGCCAGCTAACACTTTCATGATGAAAACCAGGAGAGGAATACAGTTGGTCAAAATTGTACACCTGCCTGTCACTTCACAATAAAAGATGAACCTGTAGGCATTTGGTGTCAAATGGGGCCATTCCAGAATAAATAATGAAGATGGAGTGACTTTTCTGTGTCTATAAGTTCCTTTCTCAACCTGGAGTCCTTAAAATAACTTTCAGGTCATTGGGAAGTCGAGCTAACAATGAATTAATGTGTCTACAGCTCATGGAATGTTGGCGTGAACAGTAAGTCATTTGAACTGTGCCCCCCTTACATCAGCAGCCAGTGAAATCCTCCCTTACATAAATAGTCAGTGGAGACAGGCTTCCTTAGATTGGAAATTAGTGGGAGAAGGTCCCTTTAAATTGGTGGTAACTGGAAGATGAGTCTCATTACTCTGGTCAGTAGGAAGAATGCTACTTACATTGGTGGTTAGTGAAAAGAATGCTCCATACATTGATGGCCAGTGGAAAGAACGTTTCTAACATTGGTGGTCAATGGGAAGAGTGCTTCCCATACAGATAGCTAAAAAGATCATTGGTGTCAGTGATTACTTATCTAAGAGGCAGAAATTGCTAATATCTCAAGAATCCCTAGCAACCTCTGGAGTAACCCTAGGGATCCACCAAACTCTTGTTGAGAAAAGCTGGTCTACTAAACAATCATTAATGTCAACCAAAGGGATGGAGGGGGGGGGGTTGGGGGGTAGTGGTGGCAATGGAGCTACCTTACCTAGGGCCCTATTTTGTTTTAATTTTTCTCTGGGTCGCCCTATGTACATATAAAGTCACAAGCTATACATGTAAAATAGGACAGATCGTTGTCACCCTATAAGAGGTAATTAAATAAGGACCTTAATGGCAGGATCACCAGGCATTATTTAATTGAAAGCTACAGGTTAAAAATATTTAAAGAATTACTTTTGAAATTACACTAAACTAAACTACTGTCCAATTTTGGTTAAGCCTATTACCATGCGGAGGTAGTTCATCAGACTGGTCCCATGTTGCCAGATTTGTGATGTGCTGCAGGACAGTTGCTTTACACCGATTTCCTGGCTCCGGTTCAACTCTCGCACCGCACTGACTACCACGTGGACAGCGTCAAACATGAGTGCTGCGGACAGCTGAGGGAAACAGAGAGAAACATAATAAGTGAGCTCTTTTCAAAACTAAACGGAGTGCTTATTATCTGCTCCTGGCATATAATGATCATTATTATCTCAGGTCTTTCACCTGCCACTCACTCCAATTCCACCTACTACAATTACTATTCAAAAGATGCCTTTGCTGTCCCAACCAATAACCATACTCATTACCAGCCCACTGCACTGATATAATACTGTAGTAAATATATGAAGTCAATACCGCAATACCTACAACAGGGTGTTTAAGCCAGCTAGACGAAAGCAGAGATGTTGTCCACAGCAACTAACCAGATACAATCTTTGATTTCCAGGTTAAATAATTAGAAATGCCTTCTGATGGGTTGTACACCTCTGCCTGCCGCAATGAAGAACTCTAAATTATCATATAGATAGAATGCAATGAACGAGCTGTAATATTATTGTGTATCAATTATTTTTGGTTTACTGGCCATGGTAGAGACAATAATATGAAAGCTAACAGCTCTCTGAATCCTGACTCCTTCATAATGTACTGGCTTATTGAATAAACACTCCAAGTAGCAAAATGTAGTTGCCCATAGTAACCAAGCCCTGCCAGCACCAACATCTTCACCTAGTTAGAATGATATCGGGGCCTGCCATGTCAGGGAAAGGATATGTGGTTGTGGGGTCTTTTTCTTCTCCCCAGCCGGTGGGTCTCTCTTCGGGAGAGCCTACATCAAATACTTGGAGGACCAGCTTTGGCAGATAACTACTGTAAGGAGCGGGGTCCACTTAGCTTTGGCTTAGGTGGCCATAGAATGCCTTGCCCCTTTCAGGAGCCTTGTGTCCTGGGATGTTCAGGGATAGAGGCCCTTGGTCTTCAGAGGTCGGACCATTATTTTATCCTTTGTGCATTTTTTTGTGAGCTGTGATTTCACAGTTCACTTTTTTGTTTACAGGGGATCGACTAAGCATGGCACCAGGGAGCTCTGACAAAAAAATATCTTCACCTGGCCTTCTCTGGAGTTTGGAATCTTCACCCGTCTTGGTTGGCCACATTGGGATGATGTAATTTCACCCATGAGATTATCGATCCTGGCACCTGGCAAATGCCAGGATAGTACACTGAGCTGCGCAAGTATTCATTCTCAAGAAGATTGTGAATATGCTTTATTTTGGGGAAGAGACATAGAGGTTGATTTACTAAAACTGGAGAGCGTAAAATCTGGTGCAGTTGTGCATGGTGGTAACCAATCAGCTTCTAACGTCAGCTTGTTCAATTAAGCTTTAACAAAAAAAAAAAACTGGAAGCTGATTGGTTTCTATGCAGAGCTCCACCAGATTTTGCACTCTCCAGTTTTAGTAAATCAACCACATAATATATGTATCTCTTCTACAATAAAATGCCTATCTGTTCACAAATGCTCAATTTGTATGTAAAGTTCCGCTCTAGGCATGCTCTCCTCTACATTTCCACCTACGTGCACAGTTTGCCTACGCATAGACCCGGGGGAAACTGCAGAAGGCAAATAAATGTTAAAATAAAAAATAAAACATCTAAAAAGCATGGAAAACACAATTAGCAATTGTTTTGCCATATAAATGTTTTTCTGTTTTACTTGTCAAATAATAAATGAATTCTGATTCCAGCTAAAACAATATATTATGACATAAGGACTTACAGGGTAATATTTGTATGGTAATGAGACCGTTGCCGGTGAGATGTGATGAATGCTGACAGAAATCATTTGCAAATTAACAAAAGAAGGAAAAAGTTGCTAAGAACAACTTTTAATTTAGCTGTCACTTTGGAGCTGTCATTATCACGGCACACCCACATGGCTCCTTCATAGCACCAAGCCTCGTCTACTAAACGTTTTTGCAAAAATAGTTGTTGACCATTTTGATTTTATCTTCATTTTTTTTCAGTGCTGGATAAAGCAAAGGGAATGAAGAACTTGCTAGAAGAAAGTTTTCCTTTTGAAATATGTTATTGATTACGTGTGTATTTATGACAATCACAATTCCAGTTATGAAATGTTGTGTCTGTTTTCTGAGCTGCCACCTTCTATTGAAAGAGCTGGCCTTAGAATCATCTGAGAGTCTGCAGCATATTCTTCTGTTTCCTTCTCTCATTCAGTCGAGTGCTAAAAGAGATACCCAGTGCTTCAAAGTATGGGGGAGTATGTGACCTACTCCATGTGACAAAACTGGTCCAACCAATGGAAAGCACAGCAAGTCAGATACGACCTGCTTTATTCTCTGCCCAGCGACATCCTCATCATCTAGTCCTTTCCTCTCCAGGCAGAATGTCCCTGACCCACCCCTTCCATTCAGTGGATTTTAGTCCTTTAGTGGAAGCTCAGCCTCACACGTGAGTACCTAGGGTGGTCTACATACAAATGCAGCCTGCCTTGGAATGCCCACTCTCCCAGATTAACATCTACCCATTAAGGCATTTTAACATTTGGATAACTTATCTGAAGAGCCAGCCCACTGCTTGCATCAGGGCTGAAGGCTTTTGAGAAGAATACTGTGATGTTTACAGGAAGCTATGTACTGCACCCTGACAACCCTTCCCAGGATCCATGATCGGCCTGCATTGCATGGAGAAGCACAACAAGGACCCAGTGATGACACCACTGGGTATAAAATAAAATATGTAATATAAAAAGAAAGGATGGCAACGCATAAGCAGATTAACCTCCAGCTTTTAAAAAAAATGGCTGATCAATAAGATTTTTCCAAATGGGCAGGCCCTATTTAAGTTGCACTGTGACTTACAGCTGGTCCCAGGTAGGTAGTGAGTTCACAGTTCTCCCTCCAAGACATGTTGAGGCTCCTCAGAAACTCCAGATAGAATGGATGGCTACTATTGAACATGGAAAACCCCAGAATATTGGAATGGTCACTCACCACCCCTTCCAAGGACAACAAGGGGAAGTCCTGAAAAAAAAAAGAAACAGCAAAGTCATGTAATCATTGACATAACCCATATACCATTACATTAATTTCTGTCTCTAAACCAAAATGATCGATCTTCATCTTCACCAAATCTGTGTTTGTTTGGCTTAAAAGAGAAGTAGGGCCAACTTTTTTTTTTGGCCATACTTCTCTTGTGGGTCATGGGAGTGAACTTACTTGTGCTCTCCTGTGGCCCAGAGTCAGTTAACAGTGTCACAGAGCTGATCCAGACTTTGGAAGGATCCCAACCATATTGTTGGGATCCACTGAGCTTCCTGATTGACAGCTGGCTCCAGCTTTCAGCCTGCGGCTGAGAGCAGAAGCTAGCTGTACCCTCCCCATCCCCAGCCCAGCGTCCTGGTCTCCAGGGGCAGAGCACAGAGCGGTGACTGACAGTCACTTCTCTACTCTCCGAGAATATTGAGAACCAAAAGATCATCAGTCATGTGATCTCCCCTATTGTATTCTGACAGCCAGCACCCACAGCTGTCAGAATACCCAACACAGTGCCTGCGTCTGATTTGATGCAGACGCTGTTCAGTCAAGAATTTTCTGCCCAGCTCCTTTGATATGCAGAACGAAGGATGTCCAATCAGATGGTGTTGACCGGGCTACTCACAGCTCTTATTTCGGCCAATTCATCAGAGACTGGCTGAGAATTGCTCGGTGTATGCCCATCTTTATATATGAAGTCAGGAGGAGTCAGGCTCCCCATTTAACAAATTAAAAGGAGATCATCAGATAATCAGGGATTGGCAAAAAAATTGTTTTCTGGCTAGTAAAGGTTATAGCAGGCGTGTCCAACATGCGGGCCCAGACGGCTATGATTGCAGCCCAAAACAAAATCGTTAACTTACCGTACTTAAAAATATTGATTTTGGGGGGGAATTTGTACGTAAAAATGTGTTTCCACTTAGCAAACACATATGGCCGAAGAAAAGTTTGACAGTGTCTCTTTACTGGACTTTTATCTTCCCAAAGAAAAATCTCCTACTCTTCACAATCAAGCTTTATTCATGTCATCAGTTTTCGGCAACAGCTATATTTGTGAGGAACTATTTTTAAGGATAAAGCACACGAAAGGCAAAATTAGAACCAAAATATCCGATGAGCATGTTGAGAATTCATTGGGAATGCTACTACATCCATCTAATCAGATATTGATGTGTTCGTTTATAAAATAAATATTACAAAAAAATGAAGTTTTATTACTCAGATTGGTACATTATCCACATCAGTGATCGTTAATTTGTGACCTGCCCGACTTTTTCTGCTCATCAGCTATCCTTATTGTTAGTGTTTATGTGTGGCCCATGACAATTTCCCTTCGCCATTGTGGCCCATGAAGGTCAAAAGGTTGGGCACCCTTGGTTTATAACAGCTTATTGTGTCTGCTCTTAAGCATAACATAGTTTAAAATAGAGTACAGGTTCACTTTAAGGCATCTCTTTTTCTGATGAAGACGTTTTTGCTATTTTTATAGTCGGTTCCATACAAAATAGCTGTGTGTGATTATATTTGGAAAACCTCTTTATAATATAACTGGAAAATTTCTTTGTAAGTATGTGCAAAGAGTTGTCTTGAAGTAATACATAGCAATTTTGGAACAATATATTCCTATGGATTGCTTCAAGTATTAAAGTGAAATTTGAAAGAAGCAGCAGAGACACATTGCTGAGTTCCTCTTCTCCCACTTACCGCTCTACAATGGCTCCCCAGGTACATAGGGGGGTTGAGACAAACATGCATTATAAACCTGATGTGAACTCCAGGCAAATAACAACATACAATTTTTCAATCCAGTTGCGTTTTTGTTAAAAAGATAATTAGCAGCGGGACTCAGATTGCAATGTAGGACACAATGTGAGCCATTCAGACACTACCATCAAACTAACACTGGAAGCTTGCTGACAGGAGAGAGCTCAGTGATGATCTCTCCACTGTGTTGTCATGCACAAATACTTCCAATCAGCAGACTGGGACTGGGTCACTGACCAAGCTGTACTGCTTAAAGTGGAGATTCACCCAAAAGGGGAAGTTCTGCTTTAAAGTGGTTCTAAAGGCTCGTTTTTTTTTTTTGTTTTTTGTTTTTTTTTTCCATAAAGATTTTATTAGAATGTTTAACAGACAATATAGAAAGTATCTATGAAGAGGTATCAACAAACCAGGACATGGTTCCATTCACAGAACAATACAGATTTACATACAAATAACAAAACCCACAAGCGCTTTTCCTGCATTAATTGCATACGATGTGCCTGACATGTAAAGTCTTAAATTCTTCTTAAAGATAACAATGCATAGTCATTGCTAGAATTGTTAGCTCCTTTGTTTATAACCATGTCTGAGTAACCAAGAAGATTGGGTCCTCAAAGGTACCCCCAATCCGGTGGCTCAAAGTTTTTTACCTTCATGCATTCTATGCATGAAGGTAAAAAAAAAAACCTTCTGTGTGCAGCTCCCCCCCATCCTCCCCAGTATTCAAATGAGCCCCCTCTCAATCCACCAATGTGCAGGAGAGTCTCGGCTCTCCTCATTGACTGAAACAGCAGAGGGAGCCAATGGCTCCCGCTGCTGTCAATCAAAGCCAGAGAGCCAATGAGAAGAGAGAGGGGGTGGGGCCGGGCCACGGCTCCATGTCTGAATGGACATGCAGAGCAGCGGCTCTGGAGCGAGCTTGGGTGCCCCCACAGCAAAAATCATTTTTTTCAGGACCAGTGATTTTAATGATGCTTACAGTACAACAATAAAAATGAAAAATTCCTTAAAATATTGTGCCTGGGGTCCCCTTAGTCTGTCTGTAAAGTAGCGCATCTGTAGCATGCATAGAACATGCTGACAGCTGATAACTTATCAGGCCGCGGCCTGCTTCCCGGTCCCGTTTCTTAACAACCAGCTTTGTGCATTGCAGGGCGTTCGGCATGACGAACATCATGCAAATTCCGGTGTGCCGTTCACCCAACACTATTGAAGAAGTTCCCATAAATGTTATGCACTTGTGCATTGCTGTGCTTTCACTCTTCTGTCCAGATCATCCTAAACCGGCTCAATGTTTGTGCAGGGTGACTGGTTTCCGCCACCCTACTGCAGTTTTCTGCAGGCATCTTGTAGTGGGAGGAGCTGCCGGGTCCCTCCCTCATCTCTACTCTTTGCACAGGCTATGCACAGTACAGTGATGATGCCATTGCTGCTTCTACAATGAATTATCTGGGTTTGCAAAGGCATTTGGTGAACAAAAAATGGCTTTATATCCTGTATGGCTACTAATGAGTTTATTCAAATTGAAATTGTTTGTAACTGCAGTCCAGAAAAGTGGGGTCACTTTCTTAGCTGTGCTGTCTGACAGAGGTTCCTACATCACAAGACTGGCTAAGCAGAACTACAGATACTTTGGCAGGTAGGACAATTTACTTGTTACTTACTAAATGATATCGACATTTTGACACTCATTGGTCTGACCATCGCGTTGGTGGACGGTCTCCTCCCCAGCTATATTGGAACCTGGAATATTTCTTCCTTTATGGTTCCTGTTTGGTCCAATTGTTTGGATCCTTGATGTTTAAAGCATACACTTTGGCTTTTCCTTGGATGATAACCCTCACCTTTGTTTTACCTCACTGTTTTTGTTCAATTTCCCTTATAATCAGACCTGATTGATGGTGGCCATTTAGTGGCGACTCTTCTTTCGGTTTTAATGAGCATGGACATATTGGTGTACATATACCTTCCTGTGTGACTGTGGTCATATAAAGCGTTATGAATCGGTCACATTTGGTGATCTATATCTGAGTGTTTAGATTTATTAATATTGAAACGTGGATCCTGAGGAAGCCCCTCATTTGGGTGAAATGCCTCGATCCAGACATATCCGATCCATATGTATCAAAACTACACTTTCACTGCACAAAATTGTCATAAAATCTGTTTGAATATGCTCTGATACATACGTTTTAATGACTTTATACAAATAAAACTTGTGGTTTTTAGAACAGATTTTATTTGTGTGGTACTTATTTCGGCACTTAAAAATCCCCCTTTTCACAGCACCTCCTCTCAGTGAGGAGATGTATGAACTTACCTTCTATTGACTTCAATTGCATGGGGATAGTGCCAGTTATTTTTTAATTACAGGTTCCCCCCCCCCACTAATTATCCAAATTTACTTACAAATGTTTTCATCGTGTATTAGAGCATTCAGAGATTAGCTTTACCATATGGGTGCTCTTTGTAAAACTTTTTCTGAACCTTTTCATTTTGTATATAAAACAAAAAAGACCTGCGCTGGCAACTCACCAAGTGGATAATTATAAAAAAGAATCAAAAAATCAAAAAATATATATGTACCCTATAATGTTACACAAATACACATATAGTGGATATTAGATGGAGATGTACACAAAAACTGTGCATAAAAACACTGCCAAACTGTGTGACTATAAGTAAATCAATAAACGTAAATGATATGGTCTCGATCAATATGTCCGAGATCTAGATCAATTCGTCCGAAAGCTATATGCTAACTCTTGGACGCTATGCGACTAGAAAGTCACTAGACTAATAAATAAATAATCCCATATATTCCTGAATAACAATAAAGTGAATCTCTATAGAGTGAAAACACCAAAAAATATAAAAATCAAAGACCACCCGTAACATAAAGTCTGTTAGATCACACAGTTCCTTCACAGGAAGACAATCTGCAGACTTCAAGCTTATTCATTCATATGGTAAATTTTGAATAGCAGATAAGGCTGATGCCAGAAATGCTTGAGAGGAGACTTTTGGAATCACAAACCTTGCGTTCCACCAAAAGGAGAAGAGAAAACACATAGCATTAAAACCTATGACACCGTGAGATCACCTGCGCATAAAAGCGCTACTCACGGAACCGATGTGCAGAGCAGGCATTCAGATATTTAGTCGGTGTTTGCTGCTGGACGGCGTGCGCTCCACCAACTCCAGGAAGTGATGTCACTGGTTCTCGGGTTTACAGGCGTGGGCAGGATGTTGCGTCGACGCGTTTCGCCCCTCCCCCAGGGCGTTATCAAAGTCTGCAGATTGTCTTCCTGTGAAGGAACTGTGTGATCTAACAGACTTTATGTTACGGGTGGTCTTTGATTTTTATATTTTTTGGTGTTTTCACTATATAGAGATTCACTTTATTGTTATTCACGAATATATGGGATTATTTATTTATTAGTCTAGTGACTTTCTAGTCGCATAGCGTCCAAGAGTTAGCATATAGCTTTCGGACGAATTGACCTAGATCTCGGACATATTGATCGAGACTATATCATTTACGTTTATTGATTTACTTATAGTCACACAGTTTGACAGTGTTTTTATGCACAGTTTTTGTGTACATCTCCATCTAATATCCACTATATGTGTATTTGTGTAACATTATAGGGTACATATATATTTTTTGATTTTTTGATTCTTTTTTATAATTATCCACTTGGTGATATGCCAGCGCAGGTCTTTTTTGTTTTATATATTATCAAAGTGTCAGCACTTTTGATCTAGCAGCTGCAACACATGATTTAGTTTTAATATAATTTATTTATTTTGCGAGCGCTGTTTTTTTATCTATTTACTTTTCATTTTGTAACCTTTTTTTTTTTGTGCACAAAAAAAGGTTTCTTCACTTTTTATGAGCCAAAAACTTAGTAGCACGCATTTATCTTTTTGTCTTTGTGCCTATAATATCTGCATAAGACATCAAACGTTTCTATTAAGTGGCGAGCCAGCCAGGGGATTTCTACATACTGATATGCTTCTTGCTCAGAGTGGCCGGCTGGAAGGAATTCTTATCACAGGATCTGCAGGTTGATAAAACTTAACACTGATGAAAAAAGTGTAATATGAAAGGCGTACGCCAGTCAAGTATCAAGGAAATACACTAAAGAGTTACACAGACTACCTCCCAAGGGCTTTTGTTTTTTTTATTCTGGCAATGACTTTCTACTCAAATGAGCCCTGCTATACAAAATTGTCTGTTTCTCCCAAACCTGCAGGCTAGAAATTCTGCAAAATCGCTATGCAATGTAAGTTTTGCTGTTTAACTAGCTCAGTTCTCGCATATGGACCAAAGAAATCTTCACATTTTCTGCTAAGAACAACTTAATATTTACTTTTTGGTAATAACTTTGCCTAACCGCTTTAGCCCTGGAAGATTTTACCCCCTTTCCAAACAGAGCACTTTTTGCGATTCGGCACTGCGTCATTTTAACTGACAATTGCGTGGTCATGCAAAGCTGCACCCAAACAAAATTGTCGTCCTTTTTTTTCCACAAATAGAGCTTTCTTTTGGTGGTATTTGATCACCTCTGCGATTTTTATTTTTTGCGCTATAAACAAAAAAGGAGCGACAATTTTGAAAAAAAGCATTATTTTTTACTTTTTGCTGTAATAAATATCCCCCCAAAAAATATAAAAAAACAATTATTTTCCTCAGTTTAGGCCGATATGTATTCTTCTACATATTTTTGAAAAAAAAATCGCAATAAGCATATATTGATTGGTTTGCGCAAAAGTTATAACGTCTACAAAATAGGGGATAGTTTTATGGCATTTTTATTAGTAATTTCTTTTTTTTACTAGTAATGGTGCCGATCTGCGATTTTTATCAGGACTGCGGCATTATGGTAGACACATTGGACGATTTTGACACATTTTTGGGACCATTGGCATTAATACAGCAATCAATGCTATAGAAAATGCATTGATTACTGTAAAAATGTCACTGGCAGTGAAGGGGTTAACATTGGGGGCGATCAAGGGGTTAATGTGTTCCGTAGTTTGTGCTCTAACTGAAGGGGGGAGGGGACTGTGCAGGGGAGATGACAGATCGCAGTTCATATTCTGTATGAACAGACGATCTGTCTGTTCTCCCCTCAGAGAACAGGAAACTCAGAACAGATCCCAGTTCTCCGTGTGCCCCGAGCGATCGCGGGAGCTCGGCGGTGATCTTGACCGCCGGGCACTCGCATCGGCTCGGGGGGCGAGCGGGGGGGGGGCGCTCACGCCCCCTAGTGGCCACGGGGCGAGGCGACGTTACATAACGTCATTTCGCCCAGCCGCGCCATTCTGCCGCAGTACAACTGCAGGGGATGGTCAGCAAGTGGTTAAAGAGGACCTTCACTCACTTTTACAGGTTACTTTTTCACTTCTACAATTGTACCGGCTTCCTAATCATGTCAGCAAAGAAGATGATGGCATGGGATCCTGCATGTGGTAGCTTTCAGAGGATTATAGGAGAACAAGACTGGAATATCTGGGCGGGCAACTATGTTTGTTCAGCTCAACCCAAAGAACAAGATAAAAATTGGTTAATATCAAAATGAACCCCAAAAGGGTGAAGCTCCTCTTTAGGGTGATGAAGTAATACTTTTTTTTTCTTTTTAAGACAAACAATGCTGTCTTTTTGTGATATTGTCTTACAAAAACCATTTAATTTTCTATATAATCTACAGGCAAAAATGTAAAAAAACAAAAAAAACAAAAACTTTTTTTAACTTTGACCACTGTTAATTTAAAAAAAAATGTTACTGTAGATAAAAGTATATATTTTTTTTTCAAAACTTCATCCCATTTATAATGTATCTGACACAAAGCATTGCAAAGATATTTACAAATTAATTAAATGCTTATTTTTAAATGTTGCACTTTTTTTTTTAAATGCAACACCAACAAGTTGTTGAATAAATAAATAAAAACATAAAAAATTAACAGATTATTGGGTGGGGCTGGGGGGGACCCAGCTGTCATGGTACATGTTGGTACCAATGACAAAGTTAGAGGAAGGTGGAGTGTCCTAAAAAAAAGATTTCAGGGTCTTAGGGGGTATATTGAGGAGAAGGACCTCCAAGGTAGTATTCTCAGAAATACCGCCTGTACCTCGAACCACACCAGAGAGGCAGCAGGAGATAAGGGAAATGAACAAGTGGCTGAGGCGCTGGTGTAGAAGAAGGGGTTTCTGGTTCCTCGAGAACTGACCTGACTTCTCAGTCGGTTACCGGCTCTTTCGCAGGGACAGGCTGCACCTTAATGGGGAGGGTATAGCTCGGTTGGGAGAGAAGATGGCCAGAAAGAAGGGCTTTTAAACTAGGTGTTGGGGGGAGGGTCCAGATGTAGCACTAGCTAGCAATGAGCACGGTTCCGTGGGTAATATTGGGGGCGTTAGTGGTAGGGTCACTAGAATACCAAAACACAAGGTAAGCAGCCTTGTAACAACTAACAAGGAAATAGTATGGAACAGGACAAAATTACGAGGCTTTTATACCAATGCTAGAAGTCTAGCTAATAAAATGGGAGAACTGGAGCTGCTAATGTACGAGGAGCATTTTGATTTTGTGGGAATTTCAGAAACTTGGTTTGGCAAGTCACATGATTGGCTGGCAACCATTCAGGAGTATTCCCTATATCGTAGGGACAGGGAGGGAAGGAAAGGGGGAGGGGTATAACTGTATTTCAAGAACGATTTTCAAGTGAATGTGAGGGATGACATTACTAATGGAGCAAGGGAAGAAGTGGAATCGCTGTGGTTGGATGTCCAAAGGGCGGAAACTGATGGGAGTTTGGGTGTATGCTACAGGCCCCCTAGCCTGAGGGTTGAGGAGGAGTCTGACCTATCACAGCTGGGAATGGACGGCAAGGCAGGGCAATGTCATTACAATGGGGAATTTAAATTATCCAGATATTGACTGGGCGGAAGGAACCGCTCATTCATCTAAGGCTCGCCATTTCCTAAATGTCCTGCATGACAATTACATGGGTCAGTTGGTGAATGCACCAACAAGAGATACTAGACCTACTGATTACAAGCAACACAGACCTGATCGCGGATGAGGAAATACGGGGCACTTTAGGAAACAGTGATCAAAGGTAAATTACATTCAGTATAAATCACAGAAATAAGAAGCACAAGGGTTCTTGAGGGTCTAGAGAGTTTACTCTAAAAGCAGTAAAGATGTGGAACTTCCATCCACAAGCAGTGGTATCAGCATCAATAGTTTTTAAAAATTATTAGATGGGCACCTTAACGATTGCAACATACAGGGATATGGGAATTACTATTGACATAAACTCACACACACCACAGGTTGAACTGGATGGACTGGTGTCTTTATTCTTTTTTTTTTTTTTAAATACTTTATTTATTTGATATTTTTCCCATACAAAACCAAACCCCTCCAATACGCAAAATAAATACAATTTCCATTAACAAATACATCATGTTACAGACAATCCCCCCCCCCCCCAACCCCCCCCCCCCCCCCTGTTCCTGCAGAAGGGTCTAAAGGAGACAAGTAGTACAACCATATACAACTAATCTTTTCCAACCCGTCCACCCTTTATGTGGTGTTTATAACCTCCTCCACGTAGCTCCAGGTCTTTTTATATTTTTGCCATCCTTCCCATTTGCCCTCCCGTACCACCCCCTCATCTGGTGAAATACCCCTGCTGTCCAAACTTTCTATATTGTATGTCTCATTAATGCAGAGGAGCCAGTCCCGAATATTTGGGCTGACTGGGACTAACCATTTTATTGCTATCTGCTTCTTAGCTGCATCCAGCAATATAGGGACAATAGTGGATAGGTAATTCTTCAACGTCTTTACCGTACCGTGGAAGAGACACACCCATGGATCTTCGGCAATCTGTTCCCCTGTTATTTCCTTGATCAATAATATGATTTTTCCCCAGAAAGGTTTAATACCGGGGCACTCCTACCACATGTGGGCCATAGTTCCCACGCTATTACACCCCCTCCAGCATAAATTGGATTTAGTATTATCTATTTTACTTAATTTGTCTGGGGTGGCATAACATCTTGCCAAACATTTATAATGACTTTCTACTCTCCTAATATCAAGTGCTGCCAAGTGTACCAACTTCAATATCTTTTCCAATGTGAATTCACTGCACTGTGACCCCAACTCCCGTTCCCACTTTTTGACATATGGGGGCACCTCCAGCTCCAGCCTCTCGCCCAAAATCCTGTTTATTTGTGAAATAACATCCCACGATTGTTCCCTCACACAGAGCCGCTCAAGTGGTCTATACTCCTCCTCGCCTCTGAGAGGTCTTGGTAACTTTTCAATAAAGTGCGAGAGCTGGAGATACCTCCACACATCTATAGACCCCAACCCCGGTTCTGACCTTAAATCTGCTAATGTGCGTAATCTCCCCTTATGTAAAAAATGTTTTAATTGAATTCCCTCCTCTTTTAACCAATTCTCTCCCACCTCCCTCCTCCCAGGTTCAAAAAACCAATTATCTTTCATGTAGATCAAGGGTGAATTATGTGTCCACTTATTCTGAATGTGTAACAAATCCCAGTGTTTAAGAGTGTTACGTGTCAATACCGCTGTGTTTGTGCCCAGTGCTCTATACTTAGGGGGGTTCCAAATAATCCTTCCTAGATCAGTGTTACTCATATAGTGTTCTAAGTTCACCCATCTATTCTCCGAATCCCTTTTTGACCATTCAATAACACGTGATAATGTGACTGCTAAATAATATTTATAAAAGTCGGGTAGGAGAGTTTAGCAATGGCAGCCTCCATTATTCTCTTATGAACGAGTCCCTTTAAAGTGCATATCCAGCTTAGACTTAGAAATTTCCCTTAATCCCCATTCCCCTTCTCCCCCTCCCCAGCACACTCCACCACTTCTTTTTCTTTTCTTCTCTCTCACTCTACCAACTACCCAGCCTTATATTCATCTTTTCATAGCCTGTACTCCCTTCACTACTAAATACCCCCTAATCACTGGAATGTATTACAGAAAATGAGACCATACCTGGGAAAACGCCACATACAGTAGAGATATTGGTTATACAGGGAGTCCCGGAGTTAAAAGAATAAAAGGAATGGGCAGAGGGACGGCAGGACATGGGTGGACATAGGATAGGCAGGGCGTAATGTAGGTAGTTGTCCCCTTTAAGGAAGGGGGGGTGGTCTAGAGATGGGAGGCATTCTGGGGAAGTAGGTGAAAGAGGAGGAAGTGACATCAGTCGAGAGCGGAGGGGAAGAAGATTCCCACCCTCCTGATGTTTGGTCTGTATTTCAGGGAGGCTGTCAGGACAGCCCGGCAGTGGTGAGACTTTGGAGGGAGAGAAGATGGCTGGTATATATATAACATGGTTGGGACCCATCTGTGGTATGGGGTTCTCAGGTACCTTCTGGTTAACGAGGGGTTAACCAGGAAGGGGTAAAAATGTAGTTCACTGCAAATGCTGAGTACCGTCTCTGAATGGGTGGCTTGCGACTGGAGGCCTAAAGTTTAAAAGAAGTTGGTCGCAGTGACCAAGTTGTGTGTCGTTGCCCTTGAAGACCCCCAAAGTATATCGAGAAGTTTGGTTGATGGTTATTTAAAATGTTATTGATTTAAATTACATTAATTGTTAATTAAAGGCCTGTAAGGCCATTTTACTCCAAAAACCTTGTCACGTAATTTATTGGGTAAGTGGAAGGGTTTGGAGATTATGTTATAACTGGTTGAAAAAGAGAACTGGAGGTTATGTCCTTCAAATGTCATGTTTATGTACTTATATGAGTATTTGGTTTGATCCACTGTTGCATTCTCTACTTTTGACGCAGTAGCTCCTATGTCAAATTGTTCCATCCTCTGTGCTATCCTTTATATATCGAACTGTTCAGGATGTTATTGGTCGATATAAATAAAGAATTTAAAAAAAGAAGTGCATATCTAGTCAAAACTTTTTCATTTTGTTTTAGACAAAGTGAGGTAGGGTTAGAATCTCATTCTTTTTCTGCTATGCAGAGCTCCACTAGAAAGTACACTTTCACCAGACACCAGAAAGTTGAACATGGACACAAACAGGAGTAAAATTTCAGTAAAAACCCAGTGGAGGCTCTTATCCTTATTTCCATTTTATCCAAAACAAAAATAAAAATGTGTGGCTGGATATCCACTTAAATCATTGACAATCCATTGAATCTACTGCTGTCTTCTACCCCATTATGATCTATGGGCCATAGATTTATTGGAGAGGTTGCATAGTACAGAACTACTAGCGAGAGGATGCAGTCCTGAGCACAGGCCTCCTGAAACCCCTGTTTAATATGGCCAATTGAAATTATATCCGATATGAAGTTTATAGATGAAGAAGACTCTGACTGCAGTGCAATTTCTGCATTTCATAGACTGCAGCTCACAAATTTATTTTACGTCACTTCAACGTGCCTGACGTTTCTTTTTTAAACTGCCATTTATCTCGTTCTTCTACAACCAAAACATTTAGCGGAAATTTCCTCCTGTTAAAGTTTTATTTTATTTTTCGCTGTCCTCATAAAACCTTGTTTTCAGATCTTTTTCATGACTGTCCTTGCATTGCCGGTTCCTAAAAAATTATTTAATTGTAATTTATAAAACAATTTCACCATTTCAATGAATTTAAACCCCCCTCTATATCCCCCCCTTTAACTGTAATCTTACCATTGTTACCATTGTCTTACCATTGTTGTCAGAATATATTTGTAGTGGGCAGACGTCATACCAAGCTCAGAGGCCTGCGGGATAAGGAACAAAAAAAAAAATAGGTGAGTGGAAAAATCTGAGAAAATGGAGTTAGAACAACAGAAATGGGAAGTTGGCTTTAACAACTAATCACAAAACAGCTGTCGATTCTCTAGTATTTTGGACAGTGAAGGCTAACCCCTGATTGGCTGCTAGAAGTAAATTTTCAATAGATCAGCCCAGAGAAACTGAGGGGGGATGCTATGAATTCTGCTACTACTTACCTTTTTAAGAATGAGGTGGGACACTGTTGCATTGGCATCAATAATGATGGTGGATACTTTGTCATCTCGGATTTCCTTTAATAACGGTGTTGGATCATTGGTTTCATCCAACATTCGGACAGACAGGGTGTCTTTTGATATTAGGAATTGGCGGACCAGTTCCTCTAGCCGAAGTAAACCTGAAGAAAGAAATAACGACAAGGATATTGACAGTACTGATAAGATGTTATTAGAAAGAAGGTATTGTGAAAGGGGAACGGCACTGAACTATCTTTGTTTCTAAACCAGTCAACATATGTAAGCCACTGGATGTCTATATGTTCTTCAGTGATGGCTACATGGTATCTCTCAAGGTGAGTTTCCTGAGGGCGACAAATGTGGGCCATTTTGTGTAGAAACAGCCACTTGTAGTCTCCACTGGAAGCCCTTGTGACAGGATAACAACCCAGAAGCACATTTGGAAGACAGGGACAGAGCGTGGTCACCCTATAACAGGAAGTACCTGAACAATGACCTTCAAGGTGAGATCACCAGATATTATTTTAAAGAAACACCTTAAAAAAATTAGGAAATTACTTTTGAAAGGACATGAAGAACCTGTCCACACCAGATGCACTGGCAACTATTTTCAACACAGCCCCAACTCATAGACAATGCAAAATGTCTAGTTTCTAATTGTTTAAGTTCAAATCGCACCAGAGTTGCCAGCAGTCCGTAAATTTATGGACAGTTTGTAAAAATCAGCTGATTTGCAAACTGTTTCTAAATGTCTGTTATGGACAGCAGCTGCCCACAAAAAAATATGGCCGCAGGCTGGCTTCAAAACATGCACATTTTCAAAGTTGTCTCAGCTCGGAGGGGCTCGGGTAGGCACGGACTTGGGGGCAGGCGCATGGCGACGTCATGATAGCTCTTGGCGCCTTTTATGAATTACAGGACTGGAGGCGGAGGGGGAGCCGGGACTTGGGAGTGAGTGAGAGCCTCTGTGATAGGTATTAAAAACATGTTACACATACAAATTACTTGGCATGCATGGATTTAACATAAAAACTGCACACATTTTAAAGATGTACATTATTCTAATTTTATAAACTCACTTTCTTACAGTAGAAAATATCAACTGTTCATTTCTGACCTCTAGTGTTAGTGTAAGGGGGAACTCTGAGGACCCTGATGTAAAGGGGAACTCTGATGTAAAGGGCAATGCTGCAGACCCTAATGTAAGTAGGATCTCTGATGTAAAGAGGAACGCTGTGGACTCTGATGTAAGGGGGGCTCTGCTTAGTAAAAACCTACCTTACATCAGAATTTCTCTTTACACCAGAGTCTGCAGCATTCCCTCTTATATCAGAGTCCTCTGAGTTCTCCCTTACAGCAGTGTTCCCTTTTTCATCAGGTTCCGCAGAGTTCCCTTTTGCACTGTAAAGGGGAACCCTGCATACTCTGATGTAATGGGGAACTTTGTGCTGGGTTAAATTAACCTGACCATCATGTAATAGGAAAAATATGTTATTTGCCTTTTTTTTATACCTTAAGCACATTGCTAATTGCACTAGCTACATGTTTGTAGCTTAAACCATTGATATTTCCATTAAACAGTCATTTCGGCAATTTTTTTTGTGTCATGCCAGTAAAAAAATAAAATGGGTCCGTCAGTAAATTATTTGTGTCATGTCAGGAAAATTTTAATTCTGAAGGTTGGCAACCCTGTACCACACTATCATGTAGTTTTAGTCTATGACTTATGCAGCCATTCTCAACGAAAGCACCTCCAGAGGTTTCTTGAGCTGTGGCTGATTGACTTCCCATTTGATGATGCCTCCATAGCTCAAGGGTCAATTTGGCAGAGCCAGCTGTATGACACCAATGGTCTTTTTTAGCTGCCTATAAAGGTGGCTTTCTGAATACTACCATATACAGTGCTGTGAAAAAGTATTGCCCCCTTCCTGATTTTTTGATTATTTTTTTTGCATATATTTCACACCTAAATGATTCAGAGCATGAAACTAATTTTAATATTACACAAAGATAACTCGAGTAAACCCAAAATGCTATTTTTAAATTATGATTTAATTTATAAAAGGGAAAAAAGCTGTCCAAACCTGCTTGGCCTTATGTGAAATAGTGATTTCCCCCCTCCCCTCCCTGCTAAATTACGAATAAACTGTGATTAACCACATTTTTTGGAAAGCTGAGTTGTATTTCACTTGCCACATCCAGATCTGATTACTGCCAGACCTGTTGAATCAGGAAATTACTTAAATAGAAGCTGTCTGACAAAGTGAAGCATGCTAAAAGATCTAAAAAAGCAACACATCATGCCGTGATATAAAGAAATTTGAGAACAAATGAGAAACAAAGTAACTGTCGTGTATCCGTCTGGAAAGGGTAAGGCTTTGGGACTCCAGCGAACCATGGTGAGAGCCATTATCCACAAATGGAAAAAACTTGTAACAGTGAGGAACCTTCCCAGGAGCGACCAGCCTACCAAAATTACTCCAAGAGTACAATAACGACTCATCCAAGAGGTCATAAAAGAGCCAGAACAACATCTAAAGAACTGCAGTGTTCATGATTTAACAATAAGACTGGGCAAAAATAGCATCCATGTGAGAGTTCCAAGGCGAAAGCCACTGCTGACCAAAAAGAACACAAAGGTTCATCTCACATTTGCCAAAAAACATCTTGATTATCCCTTATGCCCCGTACACACGATCAGACTTTCCAACAACAAAAACAAAGGTTGTTGTCACACACATGTTGGCCAACAATTACCAACGTGGGAACATGGTTACATGCAAGACATACGACGAGCCGAGAAAATAGAAGTTTAATAGCCAGTGCGGCTCCTTCTGGTTGATTCGGAGCATGCGTGAACTTTTGTGCGACTGACTTGTGTACACACGATCGGAAATTCCGACAACAAAGTTTTGTTGGTGGAAAATTTGAGAACCTGCTAGCCAACATTTGTTGGTGGAAATTCAGACACAAATGTTCGATGGAGCCTACACACGGTTGGACTTTCAGCCAACAAGCTCACATCCAACATTTGCAGTCGGAAAATCCGACTGTGTGTAGGCGGCATAAGACTTTTGGGCAAATATCCTGTGGACAAAAGTTGAACTTTTTGGAAGGTGTAAGTCCTGTTACATCTGAACAGCATTTCATAAAACATCATACCAACAGTCAACTGCTCTCTACTAGAAAATTTTGAAGGAGAATGTCCGGCTATCTGTTCGTGACCTCAAGTTCTAGCACACTTGGGTTATGCAACAGGACAATGGTCTGAAACACACCAGCAATTCCACCTCTGAATGACTCAAAGGAAAAACAAAATGAAGGTTTTGGAGTGGCCTAGTCAATCTGTGGACTCTGATTGAGATGCTGTGGCATGACCTTAAATAGGCCATTCGTGCTAGAAAACCCTCCAATGTGGCTGAATCAAAACAATTCTGCAAAGAAGAGTGGGCCAAAATTCCTCCACAGCAATGTGAAAGGCACATTGGCAGTTATCGCAAACGCTTGATTGCAGTTATTGCCGCCAAGGGTGGATCAACCAGGTATTATGTTTAGGGGCAATTACTTTTTCACATAGGGCCAGGCAGGTTTGGACAGCTTTTTCCCATAACAAATTAAACCATAATTTAAAAACTGTATTTTGTATTTACTCAAGTTGTCTTTGTGTAATAAAAAAATGTGTTTAATTATTTGACAAGTGTGACAAATATACAAAAAAAGAAACAGGAAGGGGGTAAATACTTTTTTCACAGCACTGTAGGTTTTCCTACTAACCACCAATGTAAGGGGCATTTTTCCCACTAACCACCAATGAATTGGAAGGGTATCTTGAGACCTGAAAATGATTTCAAAGGTTCCTTTGGAGTGAAAATGTTGAGAAAGGATGGTCTACTGCTTTCTGGTTCAATAATTAATACATTTTCAATCAGCAGACATTAGTAACAGAAGATGCAATCATTATAAAAAATGATTGCCGCTGAAGCGTTTCATATAATAAACCTGAAACGTACAGCTTGTTGTATTGGAAAAGTAGAACTGTAGTATGCACAAGGTAAGGAAAAAAGTATAGAAGGGAGGGGTAGAGAAAGAAGGACGGGGGTTCCCAAGGGCCTGCAATATGCTCCTCAGGAGAAACCAAAATATCAAGAATCTTATCAATGGGTCAAGGCTCCAATGACGGCTCAAAACTTGATGGGAAGAAATGTGCAGCCCAAAGCCGCCACATCTTGGAGTACTCGGGGATCCTATCTTGCAAGGTTGCCTCTATCTTGCCATGTATCTTGGCCTGTGTAACTTTATTTCTTGTCTCAGTAAGGCACAATTTCAGTGTTTTCCAGGCTTTTGGCAATGTCTGCCTAGAAGCTGTAGTGACCTGCAGGGGAAGCTTAAAATGAGAGAGCATCCCAAACACTTCAGCCCAAAAAATAGGTCTACTGCTTTCAATAAGGTCAGGGCTGACAATGGCTTGTGATGAGAGGGAAGCAGTGAATTGCAATTATGAAAAGCAAATGGCTATCTTTATGTATAATATTCATCAAGTATTGTAAGTATATTATATCTATGAATATATATTGTATATACACCCACTATATATAGTCATTACACTCTCTACATGGAAACAAGGTTATTTAAACATGACAATGATGAATGTACAGCAGATACATTAAGCAAAGTCCATGTATAACTACATTTTCTTTTCCTTTAAATAAAGGGTATTGATGTGCTTTAATAATAAACATCTGAAATGAATGGGTAGGAAAAGAGTGTGAGTAATGGAGGGAAGCATAAAAGGGTGAATAGTTGACATAACAGTACAGAACAGTGTAACATCCGCATTCTATTCTAATTTTATTCCTAGCATCTGACATGAATTTCATTTGACACATAGCACACGAGTTTCACAGCCAGCCATATCTCCACAGCTCACATATTGCTGAGAACGAGGAAGGTTTTTTTTATACAACACAAAAGAAAAAAAATCAGGATACAAAGACACAAGTTGTAAGCTACAAGAACATTTAGATCAAATGTAAAGAATGTTTATAAGAAACAAAAATCAAAGAAGACCTCTGCTAGATACTATTTATTTCTAAAGTGCCCACATATTGCTATTTCAGTGACTCTAGAACAGGGGTGCCCAACCTTTTGAAGAGCGTGGGCCACTTAAGCGACTTGGTAACTGGTCGTGGGCCACAATGAGCAGAGCGGGCGGATGACAGGTCCGTGTCCATTCTGCATATGCAGAGCGGACATGGACGCAGCTTACTCTGCTCCAATCCTATCTGCCCAGACGAAATGGGATGGATCTGTTTTTTTTAGCAGATTGGATTGGAGGTAGGTGGGTGTAAATGGACACAAGGGGCCTAAGGCTGCTTTCACACTGATGTGCTGCTGTTTACCCACAACGCAGATGCAGTGCAGTGCATCTGTGACTTTCCTGTGGGTTAGCTGCACTTTGCCATAGATTCTAATATATTCTGCAAGTGTGCTGCACTTTCTGAAAGCTCACAAACCCGCAGGTAATAACAGAAGTCTATGGCTCAGTGCAGGTAACCCACAGGTTCCAGGCAGAGTACATTTGGTATCACTTCGCTTGGGAGCCGTCGCAATACAGGACGCATCGGCTTATGTGGCTCTGCTCGGCTAACGGCTGCTTCCTCTACCGACGGCTTCATTCACAATACTGATGCTCTGGGTTGGAACCCACAGTCTGGGATTGCCTACCCACACATCCCAGAGCAGGAGGGCTCCATGAGCCACATCAGAGGGCTCTGTGGGCCACAGGTTGGGCAACCCTGCTCTAGAATAAACAACCCTTTGTGTGGGAATAAAAATTGTTTATTTGGTTTCTGAGGTTCTAACAGCCTTGAACATGTGGAAGAGTTTTCAAAAAATGATCTGCATGTGGACCCTCCTTCTCAGCATGACAAATTTGAATGGGGCCTGACCAATGAAATAAAGCTCTATATTACTAGGTTGGTCAGCGGAATGGAAAAGGGAATCGGTAGGTGCAGGTACATACGTCTAATAATATATATTAGCTGATCTATCTTTGCAAAGTAAAGTTGTGGAATCGTTCTATTAGCAATATAAAAGCTAGACATTTGTAAAGAGCACTTGTCACCTTGCTCATACAAGGCAAAATGAGAGGACCTCTTTAAATCCAAACTGCTGACCCAGTTATAATTACCGTCACTGCACTTCCATTGCAGTCAATGCGAAATAGCCAGGTATGAGCGAGCATGCAACTTTCTCCCATGATCATGTTCTCTGGCCTAGTGTCAATCAGGAAGCCCGAATACTGTCACATGATGGAGTTGTGTTGTCATCATTTCCTGTAAGCTCCAACACCAACTAGGAATTTTTTGGCGGATGCAAAGGGGAAAGAAGTGGCAGGGACTTTGTGATGGTAATTGTAACTGGGTTAGCAAAGGGTTTTCAAGATAACCAGTCGCTTTGCCCTCAATAGGTAAGTCATAAGGGTCTTTATAAACAATATCCTAGGTTTCCATTAGGCTACAACTTTTCTTTCTAATCCTAACTTTTTACTGGAATATCGCAAGAAATCACAATATGACAAAAGAAGACTCTGAACATAAGGAAAAAAGCTCAAACAATAAAGTGTGGCGAGTCAGTTTGTCAGTATTCTGATATCTTTGATACAAGACAAAACTAAGGCCATAATACCCTGTAATTACAGAATAAAATCTATAAAAATGGGTTACCCCAATAAAAATTTATGAGCCTCTTGTTATTAATCTCAACAACATTAATTTTAGAAACTGGTACCGTGAAGTCAATATTGAGTTGGGGCTACAGAGAAAGAGCTTATTACGTTTGTGAAGTATATTGAAGATAACTAATATTCTCGTATCTCAAGGCGTTTCTGGATGAATAGCATTGATAGTCAGACTGACTTAAAAACAAAGTGTGAGTTTATTGTCACACAGTTGGCATCATAAATACAATGTAAAAAGCATAACAGTTCAGTGTAGGTAAAAATATATTAAATAGAAGCAATACTTATGAAAAATGTATCAAGCTTGAATTAATGAGTGTGTCCTCCATGTGCTTTTCTTCAATGCTGCCTCGTGTCACCAAGAAGAAGCAGGAAATGACGTTATCTTTGGTTTGGCTTCATATGTTACATGTGAACGTCATAACCTCACAAAACTAAGCACCTTCTATGGCACGCATTATGCCATACAAGAGGAGGTACTAAGTCAGAGTCATATATGGACTTTGATTGACAAGCCCACATGTGACACCCTTTTTTCGTGTATTGTAAACAGGGAAGAATGGAGCGCTTGGGGGCTATGTGGCTGTATGTTTGGATGTAGTTTAGGAGACAGGGTGGAAAGGAAGGGACTCCAGGTAATGGTAAGTTCATGTATCCTGGGTGGTAACCACCGGAAAGAAGGGACAGGGTCGTTGGGTACACTTGAAAGGCAGCCAGCAGTAGAGCTGTCAGGAAAGGATTCATCCGCTGGTAAGATATATCGTTTGGCCGCAGTACTGACGTCCACCAGCAGATGGATCCTGGCAGTATGGAGCAGACAACACTCCCTGCGCTCAGGTGTGACTTGAAGTCAATCACAGTCAGTCCTATAAATACCCGGCAAGCCCTCATATGCTTGCCTTGGTATCTCTCTCCTTGAGCCCTGACCTTGTTCGCCTGTTACCCGATCCTGAGCCTGCATCTGACCTTGTGCCCGAGCTTATCCTGACCCGATCCCTTCTGTGTTCCTGTACCCTTCAGCCCGATCCATCTCCTCTCTGTCCTGTTGGTTCCCTGTCCCTCATTTACTGATCTTCCTGTGTATGACCTTGGCTTGGCTAAACGTTTATGTCTCTGGCATATCCCTTGTTCTTGCTGACCTGCTGTGTATGGCCCTGGCCTGGCTGACATCTGTGATTCTGGTATTGCCCTTTGCTGTAGATATTGTTGTTTGTAGTGGGTTTGTTGTGTTGGTGTTGCACTGTTTGTATTTCCTGAATTATCACCTATTTTAATAAATATCACTATAGACTACTAGTCTCCTGACAAGAGCAGAAGTAGTTCTCTGTAGGTAAACAAGAAGAAAGGAGAGCAGCGCCGATCTGAGTGTGGTAACGTGACAAAAATGATTTATTCAAATGTAATGCACTCACTAGACAGAAGATGGTTCTAGGCACATAGGTATATAATCATCCAGACCATGGCAGAGATCCAATGCAGCAGCTGTGGAGCGCGGTGATCCTAGTACCCGGCGTCGCCGATGGTTTCCGGTGTCCCGGGCTGGATGCAAGGGTGCAGGAGGAAGCTGTAAGCAGGAGGTCTCTGCGTGGAAAGTAGGATCCGTGCACACGTTCTGAGCATGCCTGATGAAGGAGCACGCATGCTTCGAACGCGTGCACGGATCCTACCTTCCATGCAGAGACTTCCTGCTTACAGCTTCCTCCTGTGCCCTTGCATCCAGCCCGGGAAACCAGAAACCACCGGCGCCGCCAGGTACTAGGATCACCGCGCTCCACAGCTGCTGCATTGGATCTCTGCCATGGTCTGGATGATTATATACCTATGTGCCTAGAACCATCTTCTGTCTAGTGAGTGCATTACATTTGAATAAATCATTTTTGTCATGTTACTACACTCAAATCGGCGCTGCTCTCCTTTCTTCTTCTTCTTATTCTTGTTTTGTAATGTGCTGATCATGTAATATAACAAAGTCTACCCAAGTAACACATATTATCAACTTAAACATACAAATACTAATGATTATAACTAAGATTACACTAATCTCAACTTAACAGTATTTAAACAACTATGTATTATTCCTCTAATTACATAGATCTATTCTTGACTTCCAATGACATTCTAAACCAAGATACCTTATATGTCACTCTAAACTAGCTACACCAGAAATGAGAGAAGCAAAATGATACCCCAGCTCCACTGCCAATATGATGATCTATGAACTGTGATCCTGTGCTCTAGCCAGGATGCTCAGGCCCCAAAATACAGTACTTGAATCAGAAAAGGGCTGGCGACTCGGATGCTCTTGAATAAAAGTCCTTTATTGGGTTACATGGGTACACGGGTACAGGCTACGCTGACGCGTTTCGGCTAAGAAGCCTTCATCAAAGCATGCATGTTTGATTTAAAAACTGATATTTATAACAGAGTAAGCACTCCAAATAGGGCGGGTCCATCCTAATCAGAGCAATCAAAACAATTAAAAACACATGGAGAAAAGAAAGAGAAGCACAGCAGGCACAAACAAAGCAAACAAATAAAGCATATTCAAAATGGTGCGATAAATGTATCAAACAATGCGACTATGTTGAAAAATGCGAGTATGTTAAAAAAAGATTTATAGCTATCCTATTGTTCAAACCATATGGTTTTCTAGTATTGTGGGTATGTATCCACCATACTTCACGCTTGAGCAAAATATGATGAGTGTCACCTCCTCTTGGGGGTTTTTTAACCTGTTCAGCACCAAAAAAGGAAATAGTGTCAAGATTACCATGATGGAATTCCCGGAAATGTTTTGACACATATGAGATATTTTTAGCATTAGTATTTGTAGTGTCATTCACATGTTCCAAGATTCTAACTCTCAACGGGCGTATAGTGCACCCACTGTGTGTTAGACTGCAGGCACTACGCTGAATAACATATACCACCGATTTAGAGTTGCAGTTTATATACCGTTTGGTGGTATATGTTTTCTTGTTAGAAAAAGAAAAAACTGAGGTGCTTTTTTTACGTCTATGACACTGCCTACAGGTGTTATGGCCACATATGTAGGAACCTACAGTGGAAAGCCAGGTCTGTGATTTGTTTGCAGATAAAGAAATGACTCCTGCGCACAAGTGGATGACCAGACAGGTGATACAACGACACAGGCCTTGCTGGCCTCAAGGATGGGGAATCCTAATAGACAACGAGATAAAAAGAGAAAGGGGCGCACCAGCCATGTGCATTATCTTTTGTAAAAGTATTTATTGAATAAAATGATAAAAGAAATTACTCACAAGCGGTCGTGGAACAAGGTGCGATGTGAAAAGTTGACTGCTGAGCTCTGATGAAGAAGGGATGTTCCCTTCGAAACGCGTCAGCTGGTAGTGATTCTTGTGTGTTTCTCCATGATCTTTGGAAGGTTTCGCTCATCATAGAATCATTTGCTGCTAGTCAGTGCATTTTTCACATCGCACCTTGTTCCACAAGCGCTTGTGAGTAATTTATTTTATCATTTTATTCAATAAATACTTTTACAAAAGATAATGCACATGGCTGGTGCACCCCTTTTTCTTTTTATCTTGCTGCAAATTGATTGACTTCTGGGAGCAAAACAAGCTGGGTGACAACATACTTCCCAGACTGGGGGCCCTTCTACTGGAAAATTGACAACCGCCCTGGATAACAGAGTACAGATCCTTGTCAGCATACAAAATGGGGAGATGCGCTTTAAGAATCGCAACGATTTTGTTGTATTCTAAAGAGAAAGTAGTGACATAATTAACTTTATTTCTATTGTAATCCCTACACTGTTTGTGTTCATTTGTGCCACTATTCTAAATCATCTCCACCCGATCTCTATGAAATGCTATATTTTGACTTCTAGCTATTGATCGTGTACTATAGCCCCTTTCTTTGAGTCGCTTTTGAATCGCTGTGCATTCTTGCAAGAAATCCTTATCTGTAGAGAAGAAATCTACACCAGAAATATCTAGCATTTTACTGACTCAACTTTAGCTGAAGAATCATATCAGATCAATTGATCAAGGTCATTCACACATTCTAATATCATGATTAGTCATAAAACCAAATATATTTTGCAAGCTTAATATGAATATAATATAACACCTATAATTGCCAAATTATAAATTTGGAATAATATTCTAATAGTTTGAGTGAGATGTTCAGGATGTTCTCTACTAGCACCCCAGGATAGCAGCAGAAAATGGGTACTGTAAATTCCCGGAGCACATATTAGACAGTACACCCTCCCTAAATGCCTTCTTTCATCATTATGTACAGGACCTCACTAGGCTACAGGCTTTAAAATTATGCTGAAAAGCCCAATAGTTTCTTGTGTAACAGAGGCATCCATAATGTTATATACCGTATTTATCGGCGTAATACAATTTTTTCCCCTTAAAACCAGGGGAAAATCGTGGGTGCGTGTTATACGCTGATCCCCCGCCAATTGTGAGCCTTTTGGCGGCTCCCAGCCGCTGTTGGCTGCTCTCGGCCGCTTTCGGCCATTCTCGGCGGCTTTCGGCGGCTCTCGCACTCCAGCGTGAGCTGCCGAAAGCCACCAAGAGTGGCCGAGTGTGTCCGAAAGCCACAGAGAATGGCCGAAAGCCGCTGAGAGCCACCGAGAATGGCCGTGAGCGGCCGAAAGCTGCTGAGGGTGGCAGAGAGCTGCCGAGAGCCGCTGAGAACGGCGGCGCCACTTTTAAATGGCAGATGTCTGCAAATGACACAGGACAAGGCTACAGATGGACACTGACAAGGCTGCAATGGGGGAGAGTGCTACAGATGAACACTGACAGTGCTACAGATGGACACTGACAAGGCTGCAATGGGGGACAGTGCTACAGATGAACACTGACAGTGCTACAGATGGACACTGACAAGGCTGCAACGGGGGACAGTGCTACAGATGGACACTGACAAGGCTGCAGATGGACACCGATAAGGCTGCATTGATGGGCATTTAAATGTAAGTTTTTTTCCTTAAACTTCCCTCCTAAAAGTTTTTTTCCTTAAATCCCCTCCTAAACTTGGGGTGCGTGTTATACGGCGGCGCGTGTAATACGCCAATAAATACAGTATTTTATACACCGAATCTTAGTTTTTTTAGCCATATTTTTTATCACTGTTATTATGTGCTTGTCTATTAGAATATGTTACACCTACTATCTGATGAAGTGATGCTAAGTTACAAAACACTTCATTGTAATACATACTTCATATTGAGTAAACTTTGCTCTGTCTGACCATTTTTCTCCCCAAGGTACATCACATCTATAGATCATATCACATTAAATACTTTCCTCTTGTGACCCTGTTACTACAGAGCAGGTCATGAAATTCTTTGCAGAGGCCCACCTAACCACCTGTCCCCTGGCCCTTGTTCTCTCACAACTTCCCCCCACAGAAACCGCCCTACTAATACTCACTGACAACTTACTAACAACTAAAACCAATGGCCATTACTGCATGCTCATACTACTTTCTGTTGCCTTTGACTCAGTTGACCACCTGCTCCTCCTGAAAAAAACATGGACTCTAAAGACTCTCTTTCTAACTATGAAAGTGTTTTCATACACTTACTAAATAGGCACCTCTGCTACACAAAAAACCTCTGGGCTTTTTCATATAATAGTAAAACCAAGATACCATCCTGGTGTCCCTCAAGTGGATCTTAGACTGGGCTCTCTGAGCATCAAGAGTGAAATAGACCTGCTCTGCCTGGAGACAGATATTTTCTCCGCAGGTGTCCTTACAAGATTGCATATACCATTGGCGTATTGTTATTCACAGCCTACCAGATATAAGAACACAGTTTTGTTAATTAATGCTTTTATGGCATCAACTCCATACTACATGATAAAGGCTCTTCCGTCCTTCTGCTCCTCTTCTTTTGGGTCTACCTTTGAGTGTTTTCACATTTACACCACTACAAAAGATACACTGCTCCACCAATGCCTTTCCGCCCCAAGGGGGGGGGGGGGGGATTAATAATTTCAGCACAAGTATCTGGTCAGCTATATACTCAAGTTCTCTTTGCCTTGCTGCTTGTTCCATGACCCTTGTCCATTTGTTACCCACATTAGTTTGAGACAGGTCATCTTTATGGTGTGTTTGGAGTGATTGGAGTATACACAACTGCTGTTTATTGTGCAACATCATCCCTTTCTCAATGCTACAAACATTAGATTCATTCACCTTCACCAATCAAAGAGCATTCTAGTACTAACAACAGTGGCACCAACAGGAGCACTTTCTCTTTAGGCCTCTCAATCCACATGGACCAAGAGCTCTCCAGCCTTGCCTTAACTCGACGAAAGGCAAGGATGAAAACTGGAAAAACCTCTCAAGGTTGAGGACCTCAAAAATTTAAATGTAAAATTTTGAATATAAAAATAGTTTATTTTTTCTAATTTTTGTTTAATTATTAATTCTTGCAACAACGGGACGAGCACTTTCTCTTAATGCCGCGTACACATGGTTGGAATTTCCGACATACAAATGTTCGATGTGAGATTGTTGTCGGAAATTCCGACCGTGTGTATGCTCCATCGGACATTTGCTGTGGGAATTTCCGACAACAACTGTTTGAGAGCTGGATCTCAAATTTTCCGACAACAAAATTTGTTGTCGGAAATTCCGAGCGCGTGTAGACAATTCAAACGCACAAAATTCCACGTATGCTCTGAATCAAGCAGAAGACCCGCACTGGCTATTGAACTTCATTTTTCTCGACTGGTCGTATGTCTTGTACGTCAGCACGTTCTTGGCGATCGGAATTTCCGACAACATTTGTGCGACTGTGTGTATGCAAGACAAGTTTGAGCCAACATCCTTTGTAAATAAATCCAAGGTTTTGTTGTCAGAATGTCCGATCGTGTGTATGCGGCATTATAGACAGCTTGTTCCACATGGAGGACAAAAAAACTCTCCAACCTTGCCTTAACTCCAATGAGGTGAGAAACTGGACTGGAAAACCCCTAGGGGGGCATGGCCAATAATGCCACACTCATCAAGACCAATAATTCCATACTCATCATTGCCAATAATGCCATACTCATCATGGCTAATAATGCCATACTCAGCATGGCCAATAATGCCATACTCAGCATGGCCAATAATGCCATACTCAGCATGGCCAATAATGCCATACTCAGCATGGCCAATAATGCCATACTCAGCATGGCCAATAATGCCATACTCAGCATGGCCAATAATGCCATACTCCATCAGGGTAGAGGACCTCAAAAAATTAAAAATAGTTTAATTACCAAGCCCTGTAAGGAACAGAATGTTGCTAAACTACAGTGGTTTTACATAGACTCTTTGTTCTGTTAACAAGAAGATCGCAAGAACATTGTTTAGCCTATAGTCCCAGCATTGTTCCAGTAAAATGTGAAATAAGGACGTTCCGCTCTCCTGAACAGCTTTTTAAAGATAGTAATTGTCAGCAAAGGAACGGGGCCGCAACCATGCTGGGCAGATTTGGTTAAATATAAATGCTCTAGTTATTTAAGCCATGTAATTTAACCCAGTAAGGTGATTAAAGCCTAATTGTGGGTTTACCCGCTCTTGAAAAAAAAAATAGAGAGATTTTGTCCATAAAACAGAAAATAAAAGCCTTTCTTACAACTGACATGATCCCACTAGCACTTAATGTAAAAGAACGTTTTAACGTTACTGAGGTTACAGAATCGGACGTGTTCAATGAATTTCACAGATTCCATTGCCGCTCTCCAGTAGAAAGCAAATCAGCCCAGTCTTCAAGAAAGACACAACAGGCTTCGCTTTAAATAAAACTGCACAAAGCCAATCTCTCCACAGGAAGGTCAGCGACAGGAATGTGCCCTTAAACACCAGATGATAGCTGTGCAAACTACCTGATTTTGATAAGGTTGAATGGAAACGTCTGCACATCTATGGGTTCCATATGAGTGTGGAAGATACTTAGGCGTTAATTGGCTAAAACTGCAAAATCTAGTGCAGCTGTGCATGGTAGCCAATCAGTAGAGATGGGCCGAACACCCCCCTGTTTGTTTCGCAGCAGATCTCCAGAACAGGGTTCAACTGCAAACTCCATTGAAGTCTATGGGAGCCGAACATGAGAAATCAAAAGTCCCCATTTTGAAGGCTTATATGCAAGTAATTGGCCATAAAAAGGGTATTGGGGTACTGGGACAAAAAAGTGGAAAGGGTTAAAAGGTAACCCTAGGAAACAACCACGGTATATTTAATTAATAAATAGAAGCTTTATTGCTGAAGTACAAAAAAAAATCCAATTATTCTAATCCAGGCGGAACAACCCTTCCCTGGTTAGATGGTGTTCATGTAATTTGCAAAAAAATAATGAATAATTTAATAAAAAACACACTGTAATAAGACAATATTGTCACAATATAAAAAATGCTAGTTCATAGGCCCCACTTAATCAAGACGAAATACCAAAGTCCAAGAGGAATAAATGGACTCTAAAAAGGGGTTTCCCCGGGGAATGGGGGTACTGCCCTGGGGGACATGTTTTATTGCAAAATAAAATAAAAAAACAATTGTTTTTAAAGGAGCAGTGATTTTAATGATGCTTGTAGTGAAATAATAAACATGAAAAAATCCTTTAAATATAGTGCCTGGGGGGTCCCCTTAGTCTGCCTGTAAAGTGGCACATCTGTAGCATGTATAGAACCTGCTGTAGCAAAAATGACATTTCCAAAGAAAAAAAAACAAGTCAAATCTCATTTAAAGTTACTTGAAATTGCAATTGTCGGCACCCAGCTATTTAGAAAAAAAAGAAAGAAAAAAACGGCGTGGGTTCCCCCCCCCCCCCCAGGCCATACCAGGCCCTTTGGTGCATGTTGGGTCAGTGACATCACAAGGGGGCAGTAGGCGGTCAGCCTTCATTCATGGTGGAGCTTTTTTTTGGGGGGTCCAGCGGTGGCGGCGAATTTACATGGGGGGACATTGTTTTTAAAATTTTTTTTTAATAAAGGAATTGTCAAAAAACTGTCTACTGTATTTATTTATTTTTGACACTTTTTTTGTTGAATGAGTAGGGGTACAGTGTAGAGGGGGATCGGGATCTAGGGGTATACTTGTTAGCAAAGAGGAATGTCACTAAGGTCCGCGGTGTAATGCGGCTCTCCTTACCGTATCTATTGAGCTCAGGGGCGGACTGACAACTCATGGGGCCCCCGGGCAATAGGAGATTATGGGGCCACGCAGTGCACACACACACAGTATACAATCACACAGTATACACATACATGTACACACAGTATACACAGAAATGTTTCTATTGGCTGAGAAGGTACTGGAGAGGTGGGGCAGCTATAATCTTGGGATTTTTAGACCAAAAGGATGTCGGTAAGGGACATTTCAGAGACAGATGTAAAAAAACACAGATTTTTACATACTGTCCCTGGTTTTTCTGAGGCTGGCAACCCTGATGGGGCCCCCTAGTGGCCCGGGGCCCTCGGGCAGTGCCCGAGTGGCCGAATGGTCAGTCCGCCCCTGATTGGGCTCTACACACACTCTGCTCCTCTACACTTGGCAGCCGGCCAAACCACTCAGAGGGCACCGTGCGATCCCCGTCACATCCACAGTCCACACACAGAAAGGCAGGTGAATGAAGGGCTGTTGGCGCTCCGTGTCCTGTCTGTGCACATACTCTGTGCCCCGAGCCCACCTTGCCTCAGGCTCTAATCACGTGCTTAAAAAAAAAACAAAAAAAAACATTGGAATCCATGCATCTGGCGCCCCGTATGTAGATTAACGGGTTGGGGGGCGCCGCCCCTGCACCACCTATGGACGGGCCATCACTGCTTGTGCCCATCAACAACAGCCAGAAATCACACTAGATGCTTTAAATTGAGGCAAGCAAACATTATATGGAGATATGCTTTGTTCATTTTTAATTTCAGAGGTTTACAACCATTTTAAAGTGGTTCTAAAGGCTCAGGCTTTTTTACCTTCATGTATGTCTATTTATAAAGGTAAAAAACCTTCTCTATGCAGCACCCCCCCAAGCCCCCTAAAATCCACCTGATTCCCATCGCGATCCAGCGTTGTGCATGAGAACCTTGGCTCTTCGGAAACTCTGCAATTTAATCAGAGGAAATCATGGACTTTTTAGGCATCAATATATATATAAAAAAACTGTTTTATTAGTAACAAAATAACAAAATTTATTTAAAAACATATAAAGTACAGACTTATAAAAGCGGTAAACAGCACATCCAACTCTATCCGCTGGGCCCGGTTCAGTGCATGTATGACCACTGGGAAGTTCCTTGGTAGAGTGGGAGCAAAATATAAGCTTGTATCTTTAAAAATGGTATTTTGCTTCCACTGTACCAAGGAAACTTCCCAATGCTGAACCTGTTTGAAGCAAACAAAAGCCTGTTGAGGACCTTATAACAACTGCAACCAAGAAAAGAGGATTGTTATCATTGGCAACCAGTCTGATTTTAGCTGCTTCTTCAAGAGTTGGATGTGCTGTTTACCGCTTTTATAAGTCTGTACTTTATATGTTTTTACATAAATTTTGTCTTTTTGTCACAAATAAAAACTGTTTTTTTTTTTTATATATTGATGCCTAAAAAGTCCATGATTTCCTCTGATTAAATTGCAATTCTGTATAGCGTTTCGTCACAAACGGACGTCTTCTGGGGATTGGTCCTGATTTGGAGCAATGTCTCTCTGTCCCTCTTTCCCCCTCATTTGTCCCTCATTTTGGTCTGATCTATAAAGCTGTATATAAAATGCACTTTTTATCTTTCAAAAAAGTGTTTCCCAGTGCTAAACCTTTCATCTGATTTCTAAATTGCTGCATTTGTAATTTTTAAAAGCCAATTAAAAAGAATAGTAGTGGTAATAAAAAGCACATTTAATTTGGATTTAATTAACCTTTTGGTTAATTCTCCTTTAAGGAGGTGTTTGCCTACATACATTTGCTAGTAGGTGTCCCTCATTTCCATCTCAAAATGTTGGGAGGTGTGTACACCCACAGTACCATCCTGCTGTGGTGTATCTGTTGCCAAATTATCTCCGGGAGCTCTCCCTCCTCATTGGCTCCTGCTGCTGTCAATCACAGCCAGTGAGCCAATGAGAAGATAGAGGGGGCAGGGCCAAGCCGCAGCTCTGCCTGTGAATGGACACGCAGAGCAGCGGCTCGGGAGTGAGCCTGCTTGGGTTACCCCATTACAAGCTGCTTGCTGCGGGGGCACTCAGCAGGAGAGAGCGGCCAGGAGCGCCGAAGGGGGACCCGAGAAGAGGAGGATCAGGGCTGCTCTGTGCAAAACCATTACACAGAGCAGGTGAGTATAACATGTTTATTATTATTATTTTTTTTTTTCTATATAATTGCCTTTAATATCACTTTAAGGCCTCATGCACGCTGGACATTTTTGCTATCTCCCCTAGACTCCTTTCCTCCTGGCAGTGGTGTTTTGGCAGAAAAAATGATTGATGCTTGTAAACGTGTGTAACGAGTTTAGGTTTGTCAAGCGCTTGGGCGTTAATTCATTTCATTGGCCAGAATAAAAATTAAAACTTTTTTTTTTCAAAATTCTCAAGCGCTAAACACGCCTAGTATCAACTGTTTTTTCTACCATAATCCTGCGGCTCCTCGGCAGGAGTTTTTTTTTTCCTGCCTCTAAACGCCTACGTGTGCATGGACCCATAGGATAACATGCATGGGCGTTTAGAAGCAGAAAAGAAAAAAAAAAAGACGCCCCTAGGAGCAGCGTCAAAAATGTCTGGTGTGCATGAGGCCTAAAGGCTGCACCAACAGGGGAAATTTCGATTCATACAAATGCTCACTGTTGGCTGGACCTCCCTCCTTCGCTGGCTATTTCACTGCTACTGTTGTGGCTATACCTCCCAACTTTTTGAGATGGGAATGAGGGACACCTATCAGCAAAAGTATGCAGGCATAGGACACACCCCTGGCCGTGCCCCCTTAAAGGAGAATTGTACAAAAAAACAAGATTGGTTAAACCCACGAGTGTTTTTTTTTACCACTACTATTCCTTCATATTGGCTTTTGGAATTTAAAAATGCAGCAATTTAGAAATGAAAGGTTTAGCGCTGGAAAACACTTTTTGATAGATAAAAAATGCATTTTATATACATCTATATAAATCAGACCAAAATGAGGGACAAATGAGGAGGGATGAGGGACAGAGGGACATTGCTCCAAATCAGGGCCAATCCCCAGAAGACATCTGTTTGTGACGAAACGCGTAGGGTGGAGCCTCAGACAGTGACGTCATCATGCCAGCCTTCCGCGACAGTGGTGAGACGAACTCTTTGGGAATAGGGAGAAGCGAATAGAGACACCGCAGCTTTACATGTGATACAACCACTTATGATGATACATCCTTTTTGTAAGTGCAAACCTTTATTATTAATAAACAAGACTGAATTGACATACTGCACTATGGAAGTTTCTATTTTCTATTTCTGAGTAACAATAGAAAGAACAGCTGGTCCTTGAGGATTTTAAGTTTTTGGAGACTTCCAAATTCCCTATGTTGGGATAGAGTGCTAGTAGCAGTCATGGCTTTTTGGTAAGCAAGCTACCTCACTTTTGGGTGTTGACCTGAATACACGCTGGTTTTGCATTAGGAAGATTGGTGTCACAGCTTTTGTTCCCTGCAATTCACCTTTTCTCCTGTGGAGGCATATTACCTATGGATTTCTTCATTGATCACTATGGGACATTGCTTTAGTTTTCCTTTTTTTTACCTTTTTTCTCTTGTTTTTGGAATTTTTTTTTTCTTTTTTTGTATAATTAATTTTCACATTTCTTTATTTTTATTCATTACTGTATGCATCATTGTTTGAGTATGTATAATTTTATCTTAATTGATATCTTATTTCACAATTTTTAGCGCTGCACTTACCATGTTGTATATCCAAATCAGGGACAGTCCCTCGAAATCAGGGACAGTCCCTCGAAATCAGGGAAAGTCCCTGGAAATCAGGGACAGTTGGGAGCTATGGTTGTGGCTGCAAGAAAACAGCACAAAGGCTCACAGGCCGACAGTAACCTTACATGACACTTGCAAATATATGCTAAAATCTTTGTCATTGTAAAGATGAAGAACACGGCCTAATGTCCCCTATGTTCTACAGCGCAGCGTTTTGTTTATTAATAAAGGAACATGTGCTGTTTAAATGACTTACATTCGGCCTTGGCACAGATAAGGCTGGTGGAAGGGTTGTGGAAGGACTTCAGGATGTGGGAAACAGCCAAGCTGATGTCTTCATTACTCGGATACAGGCTGACGGATGCAAAGCGCAGGTACTGGAGCTTGGGGGCTTCTTCAGGTCCCACCTTTATGTGGGGGATCTATAGGAGAAAGCAAGAAAAACATGAGTAGGCTGTACTTTGGCTATCTCCTAGTTATGTTCTCGTCTATGCACGTCATATTTAACGTGGACGTCTCACTGCGCAATAGACAGAATGCTTTTTATTTAACGTGCTGAAAGACATTAAGCTTGCTCAAGCTCTGTGCTTTATAAACAATCGCCATTTTTTAAACACAATTCTTTATTTTCACTCTTTATCTTTTGTGCATCTTTTGTGCATCTCAGTAATGCGGATCTCTTGCAGCCACTTTGCAGCCACTTTATGTCTACATACATTCCAGTGATGGTTGCACATCTTCTGTAAAGCCCCTACACACGATCGGACTTTCCGATGGGAATAGTTGGATGTGAGGTTGTTGGCGGTAAGTCCGACCGTTTGTACGCTCCATCGGACAATTGTTGTCGGACTTTCCGATCGTGTGTACACAAGTCCGTCGGATCAAAAGTACAAACACGCATGCTCGGAAGCAGAAGCAGTTGGTCTTGTAAACTAGCGTTCGTAATGGAGAATTAACATTAACATGAAATCTCGAAATGCAGCGCACAATTCTCTTCTTCTTTAATGGGATAATCATGAAGCTGCTTTGCTGGTGATACTGATGGAGTTATTGCAAATGAATTTTCAAAGGCTTTTTTTTTCTAGTGATATCAAGAATAATATTATTATGTTTTTTTTTCTATTTTATTTGGGCAAGTTACCACAACACTATTATCTTGTATATAGGTTTTAAGAACAAAGATACAACTATGTTGGTGTCCCTTGTCAATTTTACATTGTATTTTTTAAAATGTAACTGCCGACTCCCAAACTGTCATTTGATGTAAAACACATAGCCAAGTATTATTCTACACAATTTTTTTTATTGTGCATTAAAAAAAGAAAACAAATAAAATTAGACATGCTATCTGCCAATAGAACTTAACCAAAAAGTGCATTCTAGGCATCCAAAAATATAGAAAATATACCAAATCAAATCATTATTCAACCAAAAAAATAATGTCAAAGCAATAACTCCAAGGCCAATAATAAATAACACGTTATCTCCTCCGATTCCGTTGACACTAATTGAAAAATGCGGAAAGAAAATGGCGACTCAACACTCACCAAACTTCTACTAACACGAAATTAGCAGAAGGAGCCCAAAGCGTGGCGCTAAAGAGCTGAAAAAGAGCTGTGGAGGGTCGGGGAGCGGCTCGCTGAGAGGCTGAGACAGGTGTCAGTCCAGGCTCAGAATGACGCTGTGCCTGGACCGATTTCTGTGACGTCAGCAGAGAGCAGAATTCAGACTGCTCTCTGCTGAAAACGGGTCACTGGAGTGCAAAACGAATTGCGCTTCTGTGACCCTTAGGAGAAGCCCAGCCAAACAAGGTTGTAAAAGTTTCTGTTTTTTCACCTTAATGCATCCTATTCATTAAGGTGAAAAAACACCTGGCAGTCACCGGCCCCCCAGACCCCCCCGTTTTACTTACCTGAACCCCTTCATTCAGTCGGCGGGGACGCGCTGTCTCTCTCCACAGGCTCCCGGCTCTTGATTGGATAGATTGATAGAAGCGCAGCCATTGGCTCCCGCTACTGTCAATCAAATCCAATGACGCGAGCGCAGGGGGGCGGGGCTGAGTCCTATATTCGGGTTCTATGGACGCTGAATGCTGGACTCGGGAGCACGCCCGCAAGGTAATCCCCCGGGAGAGCGCTTCTCCTAGGGGGGTTATCTGATGTGGGGAGGAGCCGCAAGAGCCGCCAGGGGACCCCAGAAGAGGATGTTTGGGGCCACTCTGTGTAAAACGAACTGCACAGTGGAGGTAAGTATGATATGTTTGTTATTTAAAAAAAAAAAATGACCCTTACAATCACTTTAAGCTGGACCTCTCCTTTAATTAACCACTTGACTACTTGGCACTTTCACCACCTTCCTGCACAGGCCAATTTTCAGCTTTCAGCGCTGTCACATTTTGAATGACAATTGCGCGGTCATGCACCTCTGTACACAAGCAAAATTTGTATCTTTTTTTTTTGAGACACATAGAGCTTTCTTTTGGTGGTATTTAATCAGTACTGGGTTTTTTATTTTTTGCTAAACAAACAAAAAAAGACCTAAAGATTTGAAAAAAAAAAAAAGTTTCTTAGTTCCTGTTATAAAATTTTCGAAATAAGTAATTTTTCTCCTTCACTGATGTGTGCTGATAAAGCTGCACTGATGGGCACTGATAGGCTGCACTAATGGGCACTGAGGAGGCACCAATGGGCACTGATGAGGCGGCACTGATGGGCACTGATAAGTGGCACTGCTAGGCAACGCTGGTGGGCACTGACAGGCATTACTGATGGGCACTGACAGGCATCATTGGTGAGCACTCATTGGCAGCACTGATGGGCACCCATTGGCAGCATTGGTGGGCACTGTTGGGGCTGCACTGATCATCAGCACACTGATGATCAGTGCCGGTTATCGGCTCTCCTCACAAGCTGTCAGCATGAGGAGAGGAGTGCCACTAAACGGCAAACCCTGTTTACCCTGTGATCAGCTGTGATTGGACACAGCTGGTCACATGGTAAAGAGCGGCTGTGATTTGCTCTTTACCCTGATCTGTGATCAGCTGTGTCCTAAGGACACAGCAATCATAGATCCCTGCCAACGCACGCGGGCAGCGTAAGCATGGGAGGACGTCCATAGATGTCCTCATGGCAACGTAGCCTGCACTGTAGCCATCTTTTGGCTATAGCGCGGGTGGGAGGAGGTTAAATCTGTAGCTTTAAAAATATTTTAAATGACTTTTGAAATTAAATTGACATGTTTAAGCTTACATATGTGTTGAAGGGTAAGTATGAACGGATATCAAAGACTCCCTTTAATTCAGGGCTATGTTTGTTAAAATATTACATTTATAATTAGAGCTGAACTCCAGACTTCCCTTCAGTCTTGCACAGTTGTACAGGCTTCTCTCCTTTACTGAAATTGCTTACTCTGATTTCAATGCACATGGTGAGCTTCTTTCAATGTGCATTAAAGCAGTTGTAAAGCTTAATTTTTTTCTTCTTCTAAACATGTCATACCTACCTGCTCTGTGCACTGGTATAACCCCCTCTTCTGGGGTCCCCTGCCTGGCACTCTAGGCTCTTCCCCTCTCAGTTCACGACCATAGGAAGCTGCTTGCTATGGAGTCACACCTGTGGGCTTGCTTAAGGGCTGGGCTGTGCGCATCTTTTGGCACACACGTGAAGCTTAGCCCTGCCCCTGCTCCCTAATCATAGGGTTTGATTGACCGCAGCAGAAGCCAATGGCTCCGTCTGCTGCTGAGTCTCCTATGAAAAGAGAGAGAGAAGAGCTGCTGCAGATGGGCACATCACTGGATTTAGATAGGACTCAGGTAAGTATAAAGGGGGGTGAGGGGGCAATATAAGTACTGGGAATTTTTTTACCTGCAATACTCACCTGAACTCCTTCTCAATCCAGCAATGTGCACGAGAGATTCTACTGTCCAGGGACTCCCTCTTCTCATTGGCTGAGACAGCAGCGGTCGCTATTGGCTCCAACTGCTGTCAATCACAGCTAGTAAGCCAATAAAGAGAGAGTGGGGGGCAGGGCGGAGCTGTGGCTCTATGTGTATTATTGATGCAAAGAGCCGGTGGGAGCCAGGAGTCCCACCGGGGACCCAAGAAGAGGAGGTTCTGGGCTGCTCTGTGCAAAACCACTGCACAAAGGAGGTAAGTATAACATGTTTGTTACTTTGTTTAAAAACATCTGAAGCTTTAATGTCACTTTAAGGTAAACAAAAGTATCCAGGCTTTAGAACCACTTTAAAAGCTACAGCAAGTGCGATAGAGTCTGTCTCATTTTCTGTCTGGACACCCAGCATCACCTAGCTCAGGGGTGTTAAACTCAATTTCAATGCAAGCTTTGAGTGCAGAGTTTAGGGGTGCCCAATGCACAGAGTACAGGGTTCCGGGGTGCTCTACATACAGAGTGCAGAGCTCAGGGGTGCCCTGTTTACAGAGTGCAAAGTTCAGGAGTACGCTACATACAAAGTGCAGAGTTCAGGGGTGCCCAATGCACAGAGTGCAGGGTTTAGCTATGCGCTATGTACAGAGTGCAGAATTTAGGGGTGCTCTACATACAGAGTGCAGAGCTCATGGGTGCCCTGTGTACAGAGTGCAAAGTTCAGGAGTACGCTACATACAGAGTGCAGGGTTCAGGGGTGTCCAATGCACAGAGTGCAGGGTTTAGCTGTGCGCTATGTACAGAGTGCAGAATTCAGGGGTGCGCTACATACAGAGTGCAGAGCTCAGGGGTGCCCTGTTTACAGGGTGCAAAGTTCAGGAGTACGCTACATACAGAGTGCAGAGTTCAGGGGTGACCAATGCACAGAGTGCAGGGTTTAGCTGTGCGCTATGTACAGAGTGCGGAATTCCGGGGGTTGCTACATACAGAGTGCAGAGCTCAGGGGTGCCCTGTTTACAGGGTGCAAAGTTCAGGAGTAAGCTACATACAGAGTGCAGAGTTCAGGGGTGCCCAATGCACAGAGTGCAGGGTTTAGCCGTGCGCTATGTACAGAGTGCGGAATTCCGGGGGTCGCGACATACAGAGTGCAGAGCTCAGGGGTGCCCTGTTTACAGAGTGCAAAGTTCAGGAGTACGCTACATACAGAGTGCAGAATTCAGGGGTTCGCAAGGTGCAACACCAACCCCCCCACCTGGCCCAGCTCTAGTAACTCCCTATGTAGGTGTCTCTAGTACAGCCCTGTGTAGGCGGCCCTCTCTTCTATGTATTTGTCTCTGTAGTACCTCTATGTGTAGGCAGCTCTGCCTCGCAGGGAGATCATTCTGGCTCTCACATTCTGGAGAGCTGCCCCTGCCGTGCCCCACTGTGAGGGATCTGTTACATCTGCAAGCCACTGAAAGCAAAGCTGCACCTAGTAAACACAGAAGGCTTCTGTGTTTGCAAGTGACAGCAGGGAGGGTGAGAGCTGGAGGTGGCAGAATGGAGTTCCGCCATGTTTTGGCTGCAAAACTGGGTGTGAGGGCCACATGACAAGGCCTGGTGGGTCAGATTTGGCCTGTGAGACTTGTGTTTGACATATGTGACAGCTCTTTCCTCCCTAGCTGTCCCTGACTCGCCTCTTCCATTCATTGGATGTCAGTTCTTTCATACATGCAATCCCAGCATTACATGTAGACATTATCTAGGGTGCAAATACAGCCTGCATAGGAAGGCCCACGCCTCCAGACTGACATCCACCCATCAAAACATTTTTATATCCTCCCAGGATCCCAGCCCGCTGCTTGCATCAGGGCTGAGGGCTCTTCAGAGGAGTACTAAGGAAGGGTGCCGGCCCCTCCCACCAGCCATGATCTGCCTGCATTACATAGCGAAGTGCAGAGACTCAGTGATGATATGGTATGTAATGAGGAAAAGAAAGGTTTTATTTAAAGTTTTAATCGTATGCTGATAGGGAAAAGGAGGGGAGAACGATGGAAGACAAAATATAAGCAGAATAAACTTCAGCTTTAATTAGCACTCAGTCTGTCTTTGAACTGATAGCCTCCTGTGATCTTCTGTACATCAGAACTCTGATAAGAGAAGAGGCAGCTCTGTGAACCAATCAGTTCTTCTACTGCATCCTGCTGGCTGAACAACTTCCATACTGCAAACCAAGGAGGTTCTTATTACCGAGAGCTGATATTTTGTTTTTCAGGTTCAGATCTGCTCAGCCAAGACGAGATAAAGCAGAGGACTGTTCCAGGTCCTCCTGATGTGCCTGATCCATGAACGGTAACCTTTTTTATTCACAAAAAAGGGTTGATGTCTAAATTAATAATGAGGTCATGTAACTGGTTTAGATGCTAAATCGGGCCAAACATTTTTTGCTTTGTGTATTTTTCTTCCACTTTTTTCTTCCACTATTCTATCCAAAACTAAAAACAGATGATGCATGGGTTGGGTTTAATAAATAGTGTTCGTCCTTTTGGTTGGATTTAGAGAACCGAGCCATTGGCGATGTTCGATCGCTCGGCTCTCAGTGCAGAGGCGCCCGGGAGACAGATGCCGCATCGGACTGATGCCATATCCACCTAGGTAAGTATGATAGGGGGAAAAAAAACAAAAAAATATATACTTCTCTTTTAAAATATTAACTGGTTATCCTGACATGAAGGTTCTTGTTTAGGTACTTACTGTTATAGGGTGACAACACTCTATCCCTGACTCCTAATTGTTCTCATGAATTGTCACCTTGTCACATAATTAGTGTAGAACAGTACATTGCACAGACATGCTCCAGTGCTGTTACCTTCATGAAACCCACTCTAATGCCTCGTACACACACGATCGGACTTTCTGACAACAAAACCGTGGAATTTTGTCCGAAGGTTGTTGGCCCAAACTTGTCTTGCACACACACGGTCACACAAATGTTGGCCAACAATTACGAATGTAGTGACGTACTAGACGTACTATGTGTTTTTTCAGGTCTTTACCGCCACCCTTTGGGCTCCTTCTGCTAATTTCGTGTTAGTAGAAGTTTGGTGACTGTTGATTCACACTTTTATTTTCGCGTTTTTTTTAACGCTTTTTAGTTCACACTTTTCATTTCATGCTTTTCAGTTCATTTCTGAATGGCCGTTCGGCAACCAGACATGTTGTGGAATCGGAGGAGATAATGTGTTATTTATTATTGGCCTTAGACTTATTGCTTTTACATTTTCTTTGGTTGAATAATGATTTGATTTGGTAAATTTTCTATATTTTTGGATCCATAGAATGCACTTTTTGGTTAAATTCTATTGGCAGATAGCATGTCTAATTTTATTTGTTTTTTTTTTTTTAATGCACAATAAAAAATTGTGTAGAATAATACTTGGCTATGTGTTTTACTTCAAATGACAGTTTGGGAGTCGGCAGTTACATTAAAAAAAATACAAAGTAAAATTAACAAGGAACACCAACATAGTTGTATCTTTGATCTTAAAAACTACAGGATAATGGTGCTGTGGTAACTTGCCCAAATTAAAAAAAAAAAAAAAAAAAACATAATAATATTATTCTTGATATCACTAGAAAAAAAAAGCCTTTAAAAATTTGTTTGCAAAAACTCCATCAGTATCACCAGCACAGCAGCTTCATTATTCTCAAGAAGAGAATTGTGCGCTGCATTTGGAGATTTCATAATTTGCCACGCCACGAATGGTAATTCTCCATTACGAACGCTAATTTACAAGACCGACCGCTTCTGGCTCGTCCTTGCTTCCGAGCATGCGTGTTTGTACTTTGGACTTTTGTCTGACGGACTTGTGTACACACGATTGGAAAATCCGACAACAGACATTTGTCTGCGGAAAATTTAAGAACCTGCTAGCCAACATTTGTTGGTGGAAAGTCTGACAACAATTGTCCGATGGAGCGTACACACGGTCAGATTTACCGACAACAGCCTGACATCGAACATTTCCCGCTGGAAAGTCCGATCGTGTGTACGAGGCATTAGTGTGAGTGTGGGGCCATGCTCAAAACAGATAGCTGGATGAAGTCAAGGGATGCAGGCAATCACAAAAGCAAGCACCACATCCTGAAAGAACTAAATAATTAAATAGAGCAGGATAATATACCTAAATAATTTGGGACTTTTCAGGTGCTGCTTAGAACAATACATTGTATAGTCAGCAGTCATATCACTTATTAATAAAATCTAATAAAATCATTAAAAGTTTACATATGCTGTGCCACTTAAATACTGACATCACAATTTGAGCCTGTAAACAGCATCCCCAAAAATCATATATGATTTCACACAAGTATAATATTAATAATCTTGCTGTAAGCATCTTTTATCATTCAAAAAAGAAAAGTATGGGTTGCTGATGCTTCAACGTGTTTCACCTTTGTTATACCAACTTCATCAGGAAAAGGCAGGAAAAAAATATATACAAATATATATATATATATATATATATATATATATATATATATACACACAAGACATGTTAACGAGACTTTACCCACAGTAAATGGTAGACAGAAAGTAACAATAACAGGGCACCCACAGTCACCCCCCAAAGAACATGGCCACACACTGCTTTCCAACAATAAAAAGGCCAAAGTTACTTGAAGGGCCTTCAAAGCCAATCAAGTTCCAAGTGGGCCATGACATATAAAAAAGAAAAATTATCAAGTATTGCGTCATGGATGCCTTGCAGAATCTGTGCAACCATGGGATAACCATTCTGTAAATGGGGAGATGTATTCCCGGAGGCACCCAGTGTCACTGTTGATGTTGACAGGTTGCTGGAGTATGGAGATAGGAATCCTGTTAGATTTTGAGTTTTGAAGGTCATTATCATGCCTGCATTGCTTTAGTAGCCAAAACCAATATACATAGTTATAGCAAGTATGGCAATTTTCACCTACTATTTCACCTACCTACTACTTTTCCCTACTAGTACCTATGGTACTTGCCAATCCTTTTAATTGTGCTGAACAAGAGTGGGGTTTATTGAAATGAATAATAGCAATCTGCCTTGTCCTCCTCTTTAATTTTGGTGTATTGAGAAGGTAATGTACAGTAAGGCATAGTTGTGCCCCATTGTAGTCCCCATGTGTCCCAACTAGATGTCACTATAGCTAGCAGTGAGTTAGTCCCTGAGATCCTAATAGGTTAAGGAATCATATGCCTTGACTCTGCCAGTAAGGAAGGGGGCACCCAAAATATGGTTTAGGCGTTACATTCCCAGAGGTTTCAGTAGTCAGGCTTCCCTGAAGGAACAGGATTCTCTGAAATGCACCAGGACTGGACACATCGGGTAGGTGTGAGCCCTAGATGGAAAGCTCCCACCTAGCGGGAAGCAAGGAGCAGCCAGCAAGGCTGCTTTATTTTAAAAACAAATGTTTTTGGGACTACTCTACTAAAGCTTCTAAGGTTTTCAAAGGACTAATCCTTTTGGGACAGCACTCTGGGATGGCCATCCAGAGGTCACGCGTCTTGAAAATCTCTCCTCTCCTACTGATCTGTTTTACTTTCTATAGAGTTTGTAACCTAAAGAATGTGCCGCCTCCATCTAGAAGGATGAATGGACTGCTTGTAAATATTTCTATGTTCTGTTTAGTAAAGTAAAGGCCAAAGACATCTATTGTGTGAACATTCCTTTTATTCTGACCATAGATGGGAACGTCTCATGGGAACAGACTGGTGAGTGGTGAGTTACAATGGGGTCTTATTGCTTGGGACCTCCACAAGGTATAGGCTAACTATAGCTGGGTTTTCATTCAAGGGGGTCAGTAAGGGTAAACTGAAGACTAACTATAGTTCAAGGAACATCAAACTATCTCTCCTTTCTCTTTTTAGGTTTGGTACATTTGAAAAAAAACTGTGGATATAATGCAGACAGTAATTTTTCTCCAATAGTGCATTTTAGCAGTAGTTTTTTTTTTTTTTTTTACTAAAATAATCATAACATAAAGGTTACAGCTTGTACAAAGAATGCAATTGTTTAATAAAACCTACAATAAATAAAATCATATAAACTAAAAGCATGGCTGCTTCAATAAGCTGCAAAACTATGCCTACTGCTATTCTATTCAAAGTACCACCAGAACCTCCAAAACCAACCCAACTTCTTTTTTTTGTCGTGGTTGTGCGCAAAAACTAAAAACCTGTAAGTGTACAAAAAAAAAGTGCATGTGTACACGCACAAAAAAGTGCATTTAATGGTGTGTTTCTTGTTCACCCCTCAAAGGAGTAGGACCTTACCCTGAACCCCCGGGCGCAAGGTTCCTGACAGGGACAAGTTTTGAGCATGGTCAACCTGGGCAAAAGATCTGGTGGACTCCTCAGCCAAAGGGAGACCCCCCCCCCCCCCCCCATTCAGCTGAGGAAGGGACCTAATAGCCACACATCCTCCCCCTAGACTTCAGGGTAGGCCTAAGGTTCCACAACCTTCATCCAGTGAAAGAAACAAAAATGCAAAAAGTGACAAACGTGAGGGAGAGAACTAAATAAATAGTGGCTGTGCATGTGCACTGGCTAGGTCCTGAGGCCTGGTAGCAAAAATTGCCCAGGACTCAGCCAAAAGGCCTAGCCCATGGAGACGCGGTGTAGAAAAACTTTTAGTGCTGTGAACATGTGCCTTTTCACACAGTGGGGTCCCACACCCAAGTGTTACTAAGAGCACGCCTAGGGTGACCACAGACACAGTGGACTATTCGCCTTCCAAGCCCATGACCAGACAAGGTGGACCCATTTAAATCAGGAGGCACTGAGCCCCTCCAGCCTTCCCGGGGGAATTACTCTTGTGCCCCACATCCCGTGGGCAGCCCGATTTCTGTTCCACCAGGTACTAGCCTTCAGAGCCCCCATCATACCAGCAGAGATACTGTATAGCCAGCCATTCCTGCCAAAAGGCCACCAGAATGATGGTGTGGTACCCCTACCGAACACTGTTAAGAACAGATACTATTCTTGATCTTAGCCAAACATTTATAGCAGGAGCAGGTATGACTTCTCATTCCTCCCACAATACATCTTTCAGAGATTAACAAAGTGTTTCCAAGCCCGAACATGGTTACTATGAAAGAGATGGAGATGCCTACACAAATGTCAACCTTCAGAAAATTGCTATTTGCATAGGATCACTGAAAGGTTCCAGCACTTCATTGAAGACATTTGCAATAACAGTGCTTTTTGAACAGGAAGGCTTTTAGGCTTATAGTAGGTCACCCGGTCACTGAAATCTCATATAAGATTTGCAACCTTAATGTCATTTCAAAAGTTGTGTTCAGGTGTAATTTGACAAAATGAATACCTGATGTGGTGATCCTGAATGAAGATCCTTGTTCAGGAACTTCCTAATAAGCGTCCCCCAACTGTACCCCTGCATTGTCATATATGCCCCTGGTGGATGCTACAAACGGCCACACCTATAGACATTGTGCAGGCATGGTTCACCATTGTCACTATCAGGAAGAAATAATGTGCAAACAATGGCTGATAGAGGCCAAAGGGGACCAGCAGCACTGAGATTAAAAAAAAGGGATTGAAAAAAGGTGAAAACAGTATGCTTATGATACACAGTGCATTGAAGCTGAACTCCAGGTATGACCTTTATTGCACACTTACATAAAATGAGATGAAAGTATATCTAAACTCTAATCAAATGAGATGTACTTTGTTAAAGCTGAACAGGTCCCGGCACGTCTGCTATTGAAAATTGTAGGGCCCCATGCAGCCTACCTGAGCCCAATGCCCCAGCCTGCCATGGTGGATTAATGTAATAGAAGTGGGCAGAACTTTATTGTCGGGAGCTGTGGCATGAAGGATTCCTTTGCCTGCTCCCAAAAATTTGTAAATAGTCCCTTTCTGTCCCTGGCCTTTGCTGCTGAACTGATGGGGCCCGGGGAACTTTTATTTAATTGCTGGGAACCACGGCCCCTGGGATTACTTTGCATGCACCCAAAGTTATTTAAAGAGTCCCCTCTCTGCTCCTGAGCCTTGTGCTGAACTGATGGAGCATGGGTAGGGTTGTCACCTTTTTCATCAAGCCAAACCTCAACACTTTACTGGTGCATGAACAGTGGGTGTGGCCAAATTGTGTTAACAGTGGCAGGGGCCTAAAGTAGCCCAACCTACCTACAGCACTCTTTATTATCCACAGCCCCCCAAAGCAGCCCAACCTTCCAATGACAGTCCAAAGTAGTCCAGCCTACCTATAGCAACCCACACTATCCACACCAAACCAAAGTGACCCATTCTATCTTCAACACCCCAAATCAGTCCATCATATCCAAGGCACCTCAAAGCTAACCACCCTAACCACACCACCCCAAAGAACCTTACAACAGCGGGGTGGACAGGGAGGCCGCAGGGTGGACTGGGGGGGGGCAGCAGGATGGACTGGACGGTAGAGTAGTAGACTGGGGGGCAGCGGGTTGGACAGAGGGGCAGCAGGGTGGACTGGGGGACAGCCAGATGGACATGGGGCAGTAGGGGGGGGACTGGAGGGCATCGGGGTGGACTGGAGGGGCAGCAGGGTGGACAGAGGGTCAGTGGGGTGGACTGGAGGGTAGTGGAGTGGAATGGGAGGCAGCGGGATAAATGGGGCATTGGGGTGGACTGGAGGGTAGCAGAGTGGACTGGAGGGTAGTAGAGTGGATTGGAGGGCAGTAGTCAGGTGGACAGTGACGTGTACATTGAGGAGACAGTGGTTCTCAGTTGTAGACTGCATACCTGCCTGCTGGTATCCCATATCTGTAGGCTGTGGGTTGCTCCCTCAACTGAGGCTGATAGGCTACATTTGCTGCACCTTCTGCTGGGCTTCTGTGAAGCCAGCAGTATTAAACAGTGAAGTGCGGGCAGTGTGTGGTCACTGGAGTCTGAACTGGGGACAGAGATAAGGGGAAGATGAGGGGCACTGGGGACATCTCTCTGGCAAGTATGCTGTCTGAAAAATGTGCCTGGGTGTCTGGCAACCCTAGGCCTGGGCCCGCTTTGGAGGACCAGCTGTACCTAGGCAGCCCCGACTCCTGGTATCTTTATTGCACACTTCCAACAAATCACTGCAATATTTGACACTATTACAGTGTGGGCATTGTTTTGTTGGGCAACTAATCACATAAAAGCTTAGCAGGACCCAGAAGACTGCAGCAATCACTGTAGTAGTGCCAACTACCATACCTCCCAACATTATGAGATGGGAATGAGGGACACCTACTAACTAACGTATGTAGGCATAGGACACGCCCCCCAGCCACACCACCTTAGAAGAGAATTAACCAAAAAAAAGGTTAATTAAATCCACAAGGACTTTTTTTTACCACTACTATTCCTTTATATTGGCTTTTAAAATGTACAAATGTAGCAATTTAGATATTGGATGAAAGATTTAGCACTGGGAAACACTTTTTAAAAGATAATAAGTGCATTTTATATACAACTATATGGATCAGACCAAAATGAGGGACAAATGAAGGGGGAAGAGGGACAGAGGGACATTGCTCCAAATCAGGGACAGTCCCTGGAAATCAGGAACAGTTGGGAGCTATGCCAACTACTACAGTGACTTCCATCTTTCCTGGCAGTCCTTCTGGTAAAAGATATGCATACTTACCTTGTGACCAATATAAGTATCCAATAAAGATCATATCTGGAGCTCAGCTTTAACAAACTATGTATTGCAGGTATGGTTTAGATCTACTTTCTTCTCATTTTATGTTCACTACAGGTACACGTCAAAGAGATTTTTTTAACTGGGCAGGTAGTTCTTTTTGTTAAATGACACTAGGGTTGTGTTGTATGGCCAGTTTAGATGTAATAGGAGCTTCTTTTTGCAGGATTTCTTCAGAATGTGAATGCCTTTTCTAGCCCTCTTTCATTATATCTCAGTGCAGTTTCTTAGTATTGTGTCTTCCATTGTGCGGCTGATCACTGTGCTAAGTAATTATCTCCCATGTGCCTAGAGAGGCAGCTAGCTGATGTGTCCTTTCTGCTGTTCATGGGCTCAGACTATTTCCTCTGCTTCATTTCACTGCTTCTCTCCACCGCCGCTGCTGGAAAGGAAAGCAATAATTACTTTTTAATAATCCTATTTACTTTTAAACACTGCCTTAATTAATCTACTGTAGTGTATCTCTTTGTTCCATATGTATGATGTTTGTGTGAAATTTAATTTTTTTTTTTTTTTTTTGTTCCTTCAACATTCCGGTAATAAGCCTTTCAGGAAATTAATGAGATTTAAAGAGAACTCTGTTAATTTTTAAATATCTTATTCATCATTTGCTTTAATGGAAAGAAGCAATTTTGGAAAAAATTGGCGATTTTCAGAATGACCTTTTTTCATGGTGGCTGAAATATACTGCCGCAAAGGTGGACGTATATCATACATGTCAACTTTCTGAGATGGGAAAGAAGGACTTCTATTGGCACAAAGTATGTAGGCAAAGGACACATATGGCACACACCCCAAATCTGGACCTCGAAGAGTTAAAGTGTATTTTAACCCTAAAATTTAAAACATCAGATGACTTCAGCACCTACATTGTCTGCTTCTTGCTGTTCTTTCAAAGGTTGCCTTCCTTCCAAATGTAGCCTGCCAAAGTTTACTGCCCCAACCTTCTGGGTTTTCAATGTCTACATTGCCTTACAGGGGCGTTTGTAGCCTGGTGTCCGATCACAGAACAGTACTACATCCCAATGTATCGCTCACCCCTGAAAGGGCCCGCTGAGTTGTCCCCAGGTTCTTTTCCCAAGTTGGTGTAGTGGCAGCTAATCACACAGCAACAATCACTCTTTCTGGCTCAATAAACAGCCCCGGGGTGTCTCTTTGATGCTTTATTGTGAATTGAACTTGGATTGGGGCGCAGGGAGCTGTGGGATACTACAGCAAAACTGGACAATAGGAGGACACTCTTCACTTTGACAAAGCTTCTTAGTTCAGTTCCTCTATTAGCTGCTAAGGGAATGAGCAACCCTGAGACACCATAGGAAATGTCCCAACCTGAGCAAACTCTGGCACTGATGTACAAGGGAAAGTAGCAACACTCACCAGGACCCTACACACAGATCTGTACTCACAATGTCCCTGGATACTTGGATGCGTCCTTCCAATATCAGAAACATTTCTTCTGTGAACTCTCCGGACCTGATCCTTAGTAAAATCCCTTAATCATTTTCAGAAAGTTTTCAGCAAGATAGACTACCCAGCTCTAGTACATCTGGAACCTCAATAAACGCATTTAGAACTACAGCTGGACTGCCCAGAAGGGTACCAGCTATTCAGACTGGCAACTTCTCCTCCTGGACAAGAGCCAGGCTGCTTCAGGCCCCTGACGATTTATGTCCTCCTCAGCCACTTACTGGGCATTGCTACCCCAGGGATTGGCTGAGACAACATAAATATTCAGAATGTTGATTTGCCTTGGGTTGGGTTGCCAACCAACTGCAGTCTAGAATCCTCCAGAAGGCAGAGGTAAACAGTCAAACCTGCAGTCAACGAGGCCTAAATCAGCTCAAAGCAATCACACCCTGCTCCACTGATTACAGGGGAGCCACTAAATTTATAACAGTTTTAGCAACCTATCTAGGAGGGTACTACACCAACATAAAGATGCTTGTCTGTTGGCATAAGGATTTTTTTTAATAATGCTGTGGGCATGCTTGATGGTGCTAGCAAAAGGCAGCCTGAGGATTCTGTCAATGGTGAGGATCCCGTGTACTGTACGATGGCACTAGCAAGGACAGCCTTAGAATATTGTCAATGAGGAGGCGCACATATGTGATTGCCCTAGCCAGTAGATTGCTTTAAGAAAAGCCTAAATTCTTTCTTAAATGTACATAATATAACTGGGTACTAACATCTATAGGTAAAGTTGATCCAGGGAAAATCCAATTGCCTCTCTGGGATCAGGAAGGAATTTTTTCTCCTGCTGTAGCAAATTGGATCATGCTTTGCTGGGGGTTTTTTCACCTTCCTCTGGATCAACTGTGGGTATAGGATTGGGTATATGGGATTGTATATTTTTTATTTTATTTATTTATTTATTTTTATGGTTGAACTAGATGGTCTTGTGTCTTTTTTTCAACCTGACTAATGCCCTGTACACGCAGTCGCATGGAAAAAGTGCGATCGGATTGTGTTGTCGGAAATTCCGATCATGTGTGGGCTCCATCTGACTTTTTCCGTCGAAATTTCCGACACACAAAGTTTGATGAGAGCAGGCTGTAACATTTTCCGACAGCAAGATCCGTTTGCGTAAATTCCGACCGTGTGTGGACAATTCCGACGCACAAAGTGCCACGCATGCTCAGAATAAATTAAGAGATGAAAGCTGTTGGCTACTGCCCCATTTATAGTCCCGACGTACGTGTTTTAGGTCACCGCGTTCAGAACGATCAGATTTTCTGACAACTTTCTGCGGCCGTGTGTATGCAAGACAAGTTTGAGCCAACATCTGTCGGAAAAAATCCATGGATTTTGTTGTCGGAATGTCCGATCAATGTCCGATCGTGTGTACAGGGCATAACTATGTAACTAGCACAGGCAGCCCGAGGATTTTGGTAATGGTAGAGCACCCATGCATGATGGCCCTAGCACAGACAGCCAAAGATTTTATCAATGGCGGAGCACTCATTCACAATAGTGCTAGCACAGGCAGCCTGGGGATTTTGTTAAAGGCGGGGCACGCTGCTATTATTCTGCTGACACCGAAGCATGCATTTCTATCACTTCCTGTTTCCTAAATACTGGGTGGGACGGCCTTCCTGCTACGGTAACATGATTCATGCCAGTATTGTAATGAGAGGAAAACTGCTGGGAAAAAACAAGCGGGCCAATTACACGGGTCGAAAATGAGATTTCAGGGGGCATTCTGTATAAATACAGTGTACAGAATGTTCAGATTTTTTGCCATAGTTGTCATGGTTACAGAAAGGCAATGTTTAAATATTTGCAGAAGTTAGAAATTCAAATGACTTCAGATCAAAGCTTAACCTCTTCCAAAACTGCTTTTTTTTGGGGGGGGGGGGGGGGGACCCAGAATAAGGATGGCATAGAACCCCTGTAAGATTTCCATCGTAGTCTGTGTCCCCCATGGCGAGATTGCATGCCAGGACAGGAAATCTCTCTAATGGGGACACAAACTGCAACAAAACACAATTTCTCAGTAAATTGGCAAAGGGTTAGGACCTCCATTAAGTTATTATACCTGTCTGTGACTTTCTGCCCCCCCCCATTTGTTAAGACAGTAATAAAACATTTACAAAAGTATGTACTTTTTTCAAAGTCTTCTTTTGAGAACATTAAATTTAAAAATGGCTTATTTCAAAAAGATTATTATTATTTTTTTTTTTTAATGTTTGTGATCCCAATGCCATACATCTATTCTTGGTTTTACTACATTCCACAGTACTAGAGGCTGTTCTGTTCCATCCCTTCGCTTCAGTCTCTTGGGAACCTTATCAAGCCTCTTATGCATAACGAAGAGAGAGCTGTGGGCGAAGGTTTCGCCTTTTGTGCCGAGCAATGGAGCTGATTCAGCAGATTGAATAGAGTGGAGAACTTGGGGGAACAGAAGGGAGTTTATGTTATATGGTGTGTAAAGTTTTGGAGGGGGGGGGGGGGGTAGAGTGATAGGTGGTAGTTATATTTTAGCTTTAAATTTAAAGCCTATGTAAACCCTCACCTTATAAAACAACCCATTCATTTTAACCACTTCAACACCAGGCACTTACAACCCCTTCCTGCGCAAACCAATTTTCAGCTTTCATTGCTACACTGTGCCCAAACTACATTTTTATCATTTTGTTCCCACAAATAAAGCTTTTGGTGGTATTTGATCACCTCTGCGGTTTTTCTTTTGCTAAATGAATAAAAAAAGACCGAAAATTTGGAAAAGAAAAATGTTTTCCTTTGTTTCTGTTATAAAATGTTGTAAATAAGTAAGTTTCCTCCTTCACAGATGGGCACTGATAAGGCGTCACCAATGAGATGGCTCTGATGAGGTGGCACTGAGGGGCACGGACGATGGGACCTGATAGATGGCACTGGTGGGTGACACTGATATGCAGCACTGATGGGCATTGATAGGCGGCACTGATGGGCACTCATAGGTGGCACTGGTGGGCACTAATGGGCAATGAAAGGCTGCACTGATGGGTACTTATGGGTGACATTGATAGACGGCACTGCTGGGCACTGGAAGGTGGCACTGGTGGCTGGCACTAATAGACTGGTGGTGTAGGGTGGTATACCTGGTGGTCCAGTGTGATGGCCATCCTGGTGGTCCTGGCGGCTTCCTGGTGGTCCTGGGCGGGCATCCGAGGGGGGGCTGCGCTGATAAACAATCAGCTCAGACCCCCCCTGTCTGGAGGGCAGCCAATCGGCTCTCCTCTACTCGCGTCTGTCAGACGCGAATGAGGAAAAGCCGATCAGTGGCTCTTCCTGTTTACATCGTGATCAGCCGTGATTGGACATGGCTGATCACGTGGTAAAGAGCCTCCGTCAGAGGCTCTTTATAGAGACCGGTGCGGCGGTGTGTCAGACTGACACACCACACCACCGATCGCCGCGATGCGCGCCCCCCAGGCTGTTATCCTGCTTGGATGTCATATGACTCCCAGTCAGGATAACTGAACCACTGCCCGGCCATCATTCTGCTATAGGCCGGGCGGGAAGTGGTTGAAATAAAAATGAAAGGTAAAATATTTGTGTATATATACACAGGGCTTTTTTTCAGTGGGAACGCGGGGGAACGCAGTTCCGGCACCTCCAGCACTGAATGTATGTAATAGCATGGGGTGTGGAGTGTGCTGGAGGGTCTATTGATGTTGTCTGTTGGGGGATCTATTGTCACTGGTGGGGATCTGATTTTGTGTGAGGGTCTATTGTTGCTGATGGGGAATCTATTGTTGCTGGGGGGGTCTTATGTTGCTGGCTGCTGGGAGATCTGTTATTGCTGCTGGGGGAGAGTCTAATGTTGCTTGGGTGGATATTTTGTTACTGGGTGTGATATTTTGTTGTGGGTGGTTCACTGTTGATGTAGGGAATCTATTGTTGTTGGGGTGAAGTCCATTATTGCTGGGGGATTCTATTGTGTGTGGATCTATTGCTGGGATTCTATTGTTGCTGGCTGCAGGGGATCTATTTTACTGCTTTTCTTTTTATCATTACCATGTTCCATACAAATGATTGGTTCTGTATTCTCTAAAAAGGGCAGTACTGGTATGTGGGTAGGGGGTGGAATCAAGGGGCGTGGTCAGAGGTGGGTAGGGGGCAGCGACAAGGGGTGACTCAGACAGGGGGAGTTCCTGCACCTATTCTCTGAGAAAAAAAGCCCTGTGTATATATATATATATATATATATATATATATATATATATATATATATATATATAAACCCTTTTTTTCCCTTTTTTATAAGTGATCACACTGGGGCAAGAGAAGCAGCAGTACACTGATCTTCCCAGTGAAAGGCTGTGCAGGGCTGTATGTCAGGGCAAATCAAATCTGATCATTAGAGGAGAGCAAGCTGAGTTCCCAGCATTGCTAGAGAACTGACCATGGTGTGTTCTCCTGCTTAGTGTGGTCAGTTTTTAAGAGAGACTGGCAGGAATACCAGGGATTTCACACAAAGCAAGCAATGCTGAAAGAAAAGGATACTTTCTCATGCAAGTACATGTTACAGCAGGCACATATCAGAAATATGAAATGTTGGGTTTACATATTCTAAGTTTTATGCCTTATTTTTGTATGGTTGAGCAACTTCAGTTTTTTTTTTTTTTTGAAGTAATAAAAGTGTTTGTGAAGAAAGGCCACTAATGCCTATATGCCGACGCCAAATTTACCAGTGTCAGCCTGCATCAGTTATCCTGACAATAACTCTATGGCTATATATATATATATACAGTATATACTGTATATACACACATACACACACATACGCACAATAAATCATTTAATACTTGACAATAGATTCCCAGAGCACTATGGGTTATCTACACAGTACAGTAGAGTTTTTTTCAAGCTATCTCTAATTGAAACCTCAGTGGAGTCTGAGCGAAAGGCTTGACACTTGACATGCAGTTGTAGCACAGTCCTGCAATTTAAAATTGCTATTTGGCAAAATAAATAAATAAAAACATAAAAAGGGCATCAGGATGTGGCAGTAGTGCCTCCTGAATACCTGTCAGGCACTGCTATACAGCCTTCTGAAAAGCAATTCACTGCAGATAACTTTTCAGAGGGCAGTAAGCTTAATGCCTGTCTGGAAGAAACCTCAAAAAGGGAAGGGGAATGGGGGAGTGGAGCCACTGATCTGTGTCATTTATTTGTGTATGGAAATTTCCTCTTGAGCTATAAAGCACCGTAAACAACAGGCTTTATACAGCAGGAGATAGGGATACACTGAAAAGCATGTGAAAAGAAGACTGGTGCTCCACCCACTGGCTGGATAAAAGAATACAAAAAAAGCTTTTTAAATATATGTCTATAAAATCTAAAGAAAGAACATTTGCACATAACCAGTATACAGCCCTCTTAAACATGTCATGACTCTGATACTAATAGCATGATTTCTTTCAGATTTATTTATTTTTTTTGCCTGGGTGTCCAATTTAGATTTAGAGCACACCTATGTTTTACATCAGTGTTGCTTCGAAAGTCTACCCATATGCAAAAGAAAGCAGTCTCATAAAGCACGCAATTGTAAAGAATGATCACCCATATGGCTTTAGGCGAACGTTGGCAGAAAAAAAGGATCTGTAGAGCTATAATTTTCTATACATTTTCCGTACAACAAACAATTTATTTGGACACTTGTTTTTCCATCTTTAGATAATAAAATGATTTTTACACAAAATGAATGTGCATTTCCTGCAAGTCAAAGTATCATTTTGATATAATCTGGCTCCATTTGCTGAATATTTTTCAAGTATAGAATTTATCTGGTTAAGAAATCATTTCTGGTCTCAGATGGCCATAAATCTGGTGAGCTCTCTTTTGTGTTTATCAGAGACACTAGGAGAATCTATAACATAAAAGAGAGACTGTAATTTTGCCTTTTTTGCCCATCTGTGCTCCCTCACTGCCTTTTTTCCCATTGGAGCCCTTGCTCTAATGTCCAAACACTGTGACATGGTGCGTCCAATGAGGTCATCCAGCTGGGTAAGTTATGACACCGTACGGCACCGGAGCCTACTCTTATGCCGCGTACACACGAGCGGACTTTACGGCAGACTTTGCCCGGTGGACTTTTCGACGGACTTTACGACGAACTTTCTCAATGAACGGACTTGCCTACACACAATCCACCAAAGTCCGTCGTAATTCGTATGTGATGACGTACGACTGGACTAAAACAAGGAAGTTCATAGCCAGTAGCCAATAGCTGCCCTAGCGTGGCTTTTTGTCCGTCGAACTAGCATACAGACGAGCGGACTTTTCGACCGGACTCGAGTCCATCGGATAGATTTGAAACATGTTTCAAATCTAAGTCCGTCTAACTTTTGAGAAAGCAAAGTCCGCTGGAGCCCACACACGATCGAATTGTCCGATGAAATCCCGTCCGCCGGACAAAGTCTGCCGTAAAGTCCGCTCGTGTGTACGCGGCATTACAGTGGGGAGGTGGACAGAGAGTGTGGATGGGTGAGTACACCATCCTAGGGATGGGGGGCTATCAGGAGGCACTGTCATTTATCCCTGAAGCTGTCCCCTGAAGTACCTCTTCTTGGCCACACAATTTCTTCCATTTTTTTGAAGCCCAGTTGGAAGACTGAGGATTTTACTGTGAATGCAGAGGGTCACCCCCCCCCCCGCATCATGTGACTAACGTAAAGACTTTGGAAATGTAAGTATTTAAAACATAGCAAAGAAAAAAAATCCTGGGTAACCACTACTGAAAGGAGGGGGGCTGGCTGGGTGGGAAGTGTGGAGCCTGTGTAAGGCTTTAACACCTTTGCATCTTCTGGTGTCTTTTTTTCAGCATTGTCAGAGTTGTAAACATGTGGATAGAAGTTAAGCTGGCCATACACATTAAGATGTCTCTCCCTCAGACCTGATTTAAAGAAATCATTGGATCGTCCCATCCAGTGTGAAAAGACGAATCTCTAGTGCTGGCTATTGTATTCTGACTACTGACAAAATACCGAAACAGTGCCTGAATTTGATTGGATGCAGGCACTATTTGACCAAGAATGGATCAAATGGATCAAAAAGCCACCCATGGAATTAATTTTCGCCAATTCAGAAGAAATCAGCTGAAAATCAATCCATGTATGGGCAGCTTTAGGTATAGCCTGTGTTTCTGGCAGTCTTTTACTACCAATGGTGGTCTAACAAAGAAATTTTAGAGGTACAACCTGGATGTGCGGACAAGAGATTTGATGGAGACAACTGACCAGCGAAAGTTAGACCCTGAGTAAAAAAAGAGAAGCATGGATGTAGGGCCAACATGACTGGATTAAAAGGGGTTTGGCACAGGAGCAGTGTTTTTGTTGGTTTAAGTTAATTGGAATCTAGAGGTACTTACCAGATTGGTGGGTCAGGTAGGAACAGGAGGGACTTCAGGGGATGGTCAGTAGGAGGATCACAGAAAGTCTTCTGTTGAAAGAGAGCTGGCGTCGGGAAAACCTACAACCTTCCCTCCCTTCTTTACTTTTGGTGGATGATTTCTGTTGGGGTCAACTACAGGTTTGGATATGTCATAGCAGCTGGCAGGGTACAGGATCCTTAAAGGTGGTCATTATGGGCAAAATGCACATTGGGAGGGACCCATCTCACAAGGTCTCCCCTTATCTTGTATGGTTCAGTCATAGTGAACTGTGGGTTCTTTCATGGTTGTGTGCGATTATTGGCCTTATTGTCTCCGAGTCATTGTTTTTGCAGCTGGAGAGTGGAACTCTGTTAAGTAGCGATGACTCCAAGGACCTTGGGGCTCTATTCACACTGCAGTGAATGTTAATATATTATTCATACAACTTGTTAATAAGGGGCTGCTATGGCCATTAAACTTCAACTTGTGTCATATGTGGTTACTTATGTAGCACCCTCTCAGTTAGTGTAGGATGCTAGGTACATTTTTTTAGCTCCTCTGTAAGCAGTGGAGCAGTGTTTGATTGTTTTGGTCTGCTCAATGTTTCACAGGATGTTGATCGGATTGCTTTCCCCTGCATTCCGGAGGATTCTGGAATCTCAGTGGGATGAAGAATAGAAAGGCAGCCTCTCCTTAGGGATCTGGTGGGTCCCTGAATATATATATGGGACCCACCAGATCCCTGAGGAGATGTGTCCAGTAGAAAGTCTGAGGCCTAGGGCAGAGTGTGTGGGTCCTGGATCCAGTCCTGCTAAAGCAGCACCCTAAGGGACTCTGCCCCTTAGGCGGCCTGCTGGAGACACTGCTTGACAGTCCCAGTTGTAGTCTAAACTGGGGTCTGTGTCCAAAGTCCCAAATTTTCTTACGGTCTGGGGCTCACTAAGGAATACTGGTGGAGGTTGGGGGGGAAGAGTGCCCAGCTGTTCTGTGGTGTTGTGAGTCTACGTCTCCTTCACAGAAAAGTGCTTGGTGGATATCAGAAGGAGGTAGCTGAAAATGCTGTGAGATTGTAAGTACTGACCTATATCCTGTGCCCTAGTGACTGTATGCAGCCCTCAGTTCTACAAAAGCATGTCCTAGGCATTTTCTAGCCAGCAGTGAACTTTGTGGGAGCTGTCTGTCAGAACAGTGTGAAGAGAGGTGTCCTCAGTCAACTCAGTTGCCATCAGCAATAAAAGCATAAAAGACACTTGCTAGACTGTTATTGAGTCATTAAGGAAAGGGAAATGCTGTGTGCCTGGCTGCGTGTGCACTAAGTTTGAGGGAAGGGACAGCGATAGCCAGCAGCTTCTGCAGGGGTTCTCTACACTTACGCATGGATAAATGGTGGAGTGGTGGTCAAGCAGTGTTATGCCCCGTACACATGGAGCGTGTTGTCGGAAATTCCGACCGTGTGTGGGCGCCATCGGACATTTTCCATCGGATTTTCCGACACACAAAGTTGGACAGCAGGAGATAAAATTTTCCGACAACAAAATCCGATCGCGTCAATTCCGACCGTGTGTGGCCTGTTCCGACGCACAAAGTGCCACGCATGCTCAGAAGAAATTCCGAGACAGGACAGCTCATTCTGGTAAACTTAGCGTTCGCAATGGATACAGCACTTTCGTCACGCTGCAATGTTCAAAATGGTTTAATACAGCGCACTCTCTTCTTCTTTATAATGTGACAAGAATTACCGGTAAGTAGTTTTGCTGCTCCTATTCACACACACTTCTCACAAACTTCTTTCGTTACTATTTATCGGGATTCCCTCAATATATTTTGATTTCTCACATCTGACAACATAATTTTGTTGTATTTTATTTATTTTTTTGGCTTTAATGTAGATTCTTTTTTTGTGTTTGTATTTTTTTGAAGGGTGTTTTTTTTTTCTCGATTTTTATTTGTACTCCCGAAAATGTTTGTGTGTGTTTTTTGGGTCAAGTTACCACAACACCATTGATATGTTGTTCTATTTAATCTGTAAGAGATTGTTTGGTGTTGTCTCTTGTTAATTTCACATTTTATGTTAGAAATGTACCAGAATCGTCACCAACAAACTGTCCTTTTTGGATGAAAACACACACAGGAGAGTAGAATTTCCCCAAAAAATTTATTAAGGGCTCACAACTATAAACAAAGAGGGAGGCAACGCTGGAGAAACTGCAGAAGTGGGTGAAGCCTTGGATCCCCAGGGCAGACATCAATTATTTAAAAGCAAAATTGGTGGCCTGAGGAGTCCATATCTAAGGGAGGGCAGTGTGGTCCAGAAGTCCCAGAGATCCGGAAAGCAGCAGATGACATCTGTGTCCCCAGGCTGTGGTCATACGAGAGACTGCATCTTCTGTCAGACCAGACTGAACCCAGGGCCATGACTCTTTGGTCTTCTTTCCACGCTTCCTTCCACACGGTGGCTCTGGTGGTGGAGTTGTGGCAGCAGGAGGAGGAGGAGGAGGATCGTCCATCTCAATGACATCCGTCTTGGGTGTTAGTTCCCCACTCACCCCCTTACGTAGGACTTTGTATAGAAGGTCCTCAGAGAGCCTGCGTTGGCCCTCCTGCATGCCCTGCAATTTGGTGGCAGCCATGCAGGCAAAGGCCTCTTCAGGAGTGGGGAAGGCTCTGAGGGATGCCGAAGCCTCCTGGATCAGCCTGTACGCTGAATCCTGCATGGGACTCGGAGTCGTCTTCCTGGCTCGTTTATGTGGCAGGCGGAGGGGAGGGACCTGAGACTCAGTCAGGCTGCGACTGGTCCCAGGCTTCTCTTGGCTGACACTTAGCCCCGCCTCCTCCTGGCTGCCACTAATCCCCGCCTCCTCCTGGCTGCCACATTCCACAACCTCCTCCTGGCTGAGGTCTTCCTGTGTATGAAAAAGGGACATAGTTTTAGTATTTTATTCATCAATCACACACAATTTTCACCTCCTGACTGCTGCAAATTGAATGTTAACAAATATAACAGACTATCATTCTGAGCCCAGCATTTTTCATTCTTGTCCCAATTTTGGGTGCCCACTACTGTCTATTGATATGTAAAACACTTTTTTCAATCAGCAAATAGTGATCAATAATAACATCTAGTAAACATAATTTCTTTATTGACCAGAAATCTGTAGAAGAATGCTATACCTGGCTCCAGCTGGGCTCCTCCACTTCTTCCTGGCTGGAAGGCCCAGGTTGGACATCGGAAGCCTCAGCTGGGGTGGAAGGAAGAGTGGAAGGAAGAGTGGAGAGGGATTCCCTGACTTCAGTGTGGTCTGACAGAAACCGCAGTCTCTCATAGTACCACAGCCTGGGGACATAAACGTCATCTGCTGCAGCTCCGGACCTCTGGGAATCTGTGACCTTCTTGCGCTCCCTAAGATAAGTGCTCCTCAGGCCATCAATTTTAGCTTTTAAATAAGTGATGGTTGCTGTGGGGACCACCGGCTTCACTAACTCCAGCAGTTTCTCCAGCGCTGCCTGCCTCTTCTGTTTGTGGTTATAATGGTGATGTCTCACTTGCCACAGACAGGGCAGCTCCCTGTACTTGTCTATGAACAAGGGCAGGAAATTGTGGTCGTTGAACCCATCCATTTTCTCTGCAAGACACAACACAAGACAAACCCTAATGTCAGGCAAAACTCCCCTAATCTTGTTACAATATAGGCTTCCATTTCGAAGCAGTATAGGCCCAAGTTTAGATCTTACCTTCGTTATCACGATCGGCGTCTCCGATGCTCCTTCCTCACAGATCGTACGTAAGACGCAAGTGTGTTACGCTTTATACACACTGCGCATGCGTATAACTCCGCCCCCCCTGACATTCTTTCTAGTCTATTCCCCGCCCCTTTTCGTTTGGCGCAGTGGGGGAAGAGCACATGACGGATAGACAGCAGGTGCGTGCTAATTGTAGCAACGAGGAGGAGGAGGAGGAGGAAAGGCCAGAGCCTGAAACGTCCCGATCCAGAAGGAGATTTAAGAACTCAAATATGTCCTTTGGGGAGATGTTGGAGATGGTGGACATCCTGAAGAAGGCCGACTATGATGGAAAATATGGGCCTTACCCCAACCCCAATGTCCGAAAGGCCAAGATCATGGCGAAAGTGGTCAGGAGTCTGCACCGGAAATTCGGGGTACGACGATCGAAAGATCAGCTCAGGAAGCGGTGGTCGGACCTGAAATTACGAGAACATGAGCAGTACAGAAAGATCCGGAGAGTGCTGCAAAAAAGTAAGTAGTTGTGCTGTGTTCCTATTCTTTTTGTGTTTATTACGTTCGTGCTGCTCCATGTGCTTTTAGGAACTGTTGTACAGTTTAAAATGGCAACTTTCATGTTCATGGGCACATTATTCGTTCGGATCAAACATTTTTCGTTCCAAATATAAAATACCATTGTTTAGCCCATATGCATTTGGCCACCATTTTGACGCCCTATACTTGTCTTCCAAGAATTGGGTTGTGTAGATGGCTTTGTTACTAGAATGAAATGCAAACTAGATTCTGTGTAAGGAGAGGACACTGAGCAGCTGTTTTCACATCTGGACACTGGAGCACTAGTGTGGGACACAAAAATGCCATTTTTATTAGCGGGGCCACACAGGTGCTCCAGTGTATACTATAGGGGGGTCTCCATCTGTGAAGCTCACACTAAACAGGTAAAGTATTGCAGCTTGACAAAGGGCATTCAAAAAATTACAACTTGGAACTCTGCTAAAATTGACAATTGTACCCCACTTCCAAGCAATGTTTCCTAATTATAGTTCTGACATTAAATATCTGTGTGCTAATTATACCATTTTGTTTCACATAGGGGAGAAAAGACTCGGAGGACATCCCTCATCTGGGGAGACCAGAGCCCCCCCCCTCTGGAAGAAGGGGAAATCCCCCCAACACAAGCTGAGCAGGAGGATGAAGACGTGGTGGAACTAGTCACCACAACAGGTGAGTGTCTACAACCACAGGCTCAGATAAGAGATGGATGGCGGCATTTTTTTTAAACCAAATTTATTTTGGGGTTCCTCTCTTTTTAGGTGATCGCGAGGTTGTGGATGAAGATCCTTTCACATCCGAAAGTGCCCAGATCCTGATCGGGGCGATCATGGGGTGTAATTTACAATTGGAAATCATCAAGCAAAACATCAATGATGTTATTCCAAAATATAAAAACATCATTGATGTTTTGGGGCGAGTTTAAAACCCCTCCAAATCACTTTCTTCTTTTGTGTGCTACAATGTGCTAAATGTTTTTGTGATTTTTCCCAAAGCCAAATTTGGAGGATGCGCACAGTGTGTCAACATGTGCTATCTGCCATCACGGGAGATCAATGGACGCGTTTTGGGGGTGCAACCCCTTCCTCAATAATAAAGTAGCTGAGAGGAAGGGCTTGCTCCCCCAAAACACATCCCTTGATCCCCCGTGATGGCAGGTAGCACATGTTGACATTGGGAAATTTGTGTGCATCTTCCAAATTTGGCTTTTCCAGGGGTGATTTCCCCCCATCTGAACGCAATATCAAACACAGTTCCTAAATACTCATGTCTGATATTGCCTTCAAGTTCTACCAAATGTGAACTTTGTAAGATCAAGATTTGTGTCTTTCTTGTTGGTTTTACACAGGCCTGTTTTCTATAAAATGGACATTTTGATTTTGGATAATGCCACCACAAAAATTGGTATACAACAAACATGTTGGTTTGTGTGTAAAACCTTTGGTAAATGCACATGTGATTGTGCAGGTATTAAAAAGATTGTTAATCAAGAATATGTGGATTATTGTCTCAACGCTACAACACTTTTGGGGTGATGTAAGTGCTGTTTTATGAGAAAATGGGGGTTATTTCCTAAGGGCAAATCCACTTTGCACTACAAGTGCAGTTTCAGTGCAGTTGCAAGTGCACTTGTAGTGAAATGTGTTTTTGCATTTAGTAAATAACAGCCAACAGTGCTTTGTATAAGGTTACACAATCACGCCATTTTCTGCACTCAAAACATTTCTGTCAGGGTCAGCTAAAACAAACACAAGCAGTAAATGTCCACAAAGATTTTTTTTTTTTATTATAAAAAGGCTTCACAGATTGTCTGGCATATTGATGGCCCCCCTACCCGCAAAGAACTCCTGGTATCGTAACCGGACATCACGGGCACTCAGGGAGGGCAAGCCAGGACGGCCGCTTTCAAGCGCCGTCAGTGTGGTTTGATGTATCATTCCGGCCTCAGGCCCAACTGAGCCAGCATAGTTGGCCGAATGTTTCCTTAAAAAGTTATGGAGAACACAGCACGCAAGTATAATATGGTTCAGTTTATACTCCGCCATATGGATTGGTGTCATAAATAGGCGGAACCGGCTGGCCAGGATTCCAAATGTGTTCTCCACCACTCTTCGGGCTCTGGCCAGCCGGTAATTAAAAACCCTCTGTCCCGGGGTGAGGGTCCTCATTGGGAATGGCCGCATCAGGTGGTCCCCCAGCGCAAACGCTTCATCAGCAACGAACACAAATGGGAGTCCTTCCACATTGTCCTCTGGAGCTGGCAAGTCCAAGCTGCCATTCTGGAGACGCCTGTAAAACTCCGTCTGGGCGATGACTCCACCATCGGACATCCGGCCATTCTTCCCCACGTCCACATACAAGAAGTCGTAATTAGCCGACACCACCGCCAACATCACTATACTATTGAACCCCTTGTAATTATAATAGTACGACCCCAAGTTGGGTGGTGGGACGATGTGGACGTGTTTCCCATCAATTGCCCCTCCGCAGTTAGGAAAGTCCCACCGCTCGGCAAAGTGGGAGGCCACAGTCTGCCATTCCTGTGGCGTGGAAGGAAACTGTTGAGGAAAAAACAATAAACATTACAATTTTTACTTAGAAACATGGCAAGCAGATTAGACACAAACATTATGGGGCAACCTCCAGATAGCATTTATTAAGGGGAATTTAACAACGCCAAAGTATAAGGTACACCTATCATATTCCCCCCCCCCCCTCTCATGGGCCATTTCTAACATTATGGGGTGTGTGGAAATCTTGGACAGGTAACCCTCTTCACTTCATTGAGAGATGAATGCCTAAATAATGGGTATTACTTTGAACAGACCCTCCTTAGTTACACTATTGGCAGACCATTGGACAGGTAAGAAGTGTCATAATACAAAGATATAAATACACACTGTACACATTTGAGGACATTTGGACATTCTGCTATTACCTATCAAGATAATAATAGGATACAAAAACTTTAAACAGTACCATTTGAAAGTATACAGGCAGGCCCTTGCACTACATGCTTTGGGGAATTCATCCATAAATCTGAGCACTAAAGAGGTGGGTATAGTGTGTATGGGTTTGGCAAAGTCAGCAGATAGATGATTGAGGATAGAGAATTGGGATCAGCTGACTTAGCAGTTGGGGGAGGGAGGGTTACTAAAAATTTTTGGGGGACACCACCAAAAAAAAAAACTCTGGCACTCTGCCTGAATTTAAATCAAAAATAACATTTACAAACATTTTAGGGGGTGTTTGGGGTAAAGCACTACTATGGAGCTGATAAAATACATTGTTAAGTGACTACATGAGGTGAATATAGGGGCAGGAGACACCATGCTGGGGAGGTTAGTGAAGGGCAAATATGTATGAAGGACCTAAAATAATAATTACATAAAAATCCAGCATGCATGAGAACAAAGGGGACATTCACAGCATATTACAATCATGGTAATTAGGGAATGAGGAAAGAAATACAATTAATTAGCAAACATTCAATACAATAAAATGTGATATAAAAGGATAAAAATCTTACCTTCATATACTCCTTCTGCAGGACCTGGATGATGGCAGAACAGGTCTCTGGGATAATGATCTCCAGAGCCTGGGGGGAGATGCCTGTCGAGAACTTCAAGTCCTGCAGACTTCTCCCTGTCGCCAAATACCGCAGGGTAGCGACCAACCTCTGCTCCGGAGTGATGGCTTGCCTCATGCAGGTATCCTGCCTGCTGATATAGGGGGTCAGCGAAGCCAACAAACGGTGAAATACGGGGTCTGTCATCCGGAGAAAGTTCCTGAAATCATCAGGATTATTCTCACGGATCTCACAGAGCAAAGGCATATGAGAGAACTGGTCAAGCTGAAGCAACCAATTCTTGGTCCATGAACTCCTCCCCACCCTGTTCATGGACTGGACTTGTGTCAAGGTCAGGACCCCAACACCAAGCCCCCGCACAGCACGAACTCTATGAGGAGTACGCATACGCAACATGGCTAGAAAACGGTCGGCTGCTCAGAACGAAGTAACAGAACGCACTGAAGAACAGCAAGGCCTGTGAAGAGCGACCTGAAAAACAGTAACGAACAAGAATACAATGACTACCTAAAGTCACGCGGAACTTGCTGCATGCACTGAAGAGCAGATACAAACCCACAAGCACAAACTGAACGGCAGAAAACGATCTGAAAGCCACGAGTCTGAAAAAGCGCGAATCGTCTCTCACCAAACTTTTACTAACACGAGATTAGCAAAAGGAGCCCAAAGGGTGCCGCGCTTGGTTCTGAACCGGCCTTTTCTAGTCTCGTCTAACGTGGTGTACGTGACCGCGTGGTTGGCGATCGGAAATTCCGACAACTTTGTGCGACTGTGTGTAGGCAAAACAAGTTTGAGCCAACATCCGTCGGAAAAAATCCTAGGATTTTGTTGTCGGAATGTCCGAACAAAGTCCGACCGTGTGTACGCCCTATTAGAGACAAATGATCTTTAATACCACAGTCATGAACTGTTAAAATTATAAGGAAAATACGAAACAAAAACTTGTTGGATTGCATTAAACCCATGCTGCATAACAGAACAGCAAGGGAGTGATGCATGCAAATATGTATTTCACTGTGCTGTATAGAGAATCTGTTGATGGCAGGTTGTCTCCAGCAATAGGATCACTGTAAGGCACAGTGACCTCAAGTGATTATATTTCTGCTAAAATTGTCATTACATTGGGTTTATGTCACATAGCCATGGCTGCTAGACACATATGCCAATTAGTTGATATGCTTTACCAGTCTCACCATAATGTTACATACAAAGTAGTATACAAACATGAACAGAGGTGTTATAAATGACAGATGGATAGAAGAAAACACTGTGAATAGTAAAATAGATGTATGAATGAATAGTGATATCCTGGGTAATTTCTACAAGAAATATTGTGTATCACTCATTTCAACTTATATTTGATACCAATTCGCCCTTTATGTGATTGGCAGACATTGAATATCGAAGGCCCCTTGATCTATGAAGAACGGGAGCCTTGACCACTGAATGCACGGAAGTATGTTGGGCAGTCCTCTCTGGCCCTGTGAATAAAAGTTCACCTATATCCAAAACCCTGTTGAGAGAGAGCTGAGGGCGGAACGGCTGTCTCAGGCTCTCAGCAGCCGGCTGAGAGGCTGAGCCAGGTTCCGGTCTAGGCATTGGGTGGATCCCGACCATATTGTTGCAATCTTGCCCCAGCCTGGACCGGCTCTGTGATCTCAGCTGACGGTGGGCTTCAGCCCGCTGTCTGCTGAAAATGAGTCATGGAGGTGCAGAACGAACTGCACTCGTGTGACCCACAGGAGAAGTACAGCCAAACAAGCTTTGGTTGTACTTCTCCTTTAAGTTTTGGGTAGGATAGGGAAAGGCTAGCTAGAGCCTCTGTCAGGTTTTCCTGCTATCTCATGGAGATATCTGGGGGCAACCCTTTACCAGACTGGAAGTGAGGGAAAATCTACAACATAGAAGCAGACAAAAATTAGTTTTACTTCCGTCTGTGTTGAATATTTACATAAAGCTTTGGGCATATTGGCCATATTGCCTAAGGGGGTGGTAGCTGGCTTGCCATTTAATTGGGTGCCAGGGTTATGTGTAGAGACCTGTAGCTAATCCAACCATATAATGAGTCCTTACCCTCCCGTCCTGTTGTTTGGTTTGGCTGTTATGGCTTTATTGGCCATTTATATGCCAAGGTTTGCTTATAATGTCTGGGCCCCTTCCCTCTGTAAATATTGCCTGTTGATAGTATTCCCAAAAGGTAGCTGTAAGAAAAAATTTAGACAGCAATTACCTTACCCTGGTCTTTCCCACATGGAGCCTAGGCAAGAAGGTGGTCACAGTCCTACCGGCAAGATACTGGGGAATACAGCGTAGACCAAATCTCATAATAAGATGCCCTTGCAATGGATGGAGCGTCTCCTTTTGAGATTAAGGCCCTTTTTCCACGGATGCCTCCATGGGACGGAAACCGCTTGCTCAGTGGGGGATCGCTCCGCTGATCCCCGATGAGCAGGCGGATGACAGGTCTGTCCCCGCTCAATGTCCAAAGAGGAGACGGACACAGTCCCGCTCTCCTCTATGAGGAAATCAGAGGAAATCAGGTGAAAACAGGCCGTCTGTCCATTTTGGTCCAATCATATCCAATCCGATCCACCAAACAAATGGAAAATAGGACCACCATCCATCTGGATTTTGTGGACAGGATCGAATCGGATAGCGGCGGAGATCAGCGCACCTGTCACCGCTGACATCTGCCGCTCCATAGGGGAGACTGGAGGGTCCGATCAGGTCCGCCTGAAAAACTGACATACAGACCCGATCGGACACCCCACGTGAAAGGGGCCTTAGGCTGCTCTGCATTCTCCAGAAAGAAACCAAGAAGGTTGGTAATAAATTTCCACCCAGCTCCTTCGACAAAAGTAGACTGAAGTTTCTACTTTTGTAGAGCTGGGTGGTACCGTCAAGATCCACAACTAGAATTTTGGCAGATTCAGAATTAATTGGCTGAAATTTGAGCAGTGTATGGCCCTGCCAGTGTTTGTCTCAACCCTGTAAACTGATACATCTATATATCTATACTGTAGCTGCTGACTTTTAATTTTAGGGCACTTACCGGTCCATCGGTGTCCTCACCCAAGCTGATTCTTCAATCAGCTATCGTGTGCTGGATCCAGTATCTTGACTAAGGGGAACTGACAGTGAAGCTGCAAGATTTCCTACTTCGCCGTGCTTTGTGAATGAGCCACAGTTTTCTGGGACCTGTGAAGTGTCCCAGAAGGCTGTGGGGGAAGGATGGGGGGCAGATGGAAGTGGAAACTGAGCTGGAAGTGGGAGCAAGTACCTGTCAAAACCAGGTACCCGCTCCACCCCCCCCCCCCCAAAGGTGCTAAATGTTGAAGCACAGAGGGGGGGGGCAATGGAGACAAGTGGAGCTTCCCCTTTTGGGTGGAGCTCTACTTTAACCACCTGTTTTTTTACCTCCCTCTGGCTGCCTGTGAGAAAGAGCTTTATAAGCTTTTGTTCCTAACCAAAACCAGATTGGGGAACAGGCAGTGGCGGTGCATCCATTAAGGGCGCACGGGCCGCCCCCTCTGTCACGCCACCCCCTATATGTAAAATGGATAGATTCATACATAGCATTGGGGGGGGGGGTTTCTCAGTGGCTGCGTATGATGGGCACAGAGGCTGCATATGATGGGCACAGAGGCTGCATATGATGGGCACAGTGGCTGCATATGATGGGCACAGTGGCTCCATTTGATGCTCATAGGGGCTGCATTTTATTGCCACAGTGGCTGCATTTTATGGGCACAGTGGCTGCATATGATGAGCACAGTGGCTGCATTTTATGGGCACAGTGGCTGCATATGGTGGGCACAGAGGCTGCATTTTATGGGCACAGTGGTTGCACTTTATGGGCACAGTGGCTGCATATGATGGGCACAGTGGCTGCATTTTATTGGCACAGTGGTTGCATTTTATGGGCACAGTGGCTGCATAAGATGGGCACAGTGGCTGCATTATATTGGCACAGTGGCTGCATATGATGGGCACAGAGGTTGCATTTGATAGGCACAGTGGCTGCATTTTATGGGCACAGTGGCTGTATCTGATGGGCACAGTGGCTTTATTTGATGGGCACAGTGGCTGCATTTTATTGGCACAGTGGCTGCATATGATGGGCACGGTGGCTGCATATGATGGGCACAGTGGCTGAATAAGATGGGCACAGTGGCTCAATTTTATGGGCACAGTGGCTGCATATGATGGGCATAGAAGATGCATTTTATGGGCACAGTGCCTGCATTTTATGGGCACAGTGGCTGCGTATGATGAGCACAGTGGCTGCATTTTATGGGCACAGTGGCTGCATATGATGGGCACAGAGGCTGCATTTTATGACACAGTGGCTGCATTTTATGGGCACAGTGGCTGCATATGATGGGCAAAGAGGCTGCATTTTATGACACAGTGGCTGCATTTTATGGGCACAGTGGCTGCATATGATGGGCAAAGTGGCTGCATTTTATGGGCACAGTGGCTGCATATGATGGGCACAGTGGCTGCATTTTATGGGTACAGTGGCTGCAATTGATGGCACAGTGAGGCTGCAATTGATGGGTTTTTTTTAGTATTTTTCAGAATACTTCAGTGTGCCCCCCCCCCCCAAAAAAATTGTGCACCAGCCGCCACTGGAAACAGGTGGACTCGGCCATGCCAGACCACTTCATCCCAACATGTATACAGTTTGGATTAGTACATTAGAACTATACCAATAGGATCTTGCTGTCTATATTTGGACTTAATCTTATGACGCCTAAGCTCGAATCTTTAAGTGTTAATGTGAGATAGCTGCATGATTCATACAATTAATTGAAATTGTCAGGCCAGCACAAGCCTTGCAGGAATCCTGTATATAATCCTCTATATATGTTTATTAAAAGGAGCTATAAAAATAGTCAGAAGGCAGAAAAACGGCAAATTACAGCTGTAATAGAATCAGCACTTTTGCCCCAGAAAGCAAGGTGTGCAGGATATAATGAGCTTGTAACAGAACACATATGTAAATTGGATAAATGTAATGTAGCCTCGTTATATCCTTCGATTGACCACCACAAGGGATGGCAGGCAATTACAAGCTTCTTGGAAAGCGGAGACTAGGGAATTGCCACATAAAGGCTCCTTGTGATCGGCCTTCGCTTTTATTTTACAATGCATTCATCTATTGACCCACAGTCTATTCTGCCTTCTGCGGCCGTGTACCTTAGTGGGGCCCATCTAGATTTCCATCTACATCAATAGACGTGACGCATTGTGGCATGATTAAGCAAGGCCTGACAGTTTTCAAATATCTCACTCAAGATATGACATTTTCTAATGTACTTTATTCTTTTATTTATTAAAAATGGCTGGGAGCGCTTTATATGTGACTCTGCTGAGAATCTGACCTATGGTGCCCATGCACACCTCTCTTCTTCATTGGTTTTCCCAGTGACCACCCCCTTTTAGAATACATAAAGCGTATCAAAACCCAAGAGCAAAAATGTAATATATTGCAGGTTACCGGTGCTTAGATGGGGCGGCTGCATTCATTTTCTTTCTGCCTTTATTGTCACTTGGTGATGCCAGTAACACTCTTCTATAATGACAACTCTCACTCAATGTACTGTATCCACAGCTTTGTCACACAAGGCTGCTCTCCTGATTTTGATTACCGTCACCACCCCCTCTCCTCATCTTTTTAAAGCAGAACTTCACCCAAAAAGGGAAATTATGCTCTTCCTCCTCCTACAGCCCTTCTTCTTATCAATTGCGACATCTTGTTTTTTGGGGAGCGGGTGCCCGGAATAAAAACTTCAGAGGTGATCAAATACCACAAAAAGAAAGCTTTATTTGTGCCGTATCGCAAAAATATGGCCTGGTTAGGAAGGGGGGGGGGTTAAAAAAAAAAGACCAAAAACTTTTTAAAAGCAAACTATTGCTAATGCCATGCAGAATTTTTGACAGCAAAGGTCCGACGGAACGAATGCGCCGGACAATTCGTTCGTGTGTGGGCTTTATCGAACCTTTGCTGTTGAAAAATCAGACGTACTTTAGAAACATAGGAAAAAAAGGGGGGTTGAATCACGGAAAACAGATTGGTGATCATACACATCATCACGAAACCAAATATTTGGAACTAAGTGAAGACAGCCCGTCCTACTGGAAACAACAGCAGCAATGGGAGGTGACGAGAACACGTCGCTCTGCCCTACGCAGCGTTTCGTGATAGAGTCACATCATCCAGGGTCCCGTCCAGTAGGACGGGCTTTCTGAGAGCTTCCGGCCGGCGCTTCAGACTACACTACATGCCTACTATTGTCTACTAACATGTGAGTTTAACTTTTTACTTATCCAATAAAGTCAATGATTTTACACTATATGGAGCCTTTTTTTCCTTCTATGCAATGCTATGGGCTGATGTCTGAGTACCTGTCAGTGTGAACATCTTTAGCCTGACCCTGCAGTCTTTGATGTCCCATCTCGGTATAAGGTCTCTGATCCATTGGTTGTGGTTCGATGCAATATTAACAAACGGCTTTCTCTGATTCTCTGTAACGGGGGATCATGAGTTTCTGGTAAGCGGCCAGTCTGATTTCACGGTGGTGGAGCAAGCACGCTTTTTTCTTCTCACAGCAAGAATTTATGTTTTTTGGAACTTTTTTAAGACACTTTCATATCACTGGGGTGATTTATTTTTTATACATGGACTTTTTATTATCACTTTGAACATTTTATTTTTGAATTGATTATTCATTTGACATATGTTTTGTATATTATGTATACACTAAAGGGGAACTCTTCACTTAGTTCCAAATATTTGGTTTGGTGATGATCACCAACCTGTTTTAGCGCGATTCAACCCCCCTTTTTTCCTTATTTAATTTCACTGTGTTTGTGTTACATAGATGAATCGCGGCTATAATTGTTATTGTTTATGTATTTCACTGTAGCGCAGTTATTCCCCTCATTTTTCTTATCACGTACTTTAGAAACATGTTTCAAATCTTTCCGACGGACTCGAGTCCCGTCGAAAAATTAGTTCGTCTGTATGCTAGTCCGACAGACAAACAACGATGCAAGGGCAGCTATTGGCTACTGGCTATCAACTTCCTTATTCTAGTCCGGTCGTACGTCATCACGTTTGAATCAGTTGGACTTTGGTGTGATTGTGTGTAGGCAAGTCCGTTGCATCGGAACTCCGTCGAAAGTCCGTCAAAAAGTCCTTCGTAGTTCAGTCCGTCGAAAGTCCGCTCGTGTGTACACGACATTACACCACATTTAAGGGCAGGTAGGGTGCAATGTTTTAAATGGTAGTTTTTTGTGTTTAATGGGTCTCCTTTTTTAATTAATTACTGAATGGTTAGCGGCCCTGTGAGGGTAGAATGACTGTAAAGCCTCTTACACACGATCGGATTTTCTGATGGGAGTTGTGTGTTGACAGACTCTTGGCCTAAAATCCGACCGTTTGTACTCTCCATCGGACAACTGTTGTCGCATTTTCCACGGACAAATGTTGGATGGCATAGTAACAGTATCTCTGCGCTTAGGAAGCTAGCGGGTTGCAGCCTCCCCTAATCAGCTCCCAAGGGAGCTAACGAGAATAATAAGGAAAAAATGGGGTGTATGGCGCTACCCTGGTGGTTAAGATTAACTGGTAGAGTAGGGTGGACTACCCAAATTACTAAAAATACTAGGGGGAGCATTCTCCCTAATATTACAGAATAAAATATGTGCCCTCTCCCTATGGTAAGGCTCAAAGGTTAAAAAATAATGCTAAAAGATAAAAGTGTGATGTGTACCAGTTATAACCACATATATTGTGTGGGAGGTGACCAACCAAATCAAATGAATAAGCCTACTTAATGTGATAACCTTAACTAAAGTCATCAAAATCATCAAAAGTTCATAGAAAGTGATACATCAAAAAAGGAAAAACAAAATAAAAATGGTAAAAAATGATGAAAAAAGTTATATATGTGTGTATCAAATAATAATAATAATAAAATAAAGTCCCAAAACACAGTGTGCTGAAGGCAACCTGAAGCAGCAGGAAAGGATCCAGCCTTGGTAACTTTTTGAGGGAATTCCTGGATATGGCGACTGGATGACTGGTTTGGGAGTCCTGATCTGGTGGAGCGAGCTGCAGAGGCCTGGCTACAGACGGACCATTGACACCACCTACGGTTATCTATACATGCCTACTACCCCTGCAGGGGTATCAGGAGCTGGTGAGTGGGGACCCAGAAAGGGGAGCACACAAGTCACCTCAATTGGCAAGCATAAGAGTCACCAGATCGTTTTTTGATTGCTGAGAACATTTGGTTATTTTGAAGCTTCACCATCTATATTAACACTGTTTTTGGGACTTTATATCTTATTTTTGATACACACATATATAACACTGTTTTTTAGGACTTTATTTATTTTATTATTATTTGATACACACATATATAACTTTTTTCATAATTTCTTACCATTTTTTATTTGTTTTTCCTTTTTTGATGTATCACTTTCTATGAACTTTTGATGATTTTGATGACTTTGGTTAAGGTTATCACATTAGGTAGGCTTATTCATTTGATTTGGTTGGTCACCTCCTACACAATATATGTGGTTAAAACTGGTACACATCACACTTTTATCTTTTAGCATTATTCTTTAACCTTTGAGCCTTACCATAGGGAGAGGGCACATATTTTCTTCTATAATATTAGGGAGAGTGCTCCCCCTAGTATTTTTGGTAGTCCACCCTACTCTACCAGTTAATGTTAACCACCAGGGTAGCGCCATACACCCCATTTTTTTCCTTAATGTTGGATGGCAGGCTTATAAATTTTCCGCGGATAGCGGTCTGTTGTCATATTTTCCGATCGTGTGTACACAAGCGCGTCACACAAAAGTCCAAAGTACAAACACATATGCTCGGAATCAATGCTCACCAAACACGTAATTAGCAGAAGGTGCCCAAAGGGTGGTACTAAAGAGCTGAAAAGCCACGTAGTACGTCTAGTACGTCACTACGTTCGTGTTTGTTGGCCGACAATTGTGTGCCATTTGTATGCAAGACAAGTTCATGGCCAACGCCCTTCTGGAAAAAAGTCTGACGCTTTGTCTGCGTAACATCCGATCGTGTGTACGAGGCTTTACTGTCTCTCCTTATACAGAAGCTTGGAGTCAAAAAGCTCACCAATTTTAAATTGGTAACCTCAGCATATTAAGGAAGGATAATATATTTACAATATATTTGTATCTCCTCCTAAATAAGCGCAATATGTGAGAAAGGTGATAGGTTAGACCCGACTACAAGCTGATTGGGATGTTTTTTTATGAATAATGTTCTCTGATAGAAGCATTTTCCTAGGAGTGATGTGGATTCCTTGCTACATACCATTCATCGGCCTGAACAAGCAGGATTTGCTCTGCTAATCTTAACTGGCATCAACACCTGGTCTGATAGCTACAATCGGCATCGCTATAAGCCTTGTACTGCGCACTCTTTTTCCTTCTGCTTCGGCTTGGCCTGGTCGATGGAAACAGACATTGGAACTGACTTACAATAAATGAAGCAAGAGAGAAAAAACGGAGGCATTGCCCAAAGCAACCTATCAGTTTCTGGTAGGCACGCTAGGAAATTAGACATCGCCACTAAGAATTATTTGTATGTAAATTGGCCGTGTGAAATGAGTCGGGGCAGTTTCAGAAGAAAAGTAATATTTTCTGCTAAAACATATGCAGTAGGTGGGATTTACTAATACTGGAGAGTGTAAAATCTGGTGCAGCTCTGAATAGAAACCAATCAGATTCCAGGTTTTATTGTCAAAGCTTAACTGAACAAGCTGGAGTTAGAAGTTGATTGGTTACTATGCACAGCTTCATCGGATTCTATGTGCTCCAGTTTTAGTAAATCCCCCCCATTGCCTTTGGGGTCCATGTTCCTCTAACTCCTGTCCTCAGGACCCACTAAGGCTGGAATCACACCTATGCATTTTTAGTGCTTTTTGCATTTTGCAGATTTGCACTACAGTCCATTTAACATGGTTGCCTATGGAACACGTTCTGTAGTGTAGATCTGCAAAATGCAAAAAGCACTAAAAATGCATAGATGTGATCCAGGCCTAACAGTATACCGCCCAACTTTTTGAGATGGGAATGAGGGACACCTATTAGCAAAAGTATGAAGAAATATGACACCCCCCCCTGCCATGCCCCCTTAACCACTTCCCACCCGGCCACTGCACATAAACGGCCGGGTGGGCGCTCTCCTTCTGAGTGGATGTTCAGGAACCTCCCTAAGAAGGAGGCAAGTCGCGTGCGTGCTTGCGTGCCCACGCAGCAGCAGGATCCCGATCAGGGCTGGTGCAAGGATTTTTGACACCCTAGGCGAAATCTAATTTTGGCACCCCCTCTTGGCTCCACCCTTGACTCCACCCTCTTTACCCTGCCCATGTACATGCGGCTGCCTAGTTTGCCTAGTGGTAGCACCGGCCCTGATCCCGGTGCGCTCGTGTCACCCGGACATGGCGCATCTCTGATCGGCAGGAGGGCTCTGTAATTGGCCCTCCTGATCACATGACAGCCGTGTCCAATCATGTGATGTCAATAGAGAGCCAGTTGCTAGGCAATCATCTCTCCTCACACAGAAGTTGTCGGTGAGGAGAGGAGAGTGGATCGCTGCAGCCGGCTGGTGATCAATGAGTATGAGCTGTTTTTTACAGCTTTTTACTCACTGATCACCAGTGTAAAATGCAAAACACACATGTACACAATGTAAAACACACATGTAAAACATGTACACAATGTAAAACACACATGTCCCTAAAACACGTGTCCCCACACACATGTTCCCACATAGTAAAAACACCTGTCCCCCACAGATATAACAGTAAAATCACACATCCCAATGATTATCTGCGTACATATGTCCGTGATCACACAAACCAATTATTATACACTTAACTGGATTTTTTTTACCAAAGACATGTAGCAGAAAACATTTTGGCTTACATTTATGACAAAATTTGATTTTATTGTATTTCTTTTCAAATAGAAAGAAGAAAATATTGGGGTCTTTTTAAACTTTCGCTCTTTTTTCACAAAAGATAAAAAACGGAGTGGTGAAAAAATACCACCAGAAGAAAGCTTGTGCGAACAAAATGATAAAAATTTAATTTGGATACAGCGTAGCATGACCGCGCAATTGTCATTGAAAGTGTGACAGCGCTGAAAGCTGAAAATTGGTCTGGGAAGGAAGGGGGTGAAAGTGCCCAGTTTTGAGGTGGTTAAAGCATACCTCTCAATATTTTGAGATGGGAATGAGGGACACCAACTAACAGAGGTATTTAGGCATAGGACACGCCCCCTGCCACACCCCCTTAAAGGAGAATTAACCAAAAACAAAAGTTAATTAAATCCACAAGGGCTTTTTTTTACCACTACTATTCCTTTATATTGGTTTTTAAAACTTATAAATGCAGCAATTTAGAATTTGGATGAAAGGTTTAGCACTGGGAAACACTTTTTGAAAGATAAAAAGTGCATTTTATATACAACTATATAGATCAGACCAAAATGAGAGACAAATGAGGAGGAAAGAGGGACAGAGGGACATTGCTCCAAATCAGGGACAGTCCCTCGAAATCAGGGACAGTTGGGAGCTATGACTGAGCAGCAAATTTTATCACTTGTGATGTATTTCAGTTATCTTGCAAACCCGGCCTGTTAGTGGGTCCTGAGGACAGGAGTTGAGAACCACGGCTCTAACAGCCAGGAAAACAGGGGCAACAGTTAGACCCCCTTTCACACTGAGCCGCGGCCACATAAGCGCTAAAGCGCCTCTCGCTTTAGCGCTGTTTAAGAGGCGCTTTTCGGCCGCTAGCTGCGCTTTTAACCCCACAGAAGGGGTTAAAAATGCCCATGTTGCGGCGCTTTTCAGGCGCTTTGGAAGCGATGCCCATTCATTTCAATGGGCAGGGCGTTTTGGGAGCGTTCCCAAACCGCCCCAAAGATGCTGCTTGCAGGACTTTTCCTAATGTCCCGCAAGTGCACCGCCCCAGTGTGAAAAGACACACTGAAATTAATGGGAGATGGTTTTCAGGCGCTAATTAGAGGCTATTTCTAGCGCTAAAACACTTGAAAACCACCTCAGTGTGAAAGGGTTCTTACAAATGTGGACTCATGGGTGATCAGGCGTAGGAATGCCCCAGTTGAGCAAGTTGTAATAAAGAAAAATGTAAAAGTTATTTCTCTCTCACACTTTCTTATATTTAAGACCCCTTTCACACTGAGGCGCTTCTCAGGTGCTTTCAAAGAGCTTTTGAGGCGCTTTCCATTCATTTCAATGGAGAGGGACACTTTTAAAACGCTTTTTTTTAGCTTTCCAAACATGCTCCAAAGATGCTGCTTGCAGAAGTTTTTTCACCTCCCCGCCAGTGCGCTGCCCCATTGTGAAAGGATCCATTGATTTTAATGGGAAGCCGCTTTCATGAGCTTTTCAGGCGCTTTTGTTAACGCAAAAGCGCTTGAAAAACTCCTCAGTTTGAAAGAGGTCTTATTGGTTGTTCTGTCAACAGGCCCAAGTCGCTCCTTTTTCCCCCTTTTTTTTTATTCTCTCTTTCTCTCCCCCCCCCCCCATTTAATTCTGGTTATTAATGCTCAATCCCTAATATTGTAAATTAATCGTAATACGTTTCACGGTAACCTATGTTAATTTCCATGAGTAGATCCTTAAAGTGGTTGTAAACTGCTGGACTTTTTTTTTTCTTTTACATCCTGCAAGGTAAAGGCATAATGTGCTAGTATGCGGTGCATACTAGCAAATTATGTTAAACTTACCTAAAAAAAAAGCCCTCCCGCTCTAAAAGATCTCAGAGCTGCAGTACTCCCATCTTCCAGCTCTGTGACTAGCCGTAGCCGTGAGCCGTAGCTCACGTAGCCATAGTGACTGTGACTAGCCATAGCCGTGATGACGTCATTCCAACGCATGCACACGGGAGCTGTCAATTATGGCTCAGGGCTTGGAAGGAATGGCACGGCTGGCCGTTCCTTCAGAGCGCATGCGCCAGTGACGTCACTGACTGCATATAATGTAAATATCTCCTAAATGGTGCCCGTTTAGGAGATATGTACACTACCTATAGGTAAGCCTTATAATAGGCTATTTTTTCTATGACAAAAATTTCAATTAAAATATATTTAAAAAATAAATAAATAAAAAAGTTTACATGCTGAAATAGAGATTGCCCCTATTTTCATCTCTGCAAACTATATTTCATATTAGCATTATGTAGTGGAGTGGAAAGTCCGGGGAAAGTATTTTCAAGATTTTAGGGACTGGATTCAAAACTGTTGTCTGTCATGATTTTAAAGATGTCCTAAAATCTATTTTTTTTTTTAACTTAATGCATTCTCTGCTATCCTGTCACTGCTCCAGCGCTGTCTCAGTTCCAGCACTGCTCCTCTTACTTCTTGGTCTCATAGGAGACACTGAGGGCAGAGGGAGCCATAGGCTCCTGCTGCTGTCAGTCAAACTCCTGTGAGGAAGGGGGCTATGGCTTACTGACGCTGTGTGTGTGTGTCTATGGATGCACACATCCTGGCTCAGGAACACACATGCACAGGTGCTCCCATAACACATGGCTTGCTAAGGAAGCACCCAGAGGAAGGAGTAGCTGACAGCACCAAACTGGACTGCCAAAGAGGAGGTAAGGGACCAAAATTGTTACACAGAGCAGGTGAGTATAACCTCTTGTTTATTTAAATATCAAAAGTTACCCTTTAAAAAAAAAAAAAAAAATCTGTCAGTTTGCCCTTGTATCTGGGTACTCACCTTTGCAGCACTTCCCCATTGATCTGTCACAGCTCTCAGTGCTTCCAAGTATGGGAGAGCATGTGACCTCCTCACAGAATGCAGTGATTGGGTCTGAGTGGCCAATCACCCGGCCTAAACACTGTTCATGATAAGGAGGGGGGGGGAAGATACTCTTGTGTAAGCTCCTACACAGCTTACATGAAGTTGGAGCAGCAAGAAATTGATGGAAAGGTTTCAGTGGGTGTGAGGGGCTCTTATGCCGCGTACACACGAGCGGACTTTCCGTTAGAGTATACTCTGACGGTCTTTCCGACGGAGTTCGCCTGAAACGGACTTGCCTACACACGATCACACCAAAGTCCAAGCGTTTAGAACTTGATGACGTACGACGGGACTAGAAAAAGGAAGTTCAATAGCCAGTAGCCAATAGCTGCCCTTGAGTCGTTTTTGGACTAGCATACAGACGAACAGTTTTCTCGATAGGTATTGAGTCCGTCTGAAAGATTTGAAACATGTTCTATTTCTAGGTCCATCTGAATTTTCGAAAAAAAAAGTCAGATGAAGCCCACACACGATCGGAATTTCCGACGGAATTCCGTCGGACCTTTTCTGCCCGGAAAGTCCGGTCGTGTGTACGCGGCATTAGTAAAGAACCCTTGACAGAGTCTCTTTCAGAGACCATTCATTGGTGATATTTTATTCAGGAATGGGGACTGGTGGCCAAAGTCACCTTCTAGCTTCTTGAAATTCTTTGGGACTCCAACAGTGAAATCTCCTACTCAGTTCCTGGTCATACTTCAGCTTACTTTGGAGTTTTTGGTGTTCCCAACTTGTGGGGGTCTTTATGTAATTATTTATAATGATTAGAAAATCAAGATTTCAGCAAGGGGAGTGGGAGCATTTAATAACTTTGATGGTAGTTGTGTAGGGCCAGATAATGAAGGTAGGTAATATGAATAAAAATTGTTTATTCTTACAGCTGGAAATATCAGATCTTGTGCAGTAGGGCACCAGTGATGGTGTATTTACCAAATGTGAACGTAGACTCACTTCACACCAATACTCACAGTGCTTCTGTTAATGACATGAACCAATCTACCAATTTCAGGTCAAGGTTCCTGCAATTGGTATCTCCACCTGTACGCTCCCAAATTTTTCACACCAGCCTGCATTATTATTGTGGACCTGACATTACCAGTAAAGAAAACTGAGCATGACTGGGCTCATTCAAATGTTCATAAAGTCTTAAATCATCATGACTGTGCAGTCTTTCTTGAAAATAGATTTAAAGGCACCCTTTCTATCATTACATATTTGGTTTGAGCCTAGCAATTCATATTGAGTCAGCGGTCAACTGAATTTTGACAATTGCTGTCAACTGTCTGACCTCACAGATCACCGAAGGTGTACGGAGAAATAAGCACAACTGGGCCTATTGACAGCATGAAGCCTTGTTTACAGTAGTGGTTGATGGAGCAGTAAAACCACACAGATTAGCCTTGTCATACCGGCTCTCAATTACTCCCCTTTAGCTGGAAAGGCAGCAACCATGGCAAGAATTTTACGTTCTTGCGTTCAGTGGGCATCACCGCCTAGTGAATGGGGCTGCACTGAAACTGGCCAATGCACGTCATAGTGACAGGATAGTGTGGCATTTAGGGGGTTAAAACAGGCTGTGAGGAGGCAATGCAATGGCTCCTCACCGCCCGTCAAAAGTAAACTAGTCCTAGGAGCTAACATTATTTAACAGTCCACGCACTATGACCCATTTCTGAAAATAGGCCAGCTTCAAACTGATCCGCTGTGGTTTGACCACAGCGCAGGTATACCAGCAGTTTTTGTGCCGGTAACCCGCGCTGTCCTATAGACTTCTATAATGTTTTTGATACGTTTTCTGAAAGTGCACCAAAAGTCCTGCATGCAACAGTTTTTATGCATTTTCAGAAAACGCACCAAAACAGACTGATTCAATAAAAGTCTATGGGAAAGCCAAGTAACCCCCACAAAAACCACGGGTACACTGTGCTGTGGGCAAAACTGCAGTACATTGTGTGAAGCTGCCTTAAGTCTCTCAAAGAACTAGTGTAATGCATTTTTAGATTCTTTAAACTCTCTTGATTACGTCTTCCAGTGGTGATTTCACAAAGATATAGAGAATCGCAGAAGCAATAGAATGTCTACCTCAGTGGCTTCCAATCGAAGTCCTCAAATACACCCAACAGGCCGTGTTTTGGGAATTTCTCTTTTTCTCAATAAAATAGCTCATGAATACCAAGCCTTTGACCTAAAGTACCTGTGAATGTAATCCTCAAAACATGACTTATGGGGGGTTCTTGAGGACTGAGCTTGGGAACCACTGGTCTACCTTATAAAACAGGCCATGTTGGGGTCATCATGACAGACAGCACATGCGTTATAGCTTAATTAGTCAAGCCCACACCAAGTAAAGCTAAAAAATGTAACTTTCCATAAAAAAGTGTGTGATTTAAACAAAGCTGAACTCTAGGAAAACAGCTAAATACCTTGTAGTTTATAGCAGGGGTAGACAACCTATTAGAGGTTGAGATCTACCTGGACATCATGGAGGAAATCAAATCCCCAAGTAGGGGGAGGGGGGTAGGCACTTACAAAATAAATAAACAACCATCAAGCTCCCAATAAAAATACAGTGTAGTGTCCTGTGCCCCCCACCATTACCCACAGTAGTGTTCTCTGCTCCTCTTCACATCACCCCCCCAATTAGTGTCTTCTGCCCCCTCCTACAGTAGTGTCTTCTTCCTCCGCATACCAGTGTCCTGCCCCTCCACCCTCACTGCAGATGGATGGAGGGCACATAACCCCCCACTGTAGTGTCCTCTGTTCCCCCCTCATAGCAGTGTCTTCTGCTCCCTTCACATCACCCCCCCAACCCACAGTAGTGTCCTGTGCCCCCCTCATAGCAGTGTCTTCTGCCCCCTTCACATCACCCCCCACCCACAGTAGTGTCCTGTGCCCCCCATAGCAGTGTCCTATGCCCCTCTTCACATCATACCCACTGTAGTGTTCTCTGCCCCCCTCCCCCCATAGCAGTGTCCTGGGCCCCTCCTAAAGCAGTGCCCACTGCCCCCCTTCATACCCCCCTACCTTATACTGGTGTACACTGTGCAGCAGAGCAGAGCAGAGCAGAGCAGAGCAAGAGCTGTCACAGTACTGGATTGAGGGTGGGAGTTAACTTTTAACACGAACAAGCTGGTGACGGTTGCCAGGACTGCCCAGCTTCCTAGCAACCAATCACGTGCAGGTCAATGCAAAAAGTTAACAGCTCCTCCCGCCCTCCATCCATCTGCAGTGGGGGTGGAGGAGGCTGAAGGGAGAACGGGACCAGCAATGCAGGGCCGTGTTCCTGATCTACCTGTTGGCTGCCCGCGGGCGACTGATAGATCGGGATCTACAGCTTGCCGACCCCTGGTTTACTGGAATGTAGACAAATATAGGACATATATATATATATATATATATATATTATATGGACATAACCTTGTAACCTTGTAGAACAGGCCATGTTGGGGTCATCATGGAAGATTGCATGTGCTATGGCTTAGTTAATGAAGCCTAAGGCTAAAAAGGAAAATGTCCATCTTGCATAAAGAAGACTGCACAAACTTCATGCAAACAGCTAAATACACAGATGAAACACATATGTGGGATTTGTTTCACCTGCCAAAAGATTTCTATTTTTCTCCAGCTCCAAAGTCAGTGTCTGGCTTCTTAATTGTTTTAGAGACCTTGCCGCCATAATTCCCACACCTGAGGGTTTTGGGTTCCCATCATTGTGCATTCCAGCTGCTTCTGTTGCATTCCCCATAATCAAAAATGAAAAAACAGTCCGAATAAAAGAGTGGTAACCCCTAATAATGGGGCACATAAGATGTGTAAATCCACCAGGAGCTTACAGCAGAGATCTCACCATTAAAGTCCCTGAAAGATATATAAGAAACTGCCAGGTGGTTAAAAGATGATGTTTAGGCATCCCAAATCTTACAATGTAGTATGTATGTACCATGCCTGTGGGATCCCCACAGAAGCTGAAAATCATTGTAGTAGCTTTGCTTACTACAGTGATTGCTTCTGACTTCCTGGTCTTGTGCCCTGCTGCCTCCTGAACACAGGAGGTTGGCTGCTCTGCAGTGGTGCCATTCAGAGAACACTTTGCCCTTTCTCGATGAATGCTAAGTGTTCTCTGTTCAGATGAGGTTAACACCATGATGTCACTGCTCTGCCTCTCCACCTCATCCAATCAGAGAACGATTGGCATTTATCGAGAAATTGGGAAGTGTTCTCTGACTGTTGCCAAATGGACAACCTCTTGTGTTCACAATGCAGCACGGCAGCCACTTGGCATGGGACCTGGAGGCTAGTAAAGATCACTGTAGTGGCAGTGCTACACTACAGTGATTTCCAGCTTCCACAGGCAAATTCCAGATATGGCACATGCATACTCCATAGTTTAATAATTGGTAAAGTTGAAGAATGACACCAGTCTATCTAGTTCAACCTCCAGTCCCCTTATTAGCTTTGTTGTCCTTCTCTGGACTCTCTCCGGTTCCATTACATCCTTTCTGAGGAACGGTGACCAGAACTGGATGGCATAATCAAGATGTGGCTGTACCAGAGTCTTGTAAAGTGGTAGAATTATAGTTTTATCCCTTAAGTAAATACCCTTTTTAATGCATACTAATACTCTGCTTGCTGTCACTTGGCATTGCATGCCTGTGATCAGGCCCGGACTGGGACAAAAAATAGGCCCGGGCATTTTGGATTGAGCAGCCCATGACATGTTAACCGGCCCCTTCCCCACTCTCCACCCTGACAGATCCCCTGAGAGAGGGGAGGGGGAACCCAGCAGAGGTGTGGAGGGGGGGGTGCGACCAGGAAAGAGCATGGGGGTTGGAGAGCACAGGGAAGAACCTTGAGAACATGGGGTGGGGCGAGAGCACAGGGGAGAGGCAGAGAACACAGGGAGGAAGAGGAGAGCACAGGGGGGCAGCGGAGAGCATGGGGAGAGGTGGAGAGCCCAGGGAGGACAACGGAGAGCATGGGGGATTTGGACAGCACAGGAGGGCTGGCGGAGAGCGTGGGGTGATGGGAAGACCGGAAGAGCACAGGGGGGAGTGGCGGAGAGCATAGGGGGAGGTGGAGAGCATGGGGGGAGCAACGGAGAGCATGGGGAATGTGAAGAGCACAGGGGGAAGCGGAGAGCGTGGGGGTAATGTGGAGAGCACGGGGGGGTGGCAGAGAGCATTGGGGAGGTGGAGAGCATGGGGGAAGGTGGAGAGCATGGGGGGAGGAGGTGGAGAGCATGGGGGGGGGAGGTGGAGAGTTTGAGGGGGTGGCAGAGAGCATGGGGGGGAGGTGGAGCGTATGGGGGGAAGGTGGAGAGTATGGGGGGGTGGCAGAGAGCATGGAGGGAGGTGGAGTGCATCGGGGGGAGGTGGAGAGTATGGGGGGGTGGCAGAGAGCATGGGGGGAGGTGGAGACTATGAGGGGGTGGCAGAGAGCATGGGGGGGAGGTGGAGAGTATGGGGGGAGGTGGAGAGTATGGGGGGAGGTGGAGAGCATGGGGGGTGGCAGAGAGCATGTGGGGTGGCAAAGAGCATGGGGGGAGGTGGAGAGTATGAGAGGGGGGGAGGTGGTGAGTATGAGAGGGTGGCAGAGAGCATGGGGGGAGGTGGAGAGTATGAGGGGGTGGCAGAGAGTATGAGGGGGTGGCAGAGAGTATGAGGGGGTGGCAGAGAGTATGAGGGGGTGGCAGAGAGTATGAGGGGGTGGCAGAGAGCATGGGGGTGGCAGAGAGCATGGGGGTGGCAGAGAGCATGGGGGTGGCAGAGAGCATGGGGGTAGCAGAGAGCATGGGGGTGGCAGAGAGCATGGGGGTGGCAGAGAGCATGGGGGTGGCAGAGAGCATGGGGGTGGCAGAGAGCATGGGGGTGGCAGAGAGTATGGGGGTGGCAGAGAGTATGGGGGGTGGCAGAGAGCATGGGGGGAGGTGGAGAATATGAGGGGGTGGCAGAGAGCATGGGGGGGAGGTGGAGCGTATGGGGGGAGGCGGAGAGTATGGGGGGTGGCAAAGAGCATGGGGGAAGGTGGAGAGCATGGGGGAAGGTGGAGAGCATGGGGGAAGGTGGAGAGCATGGGGGAAGGTGGAGACTATGAGGGGGTGGCAGAGTGCATGGGGGGGAGGTGGAGCGTATGGGGGGAGGTGGAGTGTATGGGGGGTGGCAGAGAGCATGGGGGGTGGCAGAGAGCATGGGGGGTGGCAGAGAGCATGGGGGGTGGCAGAGAGCATGGGGGGGAGGTGGAGAGCATGTGGGGTGGCAGAGAGTATGAGGGGGTGGCGGAGAGCATGGGGGGTGGCGGAGAGCATGGGGGGTGGCGGAGAGCATGGGGGGAGGCGGAAAGTATGGGTGGCAGAGAGCATGGGGGAGGTGGAGAGTATGGGGGGAAGGTGGAGAGTATGGGGGGGGGTGGAGAGTATGGGGGGTGGCAGAGAGCATGGGGGAGGTGGAGAGTATGGGGGGAAGGTGGAGAGTATGGGGGGGGGTGGAGAGTATGGGGGGTGGCAGAGAGCATGGGGGAGGTGGAGAGTATGGGGGGGGTGGAGAGTATGGGGGGGGTGGAGAGTATGGGGGGGGCGGAGAGCATGAGGGAGGCGGAGAGCATGGGGGAGGCGGAGAGCATGGGGGGTGTCGGAGAGCATGGGGGGTGGCAGAGTGCATGGGGGGTGACAGACAGCATGGGGGGTGACAGACAGCATGGGGGGTGGCAGAGAGCATGGGGGGTGGCAGAGTGCATGGGGGGTGGCAGAGTGCATGGGGGGTGGCAGAGTGCATGGGGGGTGGCAGAGAGCATGGGGGGAGGCAGAGAGCATGGGGGTGGCAGAGAGTATGGGGGGGAGGTGGAGAGTATGGGGGGGGCAGAGAGCATGGGGGGTGGCAGAGAGTATGGGGGGGAGGTGGAGAGTATGGGGGGGGCAGAGAGCATGGGGGTGATGTGGAGAGCACGGGGTTGGCAGAGAGTATGGGTGCGGTGGAGAGCCCTGCGGGAGCAGCAGAAAGAAGCTGGATAGGAGGATCGGTGGGGGGCGGCTGCATATAGAAGAATCATTTTCTCCATCTTCCTCCTGCAGTCTCGGAATGCCTGCTTCTCCTCTACCTCTCACAGGCATTCCGATACTGCAGGAGGAAGATGGAGAAAATAATTGTTCTATATGCAGCCGCCCCCCACCGATCCTCCTATCTAGTTCACAGGGGAGGCTGAACTTACGTTTCCTGTTCCAGCACCTCTCGACATAACACCGGCTCCAAGGTGTCTGCTCTGGCTCCTCCCCCCGGCACTGACGGCTGACCTATACGTGCGGCCGTGCAGCCGTGGTGAGGCCGAAGGCGTCTCATTTAGCTCCTCCCCCCGGCGCCGATGGCTGAGCTCCGGGCGGCCGCGGAGAGGCTGGATGAGCGGCACAAGCTCAAGCCTTGGGCCATGCAAGGACTTGCAGCCTGGCGGCCCCAGCGGCCGCGGCCCACCGGGAAAATGCCCGGTTTGCCCTATGGCCAATCCGGGCCTGCCTGTGATCTACAAGGACCCCCAGATCCTTGTCCATCCCGAAATTCCCCAATGGTTCTTCCCCTGATAAGTAAGTTGCATCCCTGTTTTTTGCCCCAACTGCAATACATTTCTCAACCCAAAACCTCATTTGACATGTAGTTGTCCACCCCATTACTATATTGAGGTCTTCTTGTAAAGTTTATATATGCTGCTGCAAAGTTATTGCACTGCTTAGCTTGTATCCTCAGCAAACACTTGACATTGAGCTATTTATACCATCTTCTATGTCATTTGTGAATAAATTAAACAGAATTGATCTCAAAACAGAGCCTTGGGGTGCCCCACTCACCACACCAGACCTTTCGGAGTACACACTAATTATCACCACCCTTTGGTCGTGCCCCTGTATCCAGTTTTCTATCCGGGTACATACCCTGTAGTCTAAGCCAAGTTTCTCCAAACTTTTCAAACAAAAGGTTTATTTTTCCTTCAGATTTGAGGAGGGCCAGATTGTGGCCAGCAGGGGTAGAAAATGTCACAGGCCAGGCATGAGTGAGAATAAATATGGCCTTAGGGTTGGTGGTCAATAGGAGTAGGAGTAGTGTCCCTATTAGTAAGAGGAATAGAGTATCCCATTGCTGGTATCGGTGGAAGAAATAGTGCCCCATTGTTGCTGTCAGTGGGAGGAATAGTGCCCCAAGTAAAGGCTAGCAAAGGGCCACATCTGGCCCTCGGGCCACAGTTTGGAGACCCCTGGTCTAAGCCAACAAACCTCAATTAGTGAATTAAGTATTTATGGGGGACTGTATCGAATGCTTTTCCAAATCCAGATATACCACATCCACATCCTTCATTTACCTGGATGGCAGCTCACTTCCTCGTAGAATGTTAGCAGATTGGTCTGGAAAGAACGATCCTCCATAAATCCATGCTGATTACCACTAATGATACTGTTCTCATGTGCAAATTCTATAATACAGTCCATTATCATCCCCTCCAATTGTTTACATACTATTTATGTAAAGCCTCATGGATTTTTGTACAAAGGGCGTTGGCCGTAAACTAATTAAGCATACACACGGCAGGACTTTTTCGGCAACGAACGTAGTGACGTTTCAACGTACTGACGACACTTCCAAAAGAGGATGTTCAATTCTCCGGCGCCACCCTTTGGTCAACTTCTGTATTGTTGTCTGATCTTTTGCATTGGTCCTGAGCATGCATGTTTGTAGTTTGTACAAAAGTCCGATGGTTTTGTGTACACACGATCGGACACTTTGCTTCATCGGACTTTTGTTGCCAGAAAGTTTGTCCGTTCGCACAGCCAACAAAAGTCCGATGAAAACCGAAAAAGTTTGTCCGTTGGAGCGTACACATTGTCGGATGTTGCCTTAAAACAGCTAATTTGCATGTTTGTTGTCAAAAAGTCAGATCGTGTGTACGGCCCTTTAGACTTACTGGCCTGTAGTTTCCAGGTACATATCTTTGCCCTTTTGTGAATATTGGTTCCACGTTGGCCTTACGCCAATCAACTGGTACCATTCCAGCCCTCAAGCTGTCCATAAAAATTAGGAATAATGGTCTGGCTATTACTATGTTCTTTGAGGACTCTTGGATGTAAAGTATAGGTCCAATCTGGAACAATGTATCTATGCAAAAATTGACAAACCTAAACTTCAGCTTTACCAGTACCGCATCTAACAAACACTGAAATGCCTACGATAGGAGTACTGACCCGTTAAAGACAATACTAAGCTGTGGTAAACAGTCCTATTTCACTGTATCTTACCTGTTTAATTTTTTATAAAATAGGTTTTAAAGCATTTCAAGTCTCTCAATGCAGCACATTAAGCATTTTATCGCTGCAAACCCATGAGCCCAATTTTATCACGATAAACACATCAAATTTTCCTTTTTTTCGCTTTTATTTTTTTATAATGCACTCTTCTTGCCAGATATAACGTCTTATTTTCTTAGGAAGAAATGAACGCAATATATTTTATTTCAATGCAGATAAGAGCTCTCTTAAAAAGCACATTGGAATATGTTTTGGAATATTACACAGGCCTGGGAGAGGCAATTTTGGACAAAGATAGCAAAAACACGGACTTCTCTATTACTCCCATTTGCATAAACTGGTTCCTGCTTGCGGTAAAAGCTGCTGGCAAAGGATGCAGGATGTTAGGCTTGTCTTCAATGTATCCTTTTGCATAATGATGTGCATTGGGGAAAAAAAAAAATAATATAAATGGCATAGTGTATAGGAAAGCAGGAGCGCATCCACCGCAAAACACCATCTGGGAATAAAATGGATTTCTTCATTATGGCATTGTCCTATTAAGGGCAGGTTTTGCATAAGCGAGATGCGGGTTGCGCCAAGGACATTAATAGACTTGTAATCTGTAAGGACAGAGCAGTGACTGGGAATAGAGCTGAAATAATAGCGCACAGACCTGCTCTGTTGTGTGCCGAATTATACCGTGTGATCTGTTTTGAGAGCCAGAGAATAATGCAGCTTTTGTGACCAGGATCGCCACTATAGAACTAAAGATTTAAGCAGAACTCCAGCCAAAAACAACAAGATAAAAATGAATAGCCCATTAGGACTTAATACAAAAAAAAACAGCTTTTTTTGCATTATTCTCCCTCAATCCAGAGATTTCTTCTGCAGTACTTTTTTCTGCTGCTAGATCTCTTTAGTCGGATGGCCAGCATCATTCAACCCACTTCCTCTCCTCCAGGTTTTCTGGACCCACCCTCAGTCTGCGATTGGACAATGAAGGAAGAAGAAGCACAGTAATGAGCTCATCTCTCTGTCACTCTCTCCTCCTATCAGCATGCTTCTTGTGCTGCTTCTTCCTCTCACGCTCCAATTCTGCTGTACAGGGACTGCAAGACGGTTAAAGCCGGGTTCCCACTTAAAAAAAAAATAAAAGTCAGCAGCTACAAATACTGCAGCTTCTGACTTTTATTAATCGGACACTTACCTGTCCCAGGGTCCAGCCATGCGGGTGATCGAAGCACCGCTCGTCCCCCCCTCAGATTCAGGTACTTATACTGCTTCTTTTAAAAATATATGATGTATTAACCACTTCAGCCCCGGGAAGGATTTACCCCCTTCCTGACCAGAGCACTTTTTGCGATTCGGCACTGCGCCGCTTTAACTGACAATTGCGCAGTCATGCAACATTGCACCCAGACGAAATTGATGTCTTTTTTTCCCCACAAATAGAGCTTTCTTTTGGTGGTATTTTATCACCATTGCGTGTTTTTTTTTTTTTTTTAAAAAAAGAGCAACAATTTTGAAAAAACGCAATATTTTTACTTTTTGCTATAATAAATATCCCCCAAAAGTATATAAAAAAAACAATTTTTTTCCTCAGTTTAGGCCAATATGTATTCTACATATTTTTGGTAAAAAAACAAAAAAATCACAATAAGTGTATATTGATTGGTTTGCGCAAAAATTATAGTGTCTACAAAATAGGGGATAGTTTTATGGCATTTTTATTATTGTTTTTTTTTTATTAGTAATGACGGTGATCTGCGATTTTTATCGTGACTGCAACATTATGGCGGACGCATCGGACACTTTTGACTCTATTTTGGGAACAGTGTCATTTATATAGCGATCAGTGCTATAAAAAGGCACGATTACTGTATAAATGATACTGGCAGGGAAGGTGTTAAACACTAGCAGGCGATCAAGGGGTTAAGTGTGTCCTAGGGAGTGATTCTAACTGTGGGGGGATGAGCTACCACTCACATGACAGCGATCACTGCTCCTGATGACAGAGAGCAGTAGATCCCTGTTTGTCACTAGGCAGAATGGGGAAATGCCTTGTTTACAAAGGCATCTCCCCGTTCTTCCGCTCCATGACATGATCGCAGGCACCCATCAGACATCGAGTCCGCGGGACCCGCGGTCACGTTCACGGAGCTTTCGGCGGGCGCCCACAATGCCGCATCTTAAAGGGGACGTACCTGTATGCCCATTTACTCAGCTGTGCCCTTGTGCCGAAGTATAATTCACTGGTATAAGCAATCATAATGTGTAAAAAGAAAAAAAAAATCCTGATCACTTCCCTAGAGTAGTACAGTGTTACTATGGTAACACTGTATTGCTCTGGTCACAATGTGCTAGAAAAAAAAAATATCTTAAAAAAAGAAAAAAAATTGAAAAAAAATGATTACATTTTTATTTTTTACCTACTGTCACCAGTCAGTGTCCCTAATCACCACCATACCAGTAATATGATAATGCTGGACCTGCCTGCTTACAGTATGTAAAAAAAAGCGACTTTTTGTTTTTTTAATTTCTTAATTTTTGTGACAAAAAATGACAATTTAAAAAAACTCTCTATCCCTTTCACTAAATATCTTGGACTGTCTACTTTCCAAAAAGGGGTCATTTGGGGGTATGTATACTGTCCTGGGGTTTTCAGGCCTCAAGAAATGAAAGTCCCTCAGTACATCAGGATTGATCAATATATATATAAATATATATCCGCGCTATCCCTGTGTACAAACCACCTATTACTCAACTTTATATACTAAAGGGAGGCACCTTACACCACTATGCATCCAACCACCTGTATAAAATGCAATGAATGTATATAGTCACAAAAAAAGGTGCAGCGCTCTCCTTCAATAAAGTGCATTCAAATTATAGTGCATAAATACGGTAAATACCTGAAAACAGTGTAAAAATCATCTATATATACAGTCCATCTTTTCTTTTAAATATCTATACAGTCCATAAATAAATAATTAAATGTCCGTGAAAACAAGTGTGCAGTGTTGGGTGTATGGGACTGCACACTTGTTTTCACGGACATTGAATCATTTATTTATGGAGTGTATAGATATTTAAAAGAAAAGATGGACTTATTTAAATTTATATATTATATATAGATGATTTTTACACCGTTTTCAGGTATTTATTTGTGCACTAAAATTTGAATAAACTTTATTGAAGGAGAGCGCTGCACCTTTTTTGTGAATATATATACAGGTGATACTCGAAAAATTAGAATATGGTACAAAAGTTAATTTATTTCACTAATGCAACTTAAAAGGTGAAACTAATATATGAGATAGACTCATTACATCCAAAGCAAGCCGTGATTTGTCATAATTGTGATGATTATGGCGCACAGCTCATGAAAACCCCAAATCCACAATCTCATAAAATTAGAATACATGCTATCAAAAAAACAAGGATTGTACATAGAACAATGTCAGACCTCTGAAAAGTAAAAGCATGCATATGTACTCAGTACTTGGTTTGTGCCCTTTTGCAGCAATTACTGCCTCAATGCGGCGTGGCATGGAAGCTATCAGCCTGTGGCACTGCTGAGGTGTTATGGAAGACCAGGATGCTTCAATAGCGGCCTTCAGCTCTTCTGCATTGTTCGGTCTCATGTCTCTCATCTTTCTCTTGGCAATGCCCCATAGATTCTCTATGTGGTTCAGGTCAGACAAGTTTGCTGGCCAATTAAGTACAGTAATCCCACGGTCATTGAACCAGGTTTTGGTGCTATTGGCAGTGTGGGCAGGTGCCATGTCCTGCTGGAAAATTAAGTCAGCATCCCCATAGAGCTCGCCTGCGGAAGGAAGTATGAAGTGCTCCAAAATCTCCTGGTAGGCGGCTGCGTTGACCCTGGACTTAATGAAGCACAATGGACCAACACCAGCAGATGACATGGCTCCCCAAATCAACACGGACTGTGGAAACTTCACACTGGACTTCAAGCATTTTGCAGTGTGTGTCTCTCCACTCTTCCTCCATACTCTGGGTCCTTGGTTTCCAAATGAGATGCAAAATTTGCTCTCATCAGAAAAGAGGACTTTGGTCAATGGAGCAACAGACCAGGTCTGTTTTTCTTTAGACCAGGTAAGACGCTTCTGATGTTGTTTGTTGTTCAGGAGTGGCTTGACAAGAGCAATACAGCAGTTGAAGCCCATGTCCAGGATCCGTCTGTGTGTGGTGGCTCTTGATGCACTGACTTCAGCCTCAGTCCACTCCTTGTGAAAGTCCCCAACACTTTTGAATGACCTGTTCCTGACAATCCTCTCCAGGCTGCGGTCATCCCTGCTGCTTGTGCACCTTTTTCTTCCACACTTTTCCCTTCCACATAACTTTCTATTAATGTGCTTTGATACAGCACTTTGGGAACGTCCAACTTCTTTTGCAATGACCTTTTGAGGCTTTCCCTCCTTATGGAGGGTGTCAATGATGGTTTTCTGCACAACTGTCAGGACAGCAGTCTTTCTCATGATTGTGATTCCTACTGAACCAGACTGAGAGACCATTTAAAGGCTCAGGAACCCTTTGCAGGTGTTATGACTTAATTAGCTGATTAGAGTGGAACACTTTGAGCCTAGAATATTGCACCTTTTCACAATATTCTAATTTTCTGAGATTGTGGATTTGGGGTTTTCGTGAGCTGTAAGCCATAATCATCACAATTATGACAAATCACGGCTTGAACTATCTTGCTTTGCATGTAATGAGTCTATCTCATATATTAAAAATTAAGAAAAATTCCGCGCTTAGGAGTAATATGAACTGCTGCCTCCCTATAGCAAACTGCACAAAAGTGAAATCCAAAAATGTATAAAATCAAAGAAAGGGAAAGTGGCTCTGTTCTACGAAACCAAACTATCCTAAAATGTAAAATGGGGGTGGTGGAAAGTGTTCCAGATGGTACAGGGGAACAAATTCCCAAACACAGGTGTTAGGCTGTGTGCACTGTATGGTAAGTACCCTGTAATGGCTTATATAAACATGTGCTATAATGTATCAAGCAAAAAACAGTAAAAGAATATATTAATAATAAAAAGTATGTAAGTGCATAAAAAAATGTTGTTGATGAGTGAAAAAGTTCAAAGACTATACAATAAAAATAGGATAGCTAGTGTCTATATATCAAAAATGAACTCCCAAAAGTGACTGGTGCAAACTCAAAAAATGGTGACAGTCTATCATGAATTCCAGTGCCAGAGGTATATAAATGACTTTTCCGTGCTCCCCTCTTGTATTTGCACTCACCAGAGCGCCTTACCCCTGCAGGGGTGAAAGGCATATATTAAAGAATATTCCTATTCCTGGTGGCCCACTAGCCAGGGTATTTCCATCTCCACTGCCTGGTATGGATGGTCGGATATCCACCTGGAAGCTTGGTCCCTCCTGGGGTAAGTAGTGTATCGTGGGGTGTAAACAGGCTCCTAGTATTCCACTAGTGATGTCCTCTTCCCTCCACTGCATGCTTGGAGCATTCGGGTATCCACATGAAATTTAGCAAAAAGAACGGACCCTCATAGCGTTCCACCGTAAAAGCAATAAGTATTTTATTAAAAAAAAAATATGCAATAATTCCTAGTTAAAAATGGGGAGCTCCAATTGCTCCGGTTGCCATAAAAAAGATAACACTAAACAAGACAGTCTCGGGGTCTGGACGGCGTGCATAACACAGACCGCACCGAGAGAAACCGGAAGTGTCGTAATGCGTACCAAGTCCTGCCTTACACGTTTTGTCATAGGACGTCACCTGCAGCAATTTTTTTATGTACTTACATACTTTTTAGTATTAATATATTCTTTTACTGTTTGATACGTTATAGCACATGTTTATATAAGCCATTACACGGTACTTACCATACAGTGCACACAGCCTCACACCTATTTTTGGGAATTTTTTCCCCTGTACTACCTGGAATCCTTTCCACCACCCCCATTTTACATTTTATGATAGTTTGCTATCTCATACATTAGTTTCACCTTTTAAGTTGCATTAGTGAAATAAATGAACTTTTGCACGATATTCTAATTTTTCGAGTATCACCTGTATATACCATAGTTTGTAGACTGTATAACTTTCCTTCAGACTAAATAATAAACCCTGATTTGGGTTATTTTCACCAAAGAAATGTAGCCGAATACATTTTGAACTAAAGTTCTAAAGATATATTATTTATTTGCAAAATTTTATAACTTCATATATTTATAATTTTATAATTTTTTTTTTAAATGTTTATTTAGCAAAAAAGAAAAAAACCCAGTGGTGATTAAATATCACAGAAAGTAAGCTCTATTTGTGTGAAAAAAAATATTATGAGTACAGTGTCCCATGACTGTGCAGTTGTGATTCATAGTGTGACAGCGCTGAAAGCTGAAAATTGGCCTAAGCAGGAAGGGGGTAAAAGTGCCCAGTATTGGTGGTTAAGGATGCTTGAAATTGACATGGACAATCAGTAGAGGGCTAGAACACATTGCTTCCAAAGGCTGTATGGGCAGCAGTAGAACAGCTCTCTTGACAAAGAGGGAACACCCTCGAAACGCGTTACTGCCCCCTCATGAATGTAGCGTGTGGCCACAAGGAGTAACGGTGGCGGCAGAAGCCATTCTTGGTGTTTACGTTATTTGTCTTTCAAAGTGGGTCCCACTAGAGCTGGCTTCAAGATCTTCTACCGCTGCCCATACAGCCCTTGGAAGCAATATGTTCCAGCCCTCGACTTATCGTCTATGTTGATTTCAAACATCCTAAATGTAAGTGTGCTATTTCTTACTATGTACTATATACTACACGTTTTTAACAGCATTTACGCTCCTGTTCTTCAGTTTCTATGTCAGCTTAGATCAGCCTGGGTCTTTTTGGAGGAAGCTGCAGGGTTCTGTGATTGCCTTTACAGACTCTCTCTCTGCCTTCAGGACTAACTGCTGTTTATACACTTTCACACTGGGGATTGTGAGCTGATGCTTTACTGTGCGCTATAGTGGTTTGCTTTTACATTATTCTCCAATAATAATCCATACACATCTACTACTTAATGGCCCTGTGAGCTATTTTTCATCAAATCGTTTCTTACTGTGTTTTATTGCCTCTTTGTAACTCTAGGATATATACAGTTCAATAATATTGTATTAATTATTATTTATTAATAATCACAACCATAACCACTCCCAAACCTCCCCCCCCTACTTCTTGTTAGTTGCACTGCACTATGCACACTACACATCCCATAATACATAGTCCATCTCAGGAGTGAACAAGATGGTGACTACATTCCTACATTCTATGGATCCATGGAGAACAAACATAGCTACCCTCCAACAGTAAGTCGGCTCACAGCAGCAAAATAAAAAGGAATTTAGAGATTTGGAGGAGGGATTTTTTTTTTTTGAGTCAACAATTCATACTTGAGTAGAACATTTTTAAAACCTCAGTGTATTGTCACTTTAGTATTCACATTGTGAGAAAACACCAGAATAAATTATCAAAGGCAGCACCAATAAAGTTAATGGCAGTGCAGCCTTACTACAGTAAATACACCTTGCGTAATCACTTGTTAGAGGAACATTAACTCAGTCTTGCCCAAATCGGGGCTCTCTTTTAACTGTGGACCACTGCTTCCTCAATGGGGAAATTTTTAGTCCACTGCATAAAGAAAAGTACAGTCCCCTGTTGAAAGACTGCTTGTAGATAGTGATAGTAAGACACGAGGTTGGCCAGTAAGCCTCTCACTAAGCCAGACATGTGGTGAAGTTCTCCTGGTCATTGCCCAGATTGGCCCGAAGCAAAAAGAAAAAAAGAAAAATAGGCGAAGGCCAGGCATGAATGGGCTAGCAGTGGAGTCCAGGAGTCAGAGAGTTAATAAAATAGCTTGGTCAAGAGTTCAGGATAAGAGGCACATACCTTGATTGGAGGCATTAATGGATAGGGAGGGGCAGCAATAAGGTGGAGACGCAAGGTCCAAGAGCACTTTGAGGCAACGGACAACGAAGAAACTTTCTACTCTCGCGCCCTTTGGATAGTTGACTTGGTGGTTGCTGTGGAATGGCAGTTGGGGTCCTTGAAGGTGTCCAAAATTTACTGCGTAACATCACACTAAGGACCTGTCTATGGTATGGTGTCCTTTGGGTAATCCCAGTTAACATTGGTTAAAAGGAATTGGTGAAAATGGAGGTGTCAGCAGAAATTTGGTATTGTCCTCGAGCCGGTGTTCTGCGGCTGAGGACCTTTAAGTGATTCCGCTGATACAAATTTGTTGTTGGTTCGTTAGTGCCTTCAAGGATTGGCAACCCTGGTCATTATCAATATTGTTATTACATTTCTGTTTAAAGGACTGTTGATTTGTTTTCTATTTTTATTAAATGGCAGCTATGACCAATTTTCACTCCAAAAGTGTGGCAGTCTTATCATTTTAGTGGTAAGTGGCAGATGTTGTTCAAGGGGGCCGTAGCGGTCTATTGACAGGTTATGCACTACCTCTGGTATGCCTTAGTCAAGTCTTGGGTCACTCTCCTGGCCACGGTGGTGGAAAGCTGAGCGCAATAGAAGGTACTTTTTTTAATTAAATTTTTTGAAAATCTTTATGCCGCGTACACTCGATCGGACTTTACGGCATACTTGGTCCGGCGTACTGGATTTCGTCGGACAATTCGATCGTGTGTGGGCTCCAGCGCACTTTGTTTTCTCAAAAGTTTGACGGACTTAGATTTGAAACATGTTTCAAATCTATCCGATGGACTCGAGTCTGGTCGAAAAGTCTGCTCGTCTGTATGCTAGTCCGACGGACAGAAACTGACGCTAGGGCATCTATTGGCTACTGGCTATGAACTTCCTTGTTTAAGTCCGGTGTACGTCATCACGTACAAATCCGTCAGACTTTGGTTGATCGTATGTAGGCAAGTCCGTTCATTCGGAAAGTACGCCGTAAAGTCCGTCGAAAAGTCTGCCGGGCAAAGTATGCCGTAAAGTCCGGTCGTGTGTACGCGGCATAACATATACCCAGTGAAGTGACTGGCCTCAGGTGATACACAGAGATGAAACAAATCCTCCTACATGAGTTCTACCTGTTTATTTGCAGTCTTCTCTTCTCTACAGCCGTTCAAAGTCCAGAATAATAACGCTTATCTGTATATGTAAACATCCCTTGTAATAGGAATAGGGCATGACAGGTCCTCTTTATGGAGAGTAAGGGGTCAATATGACCCCATATCTCTCCTCCAGGCCGGAAAGCCTGCAATAAAAAAATAATACAAAACAATCTTGGCTTTCCAGCCGAGTACATGGCAGTATTTACAACTGCCAGGCCGGCCATAACGTCGCGTCTGGGCTTCCGAGAGTCACAGAGACTGCCGGGGAGCATCTAGTCACCAGTGTTCCTAAATCCTAAATGTAAGTGTGCTATTACTTTTTATGTAATAAATACTACACGTTTTTAACAGCACTTACACTCCTGTTTCAATGTCAGCTTAAATCTGCCCTCTCGGCGGGAAGTGGTTAAACAACAGTGTATAATGGTCAACCCGCAAAAGCCAAACAAAAAGGTATATGCATGGTAATTCAGGTATATATGAGGGGGGCTGATAAGTATTGAGCCTTACCCAGAAAAAATTGATCTAGGAAGCTGTAAATTACAGGATGTACTGGCCAATTTGTCTATATTCATAGGTGTAAAAATCAACTACCTATGATTTTAACTTATCTTTCTTTTGTAGGTCCAAAATGAACATGGCAGCACCTCCAGAAAAATTCAGTGTGGAAGAACATAGGACCATAATCAAGTTCCTGTTTCTCCAAAAGAAGCAAATCCATGATGAAATGTCACAAACTATGGGTGACAGTGGTCGTTCACATGCAACAGTTAAACATTGGGTTGCCAATTTTAAAACTGGCCATTTCGGTGTTGAAAGTGAGAAACCCAGTGGAAGGCCTGTTTCTGTCTCTGTGCCTGCAAATGTGAAAGCCATCCATGACATGATCATGGAGGACCGCCGAATATCAGCAAAAAGTATTGCTACATATCTGGTAATATCATGTGAGAGAGTTGGTGCCATTATCCACAATGACTTGGAAATGAGAAAGCTTGCAGCAAAGTGGATCCCAAAACTTTTGACTTTTGCAGGCACAGAAACAGGCCTTCCACTGGGTTTCTCACTCTCAACACCGAAATGGCTAGTTTTAAAATTGAAAACCCGAAGGGCCACCGTCACCCAAAGTTTGTGACATTTCATCATGGATCTGCTTCGCACCTTTCCCTTTCTCATATGGTCCTACGCTCTTCCACTCTGAATTTTTCTGGTGGTGCTGCCATGATAAATTTGGACCTGAAAAAGAAAGATATGTTAAAATCATAGGTAGTTGATTTTTGCACCATTGAATATAGACAAATTGGCCAGTACACCCTGCAATTTACAGCTTTCTAAATCAATTTCTTCTGAGTAAGGCTCAGTACTTATGAGCACCCCCTCGTATACCACACTACCCAAAGACATCAGCCTGCCAGATACACTGCTCATCCCCTGCGAATTATTAGGCTATCCATTATAAGATCGACCAGTGCTAGCCCCCTATCATTGGGCCCATAACTTGTCAAATGTACCAAAGCTACCCCTATGCTGAAAAATACATTTTTCCAATCGAATAATATCTCCCATATGTGCTATCCACTCCTTCAGTGTGGGAGGGTCAGTGGTAGTCCAGTGCCATAATATTAACTTGCGGGCCTGAAAAGGTGCCCTAGCTATGGCTTGCCTCCACAGGGAGATCACATAGAATCTCCAATAAGCATTGTTTTGGTTCCTCTGGCACCTGAACCTGAAACATCTGGTTGATGGTAGTGATAACATCCTTCCAATAAGGGTACAGTTTTGGACAGTTTTGGACAGTGCCACATAAGGTGGAGCAAATCTTCATGGTCCCTACTGCATCTTGTACAAGTAGGGTTTTCCCTCTTGCCCATGTGGAACAGCCTTGCTGGTGTGTAGTGCAAGCACAGACTTTAATATAGCTTGTCCTAAAGAATTCCACAAGTGTACATAGTTCTTGTTTTTGGAGTTTCCTACCCAATTTACTCAATCATATCCAAGTTCTTCATGAATAAAAACAACAAAAACAACACCTCCTAACCTGGTCATTGCAGAAACGTGTGAATGAGCCTGTGTGCCTGCTCGGTGGGGTGAAGAATTGTGAGGAGACCTGGGCAGTATTGCTGAGGCTCCTATGGGAGTAGCAATACACATGTAGAGCCTTTAAGGGATAAAACATGGGGAAACGTGTATGTATTGTAGAGATGTACCGTGTGTCTCTTTTTATTTTGCCTTAAGGTACATTTTATGAAGGAGTGAAAAACTTTTGTCTGCTGTGTGGAGTAGCATAGAAAAGACCTCTGTCTGATTACTGGGTCTTGTCTCCAGATCCTTTAAAGTGTTCATAAAAAAAAAAAAACTCAATAGCTAAAGTGTTGTAAATGCTAGGAAGCCAAGGACACAGTGAATTCCAGTAACCATAAAGTCAACAGCTGTGTGAAGTAATACCCAAAAATAACAACAAGCGCAAATAATAGACTTTAATGCAAGCAAGTAAATATATAAATCTATTAAAGCAGAACACCATGTAAAAGATTTTTTTTTTCAAATATGTAAAGTGAAAATGTACTGAACTGTGTGTCTGTTTTTTTTTAACACACTATTTATTGAAACCTGTCTCAGAAAACATCTTTCTTGTATGGTTTCCAAACATGGTAGACACTACACCCAATGGAAATTTAACCAGTACTGAATCTCCCCATCCACTTCCTATTATTAGAAGAACATCTGCATTTTTGCTGCTTTAATGAATTACACCAGGGGTCTGCAAACTTTCTAAACAAAAGGGCAGCCTACGGTCTTTCAGAATTGAAGGGGGGCAGGTCTGTAGCCAGTGGGTGTAGAACATGTCCCCACATAAATGGGAGTAGATAACATTTCAGGATTAGTGGAAGTATATAAATTACATAGTGCCTGTGGTCAGCAGGAGGTGGAATAGTGCCCAATAATTGGTATTAGTGGGAGGAAAAGTGCCCCTTCGCTGGTGTCAGTGGAAGGAATCATGCCCCATCATTGGTGCTGGTGGAAGGACTAGTACCTCTGTATTGGTGTCATCGTTGACACCAGCCTCATCGTTGGTGTTAGTGGAAGGAATGGTGCCTCATTGCTGGTGTCAGTGGAAGGAATGGTGCCTCATTGTTGGTGTCGGTAGGAGGAATGGTGCCTCATTGTTGGTGTCAGTGGAAGGAATGGTGCCTCATTGTTGGTGTCGGTAGGAGGAATGGTGCCTCATTGTTGGTGTCAGTAGGAGGAATGGTGCCTCATTGCTGATGTCAGTGGAAGGAATGGTGCCTCATTGTTGGTGTCGGTAGGAGGAATGGTGCCTGATTGTTGGTGTCAGTAGGAGGAATGGTGCCTCATTGCTGATGTCAGTGGAAGGAATGGTGCCTCATTGTTGGTGTCGGTAGGAGGAATGGTGCCTCATTGTTGGTGTCAGTAGGAGGAATGGTGCCTCATTGCTGATGTCAGTGGAAGGAATGGTGCCTCATTGTCCGTGCCAGTGAAAGGAATGGTGCCTCATTGTTGGTGCCAGTGGAATGAATGGTGCCTCGTTGTTGGTGTCAGTAGGAGGAATGGTGCCTCATTGTTGGTGTCAGTAGGAGGAATGGTGCCTCATTGTTGGTGTCAGTAGGAGGAATGATGCCTCATTGTTGGTGTCAGTAGGAGGAATGGTGCCTCATTGCTGATGTCAGTGGAAGGAATGGTGCCTCATTGTTGATGTCAGTGGAAGGTATGGTGCCTCATTGTTGGTGTCAGTAGGAGGAATGGTGCCTCATTGTTGGTGTCAGTAGGAGGAATGGTGCCTCATTGTTGGTGTCAGTGGAAGGAATGGTGCCTCATTGTTGGTGTCAGTGGAAGGAATAGTGCCTCATTGTTGGTGTCGGTAGGAGGAATGGTGCCTCATTGTTGGTGTCAGTAGGAGGAATGGTGCCTCATTGTTGGTGTCAGTAGGAGGAATGGTGCCTCATTGTTGGTGTCAGTAGGAGGAATGGTGCCTCATTGTTGGTGTCAGTAGGAGGAATGGTGCCTCATTGTTGATATCAGTGGAAGGAATGGTGCCTCATTGCTGATGTCAGTGGAAGAAATAGAATCCATTTATCTGTGGGAATGTGTCAATGGGAGGAATAGTGTCCCGTGTCAATGGGAGGAATAGTGCCTGAAGTGCCAGATAAAGGCCAGCAAATGGCAACATCCAGCCCATGTGCTGCAGTTTGGAGACCACTGAAATAAACATTGTATTTCAGTTTGAGGATGGTGCTAACCAAATTCCTCTACTGTCAGATGGAGTAAACTAGGTAGATGTTGGATTTTTGGGCTTTGATTAATCTTTTTTTATAGTTAGTTTACATGCACTTAACTGGATTGGATAAATCCAAAATTCAGAAACAAATACGTAGGGAGTAATGATATATACACGTCAGATTTTTGCTTTTAGGTGTGCAGTAGTGAAGACAGTAATATGTCATAACATGTTGTGTATGTGCCAGGAAATTAAGCATATTTTCAACATTGTCTTGCTTCAATTGACACCGGGTAGCCATTACGTCAATGTCATTGCAACCTTTTTCCCATCTATAATGCCAAGTGTATCTTAAAGTGACACTAAAGGTTGTTTTTTCTTTTTTTTTATATAAATAACAAACATGTCATACTTACCTCCACTGTGCAGCTCGTTTGGCACAGGGTGGGCCCGATCCTCGACTTCTGGGGTCCCTCGGGGGCTCTCGCGGCTCCTCCCCACAGCAGATAACCCCCTAGGAGAAGCGCTCTCCCGGGGGGGTTACCTTGCGAGCGCGCTCCCGAGTCCAGCATTCGGCGTCCATAGAGGCAAAATGAAAAATTCGGCCCCGCCCCACGGCGCTCGCGTCATTGGATTTGATTGACAGCAGCGGGAGCCAATAGCTGCGCTGCTATCAATCTGTCCATTAAACAGCTGAGAACCCCAAGCAGAGAGGCAGCGCGGTCCGGGGTCAGGTAAGTAAAACGGGGGGGGCTGGGGGCCGGTCACTGCCAGGTGTTTTTTCACCTTATTGCATAGGATGCATTAAGGTGAAAGAACACGAGCCTTTACAACCCCTTTAAGCCAAAACTTTTTTTATTGAGTTTTGGTTTTAGTGGTGAGAAGATGGAGCACCTGCTGGGTTTTTATTGCTGTTTGCATGCCTATTAGGCTTCTTCCACAGACAGACTCTGAAAAGCTATCCATAGTGCATCACTTGTCAGATTGTGGGTTATGCAGCGTACAGACGGGCGGACTTTTTGACCGGACTGGTCCGGTGGACCGAGTCCGGCACACAATCCGACCGTGTGTGGGCTTCATCGGACCTTCAGTGGACTTTTCCAGTCGAAAATCTGACGGCCTTTAGATTTGGAACATGCTTCAAATCTTTACGTCGTAACTCCGCCGGACCCAGAAATCCGATCGTCTGTATACTAGTCCGACGGACAAAAACCCACGCTAGGGCAGCTATTGGCTACTGGCTATCAACTTCTTTATTTTAGTCCGTTGAAAGTCCGGTTGAAAAGTCTGCCCGTGTGTACGCGGCTTTAGAGTTCATTTACAGGCAATCAGGAGCTAATACCATCACCTCCTGGTTTGCCTTTTTTTTTTTTTTTTTTATCCCAAGGGGGATTTTACATTGAAATACCATTCCACAACTGCCATAGCCATGTTCAGCACACAGTTGTGGCACGGTCACATTGCATTTAAAGTGATTGTAAACCTCAGGCATGAAATATGAATAAAGCATATCCCTCTATAGTGTGTACTTGTCTCAATTAACCGCTTGCTGTCCGCCCCATAGCAGTTTTACTGCTACAGGGTGGCAGCTGTGTGCCAGATCACGTATATATACATGAGCCTGCACTTCCGCCAGCAGGGGGCATGCGGGCATCGCCGATGGGCCGCTTCTGCTGTACAAAAATTCACAGCAGAAGCTAATCTTGATGTCACGTGATGTCCTCTGACAACCGCCGATCATTGATAAACTACACAGAACGGGGATCTGCCTATGTAAACAAGGCACATCTCTATTCTGACAGGAGGTAAGGGATGGATTCTGTGTTCCTGCAAAGCAGGGACTAGAATCTATCTTTTCCCCTAGTAAAAACAGCATGCATAGTAAACACAAACACTGGTTAGGCACACACTTAACCCTTTGATCACCCTAAATGTTTAGCCCCTTCCCAGCCAGTGTCATTAGTACAGTGATAGTGCATATTTTTAGCACTGATCACTATATAAGTATCACTGGTTCCCGCAAAGTGTCAAAAATGTCAGTTAGTGTCCGACTTCCCGCCGCAATATTGCAGTCCCACTATAATGCCGCGTACACACGATCGGAAATTCGGCCAGCAAAAGACCCATGAGAGCTTTTGGTAGTAAAATGCGGCCGTGTGTATGCTCCATCAGGCTTTTGCTGTCCGAATTCCCGCCAGCAAAAGATTGAGAGCAGGTTTTCAATTTTTCGGTCGGAAAAAGTTTCGATCGAAAATTCCTACCGTCCGTACCAATTCTGACGCGCAAATTTCCTACGCATGCTCAGAAACAATTGGACGCATGCTCAGAAGCATTGAACTTCATTTTATTGGCTCGTCGTAGTGTTGTATGTCATCGCACTCTTGATGGTCGAAAGTTCAGCGGACTTTTGTGTGACCGTGTGTATGCAAGCCAAGCTTGAGTGGAATTCCGTCGGAAAAACCATCCAAGATTTTTCCAACGGAAAATCCGCTCGTGTGTACAGGGCATTAGTCTCTAATCGCCTCCTTTACTAGTATAAGAAAATAAATACCAATTCCATATATACAGTATGTCCCGTAGTTTGTAGACGCTGTAGTGTCCGCGTAAACCATGTACGTTTATTGGGATTTTTTTTTTTTACCAAAAATATGTAGCAGAATACGTATTGGCCTAAATTTATGAAGAAATTCAATTACTTAAACATTTTTATTGGGTATGTTTTATAGCAGAAAGTCAAAAATATATTTTTTTTTTTCAAAATTGTTGTTTTTTGTTTCTAGGGAAAAAATAAAAAACGCAGTGGGGATCAAATATCATCAGTTTTTTTTTGGATGCTCTGTCAATATCAAGTCTGCGTTTCAGACATATTCAATGCCCACCGGCAATTCTTCCCTTTGTGCTATTGATCTGCATTTTTAATGTTGCTTCAATGAAACGTTGAAAATCGTCTTTACCATTCGACTATATGTAAGTTAATCATTATAACAATCAAACACCTAATTATGTATGTTATGATGGTAATATTTTTTCACTTTAAAATAATGATCCAATATTTGAATTGCGTCTTAGATGAATTCCTCCTTCTGTTACAGCCCTGAAGAAGGACTACACCGCATCCCGAAACACATTGGAGGTCTTTCCAAAAAATCCTATATTTATGGAGATAGTAATGAATTGTACTGTAACAAATCAGCGCATCAATGTTTCATTTTATTTTAATTATGTCTAAATAACATTGTTGTTATTTTACTATTCTTGCACACTTCTTAGAATATCATTGGCTGCCTTAAAAGTCCTCTTAGGGGAACCCTTCCTTTCCAATATCACCAAAAGAAAACTCTATTTGTGGGGAAAAAAAATGACATTAATTTTATTTGGGTACAGGGTCGCATGACTGCACAATTTTCAGTTAAAATAACGCAATGCCACATCAACAAAAATGGCCTGGTCATGAAGGGGGTTGAATCTTTCGGAGGTCAAGTGGTTAATTAAAGCACTAAGTGTCATTTCTGTCTGCTGCCTCCTTCCTCTGCTATCCGCATGAATTACGTCTGACAAGTTTTCCTGACACCAAGAGATAAAAGGTGACAGGGGAGGGACCTCCAGCTGATTGACAGCCTCAGCTCTGTTTCTGTGTGCTGTGTGAAGGGGGGGGGGGGTGTCACTTCTCTCCAATCAGCTCTCAGAGCTCTCCTCCCTGAGCTCTCTCTGCCCTCTATTTTCTGAACTCTCAGACAAGCTTTTAAATTCAGCTCTTTGAAGGGATGTAGAGAAGAGAAGACTGCAGATAGACAGATACAACTTACAGTGCCTTGAAAAAGTATTCACACCCCTAGAAATTTTCCACACTTTGTCATGTTACAACCAAAAAAACATAAATGTATTTTATTGGAATTTTATGTGATAGACCAAAGTGGCACATAATTGTGAAGTCGAAGGAAAATAATAAATGGTTTTCATCATTTTTTACAAATAAATAAATTCATAATTATATATATATAAATAAAGTGTGGTGTACATTTGTATTCAGCCCCCCTGAGATAATACTTTGTAGAACCACCTTTCACTACAATTAGAGCTGCAAGTCTTTTTGGGGATGTCTCTACCAGCTTTGCACATCTAGAGAGGGACATTTTTGCCCATTCTTCTTTGCAAAATATCTCAAGCTCTGTCAGATTGGATGGAGAGCGTCTGTGAACAGCAATTTTCAAGTCTTGCCACAGATTCTCAATTGGATTTAGGTCTGGACTTTGACTGGGCCATTCTAGCACATTAATATGCTTTGATCTAAACCATTCCATTGTAGCTCTGACTGTATGTTTAGGGTCGTTGTCCTGCTGGAAGTGAACCTCCGCCCCAGTCTCAAGTCTTTTGCAGACTCTAACAGGTTTTCTTCTAAGAATACCCTATAATTGGCTTCATCCATCTTCACATCAACTCTGACCAGTTTCCCTGTCCCTGCTGAAGAAAAGCATCCCCCCCACAACATGATTCTGCCACCACCATGTTTCACGGTGGGGATGGTGTGTTCAGGGTGATGTTCAAGCTTGGGATTTTTTTTTATAACCTAACGCTGCTTTAAACTTCTCCACAACTTTCTCCCTGACCTGTCTGGTGTGTTCCTTGGCCTTCATGATGCTGTTTGTTCACTAAGGTTCTCCAACAAACCTCTGAAGGCTTTACAGAACTGCTGTATTCATACCGAGATTAAATTACACACAGGTGGACTTTATTTACTAATTAGGTGACTTCTGAAGGCAATTGGTTCCACTAGATTTTAGTTAGGGGTATCAGAATAAAGGGGGTTGAACACAAATGCACCACCACACTTTTCAGATATTTATTTGTAAAAACGTTTGAAACCCATTTATCATTTTCCTTCCACTTCACAATTATGTGCCACTTTGTGTTGGTCTATCACATAAAATCCCAATAAAATACATTTACGTTTTTGGTTGTAAAGTATAAGCCTGGAACTGAAAGCGCAGCATAGGTGGAGGGTCTGCATGACTGGGTTGCTGGGCAGGCTACAGTCAGGCAGTTAAGCGGTTCAGTTTGAAATGTGGGTAGGTTTACCTGATTGGATGACATAAGAGGGTAGGGTGTGGCTGGAGTGTGGCACCAGTGATCTAGCAGAAGGGGGGAGTTGCTGTAGGTCAGTGGGAGCCAGAGCATCGAAAAAGACACTTGCCCACCCTCCTTCCCTTTAATTTTCTACAATTTTTACATGGGCCGTATTGTCTCGTGGTTGTTTCTTAAAGGGGCAATGGGTGCTGTAGAGGGCTATAGTTTGGGGGGTATTCTTTACACAGGGCATTTGGGTTCGGTTCTGTCATAGCAGTGGGTAGGGGTCTTAGGTTTTTGAAGGTGGACAGGGTCAAAAAACAGTAGGTGGAGTGTAATGGGTTGGGCCCATCTCGGTATGGGTGTACCTTCCCTACTCAGTGACGTCAATAAGGGGCTATCGGTCATTGGGCTGCATCAGGTGGTAAATTGGTATTAAATTGTCCCTGAGCTGGTGTAATTGTGGCTGGGGGCCGGGATAGGGATGTGGTGGTTGATACAGCCGATGCCATAGAGGAAAACGTGCCTTCATTAACCTAAGACTCAGGAAATAGTCAGATAGGTACATTATGGTTAAAAAAATTACGTTGGTTTATGCAGTATGGTTTAATATGTTATTTTGTGATTTATGGTTTTGTTAATAAAAAGGCTGCTTTGGTCATTTAAATCCAAAGTAAGTGCTTGTGTCTTTACTGGGGTAGTCGGGGGTATGAACTAGAGATGTAAGGTCACGGCAGCTGAAGCATCAGCAATAGCTCAGTCATGACAAAATGTGGAAAATTGCAAGGGGTGTGAATACTTTTTCAAGGCACTGTATGTAGGAGGATTTGTTTAATCTCTGTGTATCATCTGAGGATAGTCCCTTCACTGCGTATATGTAAGGGTTTACAACCACTTTAATGGTTGTAATGGGTGCCTGCCACCTGCATCATGCCCGGTAAAGACTAGTGCCATGCACCGCAAAGCAGCAGCGTCTGAACTGCCCCATTCAGCAATAAGGTAAACATACGTGGGCACCGTTGCCGTGGCCCTCTGCCCGGGAGATGCGCTCTCTCTGTTTGTCCCGTAATCTCTATCACTGGGACTGCATTTATTGGATAATCCAAAATATTGACTTGCCACTGAAACAGGAAGAGAGGGGAAATCTTCAAATGGTGACTCTTGTTACAGTGACAACTAACTAAGAGGGGATTTGCCTCACTTTGGAGAGATTTGCTCTAACTTTCTATTGTCCTGTGTGGGATAATCTCATTATAAACCCAGCATTGCATGTGTACCTCCTACCTGCTTCTCTTTGGGTAAAACCAGGCACGGTATGTCTGAATATGGGACCAGGGGAGGATCCGGGGGGGGGGGGGGCAATGGGGCAATTGCACCCCCCTTGAGAAATTTGTGGCAGGCAGGAGGGTGGATCAGTCAGCGGGGCCGGCGGCTGAGCCAGTGGATCAGTTAGTGGGGGCTGCGGATCAGTTAGCGGGCCGGCGGGAGAGCCGGTGTCTTGCCGAGAAAGTTCCCTCGGTGGATAAGGACCCCCCTGTACTGTGTAGGCGCAGCGCCTGCTCAGTACGAACTACTATCAGCCACCGAAGATAGCCGAAGCTCAAAATCTTCAATCAGCTGTACACGACGCCTGCGCCCTGGGTCCAGGTTCCTTCCCCACCATCCAAGTGGACCTAGAGGGGGAATAAAAAAGAGCCGAGCGATGCGAGGCCGTGCCCGAAGCATGGCGAGCGAAGCGAGCCCGCGAGGGGCCCTCTTACAGGCGCCGTGTACAGCTGATTTTCACCTATTCACCTTCGGCAATTTCCGCCGGATCCTACTGCGCAGGAGGGGGGTCCTTATCCGCCGAGCGGAACTTTCTCGGCAGAACACTGGCGGATCAGTTAGCGGGCTGGCGGATGAGCGGCCGAACAGGCCAGTCGGCAGGTGAGTGGCGGGCGGGGGAACAGAGAGATGACATCATCTCTCACCGCCCGCCCTGCATCACCGCTCTCCTGCCCTCACTGTGCAGCTGCGGGCAGCAGAGAGATTAAATCATCTCTCTGCTGCCTGCCTTCAAGCTGGGACACAGCAAGTGAGAATCTGCACCGTGTAGCTGTAGCAGGCAAGTGACACAGCAAGTGACAAACTGCATTTGGTGGCAAGGTGACGTGGCAAGTGACACAGCAAGTGACAATCTGCAGCGTATGGCAGGTGACGTGGCAAGTGACAATCCCCACCTTGTAGCAGGCAAGTGACACAGCAAGTGACAATCCGCAATGTGTAGCAGGTGACGTGGCAAGTGACAATCCGCAATGTGTGGCAGGTGACGTCGCAAGTGACAATCCGCAATGCGTGACAGGTGACATGGCAAGTGACAATCCCCACCTTGTAGCAGGCAAGTGACACAGCAAGTGACAATCCGCAATGTGTAGCAGGTGACGTGGCAAGTGACAATCCGCAATGTGTGGCAGGTGACGTCGCAAGTGACAATCCGCAATGCGTGACAGGTGACATGGCAAGTGACAATCCGCAACGCGTGACAGGTGACATGGCAAGTGACAATCCGCAACGCGTGGCAGGTGACGTGGCAAGTGACAATCCGCAATGTGTGGCAGGTGACGTAGCAAGTGACAATCCGCAACGCGTGACAGGTGACATGGCAAGTGACAATCCGCAACGTGTGGCAGGTGACAATCTGCATCTGGTGGCAGGTGACAATCCGCAATGTGTGGCAGGTGATGTGGCAAGTGACAATCAGCATCTGGTGGCAGGCGACGCTGGCAAGTGACACATTCAGCGCTCCCACTGATTCTGCATTAGGGTGAGTTGAACTATTTTATTTTATATCCCAATGTAATGATAGAAATAGTGTGCTAAAATCTTCCTGACACCTTAACAACCATGGTGCCATGATGATTGAAGAGCCAACACCAGCCATTTCCACGATAAATTTCCTGCAAAAAACCTTAATTTCTGGCAGTGCCCCTCCCAAGACTAGACTATGGATCCGCCCCTGTGTGGGACACAATCTGAATTCAGTACACAGGTTAATGGGGAATAGTCATTTATAATTAGATTGCTCACCTCTTTTTCTCCACATATATGGCTGACTGTGGACGCGGAAGCTGGACTGGCGGAGGGTCCTAGGACAGAGACCACACCTTTCGGTAGAATTTGACACACTGTAAGAAAAAACAAAATATAGGAAGATAAGACTAATAGTAAGACAGAGACCTGTGGGCATGGTTGGGGCAGATTTAAAAAGTTTAGGTGTTACATAATTAGTCAGGTTGAAAAAATGAGTAAATAATAGAAAAAAATAAAAATAAATAGAAAACATCCATATATAGAACAGAGCTTTTTTTGAGCCGGTATTTGGCAGAACAGAGTTCCATCACCTCCGGCACTGGCCCTGTGCTTTCCGTTACCTACTTTCTATGTCTACAATTGTCAGCGCTTCTGTTCAGGCGGCTCCACAGAATCCTCATTGCCCTCCCTTCCCCCTCTATCTCCTTCTAGCACTCCGCAGTGCTCTCGCTCTATTGCTGGCTGCAGAAAGAGCTCTGTGGTGGAGGTGAAGGCAGACCATCAATACTCTTCTGACAAGTGTGGGCGAGGAGGGAGCTTGCTGACCAGTCTCCGAGATCCGGCCAGGAGGGATGTAACCTCCAGTAGTTTGTACCAAAGGATGTTTATGGGGAGGTGGGCTGGCAAGATTTTTTGGGATTTTAGGAAGGTGTGATGGTGGCAGTGTGTCAAGTTGTTAGGGGGCAGGGAGGTGCGGAATTGGGGTGAGTGTGCAGCAGTGTGGTAGTCACTGGGTCTGCGTGTCTGTCTGCAGTTAGTATCAGTTGCTACCTCTATGCATTACCACTACCCAATGGCTGTGCAGTGATACAGCATTGAAATAGGGCTCAATCACACCCCATAAACTTCATACTATCTCCATTCCTCTCTCTGAACATACTACCTGCTGTCATACACTTCTCTCCTGAACATTCTGTTGCACTCCTGAATCCGGCACTCTGTATATAGCACACTCCGGAACCGGAACCCTGCCCTCTGTATATCGTGCACTCCTGAAATCTGCATTCTGTACATAGCAGTCTCTTGAACTCTGCACCCTGTACATAGCGCACTCCTGAACTCTGCGCTCCGTACGTAGCCTACTCCTGAACTCTGAAGTCTGTATGTAGCATACTCTGAAACCCTGCACCCTGTACATAGCGCACTCCTGAACTCTGCATTCCGTACATATCACACTCCTGAACTCTGCATTCCGTACATAGCACACTCCTGAACTCTGCATTCTGTACATAGCACACTCCTGAGCTCTGAAGTCTGTATGTAGCACACTCATAAACTCTGCACCCTGTACATAGCGCACTCCTGAACTCTGCACTCTGTACATAGCACACTCCTGAACTCTGCACTCTGTACATAGCACACTCCTGAACTCTGCATTCCGTACATAGCACACTCCTGAACTCTGCACTCTGTACATAGCACACTCCCGAACTCTGCACTCTGTACATAGCACACTCCTGAACTCTGAAATCTCTATGTAGCATACTCCTGAACTCTGCACCCTGTACGTCAGGGGTAGGCAACCTCGGCACTCCAGCTGTGGTGAAACTACAAATCCCATCATGCCTCTGAGATTCTGGTTAAATTTTTTTTCTATAGCGTAGATGTAAACCCTAATAACATGATTTTTAGTTTGCTAAAGCACTGTGCATCGTAAACGGCTGCCATGTTTTTGTTTTTTTTTACAATATATTTTTATCAAGTCTGGAGTATACAGGATCTGGAGCAGCTATGCATGATAACTAATCAGCTTCTATCTTCAGCCTGTTCATTTAAGAAAATGAAAGATAGAATCTGACTGGTTGACAAGTACAGCTGCTCCAGATTTTGGCTGCTCCAGGTTTTTTTTTATAAATTCCTTTCATTGTTTTTACCTTTTCTGCATCTTAGTGTTGCCGATCTCCTGCAGCCTCTTTCAGTCACTTTCTGTTGACATGCATTGGCTCTGACATTGGCTGCACATCATTGCTCTGTTCTGGCTTCCTGATACTGAAAACAGAGGACCATGCTCATGCAATGTGTGTTGGCACAATCACCTACAGCCTTAATGGGGGGTGCGTGTAACAGCGTGACAACAGAGGAGAACAACTGGGAGACAGTTGTCACCCCATAACAGAAAGTGTCTAAATGGCATGATTATCAGGTATTAAAAAGAAAACTACATATTTAACAAGATTGCAAACTAGTTTTGAAATGACAATAATGCCCCGTACACACGGTCGGACATTGATCGGACATTCCAACAACAAAATCCTAGGATTTTTTCCCACGGATGTTGGCTCAAACTTCTCTTGCATACACACGGTCACACAAAGTTGTCGGAAAATCCGATCATTCTGAACGCGGTGACGTAAAACACGTACGTCAGGACTATAAACGGGGCAGTAGCCAATAGCTTTCATCTCTTTATTTATTCTGAGCATGCGTGGCACTTTGTGTGTCGGATTTGTGTACACACGATCGGAAATTCCGACAACGGATTTTGTTGTCGGAAAATTTTATAGCCTGCTCTCAAACTTTGTGTGTCGGAAAATCCGATGGAAAATGTGTGATGGAGCCTACACACGGTCGGATTGTCTGACAACAAGGTCCTATCACACATTTTCCGTCGGAAAATACGACCGTGTGTACAGGGCATAACACGTTAAAGCTTATTTGAGAATGTGGTGGTTGGATTTAGAGCTTCCTAATTGCAGTCTATTGAAAAAGCAAAAATCAGACTGGTTGCCAATGGTAACAATCCTTTTTTATTGGTTGCAGTTGTTATAAGGGCCTCAACGGGCTTTTGTTTGCTTCAAACAGGTTCAGCATTCTCATACAAGTCTATAGAAATGCAAAACCCACTTGAAGGTCAAATGCAGGTCAAAAAGTCAACTGCAGGTCAGGTGTACCCGTCAATCTGAAGGATCTCAGAAGCTTCTCAAAATGATGTTAAATTGATGCCATTACACAAGTCTAAAGTCCATCAGCACAGTCCTAGTCCTGAGGCTAGTTAAACACTTTACTATGGTGTACCACAACCATTGGTACATAGTTACACTTTGCCATCTTTGCCCTGGGCACTGGATATTATTATTATACACGATTTATATAGCGCCAACAGTTTACGCAGCGCTTTACAATGTAGAGGGTGGACAGCACAACTACAGTACAGTTCAATACAGAAGGGACTGTTCATAGAGCTTACATTCTAAAGGGAGGAGGTGGTGGCACAAAGGGTAATCGATGCAGGGAATGATTTGATGGGGGGTGGCTCGGGGACAGTTGTTAGGTGGGTGTGGGACAGGCTTCCCTGAATAAGTGAGTTTTCAGGGATCTCCTAAAGGTGGACAGGTTAGGGGCTGATCGAATATACCGGGGTAGGGAATTCCAGAGGATGGGAGAGGCTCTGGAGAAGTCCTGAAGGTGAGCATGAGAGGAGGTAACAAGGGGGCTAGAGAGCAGGAGGTCCTGGGAGGAGCTGAGGGGACGATTTAGGATAAGATCTTATTCCAGCGCTGGTTATAACATACCAAGCCTCTGGAAAATAAATGGTGAGAAAAAAGCAATAGCAGGCTTAAATAATCATTTTTTGCCAATCAGTTTTTTCATGGAGTGGCAGGGCACTGTTCTTTGTCTACATATTTTGTGCTGAAAGACATCCCTCTGTTTCATCTCAGAAGGTTGGGAGGTTCCAGAAGGTTTCAGAAAATTGCTAAATGCATCTCCAATAGAAAGTCTACACTTTGCGAGCTAAATCAGTATGGTTCCTCAGAGATGTCATTAACTTTGAATGAATCTCATAAACGGTCGATTGTAAGCATACAAAATGGCTGCCTTTGCGGTGCAAAAATCACTGGAATATTGCTGGCATCCTTCTATCATTACCCGCCACGGCGTTGCAGTGCCCCATAAAAGTCAATACACTTCACAGGCTTGACTAAACGTCAATGATTCATTCAGCATATGTATATAAACGCAGACATCTCTAGTGAAAGGTCTCCGTCCAGGCGATAATGTCTGTCTGTCGATTTTATTCACCTCATTAATTTCCCCTCAGTTTATGGCTCGTTTTTCTTCGTAGATTGCCGTGCATTCATTTCGCATCAGTTTTCAGGGCTGAGTCGTGTGTGTCTTTCGCTTGCAATGTAAAGCGATCGGCTCTTGATTAAACGCCGGGTTCTAGGTCACATTTGGTAATTAGGTCCTAGGCATTCTATCCTTGTTTCACCCATCTCAGGCGCCTCATGTAACGCTTCAGTAACACACGGGATATTGCCAGCGCATCCGAGACCACATCGCACTCATTAAGGCACAATGAAGAATACTGAATCATGTTTATGAAAATAACAGACAAAGGAAGGTTATTCCAAGACCCATAGGCCCGCTTAATATGGTAGTGAAAAGTGCAATGGCGGTTTGCAAAATAGCGTTAGTGGCAGCAAACAGATCGGTAAGAACGGAAGTTTGATTGTTTGATTAAAACGGTTGCACTTTCCACATATGCATTTACCTTGTACTACCGTGCTAACTAATCCTGCAGATTTATCTCAAGTTCTATAGCTGCAAATGTACGCATTTTTTTTTTAACATGGAGAAGATATAGCAGTATAAAAAATATAAATTTATTGAAAAATACAATATCTAAAAAACAATGACAATTGTAACATATAGCATCTATGATTATTGTGCAGTGAGCCCTTATATGTCTACGCGTTTCACCATTAAGCTTCCTCAGGACACGGCCAAGGTTCACAGATGAGACAGAGAAGGGAATATGCACCGTGTGCAGTGTATTGCTGTCTCCCAGGGGCATGCTGGATTATTTGTATCCTGAATATGCAGCGATGGGATTGTATTGAGCCTTCAGCATTGCTAATACTAAATCCAGGATCTAAGTGATACATCCGGTGTTGGCCCTCCTCCCTCTAATGGCTGCTCCCTTAATTAGGAATATTGTTTACATGCCCCTGCTGAGATATTTAGCTATATCTAATATACTTTCTTACTGCTGATTGAACTTTCTCATGCTAACGTGACTTGCATGATTTTGCATTCCAATTTAGGATAGAGAGACATATTCCCTTCTCTGTCTCATCTGTGAACCTTGGCTGTGTCCTGAGGAAGCCTAACGGTGAAACGCGTAGACATACAAGGGCTCACTGCACAATAATCATAGATGCTATATGTTACAATTGTCATTGTTTTTTAGATATTGTATTTTTCAATAATTTAATATTTTTTATACTGCTATATCTTCTCCACTTTTTCTTAGCCTAAAAAGTCCGCCTCCCTGGTAATACTCAGTACTACCTTATTTTGTATCCTCAATGATTTATGGACGTGGCTTATTTTTGGTGCACTTTCCTCTTTTTTTGTGTTTTTTTAACATGATTCCAGCTAGTATAAAATCAATGTTAATATTCTGCGTTACAAATCCCAATAAAGGACAAAAATAAATATGAGCTGCATGCTTGACAAGTGTTTAGTTAAAAAGAAAATAGCCCCAATACATTTGGGCCAGATTCAGACCTTAGAGGTACAGTATGTAATGCAAAAATAGTTTTTTCTAGATTTGGATAGCATGGGGGGGAATTTGAAGTCTTACTTGGTTTTAACTGCTATCTAGGGGTCATTGGCTCCTGCTGCTGTCAGTGAGGGGGAGGGGGGTATAGCCGAGTTGCGGTTTGTGTGTCTATGGACACACGAATGCCCACTTGCTATGGGAGCGTTGGTGGAGGGGAGGAGCCAGGAGCGTCAGCGGGGGACCCGAGAAGAGGAGAAACGGGGCTGTTCTGTGCAATACCAATGCACAGAGCAGGTAAGTATGACATCATAATATAAACAGTGCAGCGCACAATAAGTGCATAATGGAAACATTTGATAGAGTCCACAGCCAGAGACGGCTTAAAAAGTTCAAATCCTGGTGTTAGGGATCCAAGAGTACAGGAACACCGATTCAGCCAGTAAATGAGCCCACCACCAGCAAATTGATTGCTTTGCTCACCTCAAGATGTTGACCCCTGTAGCCACAGAAGGTCAATAATCGCCTTTTTCCCACTGAACTGGGGAATAGATGTAAGTAGATGTAAACTGGTCTCAGCGGATAAGAAGATCACCGTCATCCAAATACAATAAAGGTACAAAGGTAAGTCGGTAATTAATGGGCATATAGTTGTGCCCAGGGGCGTCGCTAGGGGGTGGCTTTTGGGGCGTTAGCCTGAATCTGTGGCCAATAGCCCCGAGTCTCTGCAGGGGTCCCCAAGGGGAGGGGAGGCTCTCTGGGGACCCTTATGTAAGTGGGGGGCTCTCTGGAGACCCTAATGTTAGGGGGGCTCTCTGGGAACCCTGTTGTAAGTGGGGGGCCCTCTGGGTACCCTGATGAAAGGGGGAGGCTCTCTGAGGACTCTGATGTAAGGAGGAGGCTCTCTGGGGAACCTGATATAAGGGGGGCTCTCTGGGGACCCTGATGTAAGGGGGCTCTCTGGGGACCCTGATGTAAGTGGGGGGCTCTCTGTGGATATATATACACACACACGTATATTACTGTATATACATGTGTATGCTCGCCCAAGCATATGACTTTCTTTACTTTCTTTACTTTCTTTACTACACTGCTATGGGCTCTAGCCCCAGATCTTTTATAGACCTAGCAACGCCCCTGGTTGTGCCACATCCAATGTTACAAAAAATGAAACAAAATCCCCTGGTGGCAGACTTTTAAGGCACAAAAGTTATGAAAAATATTCTAATACGAAAAAGTATTTATTGAAATATAAAAAATAAAAAACATGTACTAAAAAGCACATAACAATGTGTTGAAGTGAATTTTACAGTGTTGACATCCAAAACAGAATACAATGTTTTATTCACTTCAACACATTGTTATGTGCTTTTTAGTACATGTTTTGTATTTTTCATATTTCAATAAATACTTTTTCATATTAGAATATTTTTTATAACTTTTGTCCCTTAAAAGTCCACCACCAGGGGATTTTGTTTCATTTTTTCCAAATACAATAAAGGGCATAAAAAATAATCGAAGTGCTCTCTGTATGGTAATGAAACTAGCACTTTAATAGAATAAAACTTAAGATCCTTCGTCTTGTTCACCGCATACAGCATACACAGCCACCGAGCAGCTAACGAGATGGACGCGGTCTGAACGAATAGCAGCAGGTGACGTCAAACGTGGCTCCTCCTCCTATACGCATTACGCCCTATGGGACTTTATCAGCGGGGTGGAGCAACGGCATCACCCGACATCTAATATAGAGCAATCGTGAACAAGGTTACGGAAGTGCTCAAAAACTCTACGCGTGCGCATTCCGCACAATGCATCCAAAGGACGGAATGCAGGGACTGCGCGCACCTATGCAAAGGGGAAATAAAAATGTCCTCTCAAATGACATGAGGCGGGATCAGGGGTGTCAGCACAGCTGTGAACACCATCCTGTCACCAAAGTCATAGATGATAATAATTTGTTAAAAAAAAAAACCACGATAATAACACCCGCGGCTATCCATTACCAAAGCCTAAAGAATTGATCCTATTAATATTAAATAAAAAAGCCATGTGAATTTTATAACCCATTAACCACTTGCTTACTGGGCACTTAAACCCCCCTCCTGCCCAGACCAATTTTCAGCTTTCAGCGCTGACGCACTTTGAATGACAATTGCGCGGTCATACAACACTGTACTCAAATGAAATTTTTATCATTTTTTTCACACAAATAGAGCTTTCTTTTGATGGTATTTAATCACAGCTGGGATTTTTATTTTTTGCTAAACAAACAAAAAAAGCTGGAAAATTTAGGAAAAAAAAATCATGTTTCATAGTTTGTTATAAAATTTTGCAAACAGGTAATTTTTCTCCTTCATTGATATGCGCTGATGAGGCTGCACTGGTGGGCACTGATAGGCACAGATAAGGCGGCACTGATAGGGACAGATAAAGCGGTACTGATGGGCACAGATAAGGCGGCACTCATGGCCATTGGATAAGATGGCACTGATGGGTGGCACTGATGGGCAATGAAAAGTACCACTGATAGGTGGCACTGATGGGCACTGATGGGCGGCACTGATGGGCACTGATAGGTAGCACTGATGTGCAGCACTGTTGATGAGGCACTGAATATGGACAATGATAGATGCCACTGTGGGCACTGATAGGTGGCACTGTAGGCACTGATGGGTGGCACTGATGATTGGCACTGATGGCTGGTGCTGGTGGGCACTGGTAGGCGGCACTCTTGTCTCCTGCTAGGTGGCAGTGGCAGGTGGCACAGGTGGGCACCGAGGAGTTGGTGGCAGCTCTCCATGATCAGTGTCCCTCTCACAGCCGCCGGTGATCGGCTTTTTTTTTTCTCCCCACGCGCTGTCAGCGCGAGGAGAAAAAAATAGCCGATTACCGGCTCTGTTTACATCACATGATCAGCTGTCATTGGCTGACAGGTGATCACGCAGTAAGGGGTCAGGATCGATCCCTTACTCTGATCTGTGATCCAGCGAGTCTCATAGAATCGCTGATCACAGAGCGTGCAGCGCGCACCCTGCAGGAGGCGCGCAGGCCATCAGGCACGCGAGGGAACGTCAATAGACATACTCCTGGCAAAGCAGGTCCGCGCTGTAGCCGTCATTCGGCTATAGCGTGGATCTGAAGAAGTTAAAACTAAGAATAAAAAGTAAATCAAAGGATTTCTTTAATAAACTACCTATCCGAAATAAAACAATTGAGATCAAACTCAATGTTTAATCCGAAAAGAACAAGTACTTTGCTTTCAAAAATCCAGAAAAATTCTCTCTTACTTAATCGTCTAATAAAAGGGCTCACTGCCACATTCATGGTAAATTGGGTAAAAATTATCGGGAAGAGAACTCTTTAATCCCCGCCATCATCTACCCATTGACCTACAACTGATTGAGTCAGTCCAGCACGATCTCCAACACTAAAGTAGTAAGAAGCAGGGGTGGCTCGGAGGCTCTGAATGTCCTTTATCCAGCATATGTCAGGCTCAAGCTGCACATTCATCACAGGCAGAAATAAAAAGGGGTGTCTACAGTTAGGGTGAGTGATAACATGTGACATGGTTTATATACAGTATGGTTAACATTATGACATTTACTGTATTCAGATAATGCATTGCTAGTTCTTATGCCCCGTACACACAATCAGACTTTCCGACAACAAAACCGTGGATTTTTGTTCGAAGGTTGTTGGCTCCAACTTGTCTTGCATACACACGGTCACACAAATGTTGGCCAACAATTACGAACGTGGGAACGTGGTGACGTACAAGACGTACAACGAGCCGCTAAAAAGGAAGTTCAATAGTCATGTGATATCTCCATTACGAACGCTAGTTTTACAAGACCGAGCGCTTCCGGCTCATACTTGATTCCGAGCATGCGTGTTTGTACTTTGGACTTTTGTGCAACGGACTTGTGTACACACGATCGGAAAGTCCGACAACAAAAATGTGTTGGCGGAAAATTTGAGAACCTGCTAGCCAACATTTGTTGGCGGAAAGTCCGACAACAAATGTTCGATGGAGCATACACACGGTCGGACTTTCCGCTAACAACCTCACATTCAACATTTCTTGTCAGAAATTCCGATTGTGTGTACGCGGCATAATTGTTTATGTGTCAAAATCAGAAGATCCTTTTATGGTATTGCTCTCTACTTCTGTCCCCATATCGGAGTTAAGAGATTAATATGATGACATCACTACCAGTATTTTGCAAAAAAAATGGACATTATGGGAGAAATACAGACTCAGCCTTTTTTCACTAATTTGAATTTAAAAATGCTATTTATCACAGCACGCAGCCGGAGCACCTGTAACCCAGAAATCTGTATAATACTTAAGAGATTATCATAAAATCAATTTGACAAGGTAGTCTTTCACAATTTCTATTCCTGGTCTCATGCATCAGCAATTTAGACTGGCAGCACATTTCCTATCATATATGCATGTATAATATATGTGAAATTAAAGTACGTTGATTTCATAGTCTCGTCAGCTGCAGAATGAGTCTAACACGGTCCCTTATATTTAAAAAGAAACTCTACTTTCCATAACAGGACTCCTATACATTCCAAAATAACTTTACTGTAAACCATATGCATATTAATGGAATTTTATTCAATTTCAAGCTAAACTCTAGGAAAACTGTTTACAATATATAAATATACACTATATCATCAAAAGTATTGGGACACCTGCCTTTACTCGCATATGAACTTTAATGGCATCCCAGTCTTAGTCTATAGGGTTCAATACTGAGTTGGCCCACCCTTTCCAGCTATAACAGCTTCAACTCTTCTGGGAAGGCTGTCCACAAGGTTTAGGAGTGTGTCTATGGGAATGTTTGACCATTCTTCCAGAAATGCATTTTTGAGGTAAGGCACTGATGTGGATGAAAAGGCCTGGCTCATAGTCTCCACTCTAATTAATCCCAAAGGTGTTCTGTCGAGTTAAGGTGAGGACTTTGTGCAGGCCAGTCAAGTTCCTCCACCCCAAACTCGCTCATCCATGTCTTTATGGACCTTGCTTAGTGCACAGGTCCAAATTATTTGGTGGAGGGGGGGGGTTATGGTGTGGGGTTTTTTTTTCCAGGGGTTGGGCTTGGCCCCTTAGCTTTAGTGAAGGAAACTCCTAATGCGTCAGCATACCAAGACATTTTTGACAATTAAATGCTTCCAACTTTGTGGGAACTATTTGGGGATGGCCCCTTCTTGTTCCAACATGACTGCCACCAGTGCACAAAGCAAGGTCCATAAAGACATGGATGAGCGAGTTTGGGGTGGAGGAACTTGACTGGCCTGCACAGAGTCCTGACCTTAACCTGAAGTAACACCTTTGGGATGAGTTAGAGCGGAGACTGCCTTCTCGTCCACTTCAGTGCCTGACCTCACAAGCTTCTGGAAAAATGGTCAAACATTCCTGTAGACACACTCCTAAACCTTGTGGACAGCCTTGCCAAAAGAATTGAAGCTGTTATAGCTGCAGAGGGTGGGCCAATTCAATATTGAACCCTATGGACTAAGACTCTGATGCCATTAAAGTTCGTGTGCGTGTAAAGGCATTCGCCCAATACTTTTGATAATATAGTGTACTATACTGTATATGCATGCTGTTTTCCTCGCAAAGATTTATAATTTAGTCCATCCAGTCCTGAGAGCTACAGATCTGCTATTTAAGCTCCCATTTTTTTTCTATACCAGTCCAGTAGGAATCCTACATTGAACTACTGTGATGCAACTGCCATAGCTGCGTTTGGCGCAAGGTTGTAGCATGGTCCCATTGACTCCAGTGGATGAGATTAATAAACAGTGCCATCAGTCAAACTCAACATGCTGGTAAAGTTGTCCCATCGTGAAGCAAAGCATTTAAACCATGGCAATGAGATCGCACCCCTTCAACTGCTATGTAAATTTAGAGATAGATGGTTAAAAAGGTTGATCAACCCTTAGCCATCTACCTTTAATATTTTTTGAAACAGATTGTGTTTTTGTCATTACATAAACACAACCATATTCAAGTCAGACCAGCTAAATCAGACATCTTGGAATCGGCTATTTCCTGAGTGTATTCCTACATCAAATAATGCATATTTAATTATAATCACCTGCAAAAAATACGATCATCTGAGCAGGTAGGTAACCATATATTTTTATAACGATATCCCCAATTTTATGGACTTTAGGGGAATAAACTGGAGCTGCAGTTAAAAACAAATACCTGTATCCCAACCCCCTCACCCCCGTAAAATAGGATTACAGACCTCAGAGGAAGGCATGATCGACTTTAATTGCTGCGCCTTTCCCAAGGTCAGACAAGATTTATAGATTGCATTGTTCTTGGTGGTACTCTGAAAAGTCACCCATGTGCTCGGCCTGACCTTAAAAAAATACGCATGTGGCAAGCAGAATTTGGCCTTGCCAAGAATGGCCAATAAAGTCTATACCTGAGTTCTCTAATGCTATGCTAATGCTTTTACAATGTAATAGCAAGGACCTGGGGGGGTCCACATGTTTTACAATTCCACTTTAAATGGAATTAAAAAATATTTTTGGGGTCAGTTTTCTAACATTTGCTTTGTTACATGCAGGGCAAGACAACAGGTTCATAGTTACATAGTTACGTAGTAGGTGAGGTCGAAAAAAGACACATCAAGTCGAAGAAAGTCCATCAAGTCCAACCTACATGATAATGTATCCCTCTCCAGCAAGACATATTTCTCTCTTTTGCTCCCTTGCCATTCTGATCATTGTCTGCAAGCCAAGGAAACATACAAGTTGCAGCTTACAAAGGCCCATGGACAGAGCACAGGGAAAACTGAAAGTAATCCTTTCCCCAAAAACGATGGTGAAAATGTAAAAATGTCACCATTTTCGTGAAATGCGTTGGATTCATAGAGAAGGTGACATTGAGGTGGTTTTGGTGATTTTTAAAGCTCCACAATAGGCAGAAAAATAAAAATTATACATAGTATGGGGGCACCCTGCACACTGCAATGCCCCGTACACACGCCCGGACTTTCCGACAACAAAACCGTGGATTTTTGTTCGAAGGGTGTTGGCTCCAACTTGTCTTGCATACACACGATCACACAAATGTTGGCCAACAACGTAGTGAAGTACAAGACGTACGGCGATCCGATAAAAAGGATAGTGATGCGTGATTCCGAGCATGCGTGTTTGTACTTTGGACTTTTGTCCGACGGAATAGTGTACACACGATCGAAAAATCTGACAACAAACATTTGTTGGCGGAAAATTTGAGAACTTGCTAGCCAACATTTGTTGGCGGAAAGTCCAACAACAAATGTCCGATGGAGCATACACACAGTAGGACTTTCTGCCAACAAGCTTACATCCAGCATTTCCCATCGGAAAATTTGATCGTGTGTATGGGGCATAAGAGTTAAATGCTCGTGAATTCTAGGAGTAGAGGAATAATGGGCAATACATTATTCAATGCTTCCACAGGCTTTTGTAGGGGAGATGTGAGAGATTGGCTGCTTGGCTATTTGGTTTACAACTAAACATTTTAATACATAACAAAGAACTCCAAGAGCCAATCAGCCGTGCTGTAGTGCAAGGATGTTGCTAATAGGAGGAGAGAGCAGACTGACAGAGCGTAGAGCTCAATAATCTGCTGCCTCTCCCTTTATTGTCCAATCAGAGGCTGGGGGTAGAGCGACAACCGGTAAAAGTGAAACAGAAGCTGAGCGAGATAGGGGCCCCTCCCTTGCTAGATCTAATAGTTTATGCTGTAGTTCCTCAGGTGCTAACACCGGACATGCTGATAAGAGTAGAGAGCAGAGTGACAGAGATTAGCTCATTAGTCTGCTGCTGTTCATTCACTGTCTAGTGATAGTCGCATGACCGGATAGGCTGAAACACAAATAATTTGATGGTTAAAACAGCTCTCGTATATTTAGATGTTTGCCTGGAGTTCATATGTATCGTGCAAAATAGACCATGAAGCTCCAAGTTCTTAAGATTTTTTGGAGCCTTTCTTATGATGGCCAGAGTCTGCTGGCTGGGTGATTGGGCTGTAGCATAAAAAGACATTGCAAATTTTAGCTGCACTGATCTCTACACTATAAAAAATATTGTGCTGGGTCTACTCAAAAAAATTGAGGCAACTATTTGCATCAGCTTTTTAAGTAGTGTCTACTAAACTTATTTTTGTCTGATTTAGACTTTTCATGGTTTCAACATTGTTGTTTTAAGTAAAGCCAACTCAATTTTTTTCAGTTTATAGTTCATAGTGTTTTAAGTTAGGAATTAGGGATGAGCACTTTCGACTCGAACATCGGGTGTTCGCCTGTTCGCCGAACAGCGAATGATATTTGAAAGTTGCCGGAACACCGGTAAAGTCTATGGGACACTAACATGAAAAAATCAAAAGTGCTAATTTTAAAGGCTTATATGCAAGTTATTGTCATAAAAAGTGTTTGGGTACCCGGGTTCTGCCCCAGGGGACATGGATCAATGCAAAAACATTTTTTAAAAACGGCCCTTTTTTTCGGGAGCAGTGATTTTTTTAATCCTTAAAGTGAAAAAATAAAAATGAAATATTCCTTTAAAGATTGTGCCTGGGGGGTGTCTATAGTATGCCTGTAAAGTGGTGAATTTTCCCGTGTTTAGAACAGTACCACAGCAAAATGACATTTCTAAAGGAAAATTTCCCATCTAAAACTGATCCTGGCTGTAATGAATTGTCGGGTCCAGGCAATATAGATAAAACGCATTGAAAAAAAGAGCATGGGATCCCCCCCTCCCCCCAGTCCATTACCAGGCCCTTTGGGTCTGGTATGAATATTAAGGGGAACCCCGAACCAAAATTTAAAAAAACAATTGCGTGGGGGTCCCCCTAAAATCCAAACCAGGCCCTTCGGGTCTAATATGGAAATGAAGGGGAACCCTGCACCAAATTTGTTTTAACAAAATGGCGCAGGGATCCCCCCAAAATTCATACCAGACCCTTCAGGGTCTGGGATAGATTTAGGGACTTTTATATTTTCTTATTGTTTTTACTGGTAATGGCGGCGTTCTGCGATTTTTAGCGGGACTGCGACATTGTGGCAGACAAATCTGACCCCAATTGACACTTTTTGGGGACCAGTGACATTATTACATTGATAAGTGCTATAAAAATGCACTGATCGATGTATAAATGACACTGGTAGGGAAGGGGTTAACACTAGGGGGCGATCAAGGGGTTAAGTGTGTTCCCTGGGTGTTTTCTAACTGTAGGGGGGGGGTGGGCTACCAGGGACATGACAGAGATAGCTGTTCCCGATCACTGAGAACCGTAGATCTCTGTCATGTAATCTGGCAGAATGGGGAATTGCCTTGTCCACATATGCAGTTCCCCGTTCTGCCTCCTGTACACGCCAATTGCGGGTCGCCAGCAGACATCAAGTCCACCGGACTAGTCTCCTGTGCAAACACAGATGTACACCTACGGCGGTTTGCGCAGGAGAGCCGACCTGCCGCAGTATAATGACGGTGGCTGGTCGGCAAGCGGTTCAAGTGTGAACTTTTGAAGATAGATTCCCCACATCTCGCTCTAAAAAGATCTGAAAAACTTCAAAGGTATATTTTAGGTTTTCAGGGTAGCTCAGGCTAAAAGCATAAATGAGAGTGCTATATGAAAAAAATACACTATACCAACATGCTTAGTATTTAAGCTTAACAGCTGGTGGTCCCTCACCCTTCATCCTGGTTGCGTTCTGCTGCATGCAGTAAGCGCAAACTTTGCATGCGCACAATTGAGTTGTCTCAATAGGTGTATACAACGGACGTATGTCCATTTATTATACATAAATTCATCTGCAAATAAAATAAACATTTTGGATGGTATGTTAAGCAACTTTTAAAGCATGCGAATGATAATTTGTTTAATGTTCACTCCTACCTTTCAATGACATCGCATGGCTTTGCAGTGACTTGGAAAAATTCTTGTCACTGGTGGCGCTCTTTTGTCCTAATGGGCCTCAAACGTATGGGAACTGCCTTGTGCAGGCTTTCAAATTTCCAAAAGATGTCAAACTCTTTAAAATATACAGCATCAAAACTCGCCTGGTTGCACGTTTGCCAAATATATGTGTCCCAAATGAAAAGATCAATGAAAAGATCCATTTTTTAAGTAAATGTAACTCAATTAGAATATGGAAATGCATATACCTTAAAAGTTTTGTCTAGATTACTCAATAATATACATTATTTTTATAAATGTAAAAGGCGTGTTTTAAGAACTAATGAAAATTGCATACGGTACTTAAAATATCAAAGTAAATCAATTAACATTTATTTTTATGTTGAAAATTATACATTTTTATGTTAAAATTACAAACCAACAGAATCATTTTTATCAATGTATCTGAGAGGGGTCAAACCCTTGGTAGGTTCCATTTTTCCTGGAACTTTACAGGGCAGGGGGACCATTCAGGTCCATTTGTTTTGGGATAATCAGAGAAATATTGTTAGATATAGGCCCCCTCCTGTGTAACCCCTTATGGATTCCTGCTTTGGTGCACTGGGTTGGCTGTACACGCTCATTGTGATTTAACCTAGTTCCTGCTATTCTAACACAAACCTCCTACATTTTTCCTGAAGTAGGGTGCAGTTGGTCTAAGAAGCACATAGAGAATCTAAAATCGTCCCATTCACTAATTATATTTGTGAAATTAGTAATACTGATATGATAAACGAGACCAGCCATTCTCAACTAGGGTTCCTCCAGAGATTTCTAGGGGTTCCATGAGTTGTGGCTGATTGACCTTCCATTTGTTGATGCCTGCATAGTTCCGGGGCTAACGCCACTTAGCAGAGCCAGCTGGATGACACCAATAATCTTATTAGCTGTCTACAAGGGAGACATTTTGACATCCACTGTGAAGGAGCCATTTTTCCCACTGACCCCAATGAATTGGTTTTGACAGGGGTTCCTTAACATTATGAAAATTATTTCAATGGTTCCTCTAAAGCAGGCGTGCCCAAACTTTCTACACAAAGGGCCAGTTTACTGTCCTTCAGACTTTGAGGGGACCAGACTGTGGCTAGTGCAAGTAGAAAATGCCCTGGTGTCAATGGGTGTAAACAATGCCCCATCATTGGTAATAATGGGAGGAGTAGTGCCCCATGGTTGGTACCAGGGGAAGGAATAGTGCCCCATCATTGGTGTCAGTTGAAAGAACCGTGCCCTGCTGTTGTTGTCAGTGGAAGGAATAGTACTCTATCATTGGTGTCAATAGTAGGAATAGTGCCCTATTTTTGGTATCAGTGACTGGAATTATGATCCACTGTTGGGGTCAGTGGGAGGAATAGTGCCCTTAGAGCCAGATAAAGGCAAGCAAAAGGCCACATCCTGCCCCTGGGCTGCAGTTTGGAAACCACTGCTCTACAGAAAAAAAGGCTAGGAAAAGCTGCATTAGATGAGCAGATTGTTTATTAGGTAGATATGAAGGTTTACAGGGGAATGTAATGGACATTGTGCTTACGGTAATGTCTATGGGTGGTGAATACCATTTATAACGGTTTATAAAGATGTTGTAGTAAAAATAAATTATTGCAATATTTACCGGTGTTATGATTTATTGGGTACCACATACAGCCCCCAGTAGTTTTGCAGATATTTGCGCAATTATGTTTACGGGATGTCGGTGCGCCCTAAAAGGGATTATATAATTTATCCATACTGCTATATTTTACTGTTGAATATTTTGAAAACTCAATTCAGTAGGTGACATTGTGATAAGAAAATAATCTCAAATTCAGAATGATAGCTACAGTGAAGTCCCAAGATTTATTCTATTTCAGAAGACACCGTAAGTATTCGATCAGCAAATTAGATAGCATGTCTGATTTCACAAAGTTCAATCTTCTTCTTCTACATTGTATAAGCACATGAAAGTACAGTGTACCCTAAACCTTGGCACAATTTTTTATGCTTGAGCCAGATAAAGAGTAAGCACCGAAAATACTTCTTTGAATTTTAATTAGATGAATGCCTTTTGGCAAGGTTTCTAAACACACCTGATCATATGAGAAATTGGATGATTTTACTACAAATTATGTTTACTAAAAGACAGATGTACTAAAATGAAAACATGATCCTCATTATTTTGATGGATGGCATGTAAACTAATTATCTTTGCCTTGTTAAACAGTTTGGGTCAGCTACACAGTCCTTGTCTAAGGGCACAAGTCATTTTTTTCCGAACAAGGATACATTATACCATCCTAAGTGGTAATGCAAGTGCCAGATATAAAAGTGTCCCTACCTAATGAGCCTGTCGCTGATGTTCCCGGCCACACTCAGACCTTGATATATTCCATGTTTCTTGTGGCTAAAATCACTATGGGGACTGCCTGAAAGAAACCAGTTGTAGAGCTGGCTGTGATGAAATCTAAACTGACATGGACCATACTTAATGAAAAGCTGGTCAGCATTCTAAAAGATCAGTCTTCAAAGGTTGGACCTGGTTTGGGATCCTTGGATTAGATACCTTCAGCTTCCTGTTGACTGAAGCATGCTAGTGGTTGGAGTGGGCACTCAGACGGGCTCTACATACTTTATTTTTCTATGTTTTTTTTTTTTCTGTTTACTTCTCTATTGTTCTTTTTTCTTGATTATATCTGGATATGTTGAGAGTACTATTATATAGTGCTCTTCAAGTACCTTCAACCTACGTCGGCTGGCTGGTGGGTTATGGAGATAGTGAGACTGCTTTTGTTACCTTAGCCTCTGCGTAGGTTTGTTGTATACCAGAGGTGGGGGACTCGAGTCACATGACTTGACTCGAGTCAGACACGAGTCACCTGTTTGAGGACTTGCGACTTGCTTGACAAAATTAAATAAATGACTCGACTTGACTTTGACTTGTCACTAATGACTTGCGACTTGACTTTGACTTGGGCTATTTGACTTGCAATGACTTGGCACCACCAGTGCTGTGTCTTGGCCTAAGCAAAAGCCGCCCCCCCCACACAAAAGAAAGCTCCCCCCAAGTCCCGGCTTTGGGGTAGATCAGTATTTTGACTTAATTTGTGACTTGACCAAAATAAATGACTTGACTTGACTTGCTTGACTTCTAGCAGGAACTCGACTTGACTTGCTTGCTTTTCGCCACAGTAACTTGGGACTTGCTTGTGACTTGAAGGTTAAGACTTGAGACTTGCTTGTGACTTGCACATGTGTGACTTACTCCCATCACTGTTGTATACTATGGCAGAGTTATTTCTCGCTACATTGGAATGTTATTTCCCCCTTTTGACCTCTGTCATGTGTCTATAATGTCTTGGTGTAATTGCTTGATTTCTTTATTTTATGTCATCTGATATTTGATATATTCCACCTGCGTTGTGTGTCTTACTTTTTCTGCGATATTACAGTTTGTTTATTCCTTTGCTCTTCTTGAAAAATGTAATTAACACATTGACACAAAAAAACTGGTGGCATAGCTTTCTTTCAGCCACACTTAGCTTATTGTGACTGGGCAGGGAACAGATGAAGGTCTTCACATCAAGCGCTCCAAAACGTTGTAAAGATTTGTTTATGGATCCAAGCCTACCCCACTTTGGCTAGAGTGGGGAAATCAATTTTCCAATGAATCCTACTCAATGTTATTCAACTTTAATATCTCAGCTTCAATATCTCAACTTCTCAAAGTTTGACTTCCTTAATATGTTCATGAAAAAACAGACCGTCACATTTCATGTGCAAGCTTGAAGTGTTTGCAGTCACCAACAATGCTCAACATATAAAAGGGTTACAAATACAATACATTTCACTCTTGTAGTCCTAAGAGTGAAAAGAAAATTGAAAGAAAAAAAAAATAAAGTAAAAAAAGTAAAAATTGTCACCTTACACCACAGCTTATAGTGAACATGACATCACTGAAACTTCTTAAAGGTTAACCTTCAACAGGTTGTCCTAACAGCAGACCTACCCAGATGCACCTTCTTTTCACTTCCTCAACTCGTTTAGCCACTGAAATTGAAAACGGATAAGTAATGGTAGGCTCCAAGTGATAGACTGAGGGCGCTTTCAGTTCTGGTTGCCTGAGCTGCCAAACACCAAGTATCAGCTCTGTCACATAGGACAAAATGGATGCAACGACACTAGCGGAGGCATGTAGATGCCTTTACAACTGCAAATATATGTCTTTAAGAGATGCCATTTAGGAACATATTTAATGCTAATTAGCAACATTAACCACCCAGGTCTACTTATTGAGACCTTGTCTACTGAGACTGTACAAATTGCAGGTAAAAGCACAGAAAATTCATACATTTTAAATGCATACTTGCAGTGTTTTTCCTTTCCAGAAATTAAAAAGAAAAAACACTTGAAATGTGCATTTAAATTGTTACAAGTTGACTTCTCCAGAAAGATTTCCCTAGCAGATCCCCCTTCTTCCTTATACGTCAGAGCCCTGTCCTCTTCTGGAAGTGTCTAAACACTGAAAATATAAATGAACAGTGCTAGCAGAATATTAAACAACAATTGATAATGTGTTCAAAACATTGACAGTGATAATATTATCAAAATTGAAAATATTGTAAAGTGCTTGATGATGTCCTGGAGGAGGGGCGAAATGCGTTTCCAGTTTCGCAAACCAGTGACGCAACTTCCGCCATCTGTGGAACGCACATCGTCCAGCAGTGGACCCGCATCATACACTGATGCCTGTTTAAACTCAGATATGTCATGAGTGGTGTTGTTTGATTGAGCAGCTCCTACAGTACTAGCGGTACTTCACTGTTGTGTTTTTCTTGTGTTTTTCCCCCATTATGGTTGATCTGCTTCGGTCAATCCACGTGAATACCCCTATGGAAAGTTTCTTTGAGAGTACATTTCTCACACACTAGATCATTTAGATCACAGCTCTCTTGACCCCAGACTGCAAAGCTGAGGGTCCATTAACTCTGGTGAGTGGGGTCACAAGGGAGAGTGTGGCCCCTAAACACTTTATCTTAAATCACAGAAGCACTTTATTTTTGAGCACTCAGCACTTTATAATATTTAGAATTTCGATAATATTATTACTGTCAATGTTTTGAGCACATTATCAATTGTTGTTTAATATTCTGCTAGTGCCGGTAATTTATATTTTCATTCTTGATGTTTTAGCACCTTTGTATTAGCTGCTGAGGTTTATTTATTTATAATTATATTTTCACCTAACACGAGTTCTATTTAGTACATATATAGTGTCTAAATACTGTCTGTTCTGACCCAGCTCCTCCACCCCCCCTTCACCACCCTACATAACCTTTTACATAGCTCCTGGGGGAGGAGTGAAGAGGAATACCATAGAGCAGACATTGTCAATCTGGGTCCCATGGAACCCTAGGATTCCTCCAGAGGTTGCTAGGCATTCCTTGAGCAGTGCCTATTCTACCTCCTATTTGATGATGCTTGCACAGTTCCTGTGTGAACACCACTTGGCAGAGCCAGCTGCATGACACCAATAAACGTTTTAGCGGTCTGTAAAGGTGGCATTCTGACCATCACTGTAAGGGGACATTCTTCTAACTAGCCACCAATAAAAGGTATATTTTTCCCACTGACCCCCAATTAATTGGTTTTAGCAAGGGTTTCCTGAGATCTGAAAATAATTTAAAGGTTCCTCTGGGGGGGGGGGGGTTGAAAAGGGCTACTATAGAGGGGAATTTGAGTGAGAGCTCTGAGCCTGCTGAGACCGCTGACATCACATCCAAAATGGTGGATCCCAGCAGCAGTTTCAGGGCTTTTGGATGTCTACACAATAGAGGCTTTACAGATTTTACTATTCAAAGCTGGAAAAAAAACAGGTATTTGGCTTTTTTTTTTTATTGTAGAACTATGGTGTCCTTTACAAGCATCGGAAAAATACATTAAATGAACATTATGGGAAGATTTTTGTTGAAGTGAATGGTCTTTTGATCCTTTTCTAAAGGATATTGCGTTTATATAGATTACATTTTGTAGGCGAAGTTCAAAACATTCCATTTGATATACACCAATCACGTACGCCTTTCTGACCACCCACCTAATATTGAGGAGACCCCAATTGGCTGCCAAACTAGCCAGGACCTATTGAGGCATAGCTGCCACTAGACCTCTAGAAGGTATGCTGCGGTATATGGCACCAAGCTGTCAGTAGCAGATCCTTTAAATCCTGTACGTTGTGAGATGGGGCCTCCATGGATCAGATTTGTTTTTCCATCACATCCCACAGATGCTTGATTGGATTGCGATATGTTCAATTTCGAGGTCAAGTCAGCATCTCAAACTCTGCATCAACTCTGCAGCATCAAATGCTGCATCAACATTGGCGTTTGCAGCGCATTCCCATCCATACTGCCCACCGAATGTGCCAGAAGTGATCAATTTGAAGTAAAACATCATGACTGTGGCAGATGAACACCCCATCCACTGCATTTGCAACTTAAAGGGGTGGTTAAAAGCATGCTAAAAAAATGCATCTTTGCCTTGTGTTTTCAATGCCATTCTCCCAACTGCAGGCCTAAATGGGCCCTTAGAGCTCATTTACACTTGCTTCGGCTTCAACACACATTAACGGCTAGTTTACACTTCAAAACAAGGCTTCAGACAGGCTTTGTTAAAGGCTAGTCAAAGCTCCCATCACTAAATAAAATGGTTAGCTTACAGTCCTGTTTACACCTTGCTTTTGCTTTTCTTTTCTTCGGCTTTGCTTCAAAAATGATACCCCATGTAGTGGTGCTGCAAAGCCTCTTCAAAGCCTCCATAGAAGTCTATGGCAAAGCTCGCTTGAAGCACAACTGAAGCCTCACCGAAGCCCCACCAAAGGCTCATCGAAGCTCCACCAAAGCCTCATCAAAGCCTCATCGAAGCACCAAGCAAAAGCAGGTGTAAGCAGGACTGTAAGCTAACCATTTCATTTAGTGACAGGAGCTTTGACTGGCATTCAGAGAGCTTTAACAAAGCATGTCCGAAGCCATGTTTTGAAGCAAGTCTAAACAGGCCCTTATGCCGCGTACACACGAGCGGACTTTACGGCAGACTTTGCCCGGCGGACTTTTCAATGGACTTTGCGACGGACTTTCTGAATGAACGGACTTGCCTACACACAAACCACCAAAAGTTGTCGAATTCATACGTGATGACATACGACCGGACTAAAACAAGGAAGTTCATAGCCAGTAGCCAATAGCTGCCCTAGTGTGGCTTTATGTCCGTCGAACTAGCATACAGACAGCGGACTTTTCGACCGGACTAAAACATGTTTCAAATCTAAGTCAGTCCAACTTTTGAGAAAACAAAGTCCGCTGGAGCCCACACACGATCGAATTGTCCTACGAAATCCCGTCCGCCGGGCAAAGTCTGCCGTAAAGTCCGCTCATGTGTACGCGGCATAAGTGTTAGCACAAAGCAGCTAATTCTACTCACAATTGCTAAAAATTAATCTGCGGCAATTTTAAGACAAATACAATTGTACCATGTGCACAGGAATCAGATATTGTTTGTTTACTAAAAGATGGTCATTAGTAGAATGGATGTCTCATCGTGGGCCAAGCTGCAGAAAATCATCCACTAACACAGAGTTTTGTCTTTCCAAACTAGAAGACAGCAGTCCTCACATGAGGAATAAAATCACTGTGTCACACTTTGTGATTTCACATCTGTTACAGAGCAGGCCCCAAGCCTGTACCGCTAGCATCGCTATGGCAACCGCTGGCAGCTCTTAGTAAGAGCCGCCAAACAAATTAAACTTTACACTGTATCAGCTCAAACCTGCAGAGAGAGCTAAGAAAAGCGGCAATAAAAGAGCTTCAAAAATAGCATTAGCGTTTACAGTTTGAAAAGGCTTTTGTGAAATGATATTATCGAAGACAACGATGTGCCAAACAGCTCAGTCGTAAAGATATAAATCCAGATTACAAATATTAAAATTGTGGTTTTATACGGCCAACTGTAAAAGCATAGTATAGCATCGGGAGATGACATGTAAACAGATAATACCAAAAAATGAAAGCAGCAATAACCGTTTTGCATATTGTAAATACTGGGCTAATTCTGAGGGAAAAAAAATCGACTTTTTGCTTGAAAAAATATATATAAACATTGTAGATAATTGATATACAATCCATTTTGTAATTTATTGGGAAAAATATTGCTCTTAATTAAAGCTGACAAAAAATATTGTTTCTGTGAAACCATGGCAACAATTTGGAGGCTCTGAACCCTGAGTTTACAAAAAGCCAAAAGGAATGGTGAGGGCTGGCATTGCCATGACAATTGGTGGGTATGGGTCTATAGGCATGGTTTAACAACAGTGATTTAGGGTCATGACATACCATCCTGGTGGTGGTTACAAGAGTTGTTTAGATTCCGATTATTTAGAACCCTGGCACAATAACCATTGAGAGGGCTTTACAGCTAATATGGAAACCTAGACCCCAAATAAAAAAAAAAAAAACACTGCAGTCAGGTGTACATTGATAAGTAAAGAACATAAGAGGGTTGTTTAGATTCCCATTTTTTGGAACCCTGGCACAATAACCATTGGTAGGCCTTTACAGCTAATATGGAAACCTAGACCCTATAAACACCACTGTAGTCAGGTGTACATTGGTAAGCAAAGAACATACGAGGGTTGTTTAGATTCCCATTTTTTGGAATCCTGGCGCAATAACCACTGGGAGGACCCAACAGCTAATATGGAAACCTAGACCCCATATTAAAAAAACACCACTGTAGTCAGGTGTGCATTGGTAAGCAAAGAACATAAGGTAACACCAAGAAGAAACTCTTCCACTCACCTATAGCCCAAGGGCCTTCTACCCAAGAAGCGCCACACCACAACCCTGCCTTTACCAATTTGCCTCTCCTCTACACCCATCACTGGCCTGTTAACTCTACCTTTTTCATATTGCTGTAACAAATTGTTGCAGTGGGACACACTTTCCCTTGATGACGGGCCAGACTCCTAAGGTCCTCCAGTCTTGGTAAAACCACACACTTCAACTACTTATAATTAACTACACCAATCATGCTTCAAATCAAGCTGCTCTATAATTTTGAACACATGACATTGCATTTGCAGATCTGACAGTTTACACAGATAAAGTTATTCGCAATGCTTCTCAAAAAATTGGGCCTTATAAGACATAGAAACCAAGAATCCAACCTACAGCTGGATTCAAACCCACTGTCAGGGCTGGGCTCTTAGCAGCTCCCTTCTCTGTGCTCAGGCTGCTTAGCTGCCGGATAATTTGAGTAATCATTGATCCCTCAGTGGCTCACCTGGTTATCATTATCTACTTGTCAGTTCCACCTACAACCAGCCCCTTCTGGTTATTTAAACTGCCTTGTTCATTCCTTTCCTGCCTTTGCCTTGGTCAACATATCTGGAGATTCTCTGCTGTGTTCCTGTGAAAGACAGCCCGGCTGACGTCCCTTCTGGCTCCTGATCCTGTTCTTTTGCCTCCGACTATGCTGATCTCTGGTTTCCTGATTACTGGCCTGTCTGACTACCCGCTTTGGTTACCGATCCCTGGCTTATGATTTTAACCATGTTTACTACTTTGTACCATTTTTTTACTATTATATTAAAAGGTGTGATTTTTACTGCACTTCTGTCTCAGTCTTACAAAGGTAAGGTATGCAAATAGTCAGCTGAAAAGTGGAGGACATCACAGAGCAAGTGCAGATCCTGTTGCTTAGTGATGGAGCTATCTTGGTGCTTCTTTGGTGTTGTGTTAATCCTCCTGAAACAAATCTGGGAAAGTTATGTTTTTTTTCATAAAAACTTCCGTGTGAGAGAATAAACCCAATATGTGCCCCATTTTGAAATGTTGTCTCTAATTAAGTAGGCCAGAGTGTGAGTGTTTTGTCGAAAACTGAACAGGGGGAGGCACAGTGTTGTTCAATGGCAAAAGGTAGATGTGATAAACATGGTTAAACTACAATGATTTTGAGTTCTCCACGAGAACAGATTCAACACTCACCCAGTTATAGCCTTGTGCAATAAGTGACTTTGTCACTAGGTGGCTCTGTACTAGGGTTGCCACCTCATCCCTTTAAAACCGAACACATATTAATTACTCGGGTTCTGTGGCTGATTAAGGTGGTAATTAAACTCACTTGGTGCCTTATCTGCATTACATTAGCCACAGAATCTGTGTAATTCATATGTGTTCAGGTTTAAAGGGATGAGGTGGTAACTCTACTCTGTACCAGAATAGTGTCTAGTACAAAAGGTAGTGACACTAGGTCAGTGGTTCTAAACCCCTCTAGTGTCGTGACCCCTTGATAAAATTTCCCAAGTTGTGGGGACCCCTAACAGTAAAATTATTTTCGTAGCGTGGGTTGTCAGCTTCCAAGGCAAGACAAGTACTTTGAGCCCCTAACCCACGGACATTTAGCGCTCCCTGAGTCCCTTCCACTTGTGCAGTATTAAAACCCTTCATGGTAAATTTTAGGATGTACCACTCTTTGTTCTCCATTCTTTCGCTTTTATCTCTCTCTATCCTAATTTATTGTTTTTTTTTTTCCCCACATCCCTCTCTCTAGTCGTCTTTCTTGTTCTCTTATTTTTTCTCTCCCTTTTTCTTTGTTCCTCCTCCTCTTTTCCTCTCTCTTCCATGTATTCTCTATTTTGTTTCCTTCTCTTACTCCTTGGTGGGGGAGAATGGGATGAGTGGCAGTGCTGGCGGGGAGTTGGGATGAGTGCCAATGCTCGGGGGGTTCTGATGAGCCAACTTAGGTGTTCTTGATCAAGGTCATCTGATCTGAGAACTATAGTGGGGACTTTTAATGGCAACTATAATCACAGGTAGTATGATCACTGTGTCTCCGGCTTCACTGTGCAATTTGTGGCGTCTCGTAGCAGTGACACCTATGCCGAAATCAGGAGATAGGGTCTCCTCCAGCCCCTCCCACTTCACATTCCCTACCAGTCAGCTGACCTCCAGTCTCTGCCCCCCAGCCATGCCATGAACTGAATGGGCGGCTGTGAAGAGGCGGAGTGGGCGGCCATGGGCTCCAGGAACAGCCCTGCTGGCCGGCCTCAAAAAGGCTGGGAGAGCGGTGCGGGCTTCAGGAACAGCCCAGGATTCGGTGACCCCTGGCAAATCATCATTTGACCCCCAGGTTGAGAACCACTGCATTAGGTATAGGCCCCTTTTAGGCAGAGCCTTCCCACAGTGATTTCAGGGGTGAGTCAGCACCGCCACATTAGCCAGGTAGGAGGAGCACTTTCTTGGGAGCCAAACACCCTACACCTGTGAGGATGTAACCAGCACACGTAGGCCCTAGACAGGGCAGGAAACTGGGTGGAGTGGACCTGTACATAGAAGGAGCCAGCTGAAATTATTCTATCCCTTATGGAGATGGCTAGGGCAGATTGCAGAAGGCCTTTCAGGCCAGACTGGAGATCCCTGTGTGAGACTGCTTCCATGGAAAGGTTCCTGGGAGAGGTATACCTAGAAAAGAGGTGACTACAGAAAGCACAGTCCTGTGAGTACCAATGACCCTGGGTAAAGGAGAGGCTGTAGATGGCTGTTACGGTGCTGCATATGCTTTCACCTGTGACTACTGCGGACCATTCACTACATGTGATTGACTGTGTATTTCAAGTGACTGTGGAATGTATGACGTGATTGTAATGCTATTTCCTGTACAACACCAGTAAAGTGCAGTGCATCTTTTTATTGTGTGGACATCCCTTCTTTGGGATTTAGAGGTCAATGGCTGGAAATGTTGTGTTGGGGCCAATGGCAAGGAGCGGGGGACAAGATGGCAGAGGGTTGGGCCTCAGCAGGAGGGACAGTCTTCTAGCAGGGCTGGAGAGGGGGTAGGGACCCGTGCTCTGGTGCCAAATTCAGCCAACCACAAAGCCTCTCCTACATGCTTCTATGGCATCTGTCCCTTTTTTAGCCCATGGTGAGGTGTCAGACCATTGCTGTTGCTTTGCAGGTAAGCAAGATTTTGTAGTGTTTCATTCAGCAAGGGAGTGAAGCCAATTGAACCAGGGTGTGGTTGGCCAACTTGGAGGCCCAGGGAACCACAGACAAAGAAACAAAGAAAAGAATGGCTGATCTGCTGTTTGTATTGGAGAGGCATTAGCTGAATGGCTGTAAATGTAAAGCTGAACTCCAGTCAGCTTTTAAAAAATCGCCATGTAGTTTCTCCCCTTTAGACAATATGAGCTAATAAAGTGATAATAAACACACACTGTTTAATTGACATTGTCCCTTCTATTTCTGTATATGGATGATGGTGCTGTAATTATTTTAATAAAAAAAAAAACAAAGTACCTTTTTCCTAACTAATATACAGCTGTCACGTGACCCAGCTCTCTCCCAGCCTGTCTGCAGGGAAACATAAGCAGGAGGTGCTTCTCGTCCTCTGCTGCTGGTCACATGTTCAAAAAAAAAAAAACAGCCTTTGTAATACAGAGTAAAAATAAATAATATTAATAAACTGTTTTAAATTGTCATACAAATATATATATTTGAAATCAAATATTTAATACTTTTTGACAATAACATGCTGTGGGTGGATTTCTGCCACACAATGTGGGCTGTGTCACTCCCCTCCAGCCTGTGTCTTAGAATAACAAGGAGGTTAAGCCTCCATCAATCTACATGTAATATCCCCACCTATGCTCCACTTCCCCCCCACCCTTCCTGAAGCCCTTTTAAGTGCTCGCCCACCTACCTCCAGTTTTGCTGTTCATTCCTTGTGATAGCAAAAAAGTTGATTCAAATTACATAAATAAAAACAAAGAAACAGCTTGTCTAATTTAAACAAAACATTGTCGTGCAAACACATACGTAGGTCCAGCACGCATATGTTAACAGTAATCGCACCACACATCTGAGGTATCGCCGCAAACGTCAGACCGAGAGCACTAATAATCTAGCAATAATTCTAGCACCAGACCTCCAGTGAAACGTTAAACTGGCAGCCTGTAAAGAAGCCCAGGCATGTGAACGCATGACATGGTAGGTATCTATTTAATCGGCACAATATCATCTTTTATATTTTAGCCAATAATTCGGATTAGATTGGGTTTGATGAATGAAATGCATTAACATGTATTGCAATAATAATTCTGCCACTGGACCTCCTGTGTAACTTTAAACTGGTAGCCTCTAAAGTTTTACCTATGGATAATTTAAAAACACCATTTTTTTCTCCAGGGCCTTTGATAAAAAGAGATATTGTGTTTGGTGGTTCTAAGTAATTTTTATGCAAATGCTAATTTTTGCTTTTTTCATCTGCCCACACTGGGCTAGATAGGTGATCCTCTGCACCCAATCCCCCCCATATTACTGAGCCCAAGCAATTCAATACCTTTCCCCAACTTCAAATTCAGCAGGTGGTTAAGGTTAGATAGGCTGCCTCAAAAACACATGATAAGGCCCCAGCATTTTCAGAACTATCACAAGCCCCTTGGACGGTGGTGCAAGTGGAAGAGCACCGCCTCGTAAGCGAGAAGTCACTAGTTTAGTAGGGCAGGTCTTGTGTGGAGGGGGGTTGAATAGGAAACACAGTTCAGCAAGCATGGAGGCTTTGGTGCAGGCAAGGTTGGGGTGCCCCATAGAAAAAGGGAGGAGGTTGGCATGTGAAGCATAGTAACATGGAGCTGCTGAACATTGGTGCATGTCTAAGGTTGGTTCCATAGAAGTGTGGCAAAGAGAGAAAATAATACTATTATTACTACTACTAAGACCTCTTTGCTGAACCCAGTAACCGTCCCCACTTCTTTACGATGATCCAAAAGCAACCTCCTCTTCTGAACCCTGTTTTATTGTTCCCCTATACACTTCTTCCCCCCTACCCTTCTTGTGGTGCAACACCGACCTCCTCTTCTGAGCTCCCCCCTCTCTTCTGAACCATCTTTTGGTGTTCTCCTATACACTTCTCCCCCCTACCCATAGTCCAACACCAACCTCCTCCTCTCCTGAACCCTGTTTTGGTGTTTTCAAAAGCACCTCTCTACTTCCAATTTCTTTCTCTCAGGGTGCACATACCAATCCTTTTTCTGCATTCACACAACCACTTTGTCCTTCCTCCTCCCCTTTATGGTGTTCCCACACCCACAATGTTTCTTCTTCCCGATCCTTCTCCTGTTCTCCCCTTTTCAAGGCTCCCCAACAATCCTGACTCCATCTCCCCTTTTTTTCAGTCACTTCCCCCATCTATACTCCACCTCACCTTACCAAACTCATACCACCCGTTTTATCTGGCCCACTCTGGCACCCAATCAAGTCAATAACTTCTGCCCCCCCTGAAAATCAGCATGCCACTCGATAACACACCAGGCACTTTACCCATTGCACCACCACTGGAGGTGTTTGCAAATGCCTATAAAAAACAGGGCCATATCAGACATGGTAACTGTCTACTCTATACCAAGGGATTTTAATACACCCTAGATCTCTCCATAAAGAAGAGAAGAGCCACAGCCATATGCTCTACTGCAGGAAGATGGTGACAGTGGCCAGTCCACCATGTGGTCCTTGTTAGTATAGTGGTGAGTATCCCTGCCTGTCATGCGGGAGACTGGGGATCCATTCCCTGATGGGGTGATGAGTTTCATTTTCGACACACACTACACAAGCTATGCTTAATTCAAGTCCTTTAAATTGTCTTTTAGGAGGGGCCTTATTGGTCTGGAAATTAATCTTCTGGCGACCCCGCTCAAAACACCAAGTCTAAAAGGTTTCTGTCCAGTGTGCAATTTTACATTGGCATATTCATTTCTCTTATTTCCTCTCATCTTCAAATCTCTCAACCAGCTTAACTACACTTTACGGTGAACCAACACCAACCTCACCTTCTGAACTCTCTTTTGGTGTTCCCTTATACAAATCACCCCCCTACCCATGGTCCAAAATCGAGCGCCTCTTCTGGCCCACACTGAGCTAGACATGCAATCCTTGGCACCCAATACCTTCTCCCCCCACCTGAAATTCTGCATGCCATAGCATGGATTTGAACTCACAACCTCACGACAACACATCGGGTGCTTTACCCATTGCACCACCACTGAAGGTGTTTGCAAAGGCCTATAAAAAACAGGGCCATATCAAACATGGTAACCGTCTACTCTATACCAAGGGATTTTAATACACCCTAGATCTCTCCATAAAGAAGAGGAGAACCACAGCCATATGCTCTACTGCAGGAGGATGGCGACAGAGGCCAGTCCACCATGTGGTCCACATTAGTATAGTGGTGAGTATCCCCACCGGTCATGTGGGAGACCCGGGTTTGATTCCCCGACGGGGCGATGAGTTTTCATTTTCGACACATACTACACGAGCTATGCTTAACTCAAGTCCTTTAAATGGTCTTTGAGGAGGGGCCTTATTGGTCTGGAAATTAATCTTCTGGCGCCCTTGCTCAAAACACCAAGTCTAAAGGGATCTATCCAGTGTCAAATTTGACACTACAGAAGGAGGACAGAGATGCTTTAAAGCATGTGCGCAATTTTACGCTGGCATATACATTTCTCCCATTTGCTCTCATGTTTAAATCTCTCAACCAGCTCCCTCTCTACCCCTTCATGATCATTGGCACTGTCCCAGGTTTGGCCCCAGAGACCTCGGTATGGTAGTGCCTAAGTTCCTGCCCCTTCGCTGGTCAAGTCTGGATGTAAAAGTGCTGCCAGATGGCCTAGGGAAAATTTAGTAGACTAGTAGGTCCTATGAGATGAAAAGGGACACATCCCTACTCCCCCAACCCCTTTTTGGTGTTGCCGTACCCACCCAGGCTTCACCTCCCCCCCTTTCTGAACCCCTTATCTGTGTTCCCCCAACTACCACCTCTTCTCCCCCCACTCTTGCTGAACCCTATTTCAGTGTTCTCCCACCCACAGCACTGCTCTTCTCCCCAAACCCTTTCTTGGTGTTTTCCTACCCACCCAGGGCCATCTTTAAGGCAGGGCAAAAGGGGCAGCTGCCCTTGGTCCTGTCATTGTTGTGGAGCCCAAAACAGGTGCCTCATACTTGCCAACTTTCCCAGTTTAAATTCCCTCGTCCCTTGAGGTTTTAGTCTCATGCTGTGTCCTAATATCTCAGTGTGAAGTTCTGTTATTAATGCTGCCCAGCTCTGCCTTGTTGTTGTGTACAGATGACTCACCTGCAGACCCTGTGTTTACATGTAAACACCGGCATTGATATGTAAATAGAAGCAGCATTCATATGTAAATAGTGGCAGACCAGCAGCATTCTATATAAACAGAGGTGGTATTCATATGTATATCATGCCCCCCTGAGGTCATATCCACCATCGCCTATACTGAATGCTACCCACTGGACAGGTAAAGGGGCATGCTTGAAAGTCCTTCCTACAACTATGGTCATTAAGCCTACCATCAGCCTGTTCTGCAAAGGTAAGCAAATTAGTGGAGGGAGGGTAGTGTGTGGTGTGCAGAGGTAGGCAGAGAACAAAAAGGCTTAGTGCTCTTGGCACAGCAAACCCCTCAGGATTTTGAGGACAGACCAGGAAGGTATTTAAAAATTCCTTTATTAACAAAGTTTGTACATAGTAGAAAGCATTAAAATAAATAATAATACAAAACAGCACACATGATAATAATAATATTGACTGCCCTTTGGGATAGTAGCAGGCTAGTACATGTAGTTGTTTGGGATGACACCTGACATGACTTAAATGTCCTTCTTTAAAGGCTTTATGTCATCTATAGCAACTATTTCAGCATTAGTACAGTAGTATGATCAACTTAAGATCGTTTTAAGCAGAGATTAAATAACCATATAGGCAGTGAACATGGCAAAGGAAAAAAATCCAATACTGACATACCTGAGCTGATTGCTGCTGAACACAGGGGGGGAAAAGGCAGATGGATGTGGCCTGCGCAGTTGCTGCCTTGCGGTGCAAAAATAAGGATGTGTGGCTGGGTGGATAAAGCCAAAACCAAAAGCGTAGAGGGTAAGAACCGGACGGACCCACAATAACTGCAAGAGCTCCCACTGAGTGGAGAATCTACTCCCATCAGTATAGGGTCAACCAGCAGGTGGTAGAGTTGGATTGGCCAGACCAAGCCATACACGCACTGCCATTCTACATTTTTTATTTTAGAGGTAGGCAGAGAAGGAGTTACAGTTTGGGATGCACAGGTGAGCAAGGTCCAGTCCATGGTATGCAGCCAGTGAGCAGATGATATGCTGTAACCTCTAGCAACCAATCAGTAAGCAGTAATGATGTGCAGTAACAAATCAGTGAACAGTATTGATGTACAGTAATCTCTAGCAACCAATCAACAAGCAGAAATCATGAGCTGTAACCTCTAGCAACTAATCAGTGAGCCGAAATGTTTGCTGTAACCTCTAGCAACCAGTCAGTGAGCGGAAATGATGCACTGTAACCTCTGGCAACCAATCGCAATCACTGTCTGATCTGATTCAGTAAACTGTTTTTGAGTCTAGCTGCTATTTATTGTATGTCTCAGAGCAGGTGGAGAGAAAAACTGCATGGGGGGGCCCCAAGAAAATTTTGCCCAGGGCCCAATCAATATTAAAGATGGCCCTGTATATCCCACCCCCATTGTGTTTAGCTGGTTAGTGGGCATGGAGGAGGAGTATAAAAAAATGTTATACTTACCTGCTCTGTGTAATGGTTTTGCACAGAGCAGCCCAAATCATCCTCTTTTCGGGTCCCTTGCTGGCACTGCTCCTGGCCCCTCCCTCCTGCTGAGTGCCCCCACAGCAAGCAGCTTGCTATGGGGGCACCCGAGCCAAGCCACAGATCCCTGTGTCCATTTAGACACCAAGCCATGCACCGGCCCTGCCCCTTTTCTCTCCTCATTGGCTGACTGACTTTGATTGACAGCAGCGAGAGCCAATTTGTGCCCACTGCTGTGTCTCAGCCAATGAGGATGGGAGTCCCAGGCATCCGAGACACTCCTGCAGCATCGCTGGATCTAGATGGATCTCAGGTAAGTATTAGAGGGGCTGCTGCACACAGAAGGCTTTTTATCTTAATACATAGAATGCATTATGATAAAAAAACCTTCTGCCTTTACAACTACTTTAATGATGTCCTGTCCATGATAATCTGAGGAGGCACTAGGGGGGAGCTCTGCATGAGGAGTCTATAAGATCCACCTGTAGAGCAACAATGTAAGATACCAGTGGAGATGCATCTGGAGAAATTTCAACTCCATAGCATGATCAATACCTAGAGAAAGTTTTCCCTCTTCCATATGGTCATCCCCCATAAACCATAGGTGGCACATACATTCAATCATCCCGAAGCGGCGCAGTGTGATGCCAATGCTATGCCAGCATTTGTGTGCATGGAGCCCCTCAGCTCAATACAATCCTTTCATCCTGCCGGTCAGTGAGTGTTCGGAGAACGTTCCCTGCATTATATGATGATTCTTTTTCTGGCTGTGTTCCACCTACATGTAAAATGCATCAAGACTGGTGTGCTGTAAACCCTCATATGCGCACACGAGAATGCAATTTTAATGCAGCTGGCACTCAGATCAATATGACCGTCCACAGTCCCCATGAATATTACATGTGTTGAAACTGCCGTGGACGCGTGTAAACACTGCACAGCCAAAGCACGTCCTATGTTGTATCACAAGTCAATGTTTACTTGCGAAAAAAAAAATCAAAGAAAAAGCGCAGCTTCCCGCCGACTGTTTGTCACATTTATGTTTTCAGAAATCGTAACTGAAGAGAACGCATGCCCGGTTGGCGTCCTTAATCAATTCACTTGCTACTCTCCAAATGCTTTATAAACTTGTAAGTCATTTTGTAAACTTTTATAATTTTTCCCCCGTTAGGGGGCCCCTTTGCGGTTAATGAGTTGAAATGATTTAGGTTTCTAGTAAAGCACAATGGTTTCTCCCCGCTGGTATATTTTAGAGGCTGGGAGAATATATATCAAAGGATTACAACTATGCAAATCGCGGAGAACGGTAAAAAAGGAGCATGAAACGCTTTTTTGTGGATAATTAAGACCAATTTATCTCGCTGGTTGTACGTTTTAGTGTTCTTTAATCAAGGCAGCTGTAATGTTTTGAAGATGAACCTGTTCTACTCCATGGCTCCACCACCTCTGACAACCAGTCAGTCTTAGCACCGCTGAGCTCTGATGAGGTCTCAGGCTTCACATGGCCCTTACGCCCCAAATTGGGCACACCAGCCTAGTGCATTACCTAGTGCAAAAACATTTATTAGTTAATTAAATAAGTGATATACTCACAAACGCATGACAATAACAAGCGTATTGTGGCTCTGAAGACGAGGAGTTGCAACACGTACACCGCATTGGACGTCAAGGGGTCCTCCCAAGCCATTAGCTGAGCCGTGTGGATCTGGAGGCAGTCACATCTGAATTTTATGATATGCTTGTTATTGTCATGCGTTTGTGAGTATGTCACTTGTTTAACCACTTCAGCCCTGGAAGGATTTACCCACTTCCTGAGCAGGCCATTTTTTGCGATACAGCACTGCATCACTTTAACTGGCATTTGCGCGGTCATGCGACGCTGTACCCAAACAAAAATTGATGTCCTTTTTTAGATCTTTCTCTTGGTGGTATTTGATCACCTCAGCGGTTCTTATTTTTTGCGCTATATAAACAAAAAAAGGCCGACAATTTTGAAAAAAAAAAAAAAAACAATATTTTTTACTTTTTGCTATAAATAATATCCAATAATAAAAAAAAAATTCTTCATCAGTTTAGGCCAATATGTATTCTTATACATATTTTTGGTAAAAAAAAGATCTTGATTGATTGGTTTGCGCAAAAGTTATAGCGTTTACAAAATAGGGCATATATTTATGGCATTTTTGTTATTATTTTTAGTTTACTAGTAATGGCGGTGATCTCCGTTTTTAAGGGGAACTGCGACACTGCGGCAGACATATCGGACACTTTTGACACTTTTTTGGGACCACTGACATTTATACAGCGATCAGTGCTATAAAAATGCACTGATTACTGTGTAAATGTCACTGGCAGGGAAGGGGTTAACACTAGGGGGCGGTCAAGGGGTTAAGTGTTCCCTAGGGAGGTGTTTCTAACTGTGGGGGGAGTGGACTGACTGGAGGAGGAGAGAGATCGCTGTTCCTGATCACTAGGAACAACAGATCTCTCTCTTCTCCCCTGTCAGAATGGGAATCTGTCTGTGTACATTGACAGATCCCCGTTCTGGTTCTCGCGGGTGGCCGCCAGACTTCGCGGCCGCCGGCCATGCACGCGCCTGCTATGGCTCCTAAAGGAGCCTGCGTACACCTGCGGCGATTTGCCAGAGTGAGCCGACCTGCTGCAGTATAATGATGGCGGCTGGTCGGCAAGTGGTTAACTTATCAAAAAAAAATTTAATGGTGTAGCACCCTCTGGTGTGCTACTGTTGGTAGTGCGGGTAAATTGTAGTCTGACTCAAGCTAAACCTGAGCAATGGAATCTAGGTCAGCGTTCATTAGAGTTCAGGGCTGGATGACTCATCCAGGCAGCTCTCTGGTGCCTCCTCCTGGTTCTAGAATATTGGAGAACATTCTAGAAATTAGTGGGAGGAAATCAGAAGGGTTGTCTTGCATATTTAGGGGCCCTTAGCCAATCCCCAGGAAGTGGGCCTGGCAGGGGACTAAGTGAGCCCTTTTAATAGAGATGAGTCATGCCAGCAGGGGAGTCGGGTGTAAGATGGAGCTGCAGTGCTGAAGAGACTGTTGGTTGCCCTTGAGGGACCCCTGCTTGGGAGGGGTTTTACCTTGGGGCAGAGCTCAGGTGGCTGGCCTGGATGGATCCTACCACAGAAAGCAGTTGGAAGGTGGCTTTCCATAGAGGCAGCGAGAGCAAGTAAGGACAGTGTGAGTAGATCAGCACGGTGCAGGGACAGGCAAGAGGAGAGATTACCATATGCAGCAGGTCTCTCTTGAAGACAGTGGTGTGCTTAAGTCTTCAGTCTTGCTTCGGGAGATCTCTAGTGTGTCAGTGGGGTGGACTGGTGCAGTGTGTGAGTCAGGTGGACTGGGCAATCTATCCCTTGCCAACACTAACATACCCGGAAAAAAAGGACAAATTTTTACTGATACAAAACAAAAACACAAAAAAGCAGGCATTTACTGACAGTTTGTAAAAATGAATGATTTTTACAGCTATCAGTACCCTATATACTTGAGTATAAGCCGAGTTTTTCAGCCCATTTTTTAGGCTGAAAAATCCCCCATCGGCTTATACTCGAATGAGGGTCTCAAGTGAGGGTGCAGCCTCACTGTGCCCATCTGCAGCCGTACCTTTGATTTCTAAAACAGCTGGTGTCTCCCGCTGTGTTATTCAGTCTGTTTGGCGGGCGTCCATTGTAACAAAGCCCCGCCTCCTCCTAGTCCATGATAGAGGAACACTGATACAATGCTGGGAAACGGTATCAGTGTTCCATCTATCATGGACGAGGAGGCGGGGCTTTGTTACAATGTACGGCTGCCGAACAGACTGCATAAGACAGCAGGAGACACCTGCTGTTTTTAGTAATCAAAGGTACGGCTGCAGATGGGCACAATGAGGCTGCAAACTGGCACAGTGAGGCTGCAAATGGGCACAGTGAGGCTGCAGATGGGAACAGTGAGGCTGCAGATGGGCACAGTGAGGCTGCAGATGGGCACAGTGAGGCTGCAGATGGGAACAGTGAGGCTGCAGATGGGCACAGTGAGGTTGCAGATGGGCACAATGAGGCTGCAAATGGGCACAGTGATGCTGCAATGGGGCACAGTGAGGCTGCAGATGGGCATTGTTTACCCAGTAGCTGCTGCATTTTCCCACCCTAGGCTTATACTCGAGTCAATACATTTTCCCATTTTTTTGTGGTAAAATTAGGTGCCTCGGCTTATATTCGGGTCGGCCTATACTTGAGTATATAGGGTAAATTTACTGACAGTTGGTAACCTTGCCCCAGACTGACAATGTTGCTGTCCAAAGGTGCCCCCTGTGCCCATTCATCCAGTGTGGGGGCACTCTAATACAGGAGGTGTGTTACTGGCTAGATGACTAGGTGAAAACAGAAGGAAAAAAAGCCAAGGAAAAGAAAACTAATACAGCCACTGCATCTAATGATTGGTAAGAGGCAATCTATAATACATTTTTGGCTTTGGTTTAATACCACTTTAAGACTTTCATAAGAAAGCCGTGTAAAAAACTATTTTTGAAACAGGGCATGGTGTTCCACACCTAAAATATCGCCATCCAATCCTCCAGGCTACTTTTCCTTTCTGTAAAACAAAGCCCGTTTGGCAGTAATCCTCCATTTGCCTGAGGTCTCCAAGCAGCCAAAGCCGCAACCTTAGATCTCTGTCTGGAGCATAATTCTACAAGTGGCTGCCTCTAGTGTATGACACCCAAGGGAGCCCTTTAAAAGGCTGGCAAAGGTAGTAAACAATGCTCTCGAAACAGCAAAACCGCAATAGCCTGACTTTCTCCCAGTAGACTTGGCAGCTGCAATGAATCCCTCTTCAGGTCTTGCAATGCATCACTTTATTTCAAAAGGGGCTCCTGGCACCTTATTTATGTCTCTTCCATTTGTAAAAAAAAGAATCCGAAAAAAAAGACTCTCCTCATTAACCCCCGAAGGGGAAAATCCAAGGCCATTTTCAGATGCCCGTGTAAAAAAGACGGAGCCAATGTGCGCCACTTCCATTAGCGAGGTCTGGCATGTCATGGAACCCCCTTGGGGGACTTGTGCGCTAAACATACAGCAGCACCATCTGCTTTTCCTTACTTTACTTCACAGTGAAATACATCACTTCACCTTAGAGGATTTCAAACATGTTTCAACATAAATAGAACCAAAGCAGATGCTGATTATATATTCTGTTTATTTTTTGTGCAGTATGTCTTGTACAGGTAAAGCAACATGCCATGATCGTCCAACAAAGACTTTTTTTTTTTTTTCAACCAAAGGTCTTGCCAGCCATCTTGTCTTTTCTGTACAAAGGGAAAGCTTGCCAAATGATGAAAGCTGTAGTCTTGTATTTTATGACTTCCCATAGAACCTGTATTCTGGAATTCTTTACACAGAACTATTGACATCAGTCCTTGTCCCAGAGGAACTTACAATCTAATTTCCCTACCGCAGTTATAAAAGCGTACAATTTGATCCCAAGCCAGTTCCCTGGCTGTCTTTGGATTCTATTCTAATGGAAAATGAGTAAATTATTTTGAAGAGAAACCCACGTTTTTCATTAACCACCTCAATGCCAACGGATTTCTTCATTTTCAAAAAATTGTGGCAAAAATGAGATCATCTTTGACTTTGTCTACCTTCCAAAAAGGGTCATTTGGAGGATGTTCATAGTGACCTGGTATTGCTATTCTCTATGTTTTATAACAAAAAGGAAAAAGATTTTTTCCCAAAGTTTTGGCCTTTTTTTTCTTTTTATAATAAAAAAGCCAGTGGTTATTAAAACAGAAGTATGGCCAAAACTGTTTTTACTTCTCTTGTGGGTTACAGGAGTGCAAATATGCTCTCCTGTGACCCAGAATCAGCCAACAGCAGGCTACTAATAGACATCACAGGGACGCTCTAGACCAGGGATCTCCAAACTACGACTCTCCAGCTGTTGCAGAACTACACGTCCCATAAGGCATTAGTTCCTGAACAACTGGAGGGCCATAATTTGGAGACCCCTGCCAAAAGCCTGATTGGCAGCTGGCTCAGCTTCTCAGAGACTAAGCTGAGAGCCTGAACCAGCTGTTCCTGCCCCCTCCCCAGCCCAGCACTCCAGTAATCACTGGAGGGGCATAGTGGATTGAGAACTGAGTGATCAGTGGTCATGTGATCGCTCAGTTTTCAGGCTTAAAGCTGCTGGAGGACAGGTGCAGCAGGGGAGTGAGTATATATGTTTTTGTTTTTTTTATTACCCCATACATCTCCTATGATGGTGGGTTCACACTGCTATTCGGAGTGGCTCACAGCAGGGGTCCAGTGCGTCCCTGTTCTCCGATTCAGGGATGAATCAGGCCTGAATTTTTAGCTGGATTCAGAATTAAAATGGACCAGAAGACACACAGGACTCTTCTGAAAACCGCTCTGCAGCCATCCCAAAGCTGTGTGAACCGGCTCCATTGAGAGAAGGTCACAGTCTCCTGACATGTGAATTGGATGTGGGAAAACCTACATCCAATTCACACTAGTGTCAACCCAGTCTAAAGAAGAATTCCAGGGCATGGTATATTTTTGGTCAAGCTTGGACCAATATAACTATGTGAATACCATACCTTGGAAGTGCTAATGTGATGAAACATTGCGTGACTGAGCTCTTTTTGTGTCTGTGAATTCTCCACATGCTTGTGTCTGCGTCAGATCTAGCTACTGTGTAGCTCTCACCTGCACAAGCACTAGACTGAGAGACCCAGGGATTGTGAGATATGTATTGTCTTCAATGGTCTTGTCAGATCTCACACTACAGACAGAGGTCATGCATTAACCCATGCAGGTGCCATACCACATGCCTTAGGTTTCAACACAAACAGAAATGTGAAGGCTGTGTGTACAGGGCATCAATTCACACCAAGAAACATAGAAGAGTGACGGAATTAAAAAAGACCAAGTGGTTCATCGAGAATGCCCCATTTTACTTTTTTAACTTTTTTTGTCTGAGTTTGTTCCAAGCATGTTTGAATCCACTTACTGTTGACTGACTCACTACCTCTGCTGGAAGTCTATTCCAAGCATCAACTGCCCTTTCGGTAAAAATACTTTCCAAGATTAGTTTTAACCTTCCTCCTGCTAGTTTGAGGTCATGTCCCCGTAATCTTAGCTTCATACTATAAAAATACAGCCCTCCTGAACCTTATTCACTCCCTTGATGTATTTAATTTATTCTAATCATGTCCCCCTTTTCCTTCTTTCCTCCAGACTATACATATTAAGTTCCTGAAGTCTCTCCTGATATGTTTTATCTCTCAGACCTTTCACCATTTTAATTGCTAGTTTTGGAATTCATTCTATCTTATCAATATCTTTTTGTACTGTAAGGTAGTCCATACATTTTTTTTTTTAACCAGCAGGTTGAACAAAAAAAAACTGACCTGATTACCCTATCCCCACATTCAAGGTGGATGGGGTAATCACTTCTGGTGAGCTATTGTGTTCTCACAGTGGGGAGACTTCCCTACCGTCGAAATACACTGATCCGCGCTGCCAGCTATAGCCAGCGACGCTGATTGTGCAGAAGTTTTCCAATAGGTGAGAGTGAGATCTCCAGAACTGGCCATAGTATTCCAAATGAGGTCTAACTAAAGATCAATATAGGGGATCAGGAACTCTTGTCTTTAGTGATAACAAAAGATCTATAAAGAAGAATCAGGACCTCCTTCCTCCTGCTGGTGACCCCTCTAGTAATGCATCCTAGAATTCTATTCACTTTTCCCACTACATGGCCATACTGTTTGCTCATTTTGCAGTCAAATTGCATTTATTCTGACATAAGTACCACCAAATCTTTTTCCTCTGTAGTTCTGGTCAACACTGTACGCCCAATATTGTACTCTTTTTCCCTAGATGCATTATTTTACATTTAGAAACATTGAATTGCAATCTGCACTGCTTTGATCAATTTTCCAACAATCCCAAATCATGTTTCATGTTACAGACACCTCCAGGGATATCAACCCTATTACACCCCTTTGTATCAGCAGCAAAAAGACATACCTTGCTCACCAACCCTTTAGTTAAATCACTTACAATTAGATTAAATAGAACATGACCTACTACAGAGCCTTGTGGTACACCACTAGTGACTGTTCTCTGTTTCAAATTAACCCTATTTATAACCACACTCCGGTATCTATCGTTTGGCCAAATGTATATCCACTGAACCACCCAAGGGTTAAGTCAGCCTTTCTCAAACTTTTCAACACAGAGGAACCCTTGAAATAGTTCTCCGCTCTTAGGGAACCCCTGCTAAAAATTAGAAATCTACAGCTCATGATACATTAGTGTGGTCAGTGGGAAGAATGGTCCTTACACTTGTGGTCATTGGGAAGAATTACCGCCTTACAGATAGCTAAAAAGATCAGTGGTGTCAGTGGAAACTTATCTGAGAGGCAGAAATTGCCCAATGCTGAAGGAACCCCTAACAACCTCTGGAGGAACCCTAGGGTTCCATGGAACCCTGGTTGAGAATCACTGGGTTAAGTTCTAGCTTGTACTACTTTTCACTATGTGGAACTTTATCAAATGCCTTGCTGAAATCAAGATATGCTATGTCCATAGCACCACACTGGTCAAAACTAGACATTTTGATACTCACTTGTATCTGTAGTCTCGTACTGACTGTCTCTCTGCAATTCAAAGATCTCCACTTCAACACGTGCGTTGGACCCTCCTTGCGTGTGGCTGTTGATATGTTCTCGGGCGAGCGCAAGTGCCAACCTCTCACCACGCCCGCAAACAGTCTGATCGTCAAGGATTGCGGCTGGAAAAGAAATGGACCTGTTATATAAATACTTCACATAGACGTTAACGTGTATGTAAACAATGAACCTCTTGTATTGCTCTCTTTTCATTTGTTAAATATACAGTTGTGAAAGCATTTTGTTATATAGGTTCAATAAGTGCAAAATGTAAAAGGTGGAACCCAACAGAAATCCAGTTAACTTTTTTGTAAACCTCAAGCAGTGTTATCAGCCTGGCCAAGCTGATGTACTGTAGTTGAACTACAGAACACATCTCTCTATGTTATTGAGAAGATTAGAGGGGGAAACACTACCTGTTCTAGAGTGACAACCCTCCTCCTGCATGGATACAGGACAGCAATACACATTTTTGTTCTTACGTTTAGATACTCAGCCTAGCTAGTTGGATCTAGTTTAGATAGATCTGCCCTGCATGAATTAAAACTTGCCTGAAGTTCTAACCCTGCCATGCGATTTAAAAAATATTACTTGATTACATAGTTGGTCAGGTTGAAAAAAAACACAAGTTCATTTAGTTCAACCAAAAAAAAAATCATACATACAATCCCATATACACAATCCTTCACCCACAGTTGATCCAGATGAAGCATGATCCAATTTGCTACAGCAGGGGAAAAAATTCCTTCCTGATCCCCGAGAGGCAATCAGATTTTACCTGGATCAACTTTACCTATAAATGTCAGTACCCAGTAATGTTATGTACATTTAGGAAAGAATCCAGGCCTTTTTTAAAGTATACTACTGAGCTGGCCAGAACCACCTCTGGAGGGAGTCTATTCCACATTTTCACAGCTCTTACTGTGAAGAAATCTTTCCGCATTTGGAGATTCATTTTTTTTCCTCTAGACATAATAAAGAGTGCCCCCTTGTCCTCTGTGATGACCTTAAAGTAAATAACTCAACATCAAGTTCGCTATATGGACCACTTATGTTTTGTACATGTTGATCATACCCCCCTTAATCTCCTCTTCTTAAGAGAGAATAAATTCAGTTCCTCTAGCATAGGAAAGACACATATAGGAGAGATTTGAGCTGCACACCCTGGTACAAACAATATGGAGAGGTTGCCCCAAGGTGTTTTTGAGCAGCAATGTAACAAAATCAAAAAATTATATGAAGGAATTATATAAAAAAAGTCTTTATTAAGAAAAAGTCAGATTCATGTTAACATTTAAAATATCAGCTCTGGTTGAAGGACACAGTACATAATCCACAGTACAGCAATGCAAACACAATAATGCACAACATCACATACAGTCATGGCCTTCTTCAAGGGGGGTGGTTTGCTCTAAACGAAATACATTCAATATCTCAAATTTCAAAATCATTTCATGGTGTACCAGTTTTCTATGTACACCAGAGGTATTATTACCGCTAGATGGTGGAATAAAGGGTCTCATGACCAGAGATTTAAAATCAGTTGAATGATCAAGGGGGCTCCATGATTGTCCCCACCTCTCCAAGGAAAAAGGAATCCAGCCCGATAAGGGTGTCATGAACCAGTGCGACCAGAAATGTGTGGACTGTGATAGGGAAGACCAAAACGCATGTAAAGTAATGATAATATGATTTATTATTAATAATATGATTTATTATGAGGATAAGTAATACAAAAAGGTAAACGCACCCCTGATGTGACAAACAATAAAACAAACCAGCAACCAACCACGTTGACACACAATAAAAACTCTCCAAACCAAACGTATATACAGGTGTAAGATATAATCATAAACGTAACCAAGTCAAGCTCATACACGGGAGATCAATCAGATAGAACAGGGAACAGGACGGGACAGGGAGAGGACAACAGGAGGAAGGGATCAGTCTGCAAGACAGGAGTCCAGGGATTGATGCAGGGTTCAGGAACACAGGATACAAGGTACAGGTTACAGGAATACAGGTTTCAGGATAGCAAATACAGGTCAGGGCTCAAGGAACAATACCAAGGAGATGAGTGCAAGCATCTGCCGAGTATAAGCACACCTCCTGCAATCAGTCCCAGGGGGACGCCTGATTGCAGGAGATAATTTTGGCTCCAGACTGCCGGGAGACACCCACTGGTGGACACCAGTACTGCGGCCCATAGATCTGACAGCGCCACCAGCAGGTGAAACCATTCCTGACAGTCCTCTCCTCGAAGTAGTGACCTCGGATGCTCCAACTAGTCGTAGCTGCAAAAAGTTAATCACATCAAGCTGGGCAGCGGGCAAAGGCACATCAAGCTGAGCAACAGGCAGAGGCACCTCATGCTGAGCAGTGGGCAAAGGCATTGGAACATCTGGCCGAACAGCGGGCACTGGAACATCAGGCCAGACGGCGGGCACTGGAACGTCAGGCTGGACATTGAGAAACAGATCATCAGACTGGAGAGCAGGCACTGGAACATCAGGCCAGAGAGCGGGCACTGGAACATCAGACCGGCATCAGGATCTGGATCATCAAGCTGGACATTGGATCATCAGACTGGAGAGAGGGCACTGGAACATCAGGCCGGGCAGCGGGCACTGGAACATCAGGCCGGGCGTCAGGAAGTGGATCATCAAGCCAGACATCAGGCATCAGCTCATCAGACTGGACAGCAGGCACTGGAACATCAGGCCGGGGCAGCGGGCACTGGAACAGCAGGCTGGCCAACGTGCACTGGAGCATCAAGCCAGACAACGGGCACTGGAACATCAGGCCGGACAACGGGCACTGGCAGTTTAGGTCGGGCATCAGGAACTGGATCATCGAGCTGGGCATCAGGCATTGAGTCATTAGACTAGACAGTAGGCACTGGAACATCAGGCTGGACAACGGGCACTGGAATATCAGGCAGAACAGAAGGCACTAAAACATCAGACTGGACAGAGGGCACTGGAACATCAAGCTGGGCATCAGGAACTGGATCATCAAGCTGGATATCAGTCTTTGGATCATCAGACTGAACAACAGTCACTGGAACATCAGGCCGGGCAGCGGGCAACGGGCACTGGAATGACAGGCCAAACAGCGGGCACTGGAACAACAGGCAGTGCAGCGGCAGCAGCGAGCCGGGCATCAGGAACCAGTTTAGCAAGCACCGTATGAGCAGGCTGGGTGATGGGCACTAGCCCAGGAGGCTGGGTGACGGGCACCTGCCCAACAGGCTGGATGACGGGCACCAAAACTTCAGGCTGGACCGTGAGCACCGGAACCTCAGGCTGGACCGTGAGCACCGGAACTTCAGGCTGGACCGTGAGCACCGGAACTTCAGGCTGGAGCAGATCGGCTGGCGTGGAGGCAGGCTGGAGCAGATCGGCTGGCGTGGAGGCAGGCTCGAGCAGATCGCTGGCATGGAGGCTGGCTGGAGCAGATCGGCTAGCGTGGAATCAGGCTGGAGCAGATTGGCTAGCGTGGAATCAGGCTGGAGCAGATCGGCTGGCGTGGAAGCAGGCTGGTGCAGATCGGCTGGTGAGGAAGCAGGCTGGAGCAGTTTGGCTGGTGTGGAGGCAGGATTGGATAAAGGCAGGAATGTATGGGTTGGGAAAAACTTCAGTTTCTTCTTTGGTTTAGCCACTGAAGTTCTGTAAGTGACTGCAGGGCTGTAAGTAGTGGGTGCAGCTGACTGAAGAGAAGGGCAGGAGTACGGTAAAGAAGAGGGAGCAGTCAGTGGCTAGGGGAAATTTTTGTGGGAATGTTGCAGGCAGCAGAGAAGAGGCAGATGGATTAAAGGCAGGGTAGGTGTAGCAAGTGGAAACAGGGTACTGATACTTAATTAGTAGCAGGGTATTTTGGGCTGAGACTGGGGTTGCCGTGGGTGATGGAGAGAGAGAGACATTTGAGCAGATAGGTGTCTGGCAGCAGGAATGGGTTGTTGCAAGCTGACTGAGGCTGAGTGCCATATATCTGACCATGCTTGTAGTAATGGCTGAACAAAACTCCACGAGTACCTGTTAGGAACATGCTGAATAGTGCTCAAAGAAATATGCAGAGTCATCCTCCAATAACCATACCAGAGATTCTACCTGAGCCATACTGAAGAGTTGGGAGAAATGTCATCCCTGCCTTTAGGAATACTGGACAAAGCTAGCTCTGCACACACCTGAATCAATGGCTGAATGTCTTCAAACAGCATACTGCCCTGATCAGCTAGAGAATGAGCAAAGCGGATACACTCTAAAAGTTGGTCCCTGGCCAACTCCTTCAATATCTGACGGCAATAATTATTATCCTCCGTCAACAGTGAAGAAAGATAGCCAACTACTTCTGAATGCATTTTAGCAAAAAACAACAGAACCAAGGTGGCTCCTCTGTGAATCCACTTCTGGTCAGAGATGGCCTTGGTATTATGTCATGAACCAGTGCGACCAGAAATGTGTGGACTGCAATAGGGAAGACCAAACGCATGTAAAGTAGTAAATAATATGATTTATTGTGAGGATAAGTAATGCACCAAAGTAAAGCACCTCTGATGTGACAAACAATAAAATAAAACCAGCAACCAACCACGGTGACACACGATCATAACTCTCCAAACCAAACATATATACAGATGTAAGATATGATCATAAACGTAACCAAGCCAGGGTCATACACGGGAGATCAATCAGAACAGGGAACAGGACGGGACAGGGAGAGGACAACAGGAGGAAGGGATCAGTCTGCCGGACAGGAGTCCGGGGATGGATGCAGGGTTCAGGAACACAGGATACAAGGTACAGATTGCAGGAATACAGGTTTCAGGATAGCAAATACAGGTCAGGGCTCAAGGAACAATACCAAGGCAATGAGTGCAAGCATCTGCCGGGTATAAGTACACCTCCTACAATCAGTCTCAGGTGACGCCTGATTGCAGGAGATAATGTTGGCTCCAGACTGCCGGGAGATACCCGTTGGTGGACACAAGTACTACGGCCCATAGATCTCACAGCGCCATCAGCAGGTGAAACTATTCCTGACATAGGGCTTACAAGAAGTCACACTGTGGACACCCTTCAGACAGAAAAGGAAAAACGGGACCTGTAATGATTCCTGGATTCCTTTTTCCTTGGGGAGGCGGGGATAATCATGGAGCCCCCTTGATGATTCAACTGATTTTAAATCTCTGGTCATGAGACCCTTTATTCCACCATTTAGCGGTAACTATTCCTCTTGTGTACATAGAAAATTGGTACACTATGAAATATTTTTGAAATTTGAGATATTGAATGTATTTCTTTTAGAGCAAACCACCCCCCTTAAAGAAGACCATGACTGTATGGGTCATAAAGCGCCGGGGCTTCATTATAGTAGACATTAATGTGATGTTGTCCATTATTGTGTTTGCATTGTTGTACTGTGGAATATGTACTGTATCCTTCAACCAAAGCTGATATTTTAAATGTTAACATGAATATGACTTTTTCTTAATAAAGACTTTTTTATATAATTCTTTCATATAATTTTTTTAATTTGTTACATTGCTGCTAAAAAAAACCCTTGGGGGAAACTCTCCATATAACATTCAGTTCCTCTAATTGTTCCTCATAGCTGAGCTCCTCCATGCCTCTTATCAGTTTTGTTGCCCTTCTCTGCACTTTCTCCATTTCCCCAATATCCTCTTTGAGAACTGGTGCCCAATACTGAACTCCATATTCCAGATGGGGTCTTGCTAATGATTTGTACAGGGGCAAAATGATATCTCTCTCTCTCTGGAGTCCATATTTCTCTTATACAAGAAAGGATTTTGCTTGCTTTGGAACCCGCAGCTTGGCATTGCATGGTATTATTGAGCTTATGGTCTACCAAAACCCCCAGATTCTTCTCCACTATGGATTCCCCAAGTTGTACTACTCCTAGTTTGTATGATACTTGCATATTCTTAGCCCCCAAGTGCATAACTTTACATTTATCAACATTAAACCTCATTTGCCACTTAGTTGTCCAATTAAACAGTGCATTGAGGTCGGCTTGTAAATTGGAGACATCCTGTAAGGACATTATTCCATTGCATAGCTTGGTGTCATCTGCAAAGACAGAAATGTTACTTTTAATCCTAGACCCTATATCGTTTATAAAGTTATTAAAAAGTAATGGGGCGTACACACGGTCGGACTTTTTGGCTACAAAAGTCCGACGGACCCCGACGGACCAAATCCGGCGGACAATCCGATCGTTTGTGGGCTTCCCCGGACTTTCAGCGGACTTTTCCAGTCACAAATCTGACGGACTTTAGATTTGGAACATGCTTCAAATCTTTACGTCGTAACTCCGCCGGACCCAGAAATCTGCTCGTCTGTATGCTAGTCCGACGGACAAAAACCCAAGCTAGGGAGCTATTGGCTACTGGCTATGATTTTCCTTATTTTAGTCCAGTGTACGTCATCACGTACAAATCCGTCGGACGTTTGTGTGATCGTATGTAGGCAAGTCCGTTCATTAGAAAGTCCGCCAAAAGTCCATTGAAAGTTTGTCGGACGGGCTGTCGGACTTTTGTAGCTGAAAAGTGCGACCGTGTGTACGCCCCATAAGGGTCCCAACAATGAATCTCGGGGTACACCACTGATAACCTTAGACCATTTAGAGTAAGAATCATTAACCACTACTCTCTGAATTCAGTCTTTTAGCCAGTTTTCTAACCATTTACAAACTGATCTTTCCAAGCTTGTAGACTTTACCTTACACATATTAGTTGTGTGTGGGGAACTGTGTCAAACGATTTTGCAAAATCCAAGTATACCATGTCCACAGCCACTCCTCTGTCCAAGGCTTTACTTACCTCCTCATAAAAATAAATCAGGTTTGTTTGATAACTTCTGTCTTTCACAAATCCATGCTGTCTGTTGCTTAAAATATTTTTTTCCAGCAAGAACTCATCTATGTGGTCTTTTATTAAACTCTCCAGTATCTTCCCCACTATAGAAGTTAAACTAACAGGTCTATAGTTACTTGGTAAAGACTTTGATCCCTTTTGAAATATGGGCACCACATTGGCTCTACACCAATCCAGTGGTACCATTCCAGTCATTAACAAGTCCCTAAAAATTAGAAACAATGGCTTTGCAATAATAGAGCTCAATTCTTTTGTATTGCTGTGCTCATTTCCCCTCACTTCCTGTCCCAGGTAGTACCAGTCATGAAAACAGGTGAGGACAAATCTCTCCAATGGAGATCCAGATGGTCATAAAAACCTGACAGGGGTTCGAACCCTTACCCACTTTAAAGGGGGCTTCTGATTGGCCAACTGTTTGTGCCAAATCGCCTAAACTCCCACTCTGCTTCTTCCTGGATAAGGACAACAACCCACTGCTATAGCTAAAAGCCTCCGCCATATTGTGTCCACTCCTTCCCATAAGCCTTCCCATGACATCCCCAGTCATTAGCCCTTATACTCTTGAACAAAGGAATGTCCACACAAGAAAGATATTTTCTTCACTTTACTGATGTTCTTCAAAGATGGTAGTGACACATTACACAGACCTACTAAAAGGTGTCTTTGGCATAAATTGCCATACACAAAAGAGGATAGGCTGTGGAAGTAATTTGTGAAAGCCAAGCTTGCACATCACTTATGAGCTATCTTCCCTTAGCATCTCCTCTCTTTGGGAGCACCACTGTGTTGGAACCCATTTCCCTGTATACTAAATCTGGCGCATTCTGCTCTATTCAAACCGAGATTCAGGTTAATGTGAAGCATCCTGCTCTGTCAACTAAGATTAACAAGGTGCCATCTGCAGTAAACCAGTCTCTCTTTCTATGTTCATTTCTATAGCTTTACTCAGCTGGGTACACTCCCAGATGTCAATATCTGTTCCAAGGCACTAGTACTTATGTTAGAGAACACTTAGCCTGGTCCAAAAGGCATCCTGTTTCCAGTAATCATAGGTTATGTTTCCAGTCAGGAGGACTGCAGCTGGCTCTTTTGGCTGTTAGACTATTTTGCATGGGCCTTCTGCCCTGTGCAGGATCTTTGCAGTAACTGACTACATCTGCATGGTTGTGGGTTGTTTGGCTCCCATTCCTCGTCTCTCTTAAGGTTCCTCCCACCCTGGCATTTATATAGGCAGATGCTTTACCCGTTACATCACTACATGGAGCTTTGTTTAAAAGCGGACATAATACCCAATGACATAATTCCCTATTACCACGCTATTTTGGAACAGAGCCACCCAGTGGCAGACTAGCCAATGGCACCTGCCCACACATTCTATATACAGTAAAACCTTGGTTTAAGAGTAACGTCGTTTAAGAGTAGCTTGGTTTGAGAGCGTTTTGCAAGACAAACAAAATTAGTATTTTGCTTCTAATCCCCTTGTCACCCCCCCCCCCCCCTAATCACATTGCTATAACCTTTTTTATATGAACTATAAACTGAAGGACTTATGAATAAATGGTTATGGAACGAATCATCTGCATTTCCATTATTTCTTATGGGGAAATTTGCTTTGATATACAAGTGCTTTGGATTACAAGCATGTTTCCGGAACGAATTATGCTCGCAATCCAAGGTTTTACTGTAAAACAAAAAAAGGACATTTGTCTTGACTTCGACTTTAAAATAAACATGTAAACATTCCATAGATAAAGAGATCAAGTTTTTACAAAAAAAGTCCAGTTTAGTCCTACTTTTGAGCCAACTGGTCAGCATTTTAGTGGTCTGACTAGTTCGGATAACCAAATTGAGTTTAATATGTTTTGGTGAAAGACATTGAAGTCAATGAGGCAGGAAAAATGAAGGTGATGTATGGTGTTTAGGAGGTTGCAATGGGCTTCAAACGGCTCAGTAAGGCTGCAGACGTTCAATTTAACTATCCTGGATCTGTTGTTGTCACAAAACTCTCCCTTTATTAGCCTAATTATTTTTATTTTTTTTCCACAGAGCATTAAATACAAATTCTAAAGTGAGAGTGCACAAATGATGATCATATACTGTCAGGGCCCAGTTCTGAATCTGATGTGTCTGGCAATGTCTCTTCTTGGTGATATAAATAGTACATAATGTGGCACTTCCTCAATACAATAAAGTACATACAGTATAACTTCAATAAATTACATATATTCAACTCTATAATGCAGATACTAAAAAAAAGTGTCTGTTTCAGCATAACCGGTCCCAGCAAAGTATAAAAAGTGCTCCATGCAGAAAACTTAAGTTCAAAAAATAAAGTTTGTATAGTGATGTCACCATCCAAGGTGCACATATAAATAATGTTCAAATTCTTTCAAAGTGAAGAACTTTCACCACCTGGGATCATAGTGTGCCCCAGTCTCTCACCTCAGGGAAAGACCCCTACAGGTCTAGTCGCACTTCTGTTATCACTCTTTAGGTGTCAGCAACCACAGGCTCCTTCTACTTGAAACACTCAGCAACCATAAGCTTCTCAATATATACAGGGAATTCCATTGGATACTTTATATCTCAACCCCTCCACGCTCCTCCGTAGTAAGCTCCTCTGCTGCCACTTCCAGTAATGTCTCCTCTCTACTTCGAACCACATGGACCTTCCTGTCTTTGTTCCACTTCTTGCTGAGCCACCTGGAATGCTGGACTCCTCCTATGAACTTCCTATTAAAGCCATGCCTTTGCACTTAGTGTTTGCCAGATTATTGTGCTCCCCCCAGCCAATAGCCTGCTTGTCAGTCCTGCTGCCATCCGTATCTTCTCTACCACTCATTATTGACCCTCGGCTTGTTCCTTGACTACGCTTCTGCTTAATCCCAACCTGCAACCACTTGTTACCGACCTTTGGCTTGTTTACTGTCCACGCTTTTGCTTATCCCTACCAGCTATATGTGCTTTTGGACCCCGTCTTGCTCACCTCTTGGTTGGGTGATCCTAAGGACTGCGATCTGGTACCAACATGCAGCAAAACCTATCTCCACCATTAGGAGCTCTGGTGAACACCAGTTAGTACTTAGACTCCGCAACCTCAGGTGTCATCCGCCGGAGTAACCTGTTTGTCTACTTATCCAGCTGGTCGGTGGGTGCCTCGTTACTGCTATAGCTACTAGTCTCCAAGCCTGACCCCTGACTGTTATATACACAAGAAACACACAAACATACAAAATACATTTCTCTACTCCTCCGGAACCCTTGCTTTATGCTAAGCACTGTCACTGACAGACAGGTGACCTGTTGCTACTCTAGCCGCTTGCAAAATGCACACCAAAGGAGGCCAGGGTCTTAAATAGACTTTGCCTGACCCAAGATCACCACCACCCGCCAGAGTCACAAGGGCTGACTCGGCTTCCTCCTCCACCTGCATTGCAGCTGTGGATAAACGCTACCTGCAGTGTAGAAAGTAGACTACACCCGCCTTCAAGTGTAATTTAATTGCAGCAAAAAAAAATCAGGTCTCCTGCCCTGTCAGACATGGTTGTGCTGTGTGGCAGTGTTTTGTACATCTGAGGGCCAGAGACACAGAAATATGAATCTTTTGGCAAATAAAAATTCTTTCATGTATGTATTTTATATGTGTATTTAGCTGTTTGCCTGGAGTTTAGCTTTGAAGTCAACAGTGTTATGGCGAGCATAGACAACACATTTTTCTGGTTTTATTAGATCAGCTAATTTGCATATTAAATGCCCTTTCACCTTTGGAAATTGAGACAAATCTGTTATTAGATTTTATTTAGAGATGTAAACCGCACCATAATCAGAAACTGTTGGAACTGTTTTCGTAGACTTGATGTATTCATTTTTTTGCCCTTTCTGCCACTGAATGAATAAGTTGTAAGAGCCAGATACTCTGAATCTCTAAGCTCCTACGTCACGTAAGACAAGCACATCCCCTTCTGTCCTTTGCAGACTAGACTCAGGCCTATGTTCTGTAGGGAGATGGAGGGGGGTGTAACGGATCCTTTGATGCTTTTCATCTTCGTTCCTTATTCAGGATTTATTACATTTCTTTCTTCTGGATTTTTTGATATGTTAATTCTCACAAATTGTGGAGTATTAAATGTGTGTCTTTTTATTACAGCTTTTATGAGCCGAGCAGAAAGACACAAAACATCTGAAAGCCGCCCCCACCCTTGTAATAACCTTTCCTCACAGGCTCTTCCTCCGGCTGTAACAACACAATTAGAGGAACATTGGCCCGGCACCTTTCGCTCCCTCTGGAGAAATGCACAAGAGAGGCAGCTGGCAATTGTGAGTGCAGTTTCCTTTTATATACAGGTAGTGTCTTAGAGAGTAGAGGTGCTCAACATTTTTCATGTTGTGGCCCCAAGTGTCAGAGTGCCTTTAGCTGACAGTTTGCCTTTGTAAATGGTAACTCGTGAAATCTGATTCTTCCTGGAACTGTAGAAAGAATTTGCCATTAGTTTAGATCTGTGTTTTTCCAGATTAGGGCAGTAGGTTTGGGTTTGAAAGGGTTGTGTAAAAATTGAAGGTCATCCTTGGTTGCCTTCAAACTAAGTAAATAGGAAATTCAACAATGCACACGCTACAACATTAAGGTCCACAGATGTCTCTGGAAATATTGCATCAAATATAGTTTCCTCTTCCCTAGTAGGCTCTACATCCTGGACAAAAGAGAAGACCTGGTTCTTTGACACAGAGGCTGAGGCATCACTGGACTAACTGATATGCCATCTACTTCTCTTTTGCTTCTTGAACCTTGCGACTAGCTTCATGGCTCGTGAATGCTTCAACACCTTGTTGCTGGCCTTATATACAGTTTTGTATTCCTACTAATGGGGGGTCAATGTTTTTAGCACATTATGTAGCCCATTGCTGGCTACATTCCTGGAACTTTTCCATAGTCTCTTGGTAGATCACAGTTCCATTCCAAGAATGACTTGTATTTTCTTAAAGTATGCAATAAAGATCAAACCTGGAGATCAGCTTTAATGATGCCAGACTAGAAGGGTGGGTCTGGACAACAGATTCAAAATTTGACAACAGCACAATGCCTGCTCTGGCCAATGGTTTACCAGGAGCCCCCTATAACCACCAAAATGTATTTAATGTTTTCATACAATTACTATAACAAGTAAAAAATATCTTAACTGTCAACCATACTCTTTTCTACAAACCTTGCAACATTAATCACAAGGGCCTTGCAAGGGCCCATTGTGTACTTGGGGACTTCCTCAAAAAAGAGCTGTTACATCAGTTTGGAATATTCACTCACACCAAGGTCCAGGAAAAACCAAAGCCATCATTTTCCATGTGATTTCCCATGCCTAGAGGAGTTGCAGGTGGAATGTATATCCGACCAGATAAGTGAATCACTGTATGTTGCCATACTCATGTAAATGCTGATGCTCCTGTAAATCACCATTTACCATCATAAGTGTGTACAGTGTATTTCTCCAAATGTGACACTTGCTTTTACATGAGTACGGTCACGTACAGCTATTCATATGTATGGCAGGCCGGCACCTGCAGCTCCCCAGACGCAAGAAAGCACTGGGAATTTACGCATTAGCATTTTTGAGCCTCTAAACATCCATAACAGCCAGGTCAGTAGCAATGGCAGGCTACATATTTCTCTCAGGTTTCCTTTAAAGGGGTAGCTCTGATCCCACCAGCGGAAATCTGTTGCTGCCATTGGAGGCTTCGGGTTCCAATAAGAATTTGATATGTCTGCCATATTTTGGGCACCAGTCAAAAAGCTCCAATCTCAATGTTCCCCAAGAATCTCCCAGACTTTGTCGGCAATTCAATCTGCACCGGTGGAAGGGTTTCTTGAAGGGCAAAAAGATGGGATTGAGATGGGACACACAACTCCGAACGGTGTTTAGTGTAAGTGAACTGTGTGTTGCACAATGACTGATTGCCCATAGCTTAAATTGTTGTTTGTAGTTTATGTTTTTGCTGACGTTGGTACGTTCTAAGGTGTTGGGTAAATTACAAATTGCCATATTACAAGATAATATTGACTTGTTATTACTCATAATAATGTAAGGATCCCAAAAAATGTATTGGGGAATTGTGGCTGGTTGAGTATGTAGGTCATAGAACAGTGGCTGCTCACCATTTTCAAGTCATGGTGCACCACATGATACGTAATATCATACTTCCAATTCACAGGCTTAGGAAAGCAATTGCTCAAACCTTAATTTTAGCTCCACGTTGATCTCACTTGCACAGCCATGTAGTCTCCATCTCTAGGTTACATCCAAACAACCACAAAGGAATGTTGTTACTCGTACATTCCTCCAAATATCCCTTATTAAAGCATAACGTGACAGAGGAAAGCATTGCTAGTTCACTTGCAAACATCAAATCAGTTTATTATGCTGGAAAACCCCTACAGTCACCGAGCAGCCATTAGCTCCCTGGTGGCCAACCGACGGCCCAGGGGCCATTTGGCACTTGTTATATGGCCATTGGGGCCTCTACAGACAGTATTCTGCATTTTGGTGCTTACTGAAATATTTTTTTTTATGCTAGATTATAGTGGTAATAGGTTTGGGTTTTTTTCACACTATCTTATTCTTTTCTGTCCTGTCCATCCATTCTTTCATTTTTTTTTCCTCTTATCTTTTATAATGGGTCTTTCTGGGAGTAATATCAAAAGTGGCACTAATCATTTTTAAATGGACTGTAGGCAGAACAAACGTGCAAGCATTGATTTGTAAAGAGGCTGTGATAGCAGTGATCTTTATCAGTCTCATGTTATCTGCAGCCTATGACTAATGCCTCAAGTAAGCCCCCAGTCTGCACCAAATCCTATAGCGTATTCGCAGTTAATGTCCCTCTCTTGTAGCATGTCCACAGTCTGACCATCACTTGTAGCGCTTTAGCTCTCTCAAATTACAAGACTTAAAGTGATTCTAAACACACACTGTTTAATTTACATTATCCCTTCTCTTTCTGTATGTGGATGATGGCCCTGTAATTATTTTAATTAAAAAAAACAAACATCTAAGTACCTTTTTTCCTAATCGATATACATTTGTCACATGACCTAGCCCTTTTCCAGCCCGTCTGCAGGGAAACAAAAGCAGGAGGAGCTTCTAATCCTCTGCTGCTGGTTACATGTTAAAAAAAATGGCTTTGGAATTAAGAGTAAAAATAAATCATTAATATGAATAAACTGTTTTACATTGTCATACAGATATATATTTAAAATCAAATATGTATTATTTTTTGGCAATAACATGGTGTGACTGGATTTCTGCCAGTCAGAGGGTGTGTCACACCCCTCCAGCCTGTGTTTTAGAATAAGAGGGAGGTGAAGCCTCCATCAATCAAGATGTATTATCCCACCCCCATTGTGTTTAGATAGTTAGTGAGCATGGAGGAGGGAGAAGGGAGTGGACTGTCATCTACCAGAGTTTATATGCCCACATGTGTGACTCTATAGTCACACGGGCTGCTCAGTGATATGTGATATGGAGGGACAGCTCAGGGTACTAACTACACTGAAAACTGAGCATGTGCACTAGCTGCCAACACTGCTCTGCAAAATTCCCATTTGCAGTGGGGACATGGACGGGAGGAAGAGACAGAGAACAGTAGGATTAACCAGTTTTTTTGTAGAATACAGAAAACAAATCCCGTAGTGACTGGATGAGTATGAACAGCATGTAATACACCATTTATTGATAGTTTTTTTATGATGTGGGTTTAATAACATTTTAAATGCATTCCAGGGCACTTTAAGGAAAAATATGAGAGGGTACGTGCAGCACATCGCAGGAAATTGTGGGTGTTGCAAAATTGTGCAGTGGGAGAAACTTAAACTTGAGCCTATATTCAGAGTGCAGGGGTCAGAAATAGGTAATGTACAGAATTCAGGTGTATGTTGTTTAATTAATGCAGGGGTCAAGTGCCTGTAATGTATAGAGTACAGGGATCAGGTGTATGTAATGTAGATAGTGCAGGGGTCAGGTCTATGTAACATACACAGTGCAGGAGTCAGAAGTATATACAGTGCATCTGACAAGTATTCACAGCGCTTCACTTTTTCCACATTTTGTTGTTACAGCCTTATTCCAAAATAGATTAAATTCATTATTTTCCTCAAAATTCTACCAAGAATACCCCATAATGACAATGTGAAAGAAATTTGTTTGAAATCTTTCCAAATTTATTAAAAATAAAATACGAAAAAAACACATGTACATACTGTAAGTATTCACAGCCTTTGCCATGACACTCAAAATTGAGCTCAGGTGCATCCTGTTACCATTGATCATCCTTCAGATGTTTCTACAACTTAATGGGAGTCCACCTGTGGTAAATTCAGTTGATTGGACATGATTTGGAAAGGCACACACCTGTCTACATAAGGTCCCACAGTTAACAGTGCATGTCAAAGCACAAACCAAGCCATGCAGTCCAAGGAATTGTGTCAGAAACCATGAATGAGACCGAGACAGACGTACAGTTAAATCACACTTGTTTAATAATTAAAGTAAATAGATCAAACGTAGTCAAAACAAAGCCAAAGTTCGGTAACCGGAACGGATAGTCCGACAAGCCAGAAAGTCAGGAAGCCAGGGATCAGCATAGTGGAACATCAAGCAGGATAGGGAGCCAGAAGTAATGTCAGCCAAGCAAGTTTTTAACAGGAATGCAGGAGATCTGGGCTGGACGGCTTAAGCAGGCAGGACTGACAAGCAGGATATCATCAACAGGTGAGTGTGATATCATCATCACTGTGGAGAGATAGGACAGTTGAGCAGCCAGCTTAGAGAAGGAAGGGCTGAGCCGTGCCCTGAAAGTACCCCCTCCTCAACGACCCCTCCCCCTCGGAGGACCACCAGGCTTGAGGGAAAAACGTCTATGGAAATCACGGAGAAAGACAAGGGCATGTACGTCCGAGGATGAGACCCAAGAGCGTTCCTCCGGACTGTACCCTTTCCAATGCACCAGGTACTGTATGCACCCACGGAACCTACGGGAGTGAACAATGGACTGTACTTCAAACTCCTCATGGTTCTCAACCTGTACAGGGTGAGGACGTGGCACTGAGGTGGTAAAGCAGTTGTAGACCAAAGGTTTTAATAAGGAGACATGAAATACATTTGAGATATGCATATTAGAAGGAAAGTCTAATGCGTAAGCCACTGGGTTAATCCTGCAAAGAATACGGAAAGGCCCAATAAATCAAGGTGCGAACTTCAGAGAGGGAACACGAAGTCGGTTGCCAGATGACAGCCAGACCCTGTCCCAAACCAGGTAGGAAGGTGCAGGCAGACGTCTGCGGTCAGAATGGAGTCTGTAACTATCATTAGCATGTCGCAAGGCATCCTGGACTTGTGCCCAAGTGGAATGAAGACCACGGAGATGCTCCTCTAACACAGGAGTAATCTGCGGAACAAGAGTCAGGCAACATGGAAGGTTGGAAACCATAGTTCGCCATAAATGGGGACAATCGGGAAGCAGAATTCAAGGTACTATTGTGAGCAAACTCCGCCCATGAAAAGAGGTCTGACCTGTTGTTATGATGGTCAGAAATATAGCAATGTAGGAATTGCTCCAAGGACTGATTGGCTCATTCTGCAGCCCCATTAGACTGCAGGTGATACACAGAGGAGAAAGCAAGCTGATTTCCCAACTGTGCACAAAAGGTTTGCCAGAACCGGGACACAAACTGACTACCCCTGTCCGAGACAATCACCTTGGGTAGCCCATGTAAGCGAAAGATCTCCCGAGCAAAAATGGAAGCCAGTTCCTTAGAAGTGGGCAACTTCTTAAGTGGAATACATTTTCGAGAACCGGTCAACCACCATAAGGATAACTGTGTTACCCTGGGAGTTGGGTAACTCCACAATGTAATCCATAGACAGGTGGGTCCAGGTGGGTGCCAGCATTTCTCTGTGGAGAGAATAGAACCTTCCAGAAGAACTGTCTCTGCAGCACTCCACCAATCAGACCAGTGTGGTAGAGTGGCCAGACGAAAGCCACTCCTCAGTAAAAGGCACATAACAGCCCGCCTAGAGTTTGACAAAATGCACCTGAAGGACTCTCAGGCCACGAGTAACAAAATTTTCTGGTCTGATGAAACAAAGATTAAACTCTTTGGTCCGAATGGCAAGCGTCATGTCTGGAAGAAACTGGGCACCACTCATCACCTGTCCAATACCATCCCTACAGTGAAGCATGTTGGTGGCAGCATCATGCTTTGGGGATATTTTACAGCGGCAGGAACTGGGAGACTAGTCGGGATTGAAGGAAAGATGAATGCAGCAATGTACAGAGACATCCTTGATGACAACCTGCTCCAGAGCGCTCTGGACCCCAGACTGGGGCGAAGGTTCATCTTCCAATAAGACCCTAAGCACACAGCCAAGATAACAAAGGAGTGGCTACGGGACAACTCTGTTAATGTCCTTAAGTGGCCCAGCCAGAGCCAAGACTTGAACCCAAAGGAACATTTCCGGAGAGATCTGAAAATTGCTGTGCAATGATGCTCCCCATCCAATCTAATGGAGCTTACACCCTGAACCCTAAAGCCTGTAGCCTCTGACCATCTCCTGTTGCCTGTCTGCAATCTCTGACAGCTTTTGGTAGAGTTACATTCTCCGAATGCGTAGACTTTTGACAATGTCAGTGGTACGCCCGAGGTCCCCTATATCCAGTAGTATGAACATCACTTGAGCAACCCCTAAACTATCCTTGTACTCCTATGTGTATTGGAATAGCTCAATACAAGCACTCAGTGAAGACTCAACTGCGATTCGTGCTGTGCCACCTTAAAATGAACACAGATTGCACACCCTCTGGACAACGAAGCCGCAGGCGCCATTCATCTGCTGTATCTCTATGAGCGAGTATTTAACACAAGCTGATGGTGGTATTTTCTGTGCCTCTGCCTCCAGCACCTGTGTGTATAAACTACAGCCTAGTCCATCAATTGAGCAGTAACTAGTGAAGCTGTCAAAAAAATTCCCCTTTGTATTTCAATACAAACAAAATTAAGTGTTTAACAAAAAGGGAATAGTTCCTCCGGAATGTAATTTGCATATTAAATGTTTTGATATGTAAAGCATTAAATGTGTGGATTTGTTCCTTTTTTTCTGTTGTTTTTATTTTTTATTTTTCTAGAATATTCTAATTTCAGCAAGGGAATGGTTTGAAAACCTGGAGTGTGTGACTAAACAGCAAGCTTCCAAAATGGTGCCCAATGGAATATCCTAGAGAGAGTGCTTCTGGGTAAGGTCCAGAAACCATTCTCTGCAGCACACAAACTCCTCAATCCAGAACCGATTTCAGGCAGAATTCCGCATGTGGAGGCCAGAAACCATCTAATCACTAACACACGGCATTTGGCAGCCATAAGAATAAAGAGTTTGCTCTATCCAAGCTTGACAAGAACTGGCATTCCCACAATAAATATCACATTGGATGTGCTGCGGACAGACCAGCTAAGGCTTTAAAAAGTTGTGATCCAGAGGAGGCCTTTAACGCCTGTAATTTGTTGATCATACAAAATCTACCAATTACTTTAATGATCTTTTTATAGTCTTGTACTGCCATATATTTTAGATTTTTCATGGATTTTAAATGTTCTTCCTATCCTCCTACTCCAGTGCTTTGTGCTGGCATAGCCACACACGCTCTCTATGCAGACTTAAGCCCCGTACACACGGGCTGAATGCTGGGTAACATTGGCTGGTTCAATAAAAGACGGCCGTCTGGCCGAGTTCTGTCAGACGAGCTTGCTGGAAAACCAGAAGCCGACCAGCTCCCAATCAGCGCTCTCAGCCAATGGGAGAGTGCTGACCGGAGTGTCCTGGCAGGGGGGGGGGGGCACCCCCCTGTCAGAACACAACAGCTCAGCGGTTAGTACAGGGGTTCCGACCGGAGCTGACAGGTTTTTTTTGTTCAACCCACTGGGTTGAATGGAAAAAAACTCATAGTGTGTACCAGGCTTTATATTGGTTAGGTAGAAAGGGGGTGTATCTAGAGTTGCCACCTCATCCCTTTAAAACCGAACACATATTGATTACACAGGTTCTGTGGCTGATTAAGGTGATAATTAAACTCACTTGGTGCCTTATCTGCACTAAATTAGTCTCAGAACCTGTGTAATTCATATGTGTTTGGGTTTAAAGGGATGAGGTGGCAACCCTAGGTGTATCTGACCAGGTCTGATTGGTCAAAATGTTCACAGCACAGCTGGATCAAAGGCTGGTGCCTAATGCATTGTGCGGTCATATTTTTTTTTGGACAAGACTGTGAACATGGAGATTATTAGTGCAAATTTTATCTGTGACTTGGGTTGGGATTTAAGCCTCCGTCACATAGGGCCATCTAGGAGCAGTGTGTCCCTCCTGACATTTTAGTGCACCCCCGGGGGACAAGTGCATTGTCCAGCACAGTTGTAGGCAGCCTGTCTATAGCAGGTTGTGGCTAAACGCTGTACAAAGTGGGTTAATGTTTCCATTCTAATGTTGCAATTCCCTTCAACAAGGAGAAAGTTGGATAATTGTTCAATTAGCAATGCATCATTGTTCATTACAAGCCTGGAGGTTTGTTCAGAAATTAACCACTTCTTTATAATGATATGTACAGCCAAAGCCAGTAACATCATTGTCAGATATTGCTGCCTATGTGTCCACCAAGGTAGGTATTATCACCTACAAAATGTTTTACTTTATCTTAACCACTTGCTTACTGGGCACCCAAACCCCCCTCCTGCCCAGACCAATTTTCAGCTTTCAGCGCTGTCACTCTTTGAACGACAATTGCGCAGTCATACAACACTGTACCCAGATGAAATTTTTATCATTTTTTTTCCCACAAATAGAGCTTTCTCTTGGTGGTATTTGATCACCTCTCAGTGTTTTATTTTTTGTTAAAAAAATTAAAAAAGACCAAGATTAAAAAAAAAATACAAAACTGTTTTATATTTTGTTAATAAATTTTGCACACAGGTAATTTTTCTCCTTCATTGATGTACGCTAATGAGGCTACACTGATGGGCACTGATAGGCTGCGCTGATGGGCACCAATAGGCTGCATTGATGGGCACTGATAAGGCGGCACTGATGGGCACTAATAGGCGGCACTGGTGGGCACTGATGAGGTGGCACTGTGGGCACTGAGAGGTGGCACTGATGGGTGGCACTGATGGGCAACACTGAAGGGCATTGATAGGTGGCACTGAAGGGCACTAATAGGTGGCACTGATAGGTGGTACTGATAGCTGGCACTGATGGGCACTGATGGGTGGCAGTGATGGGCACTGATGGGTGTCAGTCATGGGCACTGATCGGCACTAGTCGGTGACACTGATAGGCAGCACTGCTAGGTGGCACTGATGAGGCACTGATTGGCACCACTGGTGGGCATTGATAGATGGCACTCGTGGGCATTGATAGGTGGCACTGATTGCTGGCACTTATGCACTGGTGGGCACTGATTATGCACTAGTGGGCACTGTGGGTACTGATTCGTGGCACTGGCAGGCAGTACTGGTGGGCACATATGAGGCGGCTTCACCTCTTCCTCTTCAGGACCAATGTCCCTTCAACAGAAGCCGGTGATCGGCCTTTTTTTTCTCCTCTAGCTGTCAGCGTGAGAAGAAAAAAAAAACTATTACCGATCTTCTGTTTACATCACATGATCAGCTGCAATTGGCTGATAGCTGATTACGTGGTAAGGGGACGGGAACGGCCACTTACTCCGATCTGTGATCACTCGAGTCTCATTGACTCGGTGATCACAGCGCGCACCACACACGCCCTGCAGGGGGCGCGAGGGGAGCGTGCAAAGGGGAGGACGTCTATTGACGGCCTCCCGGCAAAGCAGATCCGCGCTGTAGCCATCATTCGGCTATAATGCGGATCTGAAGGGGTTAATCGCTAAGCCTCAGTTTGCCAAAAAAAGGATTCTCCTTGTTAGAGCTGAACTCTCTCAACATGAACTAGTTTTGAGCTTTTACTTTACACATCTTCAGTAGTTTCCTGATTTCTGGCCTAGGCCAAAACGATGTCATTCATCTCAGGAGTCTATGTTATTATTATTATTATTATTAATATTAATATACAGGATTTATATAGAGCCAACACTTTGCTCAGTGCTTTACAACATAAGGACAGACAGTACAGTTAAAATAAAATTTAACACCGTAGGAATCAGAGGGCCCTGCTTGTTAGAGCTTACAAACTAAGAGGGAGGGTCAAGACATACAAAAAGGTAATAGCTGTGGGGCATGAGCTGATGGAGAAAATAAAAGTACAGTTGTTAGGTGGTGGCAGGGTAGGTCTCTCTGAAGAAAAGGGTTTTCAGGGACAGAGTAGGAGATAGTTGGGCAAATTGGGTAGGGAGTTCCAGAGGATAGGAGAGGCTCTGGAGAAGTCCTGGAGATGAGTATGGGAGGAGGTGACAAGAGAGCTAGAGCACAGGAGGTCTTAGGAGAAAGGAAGAGAACAATTTGGTTGGTATTTTTAGACAAGGTTAGTGATGTAGTTGAGGGCAGAGTTGTGGATGGCTTTGTAAGATGTTGGTATTTTGAATTTACTTTGTTGGGTGAGTGGAAACAAGTGGAGGGATTGGCAGATAGGGGTAACATTTTCTGTGGAGTGTTGAGGGTGAAATCCGGACTGATGGGGATCAAGAAGTTTATTCTCAGTGAGATGGTTGCTCACTTGAACAGATGTTCAAGGAGCTTTTGATGAAAAGGGGAGTAAGTAGATGGGGCATAGGTTGTTAAGATTGCTAGGGTCCAGTGAGGGCTTTTTGAGTATGGGGGTGACTAGTGTATGTTTTAGAGAGTTAGGAAAGATGCCAGAAGAGAGGGGGAGATTGAATAGGTGAGTTAGAGGGTGGAAGATAGAGCCAGAGGGTGACCGTAACATTTGTGAGGAAACAGGGTCAAAGGGGCAAATGGTTAGGTGGGCCTTAGGAAAAAGTTTACCAACCTTGTCTATAGAGACAGGGTAGAATGAGGGAAGTAATAATTGTACCTGTGCATCGGAAATCTACTCAATTGTATCAATCTTATTTTTGAAGTGATTGGTGATCTCCTGGGCAGTGAGTGAGTTAGTGGGTGGAGGTAGTGGTGGACAGAGAAGAAACTTGAAGGTAGAGAATGTATACATACACATATACACACATATAATGTCCTGCAGAAAAGAGTCGATGGGGACTGGATGAGAAGGTGTTAATGAGAATGATAAAATAGGTCTGTATGTGTAAGAGTCCAGGGCTTACTATGCATGCACCAATGGCACGTTGCCGCAAGAGGAAATCTGTGCCAAATGAGCATGCGCCAAAGACGCCTCACTGCGCCAACCCGCACCTGTGCAGAAGACCTGATGAAAATGGTAGGAAACTGCCCAGGAGGCGCACAGGAAGTGACCTCAGCTCAATGGAAAAAGGGCGGAAAATGCCCAGGAGGCGCACAGGAGGTGAAATCAACCTGATGGAAAAAGAGGAAAAAAGCCCAGGAGGCGCACAGGAAGTGACCTCAAACTTCCCTATATAAGCCCAGCCCAGACACTGCCAAATTGCTGGATTATCTTCAGTCCCCCCTTGTTCCTGTGCTAGTGTGTGATCTGTCTGAACTTGTTGTGACCTGGAAACCTATTTGACTACTCTTGTTTGCTGCTTGCTTTTGACCTCGGATTTGTACCTTGACCATTCTACTTCTTTGCCCCTTTTGTACTCAGCTGCCAGATTGGAACTGACCGCGGCTTGGATCTAGACCATTCTTCTTCTGATTAACCCTTTTATACTTTGTTGCCAAACTGGACTGGGCCTCGGCTCTGATCTCGGACTAAGGCTTGCATCTCAGCTCCGCACCCCTGGCACCCGTGCCACTCGGTGTCCACCAAGTCTCTGTCTACATCTACAAAGGCTTCAAGGACCGAAGGTGCAAGGGAGGCCTCCCCATTACTTCAGTCTCCCCTCAGGTACGTGGCTCTTGTGACAGTATGGTAGTGAGGAGGCAGGAATTGTATTTTTGGAGGAGAGGCTTTCTCTGCTAACACAGCCTCCTGCCTGCTTGTCTGAGCTAAGGTCAGATGAATTTCAAAAAATAAATGATACATGAATCATTTTCTCTTATTCAAGATGGTCGGGCTAGAGATCCTAGTAGGGGGTGTTTTTCAAAGTGATTTCTCAAAACAATAAAGCATGGAGGCATAGATGGATGAGTTTGCTTTGATTATTAAAAATGAATTAAATAGCGTTTTCAAGTTGTGGTGCTCAGATACATTTTAGTTCCACTTTATGTATTTTGCACATCCAACAATCAAGGGCAGTGGTCTCCAAACTGCAGCCAAGGGGGCAGATGTGGCACTTTGCTTGCCTTTATCTGGCCCTTGGGGCACTATTTCACCAACTGACCCCAATGATGGGGCATCATTTTCCCTACTGACAGCAACAACTGTTCTTCCACCGATACCAACAATGGAGCACTATTTCTCCCAATAAAACCAATGATGGAGCACTGATGTAAGAGCATTTGCTACTCCCACTTGCCACAGTCTGACCCCCTAAAGCTTGAAGGACAGTACACTGCACCTTTGCTTAGAAGGTTTGAAGACCCCTGATATAGGGTAACCAACAGAGACAAGTCTACTTTTATAAATGTACATGAGTGTTGTAAGTTTCAGGGAAATAGGAGATCCTAGATAAGGCCAACTTGATGGGTTGGTACGTGTTCCATTGAAAGGTAGTGAGTGTTAGTTCATGACAAGAAGCAGTGGACTGTTGCATTCTTCTATTTATTGAGTAAACTGCTAATTCAACCAACCCATTATATAATGTACATGAACAAATGTAGACATGTTTAAAGTCAAGCCTGAGTGACAACCATGACGTTCAATGGAGAAATGGGTGTAGACACGAAAGAGAGAGGGTGTTATTCACAGGATTACCAGGAGAAAATAAAAATAAAAAAAGACTAAAACAAGAAATTTAATAAAATCACACTATCTACGTAAGGACTGGTAATCTGGAATATATTATATTTTTTAAATTTGGTTTAGATACACTTTAAGTTAAAAGTAACCCTGATAGCATTGGGTGAGTCATTGCAGTTGATTTACTAAAACTGGAAAGTGCAAAATCTGTTGCAGCTGTGCTTTGTAGCCAATCAGCTTCAAGCTTGTTCAATCAAGCTTTAATAAAAAACCTGGAAGCTGATTGGTTGCTATGCAGGGCTGCACCACATTTTGCATGCTCCAGTTTTAGTAAATCAACCCCATTGTGAAAAAGATGCATTAGGGTCCCTTGGAGGTTCACCATGTGTTAGCATGGGACAGTTGTTTGCTTTAAAAAAATGCTCCCTGCAAACAAACAAAAATTGATACTTACCTCTCCAGCAGATAGTCAGTCTAAGCTTTTTTCTCCACAAGAGCTTTAGTGGTTGAAGAATGTTGCTGTGCTTCTTAGTGCCAGCTGCTACATCAGTAATGAGTTCTGTAGTAAAGTAGCGGCCAGCAGAAGTGTGTAAGTTGTTGAAGAGTCTTCAGGCCCCATAGCTCTTGCAGAGATCAAAGTTAAGGACTTGCCATCTGCCAGGGAGGTAAATATTAATGGTATGGTATAAAATGTTTTCAGGCTACAGAGTTGCTTTAAGTTGTGCCACAAGCCCTTATCAAGACCTTCTTGATGAAAGTGGTGAAGCAGAGAGACTCTGCAAGTATCCTGATATGAGTGAGACTCTGATAAAAGGCCAAGCCAGGCAAGTCTGGATCCCCTGCCGCTCCCCTCTGTGTACTGCACAAAACCATCAGAGGGAAGAGCGCCAATTATGGTGGATCATTAACATGGACTGCATGCTCTGAAGAGCTGTGATGCTTTTTCTACTTGAGGCCACAAGACTCAACTGTGCGTGGTTCTCTTAGGTAAGGTACTAATGTCAGGTGCTTACAGAAAGAGAGACAGAGCATCCAAGGTCATTATAAAAAGTTCCTTTACTTTCGATTGAAATGATTGTTTAATTGTTAAGGTTATCTTGAGTTCATCCTCCTTCAGATTCTTATGTATGATTCACTTGTGATGTTATGCAAGACTACATATTACATTCACATCTAACCTAGAACAGTTTTTAATTGTCCGCTCAAGAGTTTCCTTTATGAATAGCAAGTAAGGCTAATTAAGGGTGCAAAAATACATTTTTCAAATTTAAGTCTAAACAACTAATTTAAAATGATCATTCATATTCTTGTATAGTCCAATTTATTTGCTTAAAATCAAACCTGTGAGTAAATGTCCTGCTAAAGGGTAAACACTAACACAAAGGTCAGAGGATATAACTGCACATCACCTCTCTGCATGTAGTTCCCTTTATTAAGCTAATGAGATCTAATTGTTTCAGACTCTTCTCTCTGACACATTCTGTCCAACATGGAGCTTTATCATGGAGGTGACGTGGTACCTTTTCTATGTTCCCCTCTGATCCTGGCCCATCCTCCATTTTCTTTCCAGTACCAGTTCAGGTATGGCATCATGTTTGGACAAGGGGGTGGTGGGGGAATGTCCCTTCATCCCAAGGGTCAGCCTCAAAGACAGGGAAGTCAAATGGAAGGGTACACAGGAAAGGGTTTTTTTGGTAAGGTATACTATACAGACAAAAGTATTTGCTGCCAGGGCTATTTTTCCATTTTCTTTTACAAATAATAAAATGTTTAGGCCCAAAGATTAATTAAAACACTAAAACATTGCATCTCAAAGCAAAGACCCTGGAAAATAAAATGGTGGTAGTTCCATCGTTTTTTTTGACACAATATAAGCATCAGAACGGTTTATCAAATGCAAATGTTCAGTAAACAATATATCATTGTTCGTTTTAATGCCCATACATGCAATAAATTACCCAATTTTTTTGGTAAAATATAAAAGTGGTACCAAACATGTGAAGCCTTTGAATTGTGTGCATCTGTGAAAAGAAGACAAACTTTGGTATCCAAAATTATCCACAGGCAATGTTTCAAAAGCCCTTAGAGCTCATTAGTTTAGACTTAACTGTGAATAACGGCACTAGAATTATTGCTGTCATGTGCACTCAAGCATACTACTTGAATTGTGTTTGAGCAAAAGAATCGGATGTCTCTACTGTTGGGACGAAACATTAGAGTAAAAAGAATATACCTACATTACTTACATGCACCATAGAGATGACCTGTCTGGGGTAAGGGGAATAGATTGACAATGGCAGAAGAGAAACCTACAGCAGAGGTCTTCAAGGTCTGGGATTAAGCAGCAATTCAAAGATAACCTGGAGAAGACATTGGCCAGATCTGGTGACCTTCTTTGATGGAACTTGTCAGTTTCCACCATTAGGACCAGAGAGAGATGGAGCTAGCTGTCCACAACTGGAGGGGTACTAGCAGAAAGGTAATGAGTCCAAGGCCTATCGTTGACAGTGGAGGAAGCATCTTGTGAGGGTGCATTCTCCAGCATGTGGTAGCCATCTGTGGCTGTTGCTGTTGAGTGCTATTGGAGATAACTGACTAAGATTTGTTGTAGCATAATTACTACTAAGTAAACCCTCTCCCTCCATCGTCTGTGGTCCCCATGCCCCATACCAATGTTACATGCACATTTTAAGCACTCATGGTGCCCCTTCTACCTCTGCTGCCCTAGGCATTGGCCAGTGGCATGATTAAGGATTGATATGGGTTTGGCATAATACTCTTTTGCTACTATACCGAAATGACGAAATTGAATACAAGGCCCATTGTTCATTGTACAAATCTCCAATGCACAGAGCCATGGCACAATGATAATAAATATATGGAGTCATTAATCCCACATTAGCAAGATTGTGTGAACGAGTTCACTACCAGAGATAGCATGTTCTTTATGCAGCAACCTTAGGGACTGACAATAATAGCAACACTCTGTATCAGCTTAGTGAACAGCACAACAGGATGATATACACAGCAAGAGCCCGTACCAGCATGCAGGCCTCTCCCTATCTGCCGCTCTTTAAGAAACAGGCAGTGGAAAACAAATAGCTTAAATTAGAGCACTTCTTCCCGCCTGTCATGAAATCTCCAGGTGCTCTCAAGCCCATTATCTCAGCCGGCAGCCCCCCAAAAAAAATGAAATGGAAAAAAATATATATAACACAGCCATGATAACAAGGACTAAGGATGGCTCATAGAGCAGTACAGGCTGGCCTGAATCATAGATATATATCAAGAGTCAAACTAGACCAGAATTCAAAGGGCTGGAGGTGGAGGAGGAGAGAAAAAAATGCGGTCTTAAAAGGCTGCTAACACTGGAGACTCTAAGGACCTTTCTATCGGTGTATTAATCAACTGATCAATCATTTTGATAGACATAAAGGTTTTCTCCCCCGGGATTGCGGTATTCCACCACTCCAAAGCCCTTAGCACAATGAAGAACTCTGCTAAGCATTATCCGCATCTGCACTGGCCACATAGCTGTACAGCCCCTCCGGGGGAAAGGCTGAGTTTTCACTGATCTTTGCGCGTTGTGTGGGAGTTTATCAGGACTGGAGAATGAAAAGCTTCTAGCAATTTTCCTCTTCTTGAGTGTGTTTAATGGCTGCAATTTGTTGGGCCCTGCAATGGTTAATGAAGAGGGCCCTGTACTGCAGGGGAGGGAAGTAGGATGGGACTTTGATGACTGGGCTGGATATCAAAAGCTGAATACACACACGGACGGCATACTGTATATAGTGGAAAAATGTGTATTTCTGTCCATCCAATATGGCCAACCTGGGGACCGGACCTTTCTCTGGTGCCATTACGAAAAACTGGCTGGTCACCTCTCTACCCCCAGCCTGTTACTGGACAGAGAAGGAGCAGCAACAGACTGAGGAGCTCACTCCTCTCCTCACCCCAGTCTGAGTGCTGCTGTACAGGAGATTGCAAGAAGATGATGCCAAGTTCAAATTCACACAGGCTAATTTACAAATAAATGGAATGATTTTAATGAATACACAACTGCAAGTGATGCTTTTTTTTAATCTAAAATAATGTCATAAATATCCCCAAATCAACTCCCACCACCACCATACCTATGCACTCTCCAGTGCCTCTACTTCCAATGCTGGTCTGAGCTCCACCTCCTGTAAAGTCATCAGTAATCACCGGCAATCGTTGACAGTTGCTAATATTGTCAACAACTACACTATACATAGCTAGCACCCTACACACATGAATGGGACGTGTCGATTTGCCATTTAGTCTCTAAGAGCTGCATTGTGAGAAGGTAAGTCCCATGCTTCTCTATACCTGGAAGTAATGGTGTTTATACTTATGCCCTGGTACACATGACCAGTTTTGCCGAATAAACTCTGAAGGTTTTTCCGACGGAATTCCGCTCAAGCTGTCTTGCATACACACGGTCACACCAAATTCCGACCGTCAAGAACGCGGTGACATACAACACGTACGACGGGACAACACGTACAACGTCTCGTACTTGCTTCAGAGCATGCGTCATTTTTGGTATGCAGGAACAGCATACAGACGAGCGGTTTTCCCGATAGGAATTTGTTCCCTCAGAAAAATATAGAACATGTTCTCTATCTATAATGTGTAATAAATAAATGTGGGGCTAATAATAGACAAACTAGAAAGTGATGAAAAAATCTGTAGAGGTAACCTACTAAAACAGTAGAATGAATAGATGTGGTTCAGTTATTGAATAAAATTTCAATTAAGCCAAAATAAAATTATAGTCCCATAATAAAATGTATATAGTGAGTCCAACATGAGTGGTAAATCTTCAAGTCTGTACTTCATCAGCATACAATCTGGAATGGGAAATAGATGCAATACGCTTACCAGAGATGGTGGATTCGGATGCCGGTGACACCGAATTAAACCGGCTTAGAGATCCAAGACAGAAGTAATCATCCAAGGAACCCTGGATCTTAATGGGAATCCCTCCTCTGTTCTGCCGATCCAGACTGCCAATCTGAAGAGGCCGAGGGGAAAGATGGAATGTCCAAACCTCATAGGAGTCCCGGAGGTGTATAGAAGCTCGAAAAAAATGTATAAAATGCGCCAATGGTGCAGATCAAATAGTATGTTTATTGGGTAACATCAAAAACCCAAAACAATTAAAATAACGTGATCACGTGGATAAAATCAAGTGTAGGGAAGAGTGTAGCTCTTCCCTACACTTGATTTTATCCACATGATCACGTTATTTTAATTGTAATATACGATGAAAAGCTCCCATCTGACTTTTTCTGTTGGAAATTCCGACCGTGTGTACACGGCATTAGAGGAAGCTTTTTTTTTTTCGTTCAGCCCAGCTGGGCCTAATGAAAAAAATACTGACAGCTCAAGAGGAGTCACTGTACTAACTATTCAACGTTAGTACAGCAATATCCCCTGCTGTTCTATTGTGTTTTGACAGGGGGCACCCCCCCCCCCAGAACACTCTGGTCAGCACTAGCAGCCATTGGCTGAGAGTGCTGATCAGGAGCTGATCAGCAGACCTTTTTCGGCCATGCCCCTTCGCCAGGACCGCCAGCTTCTGTTGGACTGACTGCATTACACACAGGCTGGCCAGTTTTTATTGAACCGACCAATGCCGCCCGACATTCAGCCCATGCGTACTCGGACTAAGTTAGTTAACTTTAATCAGTTAGCCAAGAGAGAACAAGAATGCCGGAGGTTCTACTTTCACATACTACATACTTAGGTCAGTAACTTAGTAAGTAGTGAAATAAGGATGACAGAGTTAGAGCCTACACCCCAAAAAGACAGTCAGCAGTGGGAGTCACCATATTTCTTTCTCTCCCCTAAATTGGGAGGTTATAGAAGGGACTGAAGCACTCCAATTAGCTAGAAGTTCTGGAAGTCAAGTACTTCTCATCCCTTCTTTCCCTCTATTTCCATTTTGTTTCCTGATCTTTTCTTGTGTTTCCTTTATGTTCTTCCTCCTGTTTTCATTCATGTCCCAAGTTTTGCTTAATAAAGGTATGGCCTCTCCATGTCAATCCAAGAACACTTGTATTTGAGTCTAAAGGCTTGGTGGTACTGGCCACAGATCGAGAAGTGTAAAAGTGGACTACATCAAGCACTCATGCTGTCAAGGCAGTGTTTTACTTGCTTTGTATATGTTTAGTTAACAATTCTGTTATATACAACATTTACAGGGTGTCCCGAAAGTCTGGATTCATAGCCAAACATGTATTTAAATATTTTATTGCAGTGAATGCTCAAATTGACAACCTTGGAATTTGGACACTTGTGTATATGCTTAATACAAGAAAGCTGAACATTTCTTAATGTAGCAGAACTGATGTTGTTACATGCAGAAATGATTTCCTCCTTTACTGTTAAGATCATTTTGGCCGATTCCCAATAGACTACTGACTTAAGATGACCCCAAGGAAAAAAGTGGTGTTAGATCTGGAGGTGATAGGAGTGGTGTTAGGAGGCCATTCCACTGGATCTTGTGTTCCGATCCACTATTTTGGATCAGTTTGATCTATAAAATATCTCACAACAGTAGCAAAGTTTGGTGGGACATTGTATTTATGTCATTCCAGCAATAGAATGTACTCTAATTGAGAGAAAAAATAATATTGTAACACATAGGTACTGTTTCCTTTTTATAATATTACAAGAAAAGTATTGTCCAATCTGTATCAAATATCCATGACCACACCTTTATTCATGGATTAGTCTGAAAATGCCCTTTAGCCAGTAAGGTGCGTTGCACCAGTTGCCAATGAGATAAAATGAGGCTTCATCATTGTAAAACCCCATTAATTCCTGCTGTTGCAAGAACCACTCACAATATTCTATACGACTACCTGTGTCATCACAATGCAGTTTCTGGACCAGCTGCACTTTATCGGGATGGAAATTAGGATTTCCAATAATTAAATGTCTATAAATCCAGAATTTTGGGACATGCCCAATGTGTTTTTTTTTAAACATTTGTAAATTTACAGACCCATAGTATAATATTCGCAATATTAAAGCTGAACTCTGGGAACAATAAAAATTGTAAACCGCTGGACTTTTTTTTTTTTACACCCTGCATGGTAAAGGCATAATGTCGAATACTAGCACCTTATGTTAAACTTACCTTAAAACAAAGCCCTCCCTCGCCGAGATCTCAGAGCTGCAGCAGGCTGCCATCTTCACCCACCTTGTTTCTGGGTGCGCGGACTCCGGCTCTGTGACTGGCTGGAGACGTGATGATGTCACTCCTGCACATGCACGCAGGAGCCGCTGATTGCAGCACAGGGCTCGGAAGGAAGGGCACGGTTGGCCGTTCCTTCAGATGCATTAGCCGGTGACATCACTGGCTGCATATAATGTAAATATCTCCTAAATGGTGCCCATTTAGGAGATATTTACACTACCTATAGGTAAGCCTTATTATAGGCTTACCTATAGGTAAAAGCAATGTGTGGAACTTTACTTCTACTGTGTGTGTATCAAATGCCTTGAAAACTCAGATCCTACCTTGTAAATGTAGCTGTGTCATCATCACTGGGCTTTACATAGCCTGTGAAGACAGCAGAGCTGTGCGAGGAACCAAGGAGACCCATCTACTACAGGCTGCCTATAGAAATCTACAGGAAGGGGCCGAGACAAGTCCAGTCACCCTGCACAAGAAGAAAGAGCAGCAGTGACTGGTCTTTTTTACAGGAAGCACTTGCAAAGAACAAAATTGCACATTCGATTACTGCAAAGGTCTGGAAGAAATAGACAAAGCTCACCAAGATTTTTATTTTTTTTTGCTCGTTCAGCCTACAGATGAACAATCCCCCCCCCCCCCCAATACCCAGCTGCACTATTGCATGACATGAAAAAGTGAACTGACACCCCACACACTCCCCACCTTCTCGATCCCCACCATGCTTACCTCCATGGGTAATAGTTTCACTGTCCAAGCAGCCCATTGCAGCAGTCCTGGGTTTTGAAAATTGCACTGTTTTTCCACTTTTGACCCTAGGGACACCAGGATGGATCAGAGCAGTTCTGATTGGTCAGCTCTGGCACATGCATGTGCTGACCAATTAGAAGCACTGTGATCCATCCTAGCGTCCCTAGGGAAAGAAAAGTAAGAACAGGATTGCTGCATTGGGCTGCATGCACCCATGGAGGTAAGTACAGCAGGGACTGGGGGGTGAGGCGAGCATAGGGTGTTAGTTCAACTTTTCATTTTTCTTAAAAGGTGATCTAATCCTTGACGTGGAAATTTTGCTATACACTACGTGTAATCCATGTCTCCTGCGCTAATAAAGTGCCCTTTCAGCCTTTTGGTATAATGCATCTTAGTAAAACCCTGTGTCCTCTATCTTCCCAAGTAAACAGACATGACCACCATCCTTCCAAACACAAGTCCCTTTGCCTTTGTCCACATGCTTATTTCAAAAGCCCTTAAGTCCCTCCCACCAACTTCCTGTTGATACATCACATCCTGCAAAGAACTTCCTGTTCTCTGCTGATCTCTAAAAACCCATCTAACTGGCTTATTTACATATCAATGGACAGGAAGGGTGGGGGGGGGCGAGGGGACTTGAACTCCCTGAACTTCATATAATGTCTATTACAAAAAAAAATAGCTATGGCTACTCCCTCTGGACTTTATAACATCATATAGGACATTTCAACATGTCTAAAAAACCTTTTGTCCAGGAAAGGGTGGGATAAACCACCATATTGCAAATGTTAGGGAATCCCCCTTGACTCCCATATCCCCTGGGCAGTCAGACCACACGTTTTGAGACCAAAATACCACACAACAACGCAACTAAAGCCAAAACCTGAAACTCCTGCAAAAAGATGGCTCATCCTCACTAAATGCTGAAACCTGGCCCAAAAGCAGAGCAATTCCACCCAAATCCCAAACACAGTAGACACGAAATAACAGTTGCAAAAAACGAAAATTGGACCACAACAATATGGTGGAGGAAATACGGACTACAACAAAATGGCTGACGACAATTGGACCACAACAAAATGGTGGCATTAACACGTGAAATGCAGTCGCTGATCCTGCCAAAACCAGCACAAACCAAAATTTCTTCACTAGAAAACCGAAATTTCTCCCCACAAAAACTGACTACACAATTGAGACACCGAATGAACACTTAACTGTAGAAAAACACTTTAGGCTACATCAACTAGGGCCCATAGGAGGACTAAAACACAGATACACCATAGCCTCTCTATATGTTGATCAGACACACAGAGACCCTCCCAGACAATAATCTGTGCATTGCACAGGGGCCCTTCGCTGGCGGACATATCCCCACTCTGCAAACACTTCTCTGCATCCTCAAGAAGCTTTCCACTACCAAAACGGATCTCAACCAGCGTCAGTCTGCCCCAGTCCACTCTTTAGAGCAGGCTGCAGGAGAACTAACACTAGGAGACACTGTGACAATACATATTAAAAACAAGCACATAATTGGGTTCTTGTAAAAAAAAAAAAAAAAAGGAAAAAATACAAATGTAGTATAATCTAGAAGCAATCTGGTGAATCTAGGGAGAGGTCAATGGGCTGCTTATCATGCTGCGTTTGATCATTAAGTTAAACACTACTGAACAATTTTAATAGCCTTTAACTGGTGTGTGCCCTGGCCCTGTCAAACTGTATCTGAGGAGGTTTTATATGCTCTATATGAAAGGGCCTGGCAGATTTTATTTTGTTAACGTTGTACGGCATCTCTCACTAGCAAGCCTGCAGCTGGAGTCCAGCAAAAAAAAAAAAAAAAAAACACAACCAATCAAAAGTACAGGAATTGTCTTCAAATTAGATCTAAATCCAACCGCTAAAAATCTCAAAAAGTCCTTAAAGCGGAGGTCCACCTATCTATCGGTTTTTTTTTTTTGGAGTTCATTCACAAACTTTTCTTCTCATGATTATCTACTCACATGTTCTGTGTAATAAGTCCACCTGTGTCCGATTTCGTTGTAAAGAATAACTTATAAAATTCACTGAAGGCGGTTTCCATCTTCATTGTGGGCATTTGAAGCCCACAAGCATGTATTTCCTGGATGCGGTGAATGCTGTGCTCCCAGCATTCACCGAGATGTTGTGATGACGCTGTTGCACAATGCATGCTGGGAAGCCTGAGACTAGCTCCCAGGGGACTGTGGGAGGTCTGGGAGAGGCTAGAAACACGCCTACTCCCATGGGAGGAAAACCAGGAAGTGCTAAGAAGTTTAGAAAAAAAAAGGTAATTACAGCGATTTTAACTTTTTAACACAGCATTTCAGCATCTAGGCAAGGAAGAGAATGCATAGAGATAATGTTCAAAATTTGGGTGGAACCCCGCTTTAAAGTAGAGTTTCACCGAAATTTTTTTTTTAAAAGTCAGCAGCTACAAATACTGCAGCTGCTGACTTTTAAAATAAGGACACTGGTGGAGGCGCCGCCATCTTCGGTAAGAGAATCAGGAAGTGAAGCCTTGCGGCTTCACAGCCTGGTTCTCTACTGTGCATGCGCGAGTCGCGCTGAGCGTCCTCACTGGTCCCTGTTGTCTTCTGGGACCTGTGTGTCTCCCAGAAGACAGTGGGGGGCAGACATGGCGTAGATCACCGTGGAGCCTGCGGCGATCTATGCCCAGAAATGGGAGCAAATACCTGAATTAGACAGGTATCTGCACCCCCCTGAAAGGTGCCAAATGTGACACTGGAGGGTTGGGAGGAATCCGATCAGCAGAAGTTCCATTTTTGGGTGGAACTCCGCTTTAAGAGCAGATTGTAAATTATAAATATTAGGTCATAGCAATGGCAGCCAATGTTGGAGAGAGTGCATGTGGACAGGAAGTAGTTGCAAAAGCTGGAAGGAAATCAGCAGCAATAAGATGCAATAAAGTAAAAAACGGTAAAATATAATATGAAGAAATGGCATTTGTTATGATACATGGTTCTTTAAAGTGGTTGCAAAGGCTGACATTTTTTTTTACCTTCATGCATTCTATGCATGAAGGTAAAAAAAACCTTCAGTGTGCAGCTCCCCCCTTAGCACCCCTTAATACTTACCTGAGCCTGATCTCGCTCCAGTGATGTGCACAAGAGCAGCAGCTCTCCCTCATTGGCTCAGACACAGCAGTGGGAACCATTGACTCCCACTGCTGTTAATCACAGCCAATGAGGAGGGAGTTTTGGGGCCGGGCCACGCTCTGTGTGTCTCATAGTGCCCCCAGAACAAGCAGCTTGCTCTGGGGGGACTCAGCAGGGGGGAGGAGCCTGGAGCGCCAGCGTGGAACCAGAGAAGAGGAGGATCAGGACTACTCTGTGCAAAACCATTGCACAGAGCAGGTAAGTATAACATGTTTGTTATTTTAATTAAAAAACAACTGTTAACCTTTAGTATCACTTTAACCTCTTGCCGCCTACATAACACATATGTGCAGCGGCAAAGAGGATGGACCACACACACGTGCGTCCATGGGAGGCAGAGCTTTTCTGTGCTGAGAGCGCTCTCAGTGCACGCTCCCCATACAGTGACCACAGGTTGGGCACCAGATTCTGTGCAGTGGCAATGGAGTCAAAAACATGCCTGATTGCATCTGGTGTAAATAACCCTTTAAAAAAACAATTAAAAATGTTGTTTCAAATGTCAGCTTTAAAAGTGCTCAAATTTAATTACAAAATATCATATATCAATATATAGGGGATTTGATATTTGTTGATTGCATAGTTTTACACCTCCAAGTCTAACCCATTATATCTATTCACATATTAATGACAATCACCAAAATGAATATATAATCAATTCCATTATTTTGCATCCCATTGAGAACTACACTATATTGTCAAAAGTATTGGGACGCCTGCCTTTACATGAACATTAAGGGCATTCCAGTCTTAGTCCATAGGGTTCAATATTGAGTTGGCCCATCCTTTGCAACTTTAACAGCTTCAACTCTTCTAGGTAGGGTGTACACAAGGTTTAGGAGTGTGTCTATGGGAATTGTTGACCATTTTTCCAGAAGCGCACTTGTGAGGTCAGGCACTGATGTTGGATGAGAAGGCCTGGCAATCTCCACTCTAATTCATCCCAAAGGTGTTCTGTTGAGGTCAGGATTCTGTGCAGGCCAGCCAAGTTCCTCCACCCCAAACTCACTCATCCATGTCTTTATGGATCTTGCTTTGTGCATTGGTCCAAATCATTTGGTGGAGGGGGGATTATGGTGTGGGGTTGATTTCCAGGGGTTGGGTTTGGCCCCTTCGTTCCAGTGAAGGGAACTCTTAAGACATCAGCAGACCAAGACATTTTGGACAATTTCAGGCTCCCAGTTTGGGGATGGCCTCTTCCTGTTACAACATGACTGCGCACCAGTGCACAAACAAGATCCATAAAAACATGGATGAGCAAGTAGGGGGTGGGGGAACTTCTGACCTTAAACTGACAGAACACCTTTGTGATGAATTAGAGCGGAGACTGCGAGCCAGGCCAGGCCATTCCCATAGACACACTCCTAAACCTTGTGGACAGCCTTCCCAGAAGAATTGAAGATGTTATAGCTGCAAAGGGTGGGCCAACTCAATATTGAACCCTATGGACTAAGACTGGGATGCCATTAAAGTTCATGTGCGTGTAAAGGCAGGTGTCCCAATACTTTTGGTAATATAGTGTATGGAAACAAGTGTTGGGTGTGGCTATGCACAAAAACAACAACTGCGCTACATGTGTCATATATTGTCACACTTTTTTTTTTTTTATTGGTTGTACTAGATGGACTTGTGTCTTTTTTCAACCTAATGCCCATTACACACGATCCGATTATCGGACGAATGATCGTCAGTTTTTTTTTGCATGCTAATCTCACGTCGAATCTGATGAGTTTACTAAAGTCACGAAAATTCCCGTATGAAAAAATAAAAATTTGGAAGTGATGTCATGTGTTGTGATGCATTTGTATTGCATTTTCGAACGATAGCAGTACTGATTAAACGAAAATCGTACAATCTGGCATTGTACGAACAAAATTTCCGTGCATGTCCGATAGAATAATATCAGATGAACTGTCCTGATCGGCTCTCGAAAGCCCTGTACTAACGATCCGATTATCGTACGATCGAGTCGAATTCAGCATTTTTCGGACGATTTTCGGATCATGTGTACGGGGCTTAACTGTAACATCAACTGGTAACTTTTCTTCTTCCCAATATTTTTGGTAATATAGTGTATTTGAAGAGGTGTAATGATAGGAAGACAGTTAACACTCTATACATTTCTTAGACCAATGGTCCAATTCATCAGGGGAACACCAGAAATAAATGTCTAAAATCATACAAATATATTATAATACATAAAAGATCATTTACATCTTTACATGTTGTGTTATGCAGCACAGCTGTCCTTTTTTGGGGTCACGTTTTTTATAAATTCTTAGTGGAAGAGACGTTTGGACACCCCATATGATGTCTGTTTGAGACGAAACGTGTCGGGTCCACTGTCCTGTCTATGCCATTACAGTTCGTTTTTCCTGGTTTACCGTGAATCGTTCATCTCATGCTTTGATATATACTGAAATGTGAGTGGTCTATGTTTTTAATAAATGTTCTATTGATGGTTTTACATTATTTTGAGTCTTCTCTCCTTGGATTTATGTACTAATGGAGTGTTGATGGGAGGATTCCACCTCTGACTTTGAAAGGCCCTGTATATTAAAACATATTGCTATGTCAGTTTCGGTGATGATTGGCAATCTCCCTAGCAACATACAGTCCATTTGGAGATGATTGGAGTGGAGCGTCTATATCCAAGTGTTGAGACACCATTGCCTTTATTGACCCATTTGGTATAAACTGAACTGGGTCCATATGTTCCGGTAAGCCTCCTTATATTCCATTTGGTGGCAGATTTCATTACGGTGGTGGATTCTTCTTCTCTGGGTGATTGATCATCACAATTTGGATCACACAATTATTATATACGCCTTCGCAGACATGTTTTGGACTTTTTTAGTTTACCAATGACTGTGATTTTTTTTTTTTCTGTACAGATTTGTATTTATGCCAGATATTGTTTATATGATTCACCTCATATCACTATTTTTGCACATCCGTGTATTCATGATTAGTGCTGCACTGTTTTTTATCTATTACTCACTGTTCTTAACTTTGGTATGGGGAGGTTGAATATATCCCCGAAAAGCCTGGTGGGTACCCTTTATAAATGAGGTCATTTTATCCTTGTCTTCCAAAACCCCTTTCTGAAATCTCATTCCCTCTTTTTTTCTCTCTGCTGTTATACGCCAACCTTCTTTCTGCCTAAATCTTTCAATTATACCACTGTTATCTAAAACCTGCCCAATACTTTCCTTTCATCCTAGTTTCTTGTGTTTCACACAGTGCCAGGACAAGGACATGCTAACCCCCCCCCCCCCCTTCCAATACATATGTGCATTATGTGTCAGCAGAAATCTCCCCCCCCCCCAAAAAAAAATCAAGCACTAACCTGCATGCTTAGCTCAAGTCCTTTCCCCCCTCACATAAAAATCCCCCCTTCCCAACACAAATCCTCTATCCCTCAAATTTTCCCTCGGAGCACAAACCTTCTGTATCCCCCCTCAGAGCACCACCCCCCCCTCCCAAAAAAATGCCCCGCCACCAATCATCCCTACTACCCTGTTTCCCCGAAAATAAGACCTAGCGTGATTGTCAGTGATGGCTGCAATATAAGCCCTACCCGCCAAATAAGCCCTACCCTAATAAGACCTACAAGGACTTTAACTAGGGCTTATTTGGGGGGTAGGGCTTATATTGCAGCCATCATCGACAATCACGCTAGGTCTTATTTTCAGGGAAACAGGGTAGCACAAATCCCCCTCCCACATAAAAATTCCCTCTCCTAGCACAACCCCCCCCCCCTCCATATTACCTTTTCTAGCACATACCCCCCAAATCCCCTATCATGGCACAAATCCTCTTCCCCCACGTCCCCTCTCAACACAAATCACCACTCCTAGCACACATCCCAAAATTTCCCCTCCCAGAACAATTTTTACCTCCTGCCGCACCCTCAAATTTCCCCTCCCAACACAAATCCCCTCCCCCCCAATCTCCTTGTGGTGCCCCCAAACCTCACATGATACCAGAGTGCCCAGGGCACTGCTCGTGTCCCGGCCCTGGTTTCATATAATCCAACAGGACCGGCTAACCTCATATTTAGCCGAATCAAATTAGACACAATGCAATGTTGCTGATACTGGTAGATGAAGTAAACTTAGGGTATGTAAACACCAATCGACTACTGTACTTGTACCTGCGAATTTCTGTATACCTGTTACAAGTTCAATCCTTCTTATATGCGTGAAAGGTAACATTTGAGGTTATTAGTTGTAGCACTGGTAGATTTTTGATCTACCGCTGATAGGTAAATCTAGTGGGTCACTTGTTAGAGGAAGTTAGATTTGCCTCTGTTCAAGCTTGGCTGAGTTGCATGTGGTTCCACACTGTGCCGGTGGGTGTCGTTGTCACCATGGGCCTGTGTTGGAAAAGCAACGTGTTGAAGCGTATGAGTGCTCCTCTGTCCCGGAGATAACTCGGTGGAGGTGGTCCTCCGAGTTGTATTCTGGGAGAGGGTATTTATGGGACAGACGCCATATTTTGGGGTTCGTTTTTCAGCCACCTGCTGGCCCTCCTGGCCGACAGGTATGTGTTAAGAGTACCACCTTGTGGTCCTCCGTTCCGGAGGCCCATGTCGATGCGGCGCAGGGGTGGGCCCAGAAGCCTGTCTGGGGCCTACCACAGCAGCAGAGGAACGGTCCTAAGCTGTCTATCCTGAGTGAAGAATCTGGACAATTGAGAAGATCCCAGGGGAGGACCCGTCATGGAAGGATCATGCAGAGTGCTGGTCTGGAGAGGGGCCTGGTGACTCGGTTGGAGGACGTATCCTGAAGTAGTCTTACTGCATAGTACTGCCAGGTTGGCTTAAAGGTTCAAGTACTGTGTCTGACATTCATCGCAAACCAATACATCCTGTGGCAGAAGATCGTACGGTTTTTATTCCAAACAAGTCTGTGGCAGAGACTTTTGTTCGTGCTACGTACTGGCTGCTAGGCAAGTGACAGATGTCTATCCAGGCGGGCAAAGATTAAATCCTACAAAGGGGAGACTATTCAACTACAAGTGTTCAATTGCAAAGAATGTTCTGAAGAATACTCCGGAAAGGTATTTGAGCTTCCCTGCAGCTTTCCTTCTGCCTCTTTCCTGCTACTTCCTTTATTTGTTCATTAAAGCATTGAAAAATATACTCGAGTGTTCAGTGCTTATATCACCCAGAGGTAAACTCAACGGAACCCTAGACCCGGTGCCGGTGAAACAGAGGTATCGAGAGTGAAGGTAACAGCCCGCTTTAAACCAGCAGCTCCACCGTGAGTTAGTGCTACATAGTTATTACATTTCTTTATAATATGTCACAGCTGTCCCTTTCCACTTTCTTTGAAAAACAACAAATAACATTGAACTAAATGGGGTCCTAGGCACAAATGTTGATAATTTGATATAGATATAATAATGGTTGATCCATCATTGTGATCATAGTGCCTTCGTAATGACCTCCTGCAGCCTTCTCCCCAGACATACGGGATGCTGCATGTACAGATGGTGACAAGGATTTTAATATAGTGGTATTGATTATTACAGTGATTTATATGCAAGCTCATATTGATCCATGTGTTTTGCATATGAATAGTATTGGTTCATGCGTATTATTGTATGTTTTTCGATTTTTCCCCTAGGTTCTTCTGACAAAGTGAACTGTTGTTCTAAGAAACGCGTAGAGAGTTAATTGTCTTTTTATAATTTAGTCCTATTCAAATATTTCTCATTAAGATGTAAAATGATGTAATATATTGACTTGGTTTGTCATTAATATGAGAATAGGTATGGTGGGTTAGAGGTGTCAAACTATGCAATCGGCAAGCAGCTTCAATATTCTATGTTATGATGTTTTGTAATACAATGTGAGCACCTTTAACAGTGAAATTAAAAAAAAAAAATTTATTGTTGCCTTAAAATTTTAATGTGTTTGTCTTAGTATGTATCTACTTAAACTTTATTTCTACACATTGATCTAGTACTGTCCAGTACCTACAGTATATGCTTCTCTATAAAATATAAGTTTGGACTTCCACTGTCTGAGCTTCCTTATTGACCCTTTAATTTGATGGGTGGCATCACTGACCAATTAGGTAATTCAGGAGGCAGGAACATGGTAAGGAACAAGTGTGACCTTTAAAGGAAAAGTCTCATTTTTTATATAAATGTGGCTACCTATACTGTATATCTGTATTTTTTTCTTGGGATTGGTCCAGCTTTATTCAGTAAGGTAATGTTCTACAACACATGGCCCGCCAGGCCATTTCATGTTGTCCTTGCACCAGTGGCAGCCCATCCACTATGGGCGCACGGGCGCTGCCCCCTCCCATTTTTTTTAAGCACGTGAGCCTTCAAAAAAGGGTGGGCTTGGGGCGTAGAGCACTGCGCTCTGAGCCCACCCAGTTGTGTGACAATAGCAAATTAATTCACTGTTCTCACACTAATCCTCCTCCCAGCCAATCAGGAAGTGGGTCGTGAGACCTGTCATCCGATTGGCTGAAAGGACAGGCGATCTTATTGGACGCCTAGTGCCTAGGAGGAGAGAGGAGATGCACGGCGGAAGCCACCGTGATGGAGAGGAGGACACACAGGAGCTGCTGCCCATCGCCCACTGGAGGCGGAGAGCTGCCACCCTGCAACCTATGAGTTAAGTGCAGATCTCCGACCTAGAGTGGGCGGGCAGGGGGTGGTTGTTTCCCCCCCCACCAAAAAAAAAACACCGCCCCCCACTGCCTTGCACCCAGGGTTTTTTTCAGCTGGAACATGGCAGATGTCCATTCCGCCACATCCGTCTCTTGCCCTCTGCTCCCTGCTCGCCACTGTCACGCCACTGTCACTAGTAAACACTTGTGTGTACAAGGACAGCTTTTCTCTCAGTGGTTTGTGGTTCTCACAGATCTCTGCCTGTCCTGCACGCACTCACGGCAGGGTATGGTGGAAACAGATGCCGAACAATTATTTCCCTGCAAGTGAGAGAGACAGAGCCATCTACACTGTTGGAAGATACTAGAGTTGGGCCAGATAGGTGTGATGCGAGGAAGCTTTTTTTTTTTTTTGAGAGCTGTGGAGGGATATGTGTGCAGAGGTGGGAGATGGGGGATAGTGGTGCAGAGGTCGGAGACAAGGAGGACTTGTGCAAGTGAACTGTGGCCAGCCTTTGAAAGAGAGCTGAACCCGGCACTCTGTGCATAGTACACTCCTAAGACCCCTTTCACACTGGGGTCATGGCTGCCTTAGCGCTAAAGCGGCACTCGTTTTAGCAGTGTTTTAGCGATGTTTAGGAAGCGCTTTTCGACCACTAGTGTGGAGCTTTTAACCCAAAGAAAGGGTTAAAAACTCCCGTGTTGAGGAGCTTTGGAAGTGCTTTTCAGGCACTTCGGAAGCGCTGCCCATTCATTGCAATGGGCAGGGTTGTTTTGGGAGAGCTACAGTGGGGCAAAAAAGTATTTAGTCAGCCACCAATTGTGCAAGTTCTCCCACTTAAAAAGATGAGAGGCCTGTAATTGTCATCATAGGTATACCTCAACTATGAGAGACAAAATGTGCAAACAAATCCAGACAATCACATTGTCTGATTTTTGAAAGAATTTATTTGCAAATTATGGTGGAAAATAAGTATTTGGTCAATATCAAAAGTTCATCCCAATACTTTGTTATATATCCTTTGTTGGCAATGACAGAGGTCAAACGTTTTCTGTAAGTCTTCACAAGGTTGTCACACACTGTTGCTGGTATGTTGGCCTATTCCTCCATGCAGATCTCCTCTAGAGCAGTGATGTTTTGGGGCTGTCGCTGGGCAACATGGACTTTCAACTCCCTCCAAAGGTTTTCTACGGGGTTGAGATCTGGAGACTGGCTAGGCCACTCCAGGACCTTGAAATGCTTCTTATGAAGCCACTCCTTCGTTGCCCGGGCAGTGTGTTTGGGATCATTGTCATGCTGAAAGACCCAGCCACGTTTCATCTTCAATGCCCTTGCTGATGGGAGGAGGTTTGCACTCAAAATCTCACAATACATGGCCCCATTCATTCTTTCATGTACACGGATCAGTCGTCCTGTTCCCTTTGCAGGGAAACAGCCCCAAAGCATGATGTTGCCACCCCCATGCTTCACAGTAGGTATGGTGTTCTTTGGTTGCAACTCAGCATTCTCTCTCCTCCAAACACGACGAGTTGTGTTTCTACCAAACAGTTCTACTTTGGTTTCATCTGACCATATGACATTCTCCCAATGCTCTTCTGGATCATCCAAATGCTCTCTAGCAAACCTCGGACGGGCCCGCACATGTACTGGCTTAAGCAGGGAGACACGTCTGGCACTGCAGGACCTGAGTCCCTGCGGCATAGTGTGTTACTGATGGTAGCCTTTGTTACATTGGTCCCAGCTCTCTGCAGGTCATTTACTAGGTCCCTCCGTGTGGTTCTGGGATTTTTGCTCACTGTTCTTGTGATCATTTTGACCCCACGGGGTGAGATCGTGCATGGAGCCCCAGATCAAGGGAGATTATCAGTGGTCTTGTATGTCTTCCCTTTTCTAATTATTGCCCCCACAGTTGATTTCTTCACACCAAGCTGCTTGCCTATTGCAGATTCAGTCTTCCCAGCCTGGTGCAGGTCTACAATTTTGTTTCTGGTGTCCTTCGACAGCTCTTTGGTCTTCACCATAGTGGAGTTTGGAGTGTGACTGTTTGAGGTTGTAGACAGGTGTCTTTTATACTGATAACAAGTTCAAACAGGTGCCATTAATACAGGTAATGAGTGGAGGACAGAGGAGCCTCTTAAAGAAGAAGATACAGGTCTGTGAGAGCCATAAATCTTGCTTGTTTGTAGGTGACCAAATACTTATTTTCCACCATAATTTGCAAATAAATTATTTCAAAAATCAGGCAATGTGATTTTCTTGATTTGTTTCCACATTTTGCCTCTCATAGTTGAGGTATACCTATGATGACAATTACAGGCCTCCCCAAACTGCCCCAAAAATGCTGCTTGCAGGAATTATTCGAATGTCCGGCAAGCGCACCGCCTGGGTGTGAAAGCACCCATTGTAATGAATGGGAGGTAGTTTTCAGGCGCTTTACAGGTGCTATTTCTAGCGCTAAACGCCTGAAAACTGCCTTGGTGTGAAAGGGGTCTTAAGCACTTGCACTCTGTATGTAGTGCAATCCTTAACCCTGCACTTTGTACACAGTGCACTCCTGAACTCTGCACTGTGTATGTAGCGCACCCCTAAACCCTGCACTCTGTATATAGTGCATTCCTCAACTTTGCACTCTGTACACAGTGCACCACTGAACTCTGCACTCTGTACACCATTTACCCAACGCACCCCTAAACTTTTCACTCTGTGTGTAGCACACCCCTAACCATTGAAATCTGTATGTAGTGCACTCCTAAATCCTGCACACTGTATGTAGCGCACTCCTGAAATCTGCATACATAGTTTTACAGATACTGATGAAGCCCACAATGAAATTGAATTTGACACCCCTGTTCTACATTGAGTAATGCCTAGAAACCCATCAGCTTTTATTTTGGCCGCTGTAAAGTGATATTAGTTAGTGTAGGTCGCTGCCTGAAGGTATACAACTTACTGTTTTATTTTGGGGAACTTGGCTTTATTTTGGGGAACTTGGGAGCTGCCCTTGTCTTGTTTGTAAAGCTTGTGAAGGGAACTTGGGAGCTGACGTTGTCTTGTTTCTAAAGGCCCAGACATCTGGAACTTTATCAGGGAGTGACCTGAAACAGGCATGCAGCCAATGAAGTCTAGTTTTTAGTTTGTTCTTCCAAAAATATTACTAAAAGGAAGGGATCCAAGTGACAAAATGAATAGCAATGGACTTCAGGTGCAGTGGCATTGCTAGAACCTGGCACCTGGGGCTAGCCCCAAGTCTCCAGCCAAGTGCTCTGGGTCTCATGCTTACAACCATTTGTCTTAGACAAAAACATAGTGGTTGGTTTACTAAACTGCAGAGAGCAAAATCTGATGTAGCTGTGCATGGTAGCCAATCGGCTTCTAACTTTAGCTTGTTCAATTAGGATTTGACAAAAAAACTGGAAGGTGATTGGTTTATTTACAGAGCTGCACCAGATTTTCCACTCTGCAGTTTTAGTAAATCAACCCCATAGAGCTAACAGCTAAATGATGGGAGTCTTATGACAGCAACCAAAACTTCTTAAGAGAGGGCCATAGGGCTTACAGCCAAGTGTTCTAAATCCCATGCCTACAGCTACAACCACTTAGATAAGGTCAGAGTGCTAACAGCTTGTGTCTAGGGAAATGCAGCCAAAAAAAGGACGCTGGCAATATGTATAACAGACACATAGGCACCCTTGAGTTCAGTTCAACCTCTAGTCTTGAGCAGAAAGTGTATTTCAATCTTTCAGCAGATATAATGGGGTTGCTTTACTAAATCTGGAGAGTGAAGAATCTGGATGCAGGTGTTCATGGTAGCCAATCGACTTCTAACTTCAGCTTGTTCAATTAACCTTTGACAATAAAACCTGCAAGCTGATTGGTTTCTACACACAGCTGCACCAGATTTTGCATTCTCCTGCTTTAGTAGATTAACCCCACTGTCTCTGCACCTAGGGGAAAGCAATACACATGATACTAGGAAAGGGACACTAGTAGAAAGAACAAACGAAACAAGAAAAAAGTGATGAAAAAGAAAAAAACAGGAATAAAAAAATGATGAGCCACGTTCACACTGTTCGTCGTAAGTGGGGTGCCCAGACATTCTGTGAGACTTTTAGGACCTCAGCAATGCTTAGTGCTGGTGGCATCACAGCCTTCTTCTCAATTGCCCTTGTGGTACATGGATGCTTTTGAATTTTCCCCCCTTTCATACTATCTACAAAGACCGTAGGCACTGTGCCTACTGGCAAAAAAATTGGCTGCAGAATCTGTAGGGAGATATCTAGAGGTGGCCAGACAAGACAAACCTAAAAGACAATTAGATGCCAAAGGTAAATGTTATATTTTGTTGTGGCTCTCTCTCTCATTCTTCTGCACCAGGCAGAGAAGAAAAAAAGAGAAGAAAATGAGAAAACAAACAAAAAAGTATTTTAGGACCTCAGCAATGCCTTGTGCAGGTGGCATCTTGACCTTCTTCTCAATTGCCCTGCTGACTCATGGGTAGTGATCTCGGGGGTTTACTTTTGAATGTTTTCCCTCTTTCATACTACCTACAAATTTTGTAAGACTGTAGGCATACCTCCCAACAATTTGAGATGGGAATGAGGGACACCTACTTGCAAATGTATGTAGGCATAGGACACGCCCCCTGACACACCCCTTAAAGGAGAATTAACCCATAAAAAGGTTAATTAAATCCACAAGGACTTTTTTTGCCACTCCTATTCTTTTATATTGGCTTTTAACATTTACAAATGCAGCCATTTTGAATTTAGATGAAAGGTTTAGCACTGGAAAACACTTTTTGAAAGATAAAAAGTGCATTTTAAATACAACTATATGGATCAGACCAAAATGAGGGACAAATAAGGGGGAAAGAGGGACAGAGGGACATTGCTCCAAATCAGGGACAGTCCCTCGAAATCAGGGACAGTCGGGAGCTATGTGTAGGCACTGTGCCTACTGGAAACAGAAATTGGCTGCTGGATCTGTAGGGAAGTAACTAGAGGTGGCCAGACAAAGCAAACCTAAAAGACAATAATATGTAAAAAAAAAATGTTATATTTTGTTGTTGATCTCTTAAATTCCTCTGCACCAAGGTGCCTTTTGTCAGCAGGTTTGTGCTACAGATGTCCGCATTGTGCAGGATCACATGGATTCAGGTTGATGTATTGTAGACCAGATTGGATGATCCATCACGTTTTGTGATGTAAACACTGACTACAGCGTGACACGTGCACAACCCTCCTGTCTCCACAGCCACAGACTGAGGTCAGCGGTGGAAGAATTAGGTATTTGGCAGGATGAGTGATATATGAGACTTGCGCCCCTGCACACTGGACCAGAGAATAAATATCTTTTAGAATAATCAATATCCTGAATGAGGAAGAGGAGCACATTTTTTTAACTCTTTAAATCCACAGATAGAAACGGAAAAGGGTCCAACTAGAGTTTCCACCTCACCCCTTTAAACCCGAACACCTTTGAATTACACAGGTTCTGAGGCTAATTGAATGCAGATAAGGAGCCAAGTGAGTTTAATTACCACCTTAATCAGCCCCAGAACCTACATAATTCATTTGTGTTTGGGTTTAAAGGGATGAGGTGGCAACCATAGGTCCAACACATCTTAAGCCTAGACCAGTGATGGCGAACCTTGGCACTCCAGATGTTTTGGAACTATATTTCCCATGATGCTCAACTACACTGCAGAGTGCATGGGCATCATGAGAAATGTAGTTCCAAAACATCTGGGGTGCCAAGGTTCGCCATCACTGGCCTAGACATTTACTGGTAACAGACACCTGGTTACAAAGGGCAATGAGCTGTGGAACTCCCCTCCAGCGTCTCTAAGGTCCTTGCCCTCCCTCCTGAGTTTCAGGAAGGGTTCAAAAACCTTCCTCTTTACCCAGGCCTACTGATAATCTGATGAAGAATAGAAATCTTGCAAAAACATGGATTTTGTATGCTCTTTTTCCTCCCCTATCTGGAGGGTTAGTCCCTCCCCCGGTTCTTCTCTGTTTTTACTCTACCTCTTTCATATTGGGCAACGTAGGCTCCGTTTTTAACATTCTTTTGGAAATCTCAACTTGATTTTAGGGTCTCTGTGCGCCTTAGACGTGCTCCTAATGGAGCGCTTTCGGGGCAATACAAATCCCATATCAAATCAAATCAAATTCCTCTGGAGGTCTGCTGGAAGTACATATGTACTAATAATCTTTTTAAAACAATGCCATCTGGTAGTGTAGATGAGTCACTGTGGATTGGCGAAGGACAAGCTGGCCGCCACTTACATTTGACACGATCTGGTGTGACCACTAGGCAAGACCATTACAAAGTCTGTCACATATGTGTACATAAAAATAGTTTTCAGCAGAAGTCATCTTTTAAAACAAATCTTTGGAATGTGAAACAAGAACAATAGAAAAAAGAAAAATAGCAAAGCGTATAATTCATTTTATCCTAGCTTCTTAAACATGGCAAGTAATCAGCTATGGAAAATTAGCTATTTTTGTAGCTGTGTAAAACAGCTATTTTCATGCTTTTTTTTTTATTATTTAACCACTTGCCCTCCAGAAAATTTACCCCCCTTCATAACCAGGCCATTATTTTTTTTTGCTTTTTAGCACTGCGTTATATTACCTGACAATTGTGTGATCATGCAACTCTGTACTCAAAAAAAAAAATTATATTTTCTTTTTCCCACAAATAGAGCTTTCTCTTGGTGGTATTTGATCACCTCTGTGTTTTTATTGTATGCGCTATCAACGAAAAAATACCGAAAATTTTGAAGAAAAAATTATATTTTTTACTTTCTGCTATAAAAAATATTAAAAAAAAAAAAAGCAAAAAAAGAAATGCCTTCATAAGTTTGGGCCAATATATATTCTGCTACATATTTCATTCTAATGTATTCTGCTACATTTTCATATAAGCGTATATTTCCAGAAAATCAAGTATTTCTCACAGAAAAGTATTGCGGTAACACATGTTTTGCTATACACATGTTTATTCCCTTTGTGTGTATTGGAACAAAACAAAAAAAGGGAGGAATAAAAAGCAAATTGGACATAATGTCACACAAAACTCCAAAAATGGGCTGGTCAAAATTCTTGGCACCCTTTCAAAATTGTGGATAAATAAGATTGTTTCAAGCATGTGATGCTCCTTTAAACTCACCTGGGGCAAGTAACAGGTGTGGGCAATATAAAAATCACACCTGAAAGCAGATAAAAAGGAGAGAAGTTCACTTAGCCCGGATTCACACTATAACGGGCTGCTGATCGCACAGGAGCGCTGTGCGTCCCTGTTTCCCGTTTCAGGGACGAATCAGGGCCGATTCTATGCCTGAATTCGGCCCTGAAACTGAGCCAAAGACGCACAGCGTTTTTGTGCAGTGCACTCCGCAGCCGCCCCAGAGATATGTAAACAGGCTCCATAGGGAGCCAGTCACATTCTCCTACTATGCGAATTAGATGTGGGGAAACGCACATGTAATTCGCATAGGTGTGAACCCGGGCTTAGTCTTTGCATTGTGTGTCTGTGGACAACAGAAAGAGGAGAAGAGAACTGTCTGAGGACTTGAGAACCAAAATTGTGGAAAAATATCAACAATCTTAAGGTTGCAAGTCCATCTCCAGAGATCTAGATTTGCCTTTGTCCACAGTGCGCAACATTATCAAGAAGTTTGCAACCCATGGCACTGTAGCTAATCTGTTCGTGATTGTGGACGGAAGAGAGAAATTGATGAAAGGTTGCAACGCAGGATAGTCCGGATGGTGGATAAGCAGCCCCAAACGAGTTCCAAAGAAATTCAAGCTGTCCTGCAGGCTCAGGGAGCATCCGTTTCAGCGCGAACTATCCGTCCACATTTAAATGAAATGAAATTCTATGGCAGGAGACCCAGGAGGACCCCACCTGGGTATTGCCTGCAATGTAACATCGTTACCTCTCTTAGCTCTTGTGAACAGTGGCGAAGCTAGACATTCTTTCACCTGGGGCAAAGACTCAGTTCGGCACTCCCCCACCCGAGAGAGAAGGTCTCCTTTTGGGGGGGGGGGCAATATAGGTGATGAGTATGGGTGAGTGAATGGGGGTTAACATTTGGCCTTAACTCTGCATAGGTCGCTGCATATGTAGCGTGAAGGCGTACACAATCACAGCGTAGGTGAGTTTTAAATAAGGCAATTTCAAGCCTCACTTCCATAGCCGATTAGGAGCACAGTTTACTATACTTCAGTTATGAATGAACACAGTGAGTGATCGGTACCAATCATTCACTGTGCTCATTTAGGAAAGGAAGGGGCCGGTAAATATGATATATTTACTGCCCCCACCCCTTTCCTCCACTTTTTACATGAGGATCCCCTGTTCCCTGCAGCAGCCGGCAGGAGCAGAGGGAAGTTGGCATTGCTGTGGGAGGGGGAGAGCACATTGCATGACAGGTACACAGAAAAGGGGCAAACAGTGGGGGCCCTGGCAGCAGGGGAATTGTATATGGACAGAGCGGGTGATCGGTGCAGCAGGCAGGGAAAATTTTTGGAACAGATCTTCTGTGTGACTCCCCCTGCAGCAGCTATAAGCCAGTGGGAGGAATGAGGAGATGCCGGCTTTCAGCTTCTGCAGGGAGAGCCACACAAAAGATGCTTCCCCCAGTTTCGGCCCTGCTCATGAAAACAAAGTGGTACTTTAGATTCTGCACCTTGGCCCTTTTCGAGGGTTTTAACCATCACCACGCTAGCAGGCACGCCAAGTACTCTGTGTCTAGTCTGTAGCTTTCGCCATCATCTGCCTAGCTGCTGTAACTAGTTCTGGTTGGCCACTCTGCCCCTAGTGGGAGTGGATTCCCAATTCATGATAACTGCTAAGGCTGGATAAGGGAAGGGCAGCACCAAAAGCCAGTCGCACCTCATCTACATGCTGTTCTTTCAATGCTTACAGGCTTGGGGCAGGACAGTGACCAGGCTCAATGCTTAACTGCAGTACAGAAAAGTCAGGTCACCAACCTAGCTTTGCAGTCCAGCAGGGCTATGGTAATATGGTAATAGAAGGACTGGAAAATACAAATCCTTTGGCAGGTAAAACTGTGTATATTTAAACTGCATATTAAGGTGTATGCCAGATTCCAGGCTGTATAACAAAGCTGCACAGAGTCAGGAGTTTTTGTGTCTGGTCTCTGAAGATAATTACTCAAAATGTATTTTTTTCATATTCATAGAGCGTTGACATATTAGGCAGCAATTTACAGAGTACAGCGATCCTTTCACATTAGTCCAAAATGTCGGCACTCACAGCAACTACATTGTCAGTTTGTAATATTAATTTAAAACAGAGAAACTCAGTGGCAATATCAAGCTTTATGTAATTAATAAAGTGTGGCGCATTCAAATGTTCTTTTCCTATGAAATAAAATCTGTTTTGAAGTTAGCCTGGGCTATTTCAACTGAAAATAAGATGAGAAAATGCATTAGCAGAGGTTACTGTCAATGAAAACTGCGTGTAAAAAAGGTTTCTTGGATCTAGAGATAGGGGCAGATGAAGCTATATGCAAATTTAGACTTAACTTGTAAAAAGCAAGCTTAACCAGCTCCATCCCACCTACTGGGCCTCCTTATTAGCTTAATTGGCGGACTTACTTACCAACAGGGAGGCTAAGGAGGTGGAATAAAACGGAAAAAAATACTGGTCATCAATACTGAATCAAAAAAACATGCTTTTATAGAGTCTGTGAAGGTTCTCATTTATCCAGGTCATGGTATAGCTAGTAGGGATGGGACGAACGGACCCCTGTTCGGGTCGAACCAGAACAGCGAACAGCGCGAAAGTTCGGACCCGAGTAACGATCCCTATTAAAGTCAATGGGATCCGAACGTCAAAAATCAAAAGTGCCCATTTTGAAGGCTTATATGCAAGTAATTGGACATACAATGGTTATAGGGGTCTGGGTCCGGCCCTGGGAGACATGTATCAATAAAAAAAAAGTTTGTGAAAACGTAATTTTCAAATGAGCAGTGATTTTTTTTATTTTTAAAGTGAAAGCATAAAAATAAAAAAATTCCTTCCAATATAGTGCCGGGGGGGGGGGGGGGGGTGATCCCCTTAGTCTGCATGTAAAGTGGCAGATCTGTACCATGTCTAGAATCTGCTGCAGCAATAATTGCATTTATAAAGCCAATAAAAATGACATTTTCCCTGCAAGCTGCCTTTATTTTGCTCAGCAACAGCTGGGGAGCCAGTGTGTATGATGAGGCCACAATGTAGTGCACTGGGAACAAAATTTGAGATTTTTTGGATACATTCTGGTGTCACTTTGACTTTGGATAGAAGTAATGGGTACGTAAAAATTGGTCTTTGGGTGTCGGTGGCGCCTTCCCACTGTAACCCTATAGAGCAGGGGTCTCAAACTGACGGCCCTCCAGCTGTTGCAAAACTACAAGTCCCATCATGCTTCTGCCTGTGCAATGCAAGTTTGTAACTGTCAGCCTTGCAATGCCTCATGGGACTTGTAGTTTGGCAACAGCTGGAGGGCCGCCAGTTTGAGACCACTGCTATAGAGGTACTCTTGATGAAAGCAAGAATTGGCCTTGTTGTAAAAAATTGCAATGATATGCACCTGTCAAACAGGTGCAGAAAAATTGGTCTTTGGGTGTCGGGGGCGCCTTCCCACTGTAACCCTATAGAGGTGTTCTCGATGAAGGCAAAAAAAATTGCAATGATATGCACCTGTCAAACAGGTTCTGAAAAATTGGTCTTTGGGTGTTAATTGTGCCCATGAAACCTATACCAAAAACATTCTTCCAGATGAAATGATTGAACACCGTCAAAGCTAGGCAGCCTCGAAGTCCTGCAGAGATTCCACATCCCAAAAAGACTTAATCAGTGACATCGGCATCAGGGGCTTCATAGATGGTTATTCAGGACTGATTCATTTTTATAAAAGTCAAACGGTCCACGGAGTCTGTGGACAGATGCGTTCTATGATCAGTAACGAAACCTCCTATAGCACTGAATGCCTTTTCTGAAAGCACGCTGGAAGCAGGGCAGCCCAACAACTCAATAGCATACTGGGCAAGTTCTGGCCAGTGGTTTATTCTCATGACCCAGTAAGTCAGTGGATCGTCAGCTGGAAAGCTCTCCATCTCTGTTTTGGCCCTGAGGTAATCGTCCACCATGTGATGCAGAGGCTACTGATGGGATGTGGAAGCTGACAGCCCTGGGCGGCGAGGACTAAAAAAATTCCGAAATGCCTCACTTAGGCGGACGCCTTCTACAACGCTCCTCTCTTGACCAACAGAAGACTCAAAACTACGTTTTCCACAACACTGTAACCTACTGGAGTCAGGAAAAACGTTCAATAAAATCCTCTTTTACGTGTTCTCAAGAGATTTTATCTTCTGTACTCTCTGTGGGGACAGGATGAGTTCTGTTCTGAGTCCCTATAACGGTAGTCAAGGAGGGTTGCCAACCAGTAATCATCCTTCTCCTTTATGCCATGTATTCTTGGGTCATTTCACAGGCTTTAAAGCATGAGGTTGTCCATGCACCTCAAATTTTCAAAGGCTTGAGAAGCAGACTCCTCGGGGTCACTCAGAATGACAGCATCTGGAAATTCCTCCTCCCAGCCACATACTACTCCCAAGGTTCCTGGGGTTGGAAAGCCATCAGATTGACGAATGTCTTCCTTTTCTTCGAAGCCTATGAACGTGCCAGAATCCTCCTCCTCATCCTGCTCCCCTCTCTCCTTCTGTGTGTTCTGTGACATAGGAATGATGGTGTCTGGATAAAGTGGGCCTTGAGAGGAAAGCAAGTCCTCCTGGTGCTCTGCCTCCAGTGCCCTGTCCATAATGCCACGCAGAGTCTGCTCCAGCAGGAACACAACAGGGATTGTGTCACTGATGCATGTACTGTCACGGCTCACCATCCTTGTGGACTCCTCAAATGGTGACAATACAGTGCATGCATCCTTAATGATCAGCCATTGGCGTGGGGAAAAAAAATCAGAGGCGGCCTAAGCCTGTCGTTGTGCCGTACTCGCAGAGGTACTCGTTGACGGCCCTCTGCTGCATGTATAGCCGCTGCAGCATTGCCAAAGTCGAGTTCCACCTGGTGGGCATGTCACAAATCAGGCGGTTTACGGGCAGGTGGTATTCCCGCTGAATTTCAGCCAACCGAGCACTGGCTGTATATGACCCCCTAAAATGGCTACAGACTTTTCTGGCCAGCTTTAGCACATCTTGCAACCCTGTGTACGTATTTAGGAAATGCTGCACCACCAAATTGAGGACATGTGCCAGGTATTGCACATGTGTCAACTTTCCCTGTCTAAGGGCGGACAGGAGGTTTGAGCCATTATCGCACACCACCATTCCTGGCTCCAGCTGGCGTGGTGTGAACCACCCCTGCAGAGCTGCAAAAATCTCTGCTCCGGTGTGGTTCCTGTCCCCTAAACACACCGGCTGAAGCACTGCATGGCACCTTTTAGCCTAACTCATGGATTAGCCCTTTGAAAGCTTAAAGGGTACCTGATGTTCATAGGACAATTCTGCAGAGGAGGGCATGGAGGTGGCGGAGGAGGAGGAGGGGGTAGAGCTCACAGGTCTGGCATTATCACCACCAGCTGTATGGAGACGTGGGGGCACAACAAGCTGCAGCACCGAGCCCTGTCCTGCATCCTTTCGAGTTGCAAGCAGTGTTACCCAGTGTGCTGTGAATGAAATATATTATCTCTGCTCATGCTTGCTGGACCATGTGTCAGCAGTAAGTTAGATTTCATGGCTGACCGCCTTGCCCAACAATGCCAGAACATTCCCTTCCACGTGATGGTAGAGAGATGGAATGGCCTTACGTGAAGAGTAGTAGCGACTGGGAACCTGCCATTGTGGTACAGCACATCGTGCAAATTCACAGAAGGGGGCAGAATCCACCAGGCTAAAAGGCAAAAGTTGGAGAGTCAGCAGCTTTGACAAGCTTGCATTTAGACAATGGGTATGTGGGTGGCAGGGACTGTATTATTTTTTTTTTGCGCTGCAGTAAATGGGGCAGAGAAATTTACCGGCTACAGTCTACAGCTGGTGGTGTGCTGCTAGCAGATGTGCTGTTAGGACCTGGGACACCCTGTGCTATACCATCATCCCTGTCAGTGGAGGCTGCTGAGAGGTAATGAATGGGTATAGCAGGGGCAGACTGAAGTGGGTAAGGAGGAGGAGGGACAGATTTATGCACCTTTTGTGTGGCTTTTAGGTGCTTTTGCCAATGGGCTGAGTGGTTGGCATTGAATGCCTTGTTAAGCATGTGGTACCTAAATGGCTGGTGTTTTTGCCACGTTTGATGTGCCTGAGACACAGTTTGCAGATAGCAACAGTGCGATCTGCCGCAGATGTGCTGAAAAAGGCCCAGACAGCTGAGCTTTGGGGAGTGGGCCAGGAGATAACAGTTGCAGAATGTGATGGAATAGAGTGGCTGCTCTCTACTCCTTCTTGATGTAGGCCTCCTTGGGGTTGTGCTGCCTCACCTTCAGTTTCCTCCTCTGCTCTATCTGGCACCTAGGTCCCATCAGTGACCTCATCATCATCACCATCATCTCCATCTCCTCTATTTTCATCTTCATTATTACCACTGGAGACAACTTGGCAATATGCTGCAGCTGGGGGAACATGAATGCCAATTTGTCTACCAGTGTTCTCCCCTCTGTCTAGACTCATGTTCCTGTCATCTGACATCTGAATCCAGTAATGGCTGGGCATCATCAAGGAGCAAGTGGTTGATGCCGTGGTCAAATAGCTGACTCCTCCATGGCTGATGTTGGGGCTATGGCAGGAATAGAGGTAGACAAGGAGGCAGGTTTATCCACTCTGGCAACTGCAGGGAACTGCACACTTGTCTCTGCTTGCGTGACAGAGGGTAAGGAGGATGAGGAAGGTTTAGTAAGCCAGTCCACCACCTCCTCTGCATGCTGTGGCTGGATAGCACAGGCAAACTCACTAAACAGAGGAAATTATGCCCTGCCTTAGGACTGACCCCCACGATCACCTTTGCCTGTGAACACATTTGTTGCTGGCCCCCTTACAGTGCCAAAGGGAATGTCTGCCTCTCTTTGTTGTCCTCCAAGACATTATTGGGAGGGAGGGGGCGGTGCTTATAAGCAAATGTAAAGAAGAAGTGGAAATCTGTACGTAGATGCACTTTAATCAATGTAAAGTGGTGTTTGGTGCACTTTAATTTGAGTACTCACACTACATAGACACACTTCACGGATACACTATAATATACTGCAATATAATGCGCAAAATGTACAGTGATGCACAGAACTATATGGCTTTAAACTTGCAGTAACGCACATAGAAGTAAATGGCGTTAAACTTGCAATAATGCGCACAGAAGTAAATGACGTTAAAATTGCAGTAACGCACACAGAGGTAAATGGTGTTAAACTTGCAGTAACGCACAAAACTATATGGCATTAAACTGGCAGCAACGCATAAAACTGTATGGCATTAAACTGGCAGTAATGCACACAAAACTATATGGTGTTAAAGTGGCAGTAATGCACAAAACTATATGGAGTTAAACTGGCAGTAACGCACACAAAACTATATGGCGTTAAACTGGCAGTAACGCACAAAACTATATGGCGTTAAACTGGCAGTAACGCACACAGAACTATATGACATTAAACTGGCAGCAATGCACAAAACTATATGGTGTTAAATTTGTAGTAACGCACACAGAAGTAAATGGCGTTAAACTGGCAGGAACACACACAGAAGTAAATGGCATTAAACTTGCACTAACGCACAAAACTATATGGCGTTAAACTGGCAGTAACGCACAAAACTATATGGCTTTAAACTGGCAGTAACGCACACAAAACTATATGACGTTAAACTGGCAGTAACACACAAAACTATATGGCGTTAAACTGCCAGTACCACACACAGAACTATATGGCATTAAACTGGCAGTAACGCACACAAGACTGTATGGCGTTAAACTGGCAGTAACGCACACAGAAGTAAATGGCGTTAAACTGGCAGTAACGCAGTCAAGTAGACGGTGTTCAACCGTCACTACACTGACGCTATCTGAACTGTCCCTACTCTAGCTATACAGTAATGTAAAGATTACTGACACGGTCTCACTACACTACACTGAAACTACCTGAGCTGTCCCTACTCTATTATTATTATTATTAAACAGGATTTATATAGCGCCAACAGTTTGCGCAGCGCTTTACAACATGTGGGCAGACAGCACACTTATGCCCCGTACACACGGTCAGATTTTTCGATGGAAAAAGTCCGATCGGAGCGTGTTGTCGGAAATTCCGACCGTGTGTGGGCTCCATCGGACATTTTCCATCGGATTTTCCGACACACAAAGTTAGAGAGCAGGAGATAAAATTTTCCGACAACAAAATCCGTTGTCGGAAATTCCGATCGTGTGTACACAAATCCGACGGACAAAGTGCCACGCATGCTCAGAATAAATAAAGAGATGAAAGCTATTGGCCACTGCCCCGTTTATAGTCCCGACGTACGTGTTTTACGTCACCGCGTTCAGAACGATCGGATTTTCCGACAACTTTGTGTGACCGTGTGTATGGAAGACAAGTTTGAGCCAACATCCGTCGGAAAAAATCCATGGATTTTGTTGTCGGAAAGTCCGAACAAAGTCCGACCGTGTGTACGCCCTATTACAATACAAATCAATACAGGAGGAATCAGAGGGCCCTGCTTGTTAGAGCTTGCAATCTGGAGGGGAGGGTCAAGTGGAAACAAAAGGTAATAACTGTGGGGGGTGAGCTGATGGAGAAAATTTAAAAAACAGTTGTTAGGTGTGGTTAGGGTAGGCTTCTCTGAAGAGAAGGGTTTTCAGGGATTGTCTAAAAGCTAATAGAGTAGGAGATAAGCGGACAGATATGTATGTATGTATGATACTAATGTATGTATGAATGACACAGTCTCACTACCCAGCTGAGGAGAAGTTGTTCGGGAAGGAAGCTGGAGTGCTGGGCTGTCGTGGCCTTGGAGGGAGCTCCCCAGTTTGGGGGGGTGACCTTGGGCCTGGGCTCAGGTGCAGACGGGGCCCTCTGAGAACACGTGGAGGTGTCCTGGACAGGAGGCATGGAAGCAAGGAGAGGACAGCAGGAAAGACCACTGCCAGGCAAGTCTCCAGGGAGGAACAACAGGTTGCAGCCAAGAGGGCTGGTGAGTGACACACAGTAAGGAAGACTGGGGGGCACGCCTGAGAGGACTGGGAGATTGCAGTCTGGGATGGGTGCAGAGCCAGTGGAGTGGACTATGGTGGTACGGGCAGTGGAAAGAGGCAGCTGCAGCCAGGGGGGTGGCAGGGCCTGAAGTTCTGGTACTGGGCTCAGTAGCCACGTGGACAGCTAGCACTAGGACTACCTACATTTTGCTAAACCATAGGGGCCTGCAGTCCCTGCCTGTAAAGGGCATCTGCTTTGGGCCTGGCTGAGCCAGTGTCAGGCCTATCTATCAGTGCTAGCTGGTCCTGAAGAGTGAGATCAAGATGTAAGTAAAGTTCTGGAGAGTGAGATCAAGAGTTGTGCTGGAGCTGGAAGTAAAGAGGTTGTATATACCTGAGGTGTATATAGTTTGGTCCCATATACCTTTTCTGCAATCAATTAGGCATCTCATGAATATCCTATCTCCATCCAAGTTAAATCCCCTCAATAAAAGTTCAAAGAAGGTTTTCTGCCTGAGGGTGAATGAGAATTGTGTGCCTGGCTGGGCAGGGTGGCGGACAAACCACAACACTCAGCAGCCCCTATGGGGGTATTGCTACATGTGTTTTGCTGGTTAGTGGGGATAGAGGAGGAGGGAGGGAGTGGGCTGGCATTTACCACTGTGTATACGCCCACATTTGTGACTCTATAGTCACATGGGCTGCTCAGATGTGATAGGGAGGAAATACTCAGCATAAAAGCTCACTGAAAACTGAGCATGTGCAGAGCTGCCAACACTGCTCTGAAAAATCCCTAGCTGCTTTGGGGACTTGGACAGAAGGAGGAGATAGACAACAGCAGGATCAACCAGGTTTTATGCAGAATGCAGAAAACTAATCTTATAGTGACTGAGTGAGTATGAACAGCATGCAGTACACCATTTATTGATATTTTTTGATGTTGTGGGTGTAATGACACTTTATTAAAACCAAATTGTGTTTTTTAGTTTGCCTACAAATGCTCAAATAGCAGAAAACACGAAAAATTATTTGCAATGAAGAGGAAATCAGTATAGTATGTTCTGTGAGCACATGAAGAAGGTGCATTTATATGTTGACCCAGTGACCTCAAGAACTCAGGATCTGAGTTCCAAAAGAGGATTTTTCCCACCAAAGCCTAGACAGGCAGCAATCACTGCACTACCAAAAAAATAGGATTTATTCCTTGTGATACAGAAAGACGCTGTCGAAAGAAGAGCAGACGATGTGCAGCTGGCTGATATTAGTAGCAGTTGATAAAGTAAATATGTCACAGGCACTTACCGACACGTAGAGATGACAGCAGCGGGGCCCCGGGGGAGGTGAGACTCAGGAGCAGTAGGAGGAGCGGAGCTCCCAGCTCAGGCTGCAGCATCTTTTTCTACTCCTCATGGAGACGGATCGAGGCGCAGCCACGCTGACACCACCTGTAGGGGAAAAAAGAGAGATCTTGTAAGGACAAATAGCAGCGTCATTCCAAAGGAGCCTGAGAGATTAAAAACAGTAGGGGAACATTGGAAAACCGAGAGGTATTTCCCTTATTGACCAATAAATCGCTTGCTGTTATTTTTCTAATGCAGGTTGAAAAATTAGATGATGACCTTCCTTGCGCAGTATTGAGTAGGAGCCTTGATGTCTGGGAGCAAAAATGTTATTGGCTATCATGAAAAAATAAATAAAAACTTTCATGGCTGTGCAGGTTTTGCCTGTTTCAAATTGTTTATACATAATTTTGACCTGATTGGGTTGTGTGATGTGGTGGTGGGCTTGGATGTCTGTGGTGTAGTGGTGGACTTGGATTTCTGGAATTGAAGTGCTGGAATTATAGACACTGACCTTCAAGGGAATTGCAGTCAAACAAGTTTTCTGCCTGCCTTTAGTTATTTAGTTACCACGGTTTATAAGAGGTTGTTACCTTGCCAGTGTTTTTACTCTTGGCTTTGGCTTATGTTTTTAAAGTAAACCAGTGCTATGCCCATTTATGTTTGCTCTAACCTCCCCCCCCAACTTTCATTTCCAGCAAAACATACTTACCTTTTCTTCGCTCCCCCATTGTTACTTTTATTGCAGAAAGCTGAAAGTAAAACCCAGTACTTCCCAGTATGAAGGAACATGTCATCACTCATTTAGAACTCGGTGGGGGTGATTTACGAAAGCCATGCAATGATGCGCCATCGCTAGAGGGGCACAGCGAGGCGCAATGCACATTTCCATATTTACGAAATAGTGCGCCGGTAACAGAGCGCAAATCCCCCAATGCAATCTGTGCACCACTATGGACATGGCGCACGGCATCTCCAATTCAATATTGACAGAAGATGAAAGTGCCAATATTATGGGGTGATGTGAGGAAGTTTAGAACTGCCCAAGTAACAAATATGCCCAAAATAGAATGAGAAATTAACTTTTTCAGAGGAAGCCTGCTGTGCCTGCAAGTACGTTTAGAACTGCGCGAGATCAATGTAAGCAGTGCGCTTGCGCTCGTTCACATGAGTTTGTTCACTGCGCGGCCAAAATGTTAGTAAATGTTAAGCAACCTACATGCAATTGCATGGGTTGAACGGGCGCACCTCTAAACTTGACAATTTTTTTTTGACGCTGGTTCACCTTTATGTATTTTTTTAAGGAGGTTTGCAGACAGGTCATGTTAGCATGTTACGTTGCCAATATGTGACATTCACCTTGTTAAAATGATGTAAAAAGAATCTCGCTCCTCTAGCTCCTCCTAAAAAGGCATTTAACCTTTCCCCTCTAATGCATATGATTTCCTTAGGCTAACTTTTGCTTTTAAAGGGGAACTCCACACTCCATTCCCCAATGCTCTTGTCTCTCCCCTCTAATTTATTGGATTTCCATGGTCTAGCTTTTGCTTTTAAAGGAGAACTCCACAGTCCTCTCCATTCTCAAAAGGCTGTGAGCTGTCTTCACCAATCCAAACCACATCCTTTTTCAGAGCATACAACAGGGCCAGCTAGGAAAGGGGCGAAAAGAGTGATCGCCCAACCCCCTCCTGAACCATAAAAGGCCACATGCACTCAACATAGCTGGCTGGCTTTGGGGCATGTTGGGCTCAGCCCAATACCAACCACAAAGCACCTTGTACCCACTAGTTTAAAGGGGCTTTCCACATTACGTAAAGCCCACTGTCTACAGCCCCCCACAACCCCAGCCTAGGGTTGTGTGGAAGAGGCCCTTGTCCCCTGAATATGGGAACAAGGTGGTTGAGTTTTGGGGTGCCCGAGCCTCTCCTGCCCCCAAGCATCCACCCCCCTTCATGGGCTGGCTTGCTGTGTGTTTGGCTAGGGGTTTGTTAGTGTGTGGGAGGGGCACAATTTTTTTTAGTTTGGGGTGGTATTTTTCACGTGGGGGTTCTCATATTAAGCCTTTACAGACCCAAATGGCCTTGTATATGGCAGGCTATTTTTGTTTTGGTTAAAATCTTGCAGCTGCAATGTAGATTTGTAAGTTTTCTCTAAAGCCGTACATCTTTGAAGCAGCATTTTGGATACATGCTACAGATGTACCACTTTACAGGCAGAGTAAGCCTCCCAAGTTACTAGCTTTTAAGCAATTTTGCATTTTTAAAGGCACTTCTCCTTGTTTCGTTTTTGGGGTTGTCCAAATTTGTGACATTAATATATTTCCCTCAGGATGGAACCTGGGCCCCCCCAACCCATTTTAAGGCCAATAACTAGAATATAAGCCAGCCAAGTGGGGACTAGCAAAATTAACAAGTCAGTTCCCATTGGTTGCAATGTTATTTTTGTATAACTTTTGCCCATGTTAGGCTCTTTGTTTGCCCCCCTGGACCGGGGGGTGTTTGTCCCATCTGTAATTTTGTAGCATGCTGGATGATGTGGGGGTTGTAAAGGCAAACTTCCGACAATACCGCCGCCCCCAGCCCCCCCGTTTTACTTACCTGACCCCTCGAATGTCCCGCGCTCGCTCCTGACATCCTCTTCGCCGCTCAGCCTGGCCGCTGATTGGCTACAGTGGATGGATTGAAAGCAGCGCAGCCATTGGCTCGCGCTGCTGTCAATCACATCCAATGATGCGGCGCGCCGGGGGGGCGGGGCCGAGTGATACAGTGAGCGGCTATGGCCGCCAGCTGTATCACAGGAGCGCGCCCGCAAGAACTAACCACCATGCCAGGGAGCTCGCATTAAGGAGTCCTTGCGGGGAGGAGCTGAAACAGCCGCCGAGGGACCCCAGAAGACCAGGTTCGGGGCCACTCTGTGCAAAACGAGCTGCACAGTGAAGGTAAGTATAACATGTTTGTTATTTAAAAAAAAAAAAATACCTTTACAACCCCTTTAATTTTGGACAGGGGGTGGCTTATTTTGTGCTAGCTGCATTTGGGTTGGTCTGGGCATACTCAGGGACTTAGTTTTGTTTTTTTTGTGCTTTTTGTGTGTGAACAGCACTTGGATTTTTCCGGGCATGCTCAAAGAGTGTGTTTTTTGGGTTAGTATAAGTAATTTAAGGACATCCTTAACAGGTGTGCCTACTTTGAAGTTCTGTCTCTACACGGGGTGAACTTGCATTTTTTTTGTGTTTGATGGAATGTGCATGTGTTTTCAATTGCGTCATTAGCACACAAACCTATGTTATATAAAGCTTGCAGATAGCATTCTATGCCTTGTCCTGAAAAGAGGCCAGATTGCTTGATTGTGTGTGTGTCAAGAGAGTACATTTGGGTGTCCTTATAGAGTTTGTAACACATGTACGGTATTTTCTCTTTATATTTTATTTATGTCTTTGCAAAACAGATGTGTTTTAGAGCAAGTATGTTTTACTTTTGTTTATTTCTTTTGGGGGGGATATTTTTCCCTGAAATAATTTTGATGTTGTCAATGTTTGTAGGTTGTTAGCTTCACTTTGATTTAATTGTCTGTGCTGCATTATTTTTCAAAATCTTCCTCAAGATGCTGTGACTAATAAATGTTTAAATCCTTAATAGATGTCAGTTTGTGGGTGCAGTCCTTTTAACTCCTGTTAATTTCCTCTGCAAACGGTCTGACCTCAAAACCATTGTTTTTTTGAGACACCTCTGTTAGTGTCTCAAATTAACATACATGTGTTTTCTGCTTTCCTTGCTCTTTTCCAAGTCCTGTTTTGTTGATCAATAAAATGTGTAGCAAATTTTTATGTTTTATGTGTTTTGTTTTGCAAATGCATGCTCAATCCAAGTAATGCACACTACACTCTCCCCCACCCCCCAACAATTTTCTTACAACAGATTTCCCAGCTGCAGCTTAACTAGGCTGATTGGCATGGCAAAACAAAAAAAGGTGCAATTTGTCTAAAAGCTACTCTCCTGGTGCCTTTATGGTAGCATATGCATGGATTGTCCGTATGCTGCCATGGATAGGCACCGGGAAAGTAAAATTACAGAGAGGTAAGTATTCAATTTTCCATTTTAGCGCAGTGGTTCTCAGCCTCAGTCCTCAAGTACCTCCAACAGGACATGTTTTGGGAATTTATCTTAGCTAAAATAGCTGTCCAAAATACCAAGCCATTGACTGTGATTTAAAGCACCTGTGCAAGATGAAGGAAAACCTGCAAACATGGCCTGTTGGGGGACTTGAGGACAGGGTTGAGATGCCACACTCCCAATTCTGGAGGCATAATAATGTTCCAGCACAGGGGTCTTCCTCTACGGACCTCCATTTGTTCAGGAACTACAATTCCTATCATGCCTAGTCATGTCTGTGAATGTCAGAGTTTTACAAAGCCTCATGGGATGTGTAGTTCCACAACAGTTGGAGAGCCGTAGTTTGAAGATTCCTGATCAGTCAAGTATGTCTTGAAAAAAGGTGGTATCTCATGTGCCTTGTATAATGCCCAAGAAATATCATTTGGAACATACAAGTGGGTGATGGCACATCTACATTCCAAATTTGGCACTTAAGATGGTCATGCACTATGCAATCTGATTGGCCAATCTCTGTACAACTCGATATTTAGGCAAAATAGGTAATAGGAAGACGCACTTGAACAATTAATTCAAATTATAGGAAATCAAACAGGCTTTTGCACTAAATCTAATTTATTTAAGATCTAACTGATTGCAGTGTATGGTCACCTTTAAAGATCAAGATCTGAAAATATGTTTTTTTTGGGTTTAGAAATACTTCTCTGTTCTTTGTAATGTATTGAAAGATTTGGGTAAAAAAAAGAAAAAAACACATTTCAAAGATATATTAGAAGTGATAGGAATGAGATTGGCATCAAAAGGGTTAATTAACTGAGAACACCTACTAATTGCCACATCCAATGGGAATAAATGAACCAATTGTATTGGGCGTGCGTTATTATCAATGCGAAAACCGCAGTTACCCTAGCGACAGTTGCAGTTTACATATGCGGGTGTTTCTTATCACTATTTGCACTTCAATGGTGGCACGGTCGATTATTGACTTTTCCGGCGCACCAATTAATGTATGAACTGGTGCAGTGCCTTCTTCTTAGTAAATCACCCCCAGTATGTTATCATACTGACTTTCTTGAAGATTTTTGTTTGCTTCTGGTGGCTGAACAAAGCAGTGGCGAAATGAAGGGAAAATTAGTGCATCTGTGGAGGTCTGCATTTATGTGAACCCGCTGCTTTGCTCTACATGGGAAACACTGGGTTGTTGAAGCAGTTGAATAACTGTCTGGCCCAAAATGATAAGGATAGACCTCAAGGATAATGAACAGGCATTTCGCCCACCAATAATGTAAGCTTCCTCAGGGTAACTTGACACTTGGTGGCTTTGTCTTTTAAAGACTAGAGGGGGTCCCTGTACTTGAGATATCTGATTACATAATTTAGACCAGGGCACATCTATTTCTTAACCCTTTGCATATAATATTTTTTCTATACTGATTGTTAATAAAGTTACTTGAGGAGAGACTGGGGTTTTCCCCCAATTGTAGAACCACTAGTGGGTTCTTTCCCATTCTCTTGCTGTTCCTTATTCATCAAGTTCTAGGGGCACCACCAATATATTGTTAGGTATGTCAGTAGTCCTCTGTGGTTGGCTCTATACACACTGGACCTGCCTGGATTCAACTGTAGCTTTTAATTCTTACTTAGACCTTAAGGATAGCAGTGATATTGTTTTCTCACCATTTAGTTGTGACTGGAACAGGTTTTTTATCGTTGTCAGTGGTTGTTTAGCGTATATTTAATGGTAACATTTTATAAAACTGTGGCCTTGCCCTTTACAATTTGACATTTCTGAGTCATTATTTGGAAGCAACTGATTTTATGTGATGCTGTACACTTATGATTCTCAGCAGTCAAGTAACTTCCCAGTTTGTGCATTAAGTGTGTAGCTCTTAAAACCCAACTAAAGTCCCAGAAATAGTTATTCAGTTATATAAGCATTGTACTATTTGCTTCAATATTCTTAGTCTTACCTCTAATTTCCTGCTGTAGCAGTTGTGAAGTGCAAATAAATATAGGTTTGCAGTCCAATGGGCACAATAGTTTGACTTAGGGGTGCTTCTGTAATCTATCAGACCTGCAGTGGTGCACAAAAACAAAAAACCTAAGTGTACAAAAAAATGTGCATGTGAAAAACACACACAAAAAGTGCACTTAGCGGTGTGTCTCTGGTCTACCACCTTAAGAAGTAGGACTCTACCCTGACCCCCCAGGGCACAAAGCTTCTAACAGGGGCATTGCTCAAACTTAGTCCACCTAGCCGAAAGGCCTGGCAGGCTCCTCTCCTCATGGTCAGCTGAAGCTGACCAATTAGTACTAGGTATGGGGCTCCCCAAAGAGAGACCCCTCCCCCCTCGGTTAACGGGAGGAAGGAACCTAATGGCCACACCTTTCCCCTGTAGACTTTAGAATAGGCCTGAGGGGACACACCCTCCATCCAAGTAAAAATGAAAAACAAACAAAAGTGCAAAGTGACATGAGAGAAAAATAAATTAAATATGAGGGGTCTTTAAAAAGATTTCACACTTTTATATTTTCGTTGGAAATGGTGAAGGTGGGAGGAGTAGTAATTGGTTGTCTCTGAGAGTGTCATGTGACTAGTCTTTCTGGCAAGCCAGCTGACCTTGCAGTTTAGTATAATAGTCGTGCTGTGGTGAAGATGGCTGTGAAACCTATAAGAAAAACTGCAGAAACTTTGAGGAACCCTCGTAAATAGCGCCAGTGCAGGTGCATTGGCTAGACTCTGCTGCCTGGCAGCCCCAGATTTAGCTAAAATGCTTAGCCCAAAGAGATGCTATGCAGAAAAAAAGCTTAGGTAATGTGGCCTTGTGCTCTTTTCTGCAGTGGGGTTCCCACACCCAAGTAAATACTACGAGCACCCCTGGGGCAACCGACTGCCATGGGGCACTAACACCATGGGCTCTCCCCCAGCCAATTGCCAGACAAGGTAGCACCACTCAAGAGGCACTGCGCCCCTCAGAACTCTCCATGCTAAGGGAGTACTCCCGACCAACACTTTACGGGGTGCACACTCATTCGGTTTCCTTGCCTATCGGGAAGGCTCCTCGGGACCCCCATAATACCAGCCGAGGCACTTTACAGCCAGCTTTTACTACCAAAAGGCCAGACTGATGGTGTAGAACCCCTATTGTGGACACTAATAAGAACAGATAGGTCTATATAAGGACACCTGTGATAAGGGGTTTGGCTCTTACTCATCTATGCCAACATAGAGCATTGGAGGGGCTGGGTAGGATGTACATTTCTAATAAGAGAAAATACAGAAAATTACTTGCTAATGGGACATAAATATAGTATAGCTTATACCTTTCCCTTTGTCATGATAATATAATATCTTGCAGCTCTGAAACCTTAAGCACAAGGTGTCAGCCCTACCTAAATAATTTCTGACAATGCTGCTGTCCAAAGGTGCCCCCTGTGTTCCTTCATCCAGAGTGGGGCACTCTAATATGGGGACTTTGTTACTGGCCACATCACCAGGTGAAAGAGAAGAAAAAAATCTATGAAAAAAAACGAATGCAGCTACGACATCTAATGATTGGCAAGCTACAATATAATACATTTTTAGTTTTGAGTTTAATACCACTTTAATATCACAAAGGAGGCTGCAATAATATTTTTTATTTTTTTGCAACAGGTCCTCTAAATGGAGTCAATATGGCTCTATTTGACCCTTAATGCCTATTTTGTACTATTCCTTAAAGTATAACTAAAGGCAAAACTTTTTTTTAGTTTTGGATAGAGTGGAGAGGGATGTTTTTATTGTTGTCTGTGCCCCTGTTAGGGAGATTCGCCTTCTCTATTTATCCTGTTTACCATAAGTAAAAGAAAATCCCAAATTTTGGGTTGCCCCAGAAAGGTAATACAGGAGAAATTTTGCAAAGGTGACATTAGTTCTGGTGACCTGGAGGTCTCCAAGGAATTACAGTACTTAAACTCCCCAGACGCTAGTGGTGCACCATTACTTTTGTTCCAATCCCCAATGAATTCTCCTAATTTGTAGGGATTTCCTCTCACTTCCTGTTTGGCTATTGGACAGGAAGTGAAGGGAAATCTCTACAATGGGACACAGATGGCCAAAATAAATCTGACAGGGGTTATAACCCTCCCTTACTCTATCCAAAATTAAAAATACGTTTTGCCTATAGTTCACTTTAACAGATAAAGCACATACCAGACAGTACTGGATGTGTTATCTCAGCCACAGCGGCCAAGATCTGACAGCTCAGCTCTGAGCCAAGCTTTACTGGGTTTGTGCCTCACAGGGAAGATTGAGAAACAGAGTTTTCTCGCCTCCCCTATGTTCTCCATCCTAAAGGCTACAATGAATGTCCTGGACTGCCTCAAGACTGAGGTGAGCCCAGGACAAGTGTGTGGCTTCTACTGGAAAGCCCGAAGCTTGCTCTTCAAAATGCTACTGCAGCTGCGAGTTTGTTCACATCCTAATACTTTCACGCCGCATTACCTGCAGCGGTGGCATTAAAAGGGATAATGACATTATTGAGCATAAGAATTATTTTTCTTATTTCACATGCTTTTCTATTTACGCACACTGCTGGGGGTGCTTACATAGGTCAGCTTTTATTCATATGGTTTAAACCTTTTTTCAAAAAGGGACCAGCTCCACGCTTTGGAATCAGAGAAACTCTGTTGAAAAGCATACCACTTTTAAGGCACAGGCCTATTTAGCTCTAGGGCTAAAAGTTATAAAAGATACATGGAGTCTTTCAGTGCTAAAGTCTCCTCCCGAAAAGTCTTCTTCTACTAGTTGCTCGGTTGTCCCACTAAACCTTTCATCTTAATACTTTCAGTCACCAACCTGAAACACCTTTATTCAAGTCAGGAACTTTAACTTTTCTCCTACTTTACTGACCATACTTATTCCAGTTCCAGTTCATCAAATGATAAGACTTAAAGCTAATGATCAACATTACAGCCAAACAGGTACATTCAGAAGGAGGTCAACAATTAGTCAGGAAGTCAAGCTCCTACTCAAAAAAGGTTCAGAGAGGCACACATACAGTAGGAGGGTCCTCTGGGTAACAAAGGTGATAACAGCATTTTTTTATTGCCATCTGTATCCTCTCATGGAGTGATTCACCCCTCTGTGACCCTTGTCTTCAGGTCTAAAATTCATGGGAAATCCAAAATTTTGTGGTTTAGTTATTTTTAATTTGTTATGTAAATTTGGCATATCCAAGTACAAAGTAGATACTGTATTGTGGAACGTTTACACACATGGGCATATCTGTTGTACAACATAAAACCCTCTTAATAAAAGAGTAGAGAGAGGGGATAGAAAGGGAAAGGAGAAGAAGAACCTGCAACCTCTGCTGTGCCTGGCAGTATCTCTTCTTGCTGAGCCACCTAAGATGCTGGACAGCTCACTGTCTGATTCATTAGACCAGAGTTTCTCAACTCCAGTCCTCAAGGTGCCCCAACAGGTCATGTTTTCAGGCTGTGCAGTATTTTGCACAGGTAATTTGATCAGTTTCACTGCCTTAGTAATTACCACAGCTGTTTCATCTGAGGGAAATCCAAAAAACATCACCTGTTGGGGCGCCTTGAGGAATGGAGTTGAGAAACACTGCATTAGACAACCTGGCCTTGTATATGGTTTTTCATAATCCTTGAATCCTTTGCTCCACCCATGAACTTCCTATTTAAGCCATGACTGCACTTCCTGTTTGCCAGATTATTGTGCTCTCTTCAGCCAATATCTTGCACTCGTCACTCTTGCTGCTGCCTGTATCTTCGCTACTACTTGTTACTGACTTTTGCCTTGTTTACAGACATTGCTTCTGCCTGATCCGTACCTGCTCTATATGCTACTGGACCCTGGCTTGCTCACCTCCTGGTGGGGTGATCCTGAGGACTAAACCTGGTACTAACAAGCAGCAAAACCCATCTGCACCTTTTAGGAGCTCTGGTGAATACCGGTTAGTACTTAGACCCTGCACCTCGAATGAGCCCATATCATCTGCCAGGGTGACCTGCTTGTAAATCTATCCTGCTGATCATGAGAGCCTCTATACTGCTATAGCTATTGGGCTCTGACCCTGACCGTGACACCAAGGGTACCAAATAGCTGTGTGCTTCATCTTTTAAATTAGCAATTCTGCCTTCTATGTTCTCCAAATCCAAAATTTTGAGTTATCTTTAGAACAAGAAAAGAGAGAAGATCTTCAAATGTATGAAAGGGTGACAATACAAAAGCACATATGGAAGGCAGGGACAGCTACCCATTATGGAGATGTACTCTATTTTTCCTGCAGACCATTGGTTAGGGGAAATTGAAAATTGTGAAGTGTCACCAGAAGCATGGAGAGAACATTTTCTAATAGGAACACTCAGTCTGGAGAAATCTGTCTAAGAGGGGATTGCCTCCACTTTTCCTATTTCCTGTTATGACTAAAAGACATAAAGTGGAAGGAAACGTTTCCCAATAGGATACAGAAAAAAACTGATAGGAATGTGACAATAGTGCTGTTTGGTGAACCCCACACTGTGTGGAAAGGATGAGGAAGTGCAACTGAACACAATGCCACCTTATTTTCCACGAAATTCGCAAGCTGGTAAAAAAATGGCCAAAGTAAAATCTTCTGTCTGTGCTTAAGCTGTCATCTTAAACCAGCATCAGAAACATTTGACAAAATTTTGGACAAATTAGAAGGAATGAGGAGGCATCATAAACCTCCTTTAGCCAGGACTTCTGATGAGGTCCTGTCGTAAAAGGTCAAGTTGTAAATTGCCTGCAGTGCAGTTAAAGGAAAACACATCTGTGAGACCGGGGTAGTGACCTATATTGACTACTACCTTAACTTTCATACATCTCAAGCCCTAAACTTTCCTTCATATTCGATAACTCCTACTGTAACTGAGTTACATTCCTAAAAAGTGGGTACATTAATATAGAAGAAAAATTCCACCCAAAAACAAAACTTGACGATATTATAATGTCCAGAAGGCTAATAAAACATCTTAGATCTCCTAGAAGAAATGTACTGTACATCAGAAACATATCTTATTCTGTGTCTAATAAATCATAATTTAATTCCGCTAAATTATATGCTGGTTTATGGATTTTGAAACCATGTTATATGGAAATATAGATGTACCCAGGATATGTTAGCATTAAGGGTGATTTTGCTGGTGCTGAGCATAATAAATAACTCCAGCACACCTATACCACACTCTTCAGACCTTTTGATTGGATAGTAGACATGTGCATTCGTTTTCGTCCGAATGCATTTTCGTCCGAATTTCTGTGATTTTCATGTTCGTTTCAACAAACGATAACGAACGCGCAGAATCCGAAATCCGAAAGATCCAAAATAAAAAAATGCTTTATTTTCATATACCTTATATTTTTGTATCGTTGCGGCAACAGTTCAATATAGATAGGTAGAAGATTCGACATGACGGTGACAATAGCAAACTGTGTCTATCGAACCTGCGTTTGAATGTGCCTAACCTAACTCTATTAGTCCAAGATTATTCGACATAGAGAGAAAAGATTTGACATTATTGAGACATGAAGATTCGACAGCTAAAAACATACGATTGCTACGAGCTGACATTTACGGTCATATGCTCCGCCCATAGGCTATAGAAGAATTCTAATGTTGTTTGACCAGTAATAATAATTAATAATTATAATTATTACTAGTCAAACAACATTAGAATTCTATTATAGCTTGTGGGCGGAGCATTCGACCAGAAATGTACGATCACGGTGTTGTATGGTTTAATTGCTTCATCGAATCTTCTTAGAACATCCCACAGACACCATAAGTCTTCAATTGACAGATTCAACCTTAATTAATTTGGATTTTCTGACTAATGCATTTTTTAACTAAACAAAATAAATAAAAATGAATTTCAGGAGTAACTAAATAAATGTATTTTTTTCGTACGAAACCAAAATTCCGAAACAAAATATTTGAGTGTGCACATGTCTATCGGATGGAGTTAGTTCTGCAGCACCCTCTCCATTAACCAGAATAAGTTGCTGAACTAGCAGCTGTCAACATCAGAAATGCTCATACTAGAAATGAAGAACTCTGTCTCTGTGAAGAAGCTACCATAGTGTAAACTCTGTTATAATCATATCTGGGCATGGCAGCAAGCAATACTAGCATTTTTTAAGGATCGCTATCACAACAGCGTATACTGTGAATGATACCATGTATATGTAAATGGTTAACTGCTAAGTTAACCCGCCCTAGTTACGATCACTCTCAGTCTGTTGCCACTTTGATTAGTTGTTCTGTAAACTGTAAAAATCACCATGGTGGGTAAAGCTCAGAGTGTGCGTGGGTTTTAATCATTTACAACATCCAAAATGAAAAAAATGTCTTTAGATATAAGTTAAAAATTGAAGGTCCACTTTAACCGCAACCTCCAATGCTCTAAGAAGGCTGCTTTACTTTACGCTCAGCTACCATGAAGAGTGGCACTTGGTTTAGCGCCTAACCTCTGTTTTTGGATCCAATCAGTCCCACACCTTACACTTGGCGCATTCTTACAATGAGCCTCTTTCCCTATTCCGTAATAATCCTGAAGGTAACTAAGGATTGTTACAAACTTCTCATTAAATGCTTTTAGGAAAAGCAACATTATATCGAACACCTATATGTAGATAAAGGGAATGACATTACACAACACACAGAGCCAAAGACAACCAAAAACTGACTTTAGACAGTGAGAAAAGGGTCGGTGTCCTATACGTGAAGACACGAGGCATAAACAGAACAGCGAGAATTCTTGTGCAGCCAAAGTGTCATCAAGTACATCAGTGTGACACCCCATTCAGGGACAAGTGACAGGATAACAATTGGTCCCGTTACGAACATGTGGATAGATGACATGATGAAGGTATACTCACTTCTAGGAGGAAGAATAATACATGCAGGGAGAAAGACAGTCTAATCGCCATCAGCGAGGCTGTACACCAGACAGAGCCGATACAATCTACACCGGGTGACACCTTGACAAGCCATAAAGGAGCAGCCGTGACTGACACATAAACATATTTATGAAACCGCCCTGCCTGCGTTCTCTGGAAGGTGCCAGGAGATAGAAGCTGTCAGTGATTGAAGTGAGGAAGAAAACGCCACCTTACTATTATTTCTTAGTGAAAGCAGACTGCAGATTCATAGCCGCTGTACATAGATATTGAAGATACACTGCAGGTTATTTTATGAAACAATGCCCACTTTAAAGGGTATTCAAATTCAAGACCTGTTTTTTTTTTTCTTTTTAGTAGATTAAGGGAAGAATAATTGATCACTATTGTGTCCCTTTGGGAGGGTTTCCCAAAATGGTAATGAGAAGAAATCTCTCCAAAACAAAGCTAGCCAAAGATAGATCGAATCTCGGCCGATTCAGCAGGGACCAGCCGAGATTCAATCTATGGGCAGGTTGGTTGTACCCAAGTTCATCCATCGATCGACTTGGGTACAACCAGCCTTTAGGATTTTTTACACGTGATTACTGCCGGAGGCTATAGCCGCTAGCAGTAATCATTGTACTCTTACGGTCTTGAAGGTTCTTCGTGCTCCCCACAAGAAGAATAGAATAGCACAATGGGGGGGATTCTCTATCCACACTGACTGTGTTGACGGGGGAATCATGCGATTTTCTTTCCTTTCACCCATAGAGGCATATTTAAAGGAATATTTCATTTTTATTGTTTGACTTTAAGCATTATTAAAATCACGGCTCCTTTTTTTTGCATTGATACATGTCCCATGGGGCAGGACCCGGGTCCCCAACACTTTATATGGCAATAACTTGCATATAAGCCTTTAAAATGACCACTCTTGATTTTTCACGTTCACGTCCCATAGACTTTAACGGTGTTCGTGTGTTTGCCTGTTCGCATGTTCTGCTGCGAAACTAACCGGGGGGGCTGGGGGGATGTTTGGCTTATCCCTACAGACAAACAATAAAAACCTGATGGGGTTTCAAAACTGACCCATACTATCCAAAACAAAAAGGAAAAAAACTGTGCTTGAGATACAGTTTAAAAAGTCTGATAATGTGCAAATGACCCATCGCTACCAGATGTCAATCTACTGCAATCAGATAAGTAAGATTAAGAACTATTGTAAAACCCATTCATAGCCCAACTTTGCCTTTGTATTTGCTTAATCCGGTCACGTTTGCTGCCATTTTTTAATGGGAAAACCAAATTTTTAGCAAAAGTTGCTGCATACAAAATACAAGAGCAGACAGGTAAAAAAAATATATATTCTGAAAATGTTTTTTATAGGCAAAACATTTTAACATTTTTTGGATAGTGTACGAAAAGGTTAGATTCTCTGTCAAGTTTTCATTGCTAGAATACATGTAAAAAAAAGTTACACTGTCACCATCATATATAAATATCTACAATGTATTTTTATTGAGTTATTATGGCCCGAAAGGCAAAATATCAAACCCCAAATTTCAACCACCCTATATAAAAAGAGAACAATGCTTATTATACTCCATTGGCCTGTTCATAAAAACTCAATATAATATATCATGGCATATCAATAACTCCTTCAACTTCAAATACAAAAGTTGGTGACAACAGGCATCACACGTCAGCACTTGTATAATGAATTTTTTTTCTGAATAAATAAATTAATGTTGCTTGAAATCCAGCACAGAAGTGTGTAACGTATACTATACATCAAGAAGAGGAATATTTTTCCCATTTGGAATAGTCCTTAGCATATTGATGGACTTTAATGTCCAACAGGTCTCAAATTACACGTCTCAGGCTCAACAATTTTCAGGCAAACACATAGAAGGCACGAGTTGTTAATAAAGGTTCTTCCGCTCCGTCAATTATAGCTTCTCTGAAAAAAGGTCATGAACACAGCAGACCTATAATAAGGTAAATGGATTCATATAGAAACATTTCCAAATTTCCACACAAAGCTTGCGTAGATTTGATTGTGTTATATCAATGACATAAGAGGAGCCTCACGGATACTAATGTCCAACAGATGTTATCTGTGACAAAGGTTCAATATCTATCTAAGAAACAGTCACCTACTGCTACTAGCATATCCTCGTATGCAGTTCATTTGAATTCTGCATACAAATAAGACCATTGAATGAAGTCATTGTGGTTTGCATAGCATTTAAATGTTGCTTATATTGTATAGATCAGTCTGGGGTTTTTCTAGAAGCTCTTAGGGGTTCTTTGAGAAGAGAGCAATGGCAGACTGATCTCCTGCCTACACCAACCACTAATATATGGGGTCACATCTACAATGACCACCGATGTAAGGGGCCACTTATACATTGACCACCAATATAAGGGGTCACATTTGCACTGATAACTAATGTAAGGGTCCACTTTTACATTGACCACCAATGTAAAGAGACACTTCTACACTGGCCACCAATTTAGGGATCACTTCTATACTGACCATCAATGTAAAGAGTCCCCTCCACACTGATCACCAATTTGAAGGGTTATTTCTGCACTAACCAACATTATAAGGGGTCACTTCTACACTGACGACCAGTGTAAAAAGTCACTTCTACATTGACCAACAATGTAAGACGTTACTTCTACATTGATCATCAATGTAAAGAGTCACTTCTACAGTGACCAACAATGTACAGACTCATTTCTACATTGATGAATAATGTAAAAAGCTTTTTCTACACTGACCATAATGTGAGAGGTCACTTCCACACAGACCATCAATGTGAGAGGTCACTTCCACACTGACCATCAATGTGAGAGGTCACTTCCACACTGACCACCAATGTGCAGGATCCCTTCTACACTGACTATCCAATGTAAAGAGTCACTTCCACACTGACCACCAATGTGAGGTTTATTCTACACCCATTAACAATAGAAGGGTTCCCTTCAAACTCTTTATTTCTTCTCTAACCATTAATATTATTTGTTTCATTTCATGATTATTAGATAAACCCAATTATTTATTATTTTTTTATGTTTCTATAACTTATTAATTATGCTCATGTACTATGAGCTGTAGGTCTAACATTTGAATAGGGGTTCCCTGGGACTTAACTATTTTAAGGGGTCCTCCATGATAAAAGGGTTGAAAAAGGCTGGCAAAGATCTATAGCACTACGTGAAGAAAAACACTTTTTATATAGAATATGATAGTAGAAGATACACCCTCATGATTTAATAGCATTTAAGATTCCAGTAGTATTTGAAGTGAATAGCATATAATGAAATGTTCAATGGAAATGCCATCCAGGTGTCAGTAGCAAAATGTCCTATTAACAGAATTAAGTGAATACATTTAGATACCCCATGCTGACCACCAATGTAAGGTTTATTCTATACCCATCAACAATGGAAGGGTTCATTATTTGTTTCATTTCATGATTATTAGGTAAACCCAATTATTTATTATTTATTTACATTTCTTTAACCTACTTATCATGCTAATGTAATGAGCTGTAGGTCTAAAATTTTAATAGGGGTTCCCTGAGACCTGAAAACCATATTAAAGGTTTGAGAAAGACTGGTATAAATCTATACAGAATATGATAGTGGAATATACAGCCTCACGATCATTCAAGATCCCAGTAGTATTGGAAGTGAATAACATATAATGCTATGTTCAATGGAAATGCCATGCAGGTGTCAGTAGCAAAATGCCCCATAAAAAGAATTCAGTGAATACATTGAGATAATCCATTATCCACATGGGCCAGATTAAAGGAAAATCCAGTAAATACTCTATGTGGCAAAGAGAGCAGGCTATACAAGAACTCTAGGAGCATGTCTCTGATGCATGTTTCCATAATGGCGTCATCAGAGGGGCAAGTAATAGTTCCTGTGAGTATGATTTAAAAAACAGAAGGGGCAGAGTCATATCCATACATAATGACACAGTTTTATTAGCTTTTCATTGATGTCAGGGTCCCTACTTGGGAGAATTACCCTTTTTATTTGTCTTGGTGACCATTGTCCAGTGAAATCCAAAAATGTACAGAACCTGAACAGTAGATGAAATCATCCAATGAGGATACCTATTCTAGTGATAACTGGTACCTGGTTCCCCTCTTTTTGAAGAGATTACTTCTCACTTCCTGTTGTGCTTCCAGGACAAGAAGTAAAGGGCAATTTCCCCAGGGGTCACAATTACAAAAAACAAACAAACATGACGGCGGTTTGTACCCTTCCTTGCTTTATTTAAAGCTACATAAACCATTTTGTCCCATAGACATAATTTAACTGAATGCCACTGAGACTGCATTCGTCTTTCCAACTTTCTGAGATGGGAGAAAGGAACACCTTTTAGTATAAAGCATGTCGGCAAAAGACACAGAACTACCTCACCTCCGGTAATCCAGACCATAAAAAATTCATGGAGACCTACACCGAGAATGATACAGTGGTTGCCATTGCCAAAGGAGCAAGCATGCAGGTAGTGAAGTCATAGGAAAAAAGTAACTCTGAATACTTGTCCTACGTCAGATTGTATTGAACCCAGGCAGCTACGATTCTCCACATGAGAATTCAGCACTGATAGTCTACAGTACCAGGTTTTTTAAGGAACCCAGTACAGTTTTGTGATGTTGAAGTGTGCTACTGAAGTGTATTTTTGTGTTGCGTGTTATGATGTGATTTTACATGCATTGTATTAGGGCATCCCATACATTTTTAATAGGCTGTCAATGCTCCACAATGGATAAAAAAAAGCATACCAGAGCACCAAACCGAACAGCATGAATGTTGTTGTGAACTTCCGCGTGGGTACGTTGACAGGTACTGTACTTGTGCCTTGGGGTGCCTTTCTAAATGATTGGCAACATAACACAGCTCACAAAGTACAATAGTAAATTATTTAGAAAGGTTTATGTAGACATCAGGCCAGTCCTGGATTGACCATTAAAGTTGATGTTTGGGCACCAAGAAAGGGAGGCCCCACAGATTTCCCCCCTAGCTATCATGCCCTTAACACGTTCATTGCTATACTCAATCTAAGTTGAATTCTATATATTTATTGTTATCTTCTGTGTTCAATTTGAATTACATTGTTTAACAAAAATGTTTTCCTAGACATGATGGGTTACTCAAGTTTAAAAGTTTGCTTTGGCATAATATTACATCTTAATTTGCTTTATAAACTTTGGGAGGGTGATTATTTTTGTATTTGCATTTGTTTCCTTTATAACAATTTTATTAAAAATGCATACAGTATTGAACATTTGCATTTTTCAGTTTGCCCTAGATATGAGTAATTCATTTAATTATATTGCTTTCTGTTACTTAATGTAAAATTATTAGTTACGAAAAAATAAAGTTAATAAAAAAGTTTATTCAAATATGTTTTTTGTTTTAGATAGATGACAAAGAGCTTCTGTTAGGCTTTTTTTATACCATATTGGGGAGATTTTCCCTAAATGTCAATCCCTCTGACACCAGGAAATGGATTGAAAGGAAAGGGTGTCACTGGGCCAGGACAACAAACAAAAATAAAAGGTATAGAGTAGTAATTTGATGGTACTGGAACCTTAGGATGTATGAAATGTATTTTATTGTGCTGAAAGTGTCCCTGTTGGGCATCTGGATGATGAGCATGCTGCTTCTGTGGACTGAGGAACTATCACAAAGACCTAATTTTAATCTGAAATTAAAGAGCCACTTTGGAAGGGTAGTGCCCAAAGTAAGGTTTTATTCCAAACACGCTTCGGTGGCCATACATCGCCCCCTTTATCAGGGCTACAACATAAAATGAAAAGTAAGAATAAAATAGTCTTTTATCCTTATCAAATGACTATTTTTTATTCTTACTTTTCATGTTACATTGTAGCCCAGATGAAGAGGGTACATGCGGCTCCCAAAATGCATTGACTCTTGAATGTACCTAATTAATGTTTCGAATAAAACCTTACTTTGGACTTTACCATTTTGGTTTGGCACTTCAATTTCAGATTTAGAAATGGAAAGGAGGCAGCTGTTCTAATTCTTCTCCACTAAAATAAGCATTTATGTTGTTGTTTCTGTCCCTATTGGAAAGATATCCAGTCACTCCTTGTCCTCTGACACCCAGACAACAGGACAGGAATTTAGAATAAAAACCTAGTAGAGGTTCTGAGCTTTTACCATCCATCCAAAATATTTCAAAATGTTGGCTGGAACTGTACTTTAATATAGTTGTAGGTCTGGACTAAGAGCATCCTGGAAGAACATTTTGAATCTATTATGTCACCTTCAACACTTTACATTTTGTCAGTTCAGCTATAGAAAGACACCATTGTTGGGCTGTGTTTGTGGCATTAGTTGGCCGTATTACAACCATCAATCAGACCAAAAAAGAGAGACAATTGTGGTGGAAAGATAGATCTCCTCCCAAAGAGTGACAGTTGGGAGGTATGCCGCTAATAAAGGGAAATCTCTAGGTGTTTGAGGATGTCATCCTAGATGGTATAGCAAGCTAGCATTTCACTTCTCAGGGTGGAATCCTTGGCCTATTGTGGGGCATGAGTCACTTGAGGTTGGGCATGAGTCACTTCAGGTTTAGTTTCAATGTTTACTATTACTATGCTAAAATAACTCTGGAGAGAAGATTAGGGGCACTGGATACCCAAAAATTGCCAATAGAGTGATAAGATGCAAAAATCTGAGTTAAGAATATGAATGTGTTCCTGACCAACCAATATAAAGTTTATTGCCAGTGATACATGCTTGGGAAAGGATATAAATATACAAGATGACCTTAGAAAACTCTCTTTCCTCCCAGGCCTGCTGCCAGAGGAGGGTCTAGTGCTGAGATTCTCTTCCTACCAGACCGTCTGCCTGGGTAGGGTATGCTGTACTAAAGAGGGGCCCAAGTCTCTGCTGACTTGGTGGAGAGTATATCCAGGGCAGGAAGTGTAGGAAGAGGACTATGTGGATTGGAGCACCAGGGATGAAACTTCACCTGCTGAAGATTGTCTAGTAGAGGTGGGTAGAAGCTACTGCCAGTGGACATGGCAGGAAGTATGTGTGCTGCCTTAAAACCGCTTTACAGTCTGGAAAATTCAGAGGGCTTGTTCAACTTAAAGGTCCTTCTGTATTGACTGTGAGTAGAGGTACGGAGTCTTCATATTTTTTTTATTTAATGGGAGGTATCCCATGCTGTAAGCCCTCTCTCCCTGAGTTTAATGGTCCTGTAATAAACTCTTAAAATGACTGGTGCCTACTTTCTTTCACCCCACAAAAAGTCAGGTGTAATGCTAGGGCACCAAGCTACCAGGGGGTACTCCATCATTGCATTGAGGGTGCTACACATAACAAACACATGCATTCTACAGGATACTATGGTGCAGTCACTGTTCCCTTTAAGAGGGAATTGACAAAAAACTTGTAATGTGTGCAGGTTGCAAGGAAATAGCTGGCCATGACACAGACCACGCCGTGGCCCCCTGTCCTCTACTACCGGCTCCTGTGACTCTATACACCATGCCCTTAGACCTAAAAACTGTACTGGCCCCATACAGACTGATCAGTGCAACAAACCAAATTTTCTGTTTATACATTTCATGAAAGAAACATAAGAGCTGCCATATTGGATATCTTTCTGAAAAGGCTAGTTGCCTGGCTGCTCTTTGCTTCAATATTTTGTCAGAGGCTCTTATTTTCATACTGTCAGTGATTTAAAGTACTGAAACTAAAGGGTAAGCATGAAAGCAAGAAAACTAGCATTTCCACAGACATATCAGCAATGGCAGTATCCACAAGTCGGCTATGACAGGCTTCCTTTAAAAAATTAATACCCAAATATTCGCTTGACATTGTCCGTGTCTTAGGGCTCAAATTTTCTTTAGTTGTAGTTGTAACATCACCCTAGTAAGGCATCCCATGCCTTCATAAGTAAAACAGGTAGGACAATGCTCATATCTACTACCTGCCTTTTGTTTCTATATTGTCTACAGATGTTAATGAACAAGAGACTGCAGCTCGACACAGTGCACTGTGATGAGATTGCAGCTTGACACATTGCACCGCAATCAGAGACTGCAGATACACAGTCTGCACAGCGATAAGAGACTACAGCTAGACACACTACAACGTGATAAGAGACTGGCAGCTACACAATCTGTAAGGTGATAAGAGACTACAGCTAGGCTACATTGCGATAAGAGACTGCATCTATACCATCTGTACCAGGATAAAAGACATACAGTTAGAGATGCTGCAAGGAGATATGAGACTACACCCACACAGTCTGCAAGGAGATATGAGTCTACAGCTAGACACACAACATTGTGATAATAGACTGCAGCTAGATACCCTATGCTATGAAAAGAGACCACACCTGGATACTCTATACTATAAAAAAAAGAAATCGCAGCTGGATACACTATACTATGATAAAAGACCACACCTAGATATCTTATACTATGATAAGAGACCATAACTAGATATCCTATACAGGGGTGTAACTACAGGGGTCACAGGGGTAGAAACTGCAACCTGGCCCCATGCTCTAGGGTACCCGTGTTGCTCCCTTGTATACCTAAATAGGAGGGGCAGCATATAGAGGAACGAATGCCCTCTATTTTCCTCCTGCAGCCACTGAAAGCTTCCTTTCCCTCCCGCAGGCTGCTGTGGTGGATTTGTCAGGATGCAGAGCAGGGAAGGGATCGGTAAATATGTCATTTTTCGTAATAGACAGTCAGTGATTGGTACAAATTCTGCCGATTCATAACTGAGGCATAGTAAACTGTGCTTACTATGCTTCAGTTTGTGAATAACAGGAAGCTCTGTAGAGAGCTATTCCTGTCTATTCAAATGGGGACTGTGGGCTGTGTCCTCAATCTCTTTTCTCTATCTCAAAGGTGAAACATCAGAGGTCTGTTTAGACCCCTGATATTTCACCAAAGCTCCCCAATGGGGCTCCTAAAAAAAAATAAAAAAATAATATTGTACAATAAATAAATAAAATGGTAAAAAAAATAAATAAATACTGACACCAGTGGCAGAACTGCCAGGTTCGCAAAGGTTGCACTTGTGACCGGGGCCCCGACGTTCCTCAAGTAGGCTGGGAGGGAAGGGCTTTGGTCGGGGTCAGGGGGGTCTTCATGGTTTCTTGCACCAGAACCTGAAATTTTCATTTATGTCTATGATCTTATACTATCATAAGAAACCACAGCTATATACCCTAAACTAACCCCAACTAAGAGAACACACCTAGATACCATATACTACGATAAGCGGGCGGCACAGTGGTGTAGTGGGTAGCACTCTCGCCCAGCAGTAAGAAGGGTCGCTGGTTCGAATCCCAACCATGATACTACCTGCTTGGAGTTTGCATGTTCTCCCTGTGCCTGCGTGGGTTTCCTCCGGGTACCCCAGTTTCCTCCCACACTCCAAAGACATGCTGGTAGGTTAATTGGATCCTGTCTAAATTGTCCCTAGTATGTAGGAATGTGTGTTAGGGACCTTAGATTGTAAGCTCCTTGAGGGTAGGGACTGATGTGAATGTACAATGTATATGTAAAGCGCTGCGTAAATTGACGGCGCTATATAAGTACCTTAAATAAATAAATAAATAAATAAGAGACCACAGCTAGGTATCCTCTACCATGATAAGAGACCACAGTTAGATACCCTATACTATGACAGAAAAGGACAGCTAGATATCCTATACTATAATAAGAGACCAAATCTAGATATTCTATACTATAATAAGAGACTACATCTAGATATCCTATACTAATAATAAGAGACCACATCTAGATATCCTATACTATAATAAGAGTCCAAATCTAGATATTCTATACTATAATAAGAGACTACATCTAGATATCCTATACTATGATAAGAGAACACATCTAGATATCCTATACTATGATAAGAGACTACATCTAGATATCCTATACTAATAATAAGAGACCACATCTAGATATCCTATACTAATAATAAGAGACCACATCTAGATATCCTATACTATGATAAGAGACCGCATCTAGATATCCTATACTAAAAGGCAGCGGCTTAACACACTGCAGAGTAATAGGACTGTTGCTTGACATACTGATCAGCTACATAATCTGCACTATAATAAGAGTATACAGCTAGGCACTCTGAAATGTAATAGAAATTCAGCTCATCACATTGCACAATGATAACAGACTGCGGATTGGCAGTACTGTTATGAGACTATAGACTGGCACACTGCATTGTGATCTGAGGCTTGGCATGGCTGTGCTATATTATCTGACTCCAATCTGAAACACTGCACAGTGAAAAGGGGCTATAGCAGCCTTTATTAACATTTCTACCCCCAAGGAACCCTTGAAATTATTTCCAGGGCTTGGAGAACCCCTGCTAAAACCAATTCATTGGACAAAAAGATAACTTGTATTATGCCGCTGTCTCCGCTAAGTGGCGTTGCCCCAAAACTATGCAGGCACCATCAGATGGGAGGTCAATTAGACGCAGCTCAAAGAAGCCCTAGCAACCTCTGGAGGAATTCTAGTGTTCCATGGAGCCCTGGTTGAGAACGACTGGACTATAGACTGGCACCCAGCCCTGTGATAAGAGACTGTAGCTTAGGACATAGTACTGTGATAAGAGACTGCAGACTGGCACACAGCACTGTGATAAGAGACTGCAAACTGGCACACAGCACTGTGATAAGAGACTGCAAACTGGCACACAGCACTGTGATAAGAGACTGCAAACTGGCACATAGCACTGTGATAAGAGACTGCAAACTGGCACACAGCACTGTGATAAGAGACTGCAAACTGGCACACAGCACTGTGATGAAAGACTGCATTCTGGCACATTGCATGGCAACAAAGAGACCACAGCTTGGCACACAGCTCTGTAATGAGAGACTGTAGTTTGGAACACAGCACTTTGATCCAAGAATTCAGACTGGCACATAGCACTGTAATAAGAGACTGCAGACTGGCACATAGATCTGTGATCAAAGACTGCAGCCTGGTACATTGCATGGCAACAAAGAGGCTATGACTTGGCACACAGCTCTGTGATAAGAGACTGTAGTTTGGAACACAGTACTTTGATCAGAGACTGTAGACTGAGACATAGCACTATAATAAGAGATTGCAGACTGGCACATAGTACTGTGATAAGAGATTGCAGACTGGCACATAGTACTGTGATAAGAGATTGCAGACTGGCGCATAGTACTGTGATAAGAGATTGCAGACTGGCGCATAGTACTGTGATAAGAGATTGCAGACTGGCATATAGTACTGTGATAAGAGATTTCAGACTGGTACAACACTGTGATAAAATATTGCAGACTGGCACATAGTACTGTGATAAGAGATTGCAGACCGGCACAGGCACATTGCATGGCAACAAAGAGGCTTACGACTTGGCACATAGCACTGTGATAAGAGATTGCAGACTGGCACATAGTACTGTGATAAGAGACTGCAGACTGGCACATAGTACTGTGATCAGAGATTGCAGACTGGCACAACACTGTGATAAATGACTGCAGACTGGCACATAGCACTGTGATAAGAGACTGCAGACGGGCACAACACTGTGATAAGAGACTGCAGACTGGCACATAGCACTGTGATAAGAGACTGCAGACGGGCACATAGTACTGTGATAAGAGACTGCAGACTGGCACAACACTGTGATAAATGACTGCAGACTGGCACATAGCACTGTGATAAGAGACTGCAGACTGGCACAACACTGTGATAAGAGACTGCAGACTGGCACAACACTGTGATAAGAGACTGCAGACTGGCACATAGTACTGTGATAAGAGACTGCAGACTGGCAAATAGTACTGTGATAAGAGATTGCAGACTGACAAATAGTACTGTGATAAGAGATTGCAGACTGGCACATTGCATGGCAACAAAGAGGCTTACGACTTGGCACATAGCACTGTGATAAGAGATTGCAGACTGGCACATAGTACTGTGATAAGAGACTGCAGACTGGCACATAGTACTGTGATCAGAGATTGCAGACTGGCACAACACTGTGATAAATGACTGCAGATTGGCACATAGCACTGTGATAAGAGACTGCAGACTGGCACAACACTGTGATAAGAGACTGCAGACTGGCACATAGCACTGTGATCAGAGATTGCAGACTGGCACATAGTACTGTGATAAGAGACTGCAGACTGGCAAATAGTACTGTGATAAGAGATTGCAGACTGACAAATAGTACTGTGATAAGAGATTGCAGACTGGCACATTGCATGGCAACAAAGAGGCTTACGACTTGGCACATAGCACTGTGATAAGAGATTGCAGACTGGCACATAGTACTGTGATAAGAGATTGCAGACTGGCACATTGCATGGCAACAAAGAGGCTTACGACTTGGCACATAGTACTGTGATAAGAGACTGCAAACTGGCACATAGTACTGTGATCAGAGATTGCAGACTGGCACAACACTGTGATAAATGACTACAGACTGGCACATAGCACTGTGATAAGAGACTGCAGACGGGCACAACACTGTGATAAGAGACTGCAGACTGGCACATAGCACTGTGATAAGAGACTGCAGACGGGCACATAGTACTGTGATAAGAGACTGCAGACTGGCACAACACTGTGATAAATGACTGCAGACTGGCACATAGCACTGTGATAAGAGACTGCAGACAAGCACATAGTACTGTGATAAGAGACTGCAGACTGGCACAACACTGTGATAAGAGACTGCAGACTGGCACATAGCACTGTGATAAGAGACTGCAGACTGGCAAATAGCACTGTGATAAGAGATTGCAGACTGGCAAATAGCACTGTGATAAGAGATTGCAGACTGGCACATAGCACTGTGATAAGAGACTGCATTACTGGCACAAAGCATTGTGACAAGAAACTGCAGCTTGATACATAGCACTGTGATAAGAGATTTCAGACTGGCACATAGCACTGTGATAAGAGATTTCAGACTGGCACATAGCACTGTGATAAGAGATTTCAGACTGGCACATAGCACTGTGATAAGAGATTTCAGACTGGCACATAGCACTGTGATAAGAGATTTCAGACTGGCACATAGCACTGTGATAAGAGATTTCAAACTGGCACATAACACTGTGATAAGGGACTATTGACTGGCACACAGTACTGTAATCAGAGACTACAGACTGGCACATAGCACTGTGATAAAAGATTGCAGTTTAGTATGCAGCCTTATGATAAGAGACTCCAGACTGGCACAAAGCACTGTGATAAGAGACTGCAATCTAATACTCTGTATATTTGGGTGATGACCCCCAGCTCCACAGTCTGCACGCAGCGCCTTGTTAGACGGGAAGCCGGGGGTTATTTAATAATACAGAGCCCAAGAAATGGAAAAACAAGTAAGGCAATTATTGTGAGGAACCAGAGACGGCCATTAAAGAGCGGAATGAGCCGAGAGGGAGCAGAAGGCGGCGAGTGAGAGCAGAGAGCGCGCTTGTAGTCTGATACAATACGGAACACACAGAGTTATCCATCACATTCATGAAGACTGGAGAGAACATTACACTGTCTCTCTGCCCGTGTATAGATTTTCTAAAATGCTCCATATATTCCAAAGAGGTCTATGGAGGAAGAGAAAACAGACCGCTTGAACCACAACCGCCGGCTACCAGACGCTCACAATGGAGGTTATTTGAAATTAAAAATAAAAGTTGCATCTTAGAGTCCATTCAGTGAGACATATGGAGGAGATGAAGAATGCCACATCCTTTGCCCATTTAAAAATACGATATACGATAAAATATATATACGATATACGATAAGAATGAGCAGAAATGACAAGATAGGCCAAAAGTTGTGCAATGGGGGTATACATATGGGTCAATACCTGTAATGATAGTATTCAGTATATAAATGCTTTTTTTTTTTCATTTCAGATCATTGTAATTATATTTTAGGCCTCAAGATTAGTTAAAAACCCATTTTAGCAGGGACCCCGGAGAATAAAATGGTGGTTATCAAATGCACATTTACTGTAAAAATACGCCTGTTTCTTATAGGGTACACAAGCACTGTATAGTATACAAATTTTGGTAAAATATAAAAGATGGGGTTGCGCTGAGTAAATAGATACCCAACATGTGCCAACATTTTATATGCCATAACAGGTCATCAGATTGGAGTTACCAGTTGATGTTACAGTAAGTCAGGTTGCAAAAAGACACAAGTCCATCTAGTTCAACTAATTAAAAAAAAAAAAAAGTGTGACAATCTATGGCATATGTAGCGCAGTTGTCATTTTTGTGCATAGCCACACCCAACACGTGTTTTCATACACTATATTACCAAAAGTATTGTGACGCCTGCCTTTACACGCACATGAACTTTCATGGCATCCCAGTCTAATGCCCTGTACACACGGTCGGATTTTCCAACGGAAAATGTGTGATAGGACCTTGTTGTCGGAAATTACGACCGTGTGTGGGCTCCATCACACATTTTCCATCGGATTTTCCAACACACAAAGTTTGAGAGCAGGATATAAAATTTTCCGACAACAAAATCCGTTGTCGGAAATTCCGATCGTGTGTACACAAATCCGACGGACAAAGTGCCACGCATGCTCAGAATAAATAAAGAGATGAAAGCTATTGGCTCCTGCCCCGTTTATAGTCCCGACGTACATGTTTTACGTCACTGCGTTCAGAACGATCGGATTTTCCAACAACTTTGTGTGACCGTGTGTATGCAAGACAAGTTTGAGCCAACATCCGACGGAAAAAATCCTAGGATTTTGTTGTCGGAATGTCCAAACAAAGTCCGACCGTGTGTACAGGGCATAAGTCCGTAAGTTTCAATATTGAGTTGGCCCACCCTTTGCAGCTATAACAGCTTCAACTCTTCTGGGAAGACTCTCCACAAGGTTTAGGAGTGTGTCTATGGGAATGTTTGACCATTCTTCCAGAAGCGCATTTGTGAGGTCAGGCACTGATGTTGGACGAGAAGGCCTGGCTCTCAGTCTCCGCTATAATTCACCCCAAAGGTGTTTCATCAAGTTGAATGTCAGGAATCTGTGCAGTCCAGTCAAGTTCCTCCACCCCAAACTCGCTCATCCATGTCTTTATGGATCTTGCTTTGTGCACTGGTGTGCAGTCATGTTGGAACAGGAAGGGGCCATCCCCAAACTGTTCCCACAAAGTTGGAAGCATGAAATTGTCCAAAATGTCTTGGTATGCTGATGCCTTAAGAGTTCCCTTCACTGGAACTAAGGGCCCAAGCCCAACCCCTGAAAAACAAACCCCACACCATAATCCCCCCTCCATCAAATTATTTGGATAGAACACCTTTGGGAGGAATAGAAGTGGAGACTGCAAGTCAAGGCCTTCTCGTCCAACATCAGTGCCTGACCTCACAAATGCTCTTCTGGAAGAATGGTCAAATATTCCCATAGACACACTCCTAAACCTTGTGGACAGCTTTCCCGGAAGAGTTGGAGTTGTTATAGCTGCAAAGGGTGGGCCAACTCAATATTGAACCCTACGGACTAAGACTGGGATGCCATTAAATTTCATATGCATGTGTAAAGGCAGGCGTCCCAATACTTTTGGTATTATAGTGTATGTATGTGCACGTATGTAGGGGTAGAGGGCTTTACATATTTAGTTTTTGGTTTATTTTTATGTTTTGTTATTTTAACTGTTTTTATTCTACAAAGTGCTTAACTTTTTTGGTATTACATGCAGGGCCAATAGCCCCCTATATGAACAGGGATATGCAATTAGCGGACCTCCAGCTGTTGCAGAACTCCAAGTCCCATGAGGCATAGCAAGACTCTGACAGCCACAAGCATGACACCCAGAAGGAGAAGCATGATGGGACTTGTAGTTTTGCAACAGCTGAAGGGCCTCTAATTGCATTTCCCTGTATCAGATAGCACATTGCCGGTGACAGGTCCTCTTTAAAGAGACATCAGGGGCCTATAAGACTATATGACACCAATAAACTACAATGACTACATCAAGCACCTGGAGGATGTGCAAAACAACCCAAGGCACAGGTCCGTCCCACCACCCAGGCTGTTCAGATAGCAGAGTAAGCCATAGACACCCAGAGCATGCATATAAGCAGTGGCAACCCAAGTCACAGGTTTTGCCCCACCACCTGGGCTGTTCGGAGAGCAGAAACCTGGAGCATGTGCACAATTGGTGGCAACCCAAAGCACAGGTCTTGCTCGCCAGCCAGGCCATTTAGATAACACAGTAAATCATAGACTCTTGGAGCATACGCACAGGCAGTGGCAATGTAGGACATGGGATTGGCTTACCACCCAGGCCGTTTAGATAGCAGAGTAAGTCATCAGATACCCGGAGTATGCTCGTAAGTGGTGACAATTTAGGGCACAGGTCCAGCCAACTACTGTACCTGGGGCATATAGAGAATGGAGTAAGTTGTAGGCACTTGGAGCATGTGCAAAAGCAATGGCAGTGCTGCAGAGGGTAGATAAGAGCACGGATTGTTGCCATTGCCAAGAAACTAGAGGTAGTCAATGCCAGATTAACGGGTATTTTCATATAAATTTCATGTACGATATTTAAAAAAAAAAAGCCACACAATGATATACCCAATTATTGTAGACGCTAAAATGTTTTTTTAGGAGGTTTACTGACATTTTTAGGGGTATGCCAAGGCATAAATAAAAAAAATTCATTACATCTTTGTAATACATGCACATTCTCCATGTTTTTCCCTTTAAGGACCCTGCAAGTACAAAAAAAAAAATACCAGGTCATCTGCCAGAAATGCTCTCAGCTCATAAGTCCTGTTGTGGGCTGACAACACACAGGAATTTTGTGGACTGGGTGTGTAGGCAGGTGCAGGTTGACCTCCCTACACAGATGGCGCTGTTACTTCCACCTTGCAGAGAGAGTGGAGGACAGGAGGAAGACCCATTCCACTTGGGCCTCAGTACATGTCCATGTCACAGGGGGGGGGGGGGGCTGCTGTCCAAATGGACCCTGCCATCCGAGTGACCTCTGTGGCCATCTGGCTCACTGCAGTTGGCGCACATTCTGTGTGTGGTGAGGTTAGGGACAGGAACAATCTGTGTCAGGTGCCACCAGCCTCAGTCTTACACATAGCTCCCAAATGTCCCTGATTTGGAACAAAGTCCCTCTGTCCCCTTTTTCTCCTCATTTGTCCCTCATTTTGGTCTGATCTATATAGTTGTACATAAAATGCGCTTTTTATCTTCCAAAAAGTGTTTCCCAGTGCTAAACCTTTCATCTGATTTCTAAATTGTGACATTTGTAAATTTCATAAGCCAATATAAAGGAATAGTAGTGGTAAAAAAAGCACTTGTGAAAACTAATATTTTTTTTGTATAATTCTCCATTAATAGGGTGTGGCAGGGGGTGTGTCCTTGTCTTATGCCTACATACTTTTGGTAATAGGTGTCCCTCATTCCCATTTAAAAATGTTGGGAGGTATGGTCTTATACTCTCGTGCTGTGAGTCCGCAGTGAGTATAGCTACTCAGTTATTACTGTTGAAGAGATTCAATGGTTGTATCTGGAACGGCTAACAATATATTACGCATCCTCAACCACTGTGTGTGTCGAGTCTTCCCTTTGGGTGCCTACCACCTGGCTCCTCCCCGGCCCCCGCATCGCCAACAAGTGGTGTCAGCCCTGCCCAGTTTCTTTTGCTAAACTATCCAAACCACACCCACTGTTCTCTTCTCCAAAGTATAGGCACTAACTGACCTGTAGTACTAAGATAAGAGTTGAGAGGTATCAAAAACATTCTTTGAGATAACACAAACAGAAAGGACAGAACATCTCTGGCTTATGGGCAAAGCCAACAGTTTGTTTTTGCATGTAAAAAACAGTTCTAATAACACGCTTTCCATGAAATATTTTACTAAACAAAATGGAGCAAATATAAGAAGTTAATTGTTAGGGATTATAAACACTTTAAGGCTCGGTTTCCACTAGTGCGACTTTTCATGCGGTTTGGGATTGAAAAGTTGCATGACAAGTCGTATCCCATGACTTCCAATGAGTACCATTCATATTTGTGCGACTCCAAGTCGCTGCGACTTCAAAGTAGTCCCTGCACTTTGATGCGACTTGAGGTTTACACAGGCATTTCTTAAAGTCGCGGTAAAAAAATAACGGCAAAATTGCGCGACTTTGGGGACGCAATAGTGGAAACATAGCCTAAAGCTGATCTCCGGGCACACATGAGATCTTCCTACAAAAGAAAATAGCTTGACTTTCTGGAAAATTCATGGTTTCTGCAAGTATTCCCATTCCTTCTAATGTCATTCTTTTTGGACAATTGCCCATTTTTTTTTTCTTTATGTATTAATTCCACTGATACAGCAAAATGATCCCGTAACACGGTAAATCAAGCACTTATAGAATGATACCTTTGTGTCAATGGTTCAGAATTAAAGAAATATATATTACTCTGCAAGACGAAGAGTGTCCTTGATGATGGTGTCAACATTCTATCCAAGGGTTTGTAATTAAATGGAAACATAGGAGAAGCAGTGGAATCCAATTTGTATTTTGCAATGGGGGTGAGTGTTTGTATTTCTTGCACTTCCTGTTGAGGCGACCAATCGCCCCTTCCTGGTCATTGTGTGCTGGGTGACCGGTCTCCTTTACACCCACTAGTAATTTTACTTTAGGCAGTGCGAACGTCACCTAGCTGCTCGGTAACTCTCTGTCCAGCCCCTCCCTGTTTTACTTTTAGCTCCTCCTCCCAACAGCCCTCTCCTTTTTTTAAAAAAAAAAATACAACTCCACTTTTTTTGAGAAAAAAACAAACAAAAAACAACCCCCTCTGGGTGATCTATGTACATTACAAGGGTTTTAACAAACTTTGTAGCAAATTTAGACTTTTTTCTGTTCTGCTATGCCCTTTTCCAGACTGATTCTGCATCAGAGGGTCGGGTTCATTATATTCACCTGGTGCACTCTCAGTGTTGTTATCAGGATAATAGCAGTATCTGTGTCCCTTTAGAACGATTCATCCATTAGGGGCGCCGCCGTCCATCGCCGCCCCCCCATCTCTGCATCCGGCCCCTTTGAGGACACCGACGCATGGATTCCAATGTGGAGAGGGGTTGTTTTTTGAAGCACCAATTACAACCAAGGGCTCTAGAAGCCTTCAATATAGGGTGGGTTCAGGTCACAGAAAGTGCGCTCTGATTCCACCCAGGTGTGTTACAACAGCGAATGAATATTTGCTGTTATAACACTGATCCTCCTCCCGGCCAATTAGGAAGCCGGTTTTGACATCGGTCACCCGATTGGCTGAAAGGACAGGCAATCTTATTGGACGCCTAGGAGGAAGAGGGGAGGAGCTGGAAGTAGAGGACACGGAGCCACTGCACCATGCTGCCTGCCTCCCGCCGCAGCCGGTGGGGTGGGTGCAGGACCGACCGGCAAACAGCGCACGGAGAGGGGGGGGGGCGCAGGTGCCGCTCAGGGGGGGGGGTGCCGATCAGGAGGGGGGTTGTTTGTTGCCCCCCCCCAAAAAAAATCACCAACCGCCACTGTATTTCACCCTAAGGGAGTATATCACCAAAAATTAAATTCCTATTGCAGGGGGTGCCTAAAAAAAAAAAATTTGACTGTACATTTTTTTAAAACTATTTTTAAAGCTGAACTCCAGGAAAAGGGTAAATGCTCCCTTGCAGTGGGGCTAACCCCATGCTGTGAATGTTAAATTTTCATTTAGGGGGCGGCAAAAAATTTGTTTTACCTGCCCGACCCTACAGTCCCCATAGACTTCCCCTCTACGCTCCCAAGGTCACAAGCCCTCTGACATCATCAAGTCAAATGCAGCTTCCTTAGCCCGGCATTGGACGTGAGGATGCAAAGGGTCAGGTCACTGCTGAAGCATAGGAGAGTAGAGAAGAACGCCTGCTACTTGGAGAACAGAGGGGGTCGGAAAAGTTAGACTGCTTTTTGCGGCCCCCTAGACTTAAACAAACATTTAACCCTTGCAGTGCAGGGACAGCCCCACTGCAGGGAAATAGTTTTCCTTTCCCCAGAGATTAGCTTGTAGGGCTCTTTCAGACAGGCGGTAACCTTACCCCCTCCCCCCGAAAAGCAATCTGCGCTGGATTGCATTTCAAAGGGTGGTGTACCAGCGGCGGGGAGGCATTCCAGGGGCACTACTGCCCCCTTCTAATGTCTGTTTTTTGGGGGTTTTCTTATTACTGAATGAGCCAAGAGTTTGATTCGCAGTTGCTTTGTGATCTCATTGATCTCAATGGAGACGCAACGCTGCCTGTCAAACTTTGCAGCCTGAGTTTAAAGCCCTTTTCACACGGGGCGGACTCCACCAGGAGAGGAATCTCTCTGCTGATCCCTGCTGAGCAAGCAGATGACTGGTCCGTGTCCGCTCCACCATAGCTCCCAACTGTCCCTGATTTTGAGGGACTGCCCCTGATTTGGAGCAATGTCCCTGATTTGGAGCAATGTCCCTCTGTCCCTCATTCCTCCTCATTTGTCCCTCATTTTGGTCTGATCCATATAGATGTATATAAAATGCACTTTTTATCTTTCAAAAGTCTTTCCCAGTGCCAAACCTTTCATCTAATTTCTAATTTGCTGCATTTTAAAATTTTAATAGCCAGTATAAAGGAATAGTAGTGGTAAAAAAAAGCCCTTGTGAATTTAATTGACCTTTTTCTTTTGGTTAATTCTCCTTTAAGGGGGTGTGGCAGGGGGTGTGTCCTATGCCTACATACGTTTGCTAGTAGGGGTCCCTCATTCCCATCTTGAAATGTTGGGAGGTATGCGCTCCGCTATGCTGAACGGACACAGACACAGCCCTCTCTCCTCTATGGGGGGGGTCCGATGTAAACAGATAGGCTGTCCGTTTACACTCAACTCTCATCCGATCCGATCTGCTCAGACAGAGGGGAACATCCCCATCTCTCCGTTTTTAGCAGATCAGATCAGATTGGATGTAAAGTGTGTGTAAACGGACACATGAAAACACGTGTAAACGGACACTTCATAGAGAAAGAATGGAGGTGAAAAATGGACAGGGGGATTTGGGTTAGGAGGGGAGATTGGTGAAGAGGATTTGTGCTAGGAGGGGGAATTTGGGGGGTTTGTGATAGAAAAGGTAATATGGTTGAGGGGGGGATTTGTGCCATGATCGGAATTTTTATGCTAGTTGGGATGATTGGGAGATATTCATTCTAGGAGGGGATGGGGGGGGGGGTGAAAGGATTTGTGCCTGAAGGGGAAATTCTTTTCTTTCTTTCTTTACATAGAAAAGAATGAAGGTTGAAAAACGGACAGGCGGACCCTTTTGGACTGCTACCCTGTTTCCCCGAAAATAAGACCTAGCGTGATTGTCGTGATGGCTGCAATATAAGCCCTACCCCCCAATTAAGCCCTAGTTAAAGTCCTTGTAGGTCTTATTTTCAGGGCAGGGCTTATTTTCGGGGGAAACAGGGTAGGGCTTATTTGGGGGATAGGGCTTATATTGCAGCCATCACCGACAATCACGTTAGGTCTTATTTTCGGGGAAACAGGGTAGGGCTTATTTGGAGGGTAGGGCTTAAATTGCAGCCATCACTGACAATCACGCTAGGTCTTATTTTCGGGGAAACAGGGTAGGGCTTAAAGTGGCTGTAAAGCTTGTTTTTTTATTAAAAATAACAAACGCATCAACCCGCTCTGTGCAAAACCTCCTCTCCTGGGGTCCGCTGCCAACAGCAGGATCTGACTGACAGCAGCGAGAGCCAATGCCGCCCAGTAAAGCCTGAGAATGCAAAAAAAGGGGGCGAGTGAAGCTGCTGACAGGGACAACACTGGATCAAAAGTGGTGTCAGGTAAGTGTTTAGGGGCGAGGAGGCTCAGACACATGAAGGTTTTTAACCTCCAGTCATACTAAATGACAATTTTAAAAAAGTATTATTTTACCAAAAGAGTAGTTGTTCCTTGGAATGAACTGCCAGCAGAGGCAATGGGTTAGTCCACAGTAATACAATATATACATACTGCAGGGCCAGGACAAGGGGTGGGCAGGAGGGACGGCTGCCCTGGGCATTGTGGTATCATGTGAGGTGAAGGGGGCACCAAGAGGAGATTGCAGGATGGGAAATTGTGTTGGGAGGTGGAATTTAGGGAGTCGGGGGGGTAAGAATTGTTCTAGACGGGGAAATTTGGGGAGACGTGCTAGGAGGTAATTTGGGGAGATGTGTATTGGGAGGGCAGATGGGTGAAGAGGATTTGTACTAGGAGGGTGGAATTTGGGGGGTTTGTGCTAGAAAAGGTAATATGGTTGGGGGGGTCATGCTAGGGGGGCAGATGGGTGAAGAGGATTTGTACTAGGAGGGTGGAATTTGGGGGGTTTGTGCTAGAAAAGGTAATATGGTTGGGGGGGGGTCGTGTTCGGGGGGCAGATGGGTGAACAGATTTGTACTAGGAGGGTGGAATTTGGGTGGGGGGTTGTGCTAGAAAGGGTAATATGGTTGGGGGATTTGTGTTAAGATCAGAAAATTTTTTTTGGGGGGTGGCAGATTTATGCTAGCAGAGATGTTTGCTGGGTAGGGGTTGGTGAGAAGATTTGTGCTTCGAGGGGAAATCTTTTTTTTGGGGGGGGGGATTTTGTGCTGGTAGCATATGGGGAGATAGAGAATTTGAGCTGGGGGATACTAAGGCAAATTTGGACAGGAGCCAGTGAATCTACCAGCAAGTCTTTGGAGTGTGGGAGGAAACCGGAGTACCTGGAGGAACCTCACCCAGACACAGGGAGAACATGCAAACTCCAGGCAGTTTGTGATTTGAACCAGCAACCCCAGTGCTGCCAGGCAGAAGTGCTAACCACTTGGCCACTGTGCTGCACTGTGTTTCAATAAATGAATAAATTACAAAAATGGCAAACTCTTCTGCGTTTCTCTGATTTCATTTTTTAGCTGAAGTTCGGCCTTTATTAATTTACTTACTAAAATAGTTGTATTTCTGTTAAACAGATCATGCGGTTGGTTAACATATCTCTTCCAAGCTACAAAGCCATGAAGACTCAGTTCTATACAGGTTCAGACAGCGTTATTTTTTAAACTAAGAAGAAAAAGTCACACGAAGTAACATATAAATCTGCACCACGCTATATGTGCCCTATATCTTCCCCTAACATTCCTGAAAAACATATATCACAATACTTAAAATAATATTTTTATACATTATTTTTAGAACTAGCGCTGGTTTCCTTGATCTCAAGCACACGATAAAAAGGAAAAACGTGTAAGTGTAATTCCTGACATGCCTAAGTACGCAGATGAGGTTTTACATGGATAGAAGAGGAAGATTACAGACTAATAGATTTGTGCCATTAGCCAGTTGCCGACCAGCCGCGGCAGGTTGGCTCGGCTGCGCGATTCGCCGTCATTGTACATCGAGCGCGTACACGGCGATCTGTGAGCGTGGGCGCGCGCTGCCTGAGGCACCCGCATGCCCATTTGCTTACAGGGGAGCCAATCAGCTGGTCCGGCCGACTCCACAGAGAGGCAGAGCGGGGATCTGCCAGTGTAAATAAACAGATCCCCGTTCTGTCAGGGCAGTAGAGTAAGATCGTCTGTTCCTAGTGATCAGGAACAGCGATCTCTCTATTTCCTGTCAGTCTTCCCCCTCCCGCCTTGCAGTTAGAAACACCTCCTAGGGAACACATTTAACCCCTTGATCACCCCCTAGTTAACCCCTTCCCTGCCAGTGACATTTGTACAGCAATCAGTGAATTTTTATAGCACTGATCGCTGTATAAATGTCACTGGTCCCAAAAAAGTGTCAAAGGTGTCCGATCTGTCCGCCGCAATGTCGCAGTCCTGATAGAAATCACTGATCACCGCCATTACTAGTAAAATTTAAAAAGATAAAAATGCCATAAATCTATCCCCTATTTTGTAGATGCTATAAGTTTGGCGCAAACCAATCAACATATGCTTTTTGAGATTTTTTTTTTTTTTTACAAAAAATATGTAGTAGAATATATATTGGCCTAAACTGATGAAGAAATTCGTTTTTTTACATTTTTTTTGGGGGGGGGGATATTTATTATAGGAAAATAAAAAATATTGTTTTTTCTTCCAAAATTGTCGCTCTTTTTTTGTTTATAGCACAAAAAAAAAAAACTGCAGAGGTGATCAAATACCATCAAAAGAAAGCTCTATTTGTGGGAAAAAAGAGTGCAGTGAAATATATGATGTGGTTGTCCTTTATCTCTGATAAATAGGAACATTGAACAGATATGGTCCACAATTGTTACTACCCGTAACCTTTGTTTTAATCGGTGATGAAATTACACAGGCTATTCACAACATAGTACCACAGAAAACTTGGAGTCTACAGCCTCTAACACACCACCTGCTGTCTGCAAGTGGTAAAATATGAAATACTGTACATAGTTACATAGTAGTAGATTGAAAAAAGACACAAGTCCATCAAGTCCAACCTATGTGTGTGATTATATGTCAGTATTACATTGTATATCCCTGTATGTTGCGGTCATTCAGATGCTTATCTAATAGTTTCTTGAAACTATTGATGCCCCCCACTGAGACCACCGCCTGTGGAAGGGAATTCCACATCCTTGCCGCTCTTACAGTAAGGAACCCTCTACATAGTTAAAGGTTAAACCTCTTTTCTTCTAATTTTAATGAGTGGCCACGTGTCTAGTTAAACTCCCTTTCGTGAAAAAGTTTTATCCCTATTGTGGGGTCACCAGTACAGTATTTGTAAATTGAAATCATATCCCCTCTCAAGCGTCTCTTCTCCAGAGAGAATAAGATCAGTGCTCACAACCTTTCCTCATAACTAATATCCTCCAGACCCTTTATTAGCTTTGTTGCCCTTCTTTGTTCTCACTCCATTTCCAGTACATCCTTCCTGAGGACTGTTGCCCAGAACTGGACAGCATACTCCAGGTGCGGCTGGACCAGAGTCTTGTAGAGCGGGAGAATTATAGTTTTATCTCTGGAGTTGATCCCCTTTTTAATGCCAATATTCTGTTTGCTTTGTTAGCAGCAGCTTGGTATTGCATGCCATTGCTGAGCCTATCATCTACTAGGACCCCCAGGTCCTTTTCCATCCTAGATTCCCCCAGAGGTTCTCCCCCTAGTGCCGTGATGGTGAACCTTGGCACCCCAGATGTTTTGGAACTACATTTCCCATGATGCTCATGCACTCTGTAGTATAGTTGAACATCATGGGAAATGTAGTTCCAAAACATCTGTGGTGCCAAGGTTCACCATCACTGCCAGTGTATAGATTGCATTCATATTTTTGCCACCCAAATGCATTATTTTACATTTTTCTACATTAAGCCTCATTTGCCATGTAGTTGCCCACCCCATTATGTAAAGGCAATATTTCTAATCGACCTTGTTTTAAAAGATTACATTTTATTATTTTTTTGAAACCCTGCACAAAGGAAAAAAATGCACATAAAAATGTCCTTCAAATGCAGAAAATGGTAAATGGTAAAATAGATAAATAAACGCATAACTAAACAACCATATCGCACCTTTTAAAATGAACCCCAGGCCTGTTTTATACTTTCTACATTTCTTCTTTTGCTCGTGGCCTTTTACTCTGTAGTTTATCTCCTCTCCTGTCAGTAATGAATGCTTGTGAACGGCATTTCTACCTCCCTCGTTCCTCTTCTCATGCTGCTCCTCTTTTTTTCAGGATCCTTTTCTGCGTTATCATTTAATTTAAACTCCCGGTGCTTTAGATGCTGCAAAAACCTGAAGTTCCCAGAACACGCCTCTGGTTCTGCTGTCGCTTCCACTTTCAACCATTTTCGGTAACAATTAAGTTATAAAATTCTGAAATCCTCTAGCTGAAAGAATGAAAATTCTTAATTCTGACACTCCTGGACTTCAAAGACAGTCCACTCATTTGCGTACATCATAACAACCAATCGGAATTCACCTGATTCATCAGAACACCAGGGGCTCATTCACACTGCATGCCAAGTTCTGCATTTTGCTTCATTTCTCTGCACAAAGGAATACCTTTCAACAGAACTTACTTACCATATATACTCAAGTATAAGCCGACCCGAATATAAGCCGAGGCACCTAATTTTACCACAAAAAACTCGGAAAACTTATTGACTCGAGTATAAGCCGAGGGTGAGAAATGCGCAGCTGCTGTAAGTGGAAAAGAGGGTCAAAAATGCCCATTTGCAGCCTCATTGTGCCCATTTGCAGCCTCACTGTGCCCATTTGCAGCCATAGGTCCCCCGAACTTCAAACTCGGTAGTTAAGGGTTTCTAGATGCCCCCTAGTTGCAGCCAAAATTTGGGGTCTCTAGACCCAAAGGGTCCCGAAATGACATTGCTGCAGATGGACACAGTTGACCAATTTGGGGTCCCGTATATCGAGGCCACTTAGTACTAGGAACCCTAAATTTAGTGTGCAAACCCAGTGGAGCTAGCACTACAACATATCCAAAGCTGGCATTCCTAGCACCAAGTGGCCCCGAGATACGGGGCCCCAAAGTCAGTTCAGAAAATGTCCAGGACTTTTCTGCAGCAGAGAATGACATTTTCCTAACGGACTTTGGGGCCTCATATCTTGGGGCTACTTAGTACTAGGAACCCCAAATTTAAAGTGCAAACCCAGTGGAACGAGCACTACAACATATCCAAAGCTGGGGTTCCTGGCTCCAAGTGGCTCCAAGATACGGGGCCCCAAAATCAGTTCGGAAAATGTCAAGCACTTTTCTGCAGCAGAGAATGACATTTTCTGAACCGAATTTGGGGTCTCGTATCTTGGGGCCACTTGGTGCTAGGAACCCCAGCTTTGGATGTGTTATAGTGCTAGTTCCACTGGGTTTGCACACCAAATTTGGGGTTTCTAGCACCAGATGGCCCCGAGATACAAATTCGGTTCGGAAAATGTCATTCTCTGCTGCAGAAAAGTGCTTGACTCGAGTATAAGCCGAGGGGGGCATTTTCAGCACAAAAAAATGTGCTGAAAAACTGGCTTATACTCGAGTATATACGGTACATTGGTGTGTTTTTTTTGCGGTACGTTTGAAAACAAAATATGCCTGCAACATTTTGGTCAGACATCTGCCCAGACAGTAAGGTTACTTGCTGACTTGGCACCATCCACAGGCATGTTAACTCTTCAATAAGACACAGATGTAGAATTCAACACAATTTGACTTCAGGTTATTGCAGTACAGGGGATGTTTTTGCAGTCTTTTGAAGTATAAGAAGACATTGGGGGTTATTTACCAAAGGCAAATCCACTTTGCACTGCAAGTGCACTTGGAAGTGCAGTTGCTCTAAATCTAAGGGGTAGATCTGAAATGAAGGGAAGCTCTGCTGTTTTTATCATCCAATCATGTGCAAGCTAAAATGCTGTTTTTTTTTTCCTTGCATGTTCCCCTCAGATCTAAAGCAACTTTACTTCCAACTGCACTTGCAGTGCAAAGTGGATTTTCCTTTAGTAAATAACCCCCTATGACTTTCCTAAGCCCTATCTCTGTGAATAACTAAAGCCTTGTACACACGATCGGATTTTCTGACGGGAAATGTGTGATGACAGGCTGTTGGCGGTAAATCCGACCGTGTGTACGCTCCATCGAACAATTGTTGTCAGACTTTCCTTGGACAAATGTTGGACGGCAGGTTTTAAAATTTTCCGCGGACAAATGTCTGTTGTCGGATTTTCCGAGCGTGTGTACACAAGTCCGTCAGACAAAAGTCCAAAGTACAAACACGCATGCTCGGAAGCAAGGACGAGCTGGAAGCGGTGGGTCTTGTAAACTAGCGTTCATAAAGGAGAATTAACATTCGTGACGTGGCAAATTATGAAATCTCCAAATGCAGCGCACAATTCTCTTCTTCTTTAATGGGATAATAATGAAGCTGCTTTGCTGGTGATACTGATGGAGTTATTGCAAACGAATTTTCAAAGGCTTTTTTTTTCTAGTGATAACAAGAATAATATTATTATGCTTTTTTTTTTTTTATTTGTGCAAGCTACCACAACACCATTATTTTTTATATTAGTTTTTAAGATCAAAGATACAACTATGTTGGTGTCCCTTGTCAATTTTACATTCTATTTTTTTTAACTGCCTACTCCCAAACTGTCATTTATAGTAAAACACATAGCCAAGTATTATTCTACACTATTTTTTTTATTGTGCATTAAAAAAATAAATAAAAAATAAATAAAAAAATTCAACATACTATCTGCCAATAGAACTTAACCAAAAATGTATTCTATGCATCAAAAAATATAGAAAATATACCAAATCAAATCATTATTCAACCAAAAAAATAATGTCAAAGCAATAACTCCAAGGCCAATAATAAATAAGGCGTTATCTCCTCCGACTCCGCAACATGGCTGGTTGACAAACGGCCGCACGAAAAAGCACGAAATGAAAAGCGTTAAATGAAAAACGCAAAAAGCGCGAATCAACACTCACCAAACTTCTACTAACACGAAATTAGCAGAAGGAGCCCAAAGGGTGGCGCTAAAGAGCTGAAAAAACACGTAGTACATCACTACGTTTGTGATTGTTGGCCAACAATTGTTTGGACGTGTGTATGCAAGACAAGTTTGAGCCAACACCCTTCGGACAAAATTCCACGGTTTTGTTGGCCAACAATCCAATCGTGTGTATGAGGCTTAACACTGACTGAGGGAACAAGGAGGAAATAGGGAGGGTCTAGCTAGGACTGACCTAAGGCTGGCCATACATTAAACAATTTTCTTGCATAATTTTCCCTTTAGATTTACCAAAACCATATAATATGAGGTAAACACTTTCAATTTGTATGCAATCAGGCAGGCCCTTGCACTACATAGGTGAAGGTTAATCTAAAGGAAATTGAATAATAAAATTGTATAATGTATGGCCAACTTAACTAGCACTAAACAGGAGGGTTGAACAGAGGGAGCAACTAAATCACATAGTAAACAATTTGTAGTGGCTCAAAACCACCACTAGATGTCAGCATACTGCAGAACAATCCTAACTTTATAAATGCAGCGCTACCCCCGCAGCTGTTTTCTGGTTTCCCCTGTTCCTGCACAGCCAGGCAACACGCATTTCCACTTGCACCCAGACACAAGAAGTCAGTCCCTTGGCTTTGTTTTTGTTGTTTTATTAGGGGTAACAACTTGGATAGGGTAGAGGAAGTTATGGCATGCCCAACTTAAAGTGATTGTAAAAGCTCGTTTTTTGTTTTTTTTTAAATAACAAACATATCATACTTACCTCCACTGTGCAGCTCGTTTTGCACAGAGTGGCCCCGATCGTCCATTTCCTCAGTTCCTCGGTGGCTATTGCGGCTCCTCCCCGCATCAGATAACCCCCTAGGAGAACTGGGGGGTTACCCTGTGCATGCGCTCCCGAGTCCAGCATTCGGCGTCCATAGACACGAATGCCGGACTCGGCCCCGCCCCCCACCGGCGCCTGCATCATTGGATTTGATTGACAGCAGCGGGAGCCAATGGCTACGCTGCTATCAATCTATCCAATCAAGAGCTGAGAACTCCGTGGAGAGAGGGACAGCGCGTCCCCGCCGAGGGAAATACGGGGCTCAACTAAGTAAGACGGGGGAGCTGGGGGGCCGGTCAATGCCAAGTGTTTTTTCACCTTAATGCATAGGATGCATTAAGGTGAAAAAACACGAGGGTTTACATCCCCTTTAACTTGAAGAACTCAGATGAGGACAATACAGATATAAGATCCTAGACTGTTCTCCTTCCTGGACCCACTCAGTATTTAAGGTTCAGTGGCAAAAGTTCCTTACGGACTAGGAGACAGTAGCGGTGCAGCCCCCTCTCTCCAGCCACCCCTCTATCACCAATAGCTAGATTCATGCATTGCATGAATCTATCCATGGCCGCTGCTGCCACCCCCTAGTCAGGCACCCGGCCCCTTTTCAGGCGCCAGGGGGGGTATTTTTTTTCTTTTGAAGCACCTGATTAGAGCCATAGGCTCTAATAGGTGTCAAAAAAGGTAAACAGAGAGCGCCAAGCATGGCGCTCGCAGTTTACTCAGCTGTGTTAGAAAAGCGAATTAATATTCTGTTACCCGTCAGCTGATTGGCTGAAACAACATGCGCTGTGATTGGAGAGGGCGTCTAATCATAGGAGAGGGCGGGAGAAGACATCGAGGACATGGAGGAAACCACTCCCCGCTCGCCGTCGTCACCCGCTGCCCCACCGAGACAGAGTAAGTGCCAGGCAGGCGGGGGGGGGGGGGGGGGGGCACAGTGTCAGCACTTGATGAGCACAGTGGGAGAATTTGATGGGCACAGTGGGAGCATTTGATGGACACAGTGGGGGCATTTGATGAGCACAGTGACTGCGTTTGATGGGCACAGTGGCTGCATTTGATGGGCACAGTGGCTGCGTTTGATGGGCACAGTGGTGGCATTTGGTGGGCACAGTGGCGGCATTTGATGGCACAGTGGCTGCGTTTGAGGGGCACAGTGGTGGCAATTCATGGGCACAGTGGCTGCGTTTGATGGTACAGTGAGGCTACAATTGATGGGGTTTTTTTCCGTTTGTTTGCGCCCCCCAAAAAATTTTGAGCACCAGCCGCCACTGCTAGGAGCTCTTGGAAAATAGCACAAAAGAATGCAGAACTGCATGCAGGGGTATCTCTTCTCCTATTTTAGAACTACTCCCAGCTTCATTGCTTGCAGGCACAACCAGCCCTCCTGAATATCTCCCAGGGCAAGGAATAAAAGGATTAAGCACAGCGCTGTCTTTTGAAATCTTGCTACATGTGGCAATCTCTCCCCTTGTGAATCCCCGGGTGTGCTGATGTACTCCTTGCTCCCACTGCTTTCAGGCAAGAATCCTGTTCAATGCTGAATGGATCTTCCTAAGCCAGCCTGAGCCCAGCCTGAAGGCAAAGGCCTCCATAGACCTAAGGGACCCCTCCTAGGCCACCGACAGCCACCTCAACACTCCATCTTCCACCCGACACTCCTGCTGCCATGGCTCCTCCATATTTAAGGCTGACCTAACCACCCTGCCAGAACATTCTGCCTAGGGATTGACCAAGTTCCCTCAAGTATGCAGATCAGTCCTCCTGGTCTCTGCCCACAAACTCCTAGAAGTTTCTCCAAACTTCCAGATCCAGGGGGAGGTACTAGAGACCCGCCTCTGTTAGTCATCCAGCCTGACCTACAGTAAACCCTGACCCAATTTCAGACTCACAAGTTAAAGGGGTTGTAAAGGCAGAAGGTTTGTTACCTTAATGCATTCTATGCAATAAAGTGTTACTAAACCTTAAAAAGGTTTTTTACCTTAATGAATTGTTTTCAGTGTCCCTGTGCCCCTCCTTCCCTTTGTGAAGGGGAAGAGTGGGAAGAAGAGATCAGCACTGTGCACGGCTGCATCTTTTCTCCCCTTACTTCCTCTTTACACTGCATTCAAGTAGCAGCAGGAGCCATTGGCTTTTGCTGCTGTCAATCAGAGATAGTGGGGGGCGGGCCTAAGTCCCGCTGTGTAAGTCTAAGGAGCGTGGCTCCGTAGACACACAGCTCGGGAGCGCAGGGACTACCTCTCCCCAAAGCCAGCGGCTAGCTATGGTAGTCCCACAGAAGAAGAGGAGGAGCCAAGATCGCTGCCGGGGACCCAAGAAGAGGAGGATCGGGGCTGCTCTGAGCAATACCACTGCACAGAGCAGGTAAGTATGACATGTTTGTTATTTAAATAAGAAAAAAAATTTGAATTTAGTAACACTTTAAGATAAAAAAACCTTCTATGTGTAGCAGCCCCCCTCAGCCCCCCCAATACTTACCTGAGCCCCATCTAGATCCAGCAAAGTTCCAGGAGTGTCTCAGCTGCCCAGGACTGCCTTCCTCATTGGCAGAGACAGCAATGTGGCGCCATTGGCTCTCACTGCTGTCAAAGTCAGTCAGCCAATGAGGAGAGAAAGGGGGCAGAACTGAACCGTGGCTCTGTGTCTGAATGGACACATGGAGCTGTGGCTTGGCTCGGGTGCCCCCATAGCAAGCTGCTTGCTGTGGGGGGCACTCGACAGGAGGGAGGGGTCAGGAGCACCGAAGAGGGACCCGAGAAGAGGAGGATCTGGGCTGCTCTGTGCAAAATCACTGCACAGGGCAGGTAAGTATAAGGCCCCTTTCACACTGGGGCGGGGGGTGCGTCGGCGGTAAAGCGGCGCTATTAGCAGCGCTTTACTGTCGCTTTAACGGCAGTATCCCACCGCTAGCGGGGGGCGGTTTTACCCCCCGCTAGCAGCCGAGAAAGGGTTAAAAACCGCCGCAAAGCGCCTCTGCAGAGGTGCTTTGCCGGCAGTATAGCCACACTGCCCCATTGATTTCAATGTGAAGGAGCGGTGTATACACCACTCCTTCACAGCTCCGAAGATGCTGCTAGCAGGACTTTTTTTCCCGTCCTGCTAGCGCACCGCTCCAGTGTGAAAGCCCGAGGGCTTTCACACTGGAGACACAGCAGCGGCTGTTTCGGGTCGGTTTGCAGGTGCTATTTTTAGCGCAATAGCGCCCGCAAACTGCCCCAGTGTGAAAGGGGTCTAACATATTTGACTTTAGTATCACTTTAACCATAAGTCATAACATAAATTTGCCTGCACTAACAGTAGTAGCACATTAGAGGGTGCTACACGTATTTCAAATAAAACAATACAAATGTAGATAAAAGTGGGGCAGAACAAAGAGTGATGGAAGAAAAAAACCAAGTGGCCCATTGAGTCTGCCCTTTTTGTTTATTTATTCACTTATTACAGGTATTTATATGGCACCAACAGTTTACACACTGCTTTACATACTGTACATTCACATCAGTCCCTGCCCCCTAGGAGCTTGTAATCGAAGGTCCCTATCTCACATACATATATACATATAGCAAGGTCTCTGGCCTTGTCCAGTCTAGTGAGAATATTCCCGGCCAAAGATAGCTGACATCCTTCTGTATGTGGTAGGTTGTGAGGCATAGTGGGTGCAAGGTAGACAAGGTTATTGGGCGCCAGACATTTCTTGGATGTAAAAGAGGTTTTATTTCTCTTAACGGTCCTTTTTTATATTTTTGGAGGAAAGAGGGTCAGGGCCAGGACACCCTTCAGTAGTTGTGAATTCAATTGGCACCCTCTGAGACTTCAATAGGAGAACAGCCGTGCAGGGAAAGGCCCCAGCAAGGTACCACATCTGCACATGCAGGAATACTGTCTCCTATTGCAACAGTATTTAACAGTTCCTTACACAAATGTAACAGCTCCTTCAGCTTCACTACAACTGCCTATTGTAGTTCTTCAACACTGAGCTCCAGATCTCTCACTAGACCCTCTGATTCACTGACTCTGAATCCCTTGAGCTCCTCCAAGATTTGCGGTAGTATCTCCCTCAAGCGTCACCCACGCTTCCCTGCTGGGTCCCTAGCTTGGCACTCCAGATACTTCTCAAGCTTCACCCCTGTTGACCGGCTCGGTCCCTGGCTTGACTCACAAGGCTGCTCTGCAAGTATCTCCTCCACTGGTTGGGTCCCTGACTTGATCACTGCCTGAAGTTTCCTGATTCTCCACCGTGCCCGTTCGGTGAGAATGTGGCTCCGGTACATGCTTCAGTTACTCACTGTAGTCCCTGGTAATAAGGCGGTTGGTCCCTTCATGGTGACAGCTTCCCTTCTACCTCCGACCACTGACAGGTTCTCCGGCCGGCAGGACTGTCACTTCTGGTTGGACTGCAAGCTGCAATCCCAACCCTACACTACTCTCTTACTTCTGGATAGACACAGCCTAGCAACCAGATGCCCCCGGGATAGGCCCAAACTCCGGCCTAGCAGCCTGGGTCACACGACACGTCCGGGTGGCACAGAACATAGATCACCTGACCTCACCCGAATATATAGGTTCTCCCAGTAGACCAAGGGATTTAAGAAAACCCCTGCCCATTGGCTGAGATACCCCATGTACCCGTAATCTGACCTTGGATTGCCCTTCTTGTATTTAGAACCACCAAGTACTCGGCCACCCAGTGGTAGAAGAGAAAAGTGCAACAAGGCCAAACTTAGGGAGAAATCAATAGATCTCTATCAATCGACCAGGATAACTACTCCTGGCAGCAACTAAACCCCAGTGTGCTACATACACATACTAGGGCCACTATAGACATGAGCCAACAAGGGCTCATGCACACATATGTATTTAAAATATTCATATTCACACTGGATCCTTCTGAAGCAGAAAAATCCAGTTTAAAAAAATGTGTGTAAAGGTTCGTAAAGTTTTTCACATTTAGAAAAACAGGGGATAAGAACAATGGAGGGGGATGGCAGCAAAGATGGCAGCATCAACCCCTGGCACAATCCTGGTTAAAGAAACCTCTAACAGAGCCCTGCATAGCCCCTTCACTCTATTCAAAACAAAAAAAAAAATTGGTTGGGCATTCGTTTCAATCAGACACGGGGAGCTTCAAAGCAAGTTGCCCTGTTTTGCTGCCTCTTTCAATATCTCATGAGTCATGCATTAAATATTGCATTTAGATATTTGGTAAAACAGATGCAACTGTTGAAAAAAAAAAAAGAACGAAAACCAGCCCCAATTCCTTATAGTTTCCCTTTAATTTAAACAACTGCATTGCGGAGGTGTTCCAGTAATGTGGGAAGGGGGTAAATGCCCTCTGGGCCTCTTTCATTGTTACAAATGAGGGCTAGGGGGAGCGGTGCAAGGTTCTCTTCCTGTGCTGTTTCTGTATAACGCTCCAGAAGATGTAAAAAACATCAGCGATCTTATGCCAAGAAGAAATATTTTGGATTTGTTTGAACTGGGAAACCGCAAACCCTGGGGGCTCGATGAAGAATTCAGCGTTAGATCTTCCCTGTGATTTTCGATGATTTGTGCGCTCTTGCAGTTTTATGCTCCTATTTGCATATGTTGTTTAGTGCCGTATAACGCCGGTTAGGATGTTAATTATACTTACATAGGTGCTTGCTTAGTTTTGGCTGCTTGCCTCGCCTACCTCTATTTTAACCCTTTTGCTGCCAGAACCTTTTTTGGATTTCAAAGCCATATTCAGTGTGAACGAGGGCTAAAAGCCTTTAGCGTTTCCTGAACGTGCGGCGAAATGCATTTGCCTTTTAACGTGCGTTTCAGAAAATTAAGAAAAAAAACATTCTGCAAACATGTGTCGTGCTTGTGCTGCCATTCATTGATAATGGTATCCCAAATGAGGACTTGCTAAATAATGCAATGAAAAAAACGTGTGTTAGTCCACGCTTAACCAATTAAGGACCAAGCCTCTTTTTGGGGTTTGTTGTTTAAGTTAAAAACAGTTTTTTGCTAGAAAATTACTTAGAACCCCCAAACATTATAATTTTTTTTAAACACCCTAGAGAATAAAATGGCGGTCTTTGCAATACTTTCTTTCACACCGTATTTGCGCAGCGGTCTTACAAGTGCACTTTTTTTGGAATAAATACACTTTCTTGAATTAAAAAATAAGACAGCAGTAAAGTTAGCCCAATTTCTTTTTATATTGTGAAAGATAATGTTATGCCGAGTAAATTGATACCCAACATGTCACGCTTCAAAATTGCGCGCGCTCGTGGAATGGCAACAAACTTTTACCCTTAAAAATCTCCACAGGCGACGTTTAAAAAATTCTCCAGGTTGCATGTTTTGAGGTACAGAGGAGGTCTAGGGCTAGAATTATTGCTCTCGCTCTACCGATCGCGGCTACACCTCCCACTGTTTTCATATGCGGGCGCTACTCACGTAGGCGTTCGTTTCTGCGTGCGAGCTCGGCAGGACAGGGTGCATTTAAAAAAAAAAAAAAATTCTTATTTATTTTACCTTTTATTTTTTATTTTTACACTGCTCTTTAAAATGTTTTTTTTCCACTTTTATTCCTATTACAAGGAAAGTAAACAAAAAGCATGACAGAACCTCTTAAATATGAGATCTGGGGGTCAAAAAGACCTCAGATCTCATATTTACACTAAAATGCAATAAAAAAAATGTTGTCATTTAAAAATTTTTTTTTTAAAAATGGCCCTTTAAGAGCTATGGGCGTAAGTGACGGTGTGACGTCGCTTTTGCCCTGCAATGGTATGGAGATGGATGGGGGCCATCTTCCCCTCACTCGTCTCCATACCCAGGAAGAGACAACATCTGATTGCCCCACGCCACTGCCGACGGCCCCGGTAAGCGGCGGAGGGCTTCTCCCGCCGCCGATAAAAGTTATCTTGCGGAGAATCCACCACAGAGACCACTCTTATTGGAAAGCGGACCGCTGGCCGAAGAAGAGGATACCGGGGTTATGGTAGCTAGCTGCTGCCATAACAACCATATTCCTCTTCAAAGTTAGGACGTATATCAGCGTGCGGTGGTCCGTAAGTGGTTAGAGAGGTTTTGGAGTTTCTTTGGTGCATTTGTCGCACACAGGGTAGCCTATTCAGGTGAATAGTCTGGCCTATGCGCATCACGCAAAATCGTACCAAAAAAAAAGCGAGGCAGGAATGTGGGATCCAGCTACACTAAACGTAAATAGACTTTAAAGATAAGTCTTTTAAAACATTTTTGGGATGTTTTACCTCAATATATTGAACTTTTGTTTTCTACTATTTTGCATTTAAATTTATTGCTATCGCAAGGGGGCTGATAAGTGGTTGATTGTTGATCTTGCCTCAGCCAATGTTTCCTTGGCCAACAGAACATCTCCCCCGGATGTCATGGAGCTGAAGACAGGGAAGTGTTTTGTTGCCGAGCAGGGGGCGAACATAGACATGGCTGACAACACTGCTTGGAATATCATTGTAGCAGGGGCATTGTTGTCAGCTCAAACAGGAAATTAGGAGCTCACTGGGTTTTTGATAGATCAACTGCCATTTTTCAGCGGGAGATCCCCGCTGTGTCATACAGCTGATTTCTGATAATAATCCCGGCTTTACACTGGTGTTCCCTGACATGGTAATCCCATGGTGGTCCCCGACATGGTGGTCGCTGGCATGGTGGTCCCTGACATGGTGGTCCCTGACAAGCAGCCCTGGTGGTCCCTGACATGGTGATCCCTGAAATGGTGGTCCCATGGTGGTCCCTGACATGGTGGTCGCTGGTATGGTGGTCCCTGACATGGTGGTCCCATTGTGGTCCCTGACATGGTGGCCCCTGACATGGTGGCCCCTGACATGGTGGTCCCTGACATGGTGGTCCCTGACAAGCAGCACTGGTGATCCCTGACATGGTGGTCCCTGACAAGCGGCACTGGTGGTCCCTGACATGGTGATTCCTGACATGGTGATCCCTGACAAGCAGCACTGGTGGTCCCTGACATGGTGATCCCTGACATGGTGATCCCTGACAAGCGGAACTGGTGGTCCCTGACATGGTGGTCCCTGACATTTGGTGGACACTGATAAGCTGCACTGGTTTGCATTTATATTAAATGCAGTCAATGTATTAATTTAATTTAAATGTATTTATTAAATGCATTAAATTAATATTATATTAATATGCATTTATATTAAAATTCTTTGCATTTATAATGCTGTAACATATCACACCATGTGTTATGTATGGCTTACTGGCTGCAGAATGGGGGTGTGATTTATGTTGAAGTGGGCGAGTTCACATTTACATGTACAAGCCTCCTGTACCTCCCACATTCACTCCCATCCCAAGGATTCATGGGAAATGTAGGCTGATTACAGTTAGAGAGAGAGAGAAGAGGATATGATGCAATCACTGTTCTAAGAGATCCTCCCTGCCAGAAAAGATGATGTATTTTTTGAATCACAGAGCTGACTTCCTGAAAATTCAATCAGTCATATCTCTTAAATGGTAAAAAAAAAATCACAAATGTAATAACAGTTTAGTTATTATAGTTATTAATGGGGGATTTTTTTAAAATCCCAGAGTTCTGCTTTAATTATGCATACATCATACAGTACATGGCTGATCCCCAAGGAAACTCGCACCGCTACTACAGTGTGCTTCACTAGTTTGTGGGTCCCGCAGCTCCACTTCTAATGCCGCGTACACACGAGCGGACTTTACGGCAGACTTTGCCCGGCGGATTTTTCGACGTACTTTACGATGGACTTTCTGAATGAACGGACTTGCCTACACACAATCCACCAAAGTCCGTCGAATTCGTACGTGACGACGTACGACCGGACTAAAACAAGGAAGTTCATAGCCAGTAGCCAATAGCTGCCCTAGCATGGCTTTTTGTCCGTCGAACTAGCATACAGACGGCGGACTTTTCGACCGGACTCGATTTCAACGGATAAATTTTAAACAAGTTTCAAATCTAAGTCCGTCCAACTTTTGAGCAAACAAAGTCCGCTGGAGCCCACACACAATCGAATTGTCCGATGAAATCCAGTCCGCCGGGCAAAGTCCGCCGTAAAGTCCGCTCGTGTGTACGCGGCATTAGTGAACACAGGAGATCACCCGCTTGGCACGAGCGCCATTCAGAGAATGCCTTTTCTCAATGAATGAAATGCATTTTTTGATTGGACAAGGTGGAGATTGTGACATCACTACCCACCTCTCCACTTTATCCAATCAGAGAATGATCCGCATTTATTGAGAAAATGCAAAGTGTTCTCCATATGGTGCCCATGCCAAGCAAATTACCTCCTGTGGTCACAATGCAGCAGGACAGCCACTGGGCATGGAACCTGGAAGCTAGTGGAGACCACTGTAGTAGCGGTGCCCACCGGCTTCCTCGGGGATCAGAACTGTATGGTATTTACATAGTTTGGTTGATCCAAACTGGACCAATATAACTATAAATATATTAATACCGGGAATTCTTCTTTAAATGTTAAAATGAAACGTACAAATTGAAGAATATAATTGGATTACAACAATTAAAATTTCCCTCTCAGTAGGTGGTTCAAGCATTGTCAAAGCATCAATAAATAAGATTTCATTACAACCAGTATATGTAGAAGAGTAGAAGAGGCTGCCATTGTTGGTAGAGAAAGAGAGAGAGCAGTGAGCTGACCCAGTGAGTGAGAATGCCTGGCTCACAGCTGTCACTCTGAATGATGGCCTCCATTAGAGTCCCCGGGTCATTATACAGAGATGGAGCTCTCTTGAAATAAATGGGACAATGCTGGAAAGGGCTCATATATTATTGCACCTCCCCCACTCAATATATGCATATATATGTCTTTGTAAACATACATGTGTCCCTGCATATTCCTGTGCACATCATTCATGGGTGCAATTCAATCTATCCGTGTCTTTAATGAATACAAACATGTGTGCGTTGCTATGGACGTATGTGTATCTGCGTTGTATGATATAAAAACTTAGCTGCTCATGTGAGCCTCAAAATATAACAAATATATGAGACTGAGAAAAACTACACATGGTACCCTTGCTGGAAACTCATTTTAAAACCAAATCTAAAAGGTATCTGAACCATTAATTAACCCATAATATTGTCTTTAGATTCCACCGCTGACTTACAAAATAAAACTTTCTAATTGGTTGCTAAGGGTTATTAGTAGTACACTTTACACTCTCTCCTACCCAACATATCTTTTTGCTGGTTGAAATCATTGGAGGGGTTACGTTTGAAGCCCCTTTCACACGAGAGGTTTGATCAAGTCCACCTGTCCGTTGTTCAGGGGGTCTAGCTGATGGGCAGGGGCGCATGCACACTCCCTGGACCCTCTATACTCCTCTATAGGCAGTCGGGTGTAAATGGACTTGTGTCCTGATGAAAGTAGCTCATGTCTATAGATGGCACGGTGCATGCTCTGAAACGCGTCGTCCAGCTACAGTCCTGGTGACGTTGCAGGCCATGCGGCGTTCCAACGACATCGCAAAAGATCCCGGCCAGCTTTCCTGTACATCTCTTCATGCGCCAGCGGACCCTGGTGACTTTATAGCTGGTACCCCTCTCAGCGTCCCAGCCCATCATTGATTTATGTTATGTAAGTGACCATTTGGCATTATTTGGTTTTAATAAATTTACGTACAGTCTGCACTTAGAGGCGCTTTTCCTTTCTATCTCTTGCCTTATCTATACAGAGCCTTCTTCTGCTTGCCGGTAGAGCTTGCCCTGGTGTATGGACTTTTATATTTTTATTGTGGTATTATTGGGACTGTTCACGCTTTTATACATACATGGACTTGTAGGGTGTCTGAACCCATCTGCGCCTATATTTTTTTATTTTTTTGGGTGTACACGGACAGCCAGCCCCGTTTACATCCGAATGCCCACAGAGCTGGGCAGGCTGTGTCCCTGTCTGCTGTGCATAAACAGAGGGACACAGACCTGTCATCCAGTCACTTCACTCAGATCAATGGGGGATCAGCGGACAGATCCCCTGCTGAGAAAAAAAAAGGATCTGGCCTGTGTAAAAGAGGCCTAATGGATATTTAGGGGAGAAAAAAGAAGAAATACAGGCGTTATAAAGTAGCTAAACCCAAAACCAAAAAAAAATAATATAATACTAGTGCTTGGTTGCATTTATTTTCAATTACCAAGATTATTTTGCTTTTTTTTTCACCTGGTTATCTTGCAAATAACACCTTACCTGTCCCTAGATGGATATGTCATTTCTCCACTGTATCAATGGAGGGAGCCATGGTTGTCACCCTATGCTGCTCCCCTGGTATGGACTCCAATAAAGTTTATATCTCTTCTTCATCTCTATTACATGGGGGGCAGGACAATTGGTAGATAACTAGGAAGAAAGATAATCTTCGGTGCAGTTCACAGAATGTCAGAAGGATACTGTCGCTGGTTACACAGGGAGAAACGCAATCTTCCAGTGTAATCTGGAGGACTTAGTTATCAGTTTGACAGCTCAGTTCCCCACAGTGCAGGAGATGGCTGGGCAATGCAGAGACAGGAGAGGCCCCTGCCTTGGCTGTGCCCCTGGGAGTATGGCAGGTACCTCCAACCTCTGCATTGGCCTGGTGATTTTACCTCCTCCACACGCCATCCAAAACAAGATAGACTTAGGGAGTTTCAGAGTTAGGCTACAGTTCCATTTTAAGGTTAGGGTATACTGTATGTGGTGAGGCTAACTGTTTCTCACTTTTTGTAAGGGCAAAATCCTTATTTCGAACACCATTAACATTGGATTCTTGGGACCAAAATTGAATGTAGCATGAAGAGAATGTGACGGAACGCTTGGCACCCCGCTTAGGTGCTTCCTTCCGCCAAAGAGTGCCTCCTGCCCTCCAAACCGTTCCACCAGACTGAGAGCTAATACCAAACATTTTACCCCAAGCATCGTACACAGACAAGGTGTTGAGGTAGAACCAAAGGAATGTCTGTTTTTTGAACATAAGTACAGGTTTTTATACATGTTAAAAGTAGGTTAGTCATCACATTAACAATAAAACCAAATATTTACCCAAAACATCACACAAAGGTTAGATAACGATGTAGAGTTAACACCAGACTAATCCCATCATATAGGAACCGCCAAAAGTTAGCCAAATTGGCAATAGCCAATAGACAGAAACAATAGGTGATGCAATTAACTCAATTAACAATGGGAATTCACACCTAGGAGGCACACAATAAGAGACACACAAACTTGTGTATTCTGTCCACTAGACAAGTCATCAGAATATGGAATTAATTCATCTTCATAGATTTCTTGAGTGATATTGTTGATAAATATTTCTGTCCCATATTAATTAGCCTCTCCCACCCAATCTGCAGAAGGGCCATCATATTCCCTCTGACTAATACCCTGTACAAAATTAATATTACATCATTCAATCCACTGCAGAAAGGAAGCTTTATTGTCCTCATTCAGAGAATTAATCCAAGCCTGGTTCTCAGCATTCATCATGTTGTTGTCCATCATTAGAGAATGATCTGCTCTCTCCCTGGGCCATAATCAGTGGGTAGGAGGCAAGCCCCTAGTCCCCACCAAAAGCCCCTGTCCTGGTTGGGTCTGTCACCAAGAACATAGTTCCCTTTTAAAGTGGTTGTAAACCCTAACTGAATGACCTTTAGAGGTCCATTGGAAAAACTTCAGCACCATTATAAAGCCTAAATTTTATGAACTGGCCATAAAATGTGGGCATTGGTGTGCATAACCCTGTAGCCTATAACAGAGAGCAGACAATGCTGTCACTCTCCATTGAACCTCATTGCTAAAGAACTGTGTATCCACTTTTCGAATCCAAGATTTTACCTCCTTCGTGACCAGCCGATTTTTTGCTATTCGTCACTAAGCTACTTTAACTGGCAATTGCGCTGCCATGCAACTCTGTGCCAAATGAAATTTATATTGTTTTTTTTTACACAAATAGAGCGTTCTTTTGGTGGTATTTGATCACCACTGGGTTTTTATACTTTATTATATTAACAAAGAAAAGGCTGAAAATTTTGGGAAAAAAACTATATTTTTGTGTTATATGTTTCGGCTACAAAACATATCAAATAAAGAATTTAAAAAAAATCTAATTTCTTCATAGATTTAGGCCAATGTGTTTGGTTAAAAAATCCTAATAAATGTATATTAATTTTTTTGTGTGAAAGTTATAGTGCCTACAAACAATGGTATATACTGGAATTTTTTTTTCTATACTAGTAATGGTGGTGATCAGTGACTTATAGTGGGACTGTGATAGTGCGGCAGACAATCTCACACTAATTGACACTGGGGGGGAACTGACTAACTGACATCACCAGTGACACTAATACAGTGACCAGTGATAATACTATACACTGTCATTGTACTAATGACACTGGCTGAAAAGGGGAAACATTTCAGGTGATCAAGAGTTAAATGTGTGTCTAACAATGTGTAATATGTGCTGTTTTTACTAAAGATCTCTTTGTTTCTAATACTTGCTTTGCAGGGATAAGAAGCAGAGAGATCTTTCCCTCTGTACAGGGATTGATTGACAACACAGGGCTCTTGGCTGTGATCGGACACAGCTGATCAGCAGGTCCCAGCCATGAATCATTGATTAAGTCCTGCTGTGTTCAATCACAGCACAGCCGATGGGCAGGGGCGCATGCACACTCCCAGAACCTGAAAGAAAGCCGCAACGTACAGGTACATAACCATGCCTGTATGAGAGGTCTGTCCACAGTATATGTACTGCAGCGGGTCGGCAAGCAGGTATCAAAAGGAACAATTTACTTTTTTTTACAAAAAATAAAATACTGGTTTTCACCGTATTTGTATTCTTTGTTGCAATTCAGTGAGGCTGATCTCCTGCAGCAACTTCCTGTCTGCATGCACTCCAGCGATGGCTGCATGACATTTCTTGGGGAAAGTTTTCTGATATTGACATTAGTGGACTATGCCTGCATAATATGTGTCGAAAAGGCAACTTGTAGCCTTGTGGGGCAGTGTGACAAGGTAGCGACTCAACAACTACAATTGAGAGACAGGGATAGAGCGTTGTCACCCTATAACAGGAAATGCCTGAACAAGGATCTTCATGGCAGGATCACCAGATATTCTTTTAATGAAAGCTGTAGATTTAAAATATTGACAATGATTTTAAAATGACATTAACATTTTAAAGGATAAGTCCACCCACCCTAACTCTAAAATCTATACATCCACAGACATTCACGATCTAACACTAAACCTATCCAGCCCTGTAAAGAAGAAATCAGTATACATTCCTTTTTTGAAGCTGATGCAACCCGATCCCATGCTGAGCTGTCAGCTGCGGCTTCGCTGTGGAGGCGGGTGCAGAAGACACAGCCAACAACGGAAGCCCCATAGTAAGTCTATGGATGATGTCACTTCCCATTCATTTCACAGCCGTTGTCAGCTGTGTCCTCCGCAGAGCTTCCGCCACTGGAGACCAGCCCAGATCGGCTTCAAAAAAGGTATGTATACAGATTTCTTCTTTATAGGGCTAGATAGGTTAGGGTTAGATAGTGGATGTCTGTAGATGTAGAGATTTTAGTGTTAGGACTTATCCTTTAAAGCTCATATGAGGTTTCAGTGTTGGCTACATCAACTTTAAAAGACACCAGGCAATCTGTACAACGTCATTGTTCATGGCGGATATTAAATAACCCTAAAGTGGCCAGCTGCAACTGCATAAATGCAATTCAAAAGAGATCAAATGCCACACCCTGACCATATTATACACCCAACAACTGATACCAAGATTTCGGCAATCTGATCCAGATGATGACAGATTGGGCATCGTGACTTGATCAAGCAAACATGCCAATGACTGCAAATGTGCTTTATAAATGTGGATACCGGCTAACCTCTAAGGGCATTTCCTTAAATTAGATTTTTATAGAGAGTTGCTTTCCTGAAACTACATTGGGCTTATGTTTTGTGGACAGTTTATGTACTTTGAACACTTTTAAGTCAGTTATAGCTTAGAGAATATATAAAACATGAGATCTTACTCAATGTTCAGTCACCGGCGTTTGAAATTTCAGATTCCAGCTGTTTTTTTCTAGTGCAAATTAAAAAAAACATGTAAGGGGCTTCAATAGGCAACATCACTGTTCATTTCTCTTTTACCCTATTTGCTTTAATATAAGTCAGTCTCCATGTTTCCTCCTGCTCGCCTCTACGTCTTGTCTTATCCTATGTGCTACTCTTTCCTCCCATCTGCCTTTGCTTCCCTTTTATCCTTTCTTCCCCTTGTCCTCTCTGTATGATCCCTGCCAGCCTATCAATATGTATAAAACCAGAGAACTGGAGAGAGAAAGGGTGAGGGAACGAGTGCCAGCATGTATCAATCCAAGAATATTTTACTAGAGCAATAAAATAGAGAGAAAAAAAGGGATGGAGGCGTATCTATCTGGAGCAATCTTTTTTAACCTCTTTACCCCAGAGGATTATTTAAACCCAGTTCATGGGGGGAAGTGGAAAAATGCACCATTAAGAATGCTCTCCTTACAGTCTTAGTTAAAATGCCACCATTATGAACAGCTAAAAAGATCATCGGTGCCATGCCCTTGCTTTGCCAAGTGGCATTGGCCATGGATCCCATGCAAGCACCATCAGATGGGAGGTCAATCAGCCAAAGCTCAAGAAACACTTAGCAATCTCTAGAAGAACCTTAAGGTTCTACAGAACCCTGATTGGGAATAAACTCTAAATCAACCTTTCTCAAACTTTTAACTCCAGAGGAATCCTAAAAAAAAATTTTTAGGTCCCAGGTAACCCTTAATAAAACCAATTTATATCAGTGGAAAAAAATGCACCTTACAGTGGTGACCAGTAGGAAGAATGCTCTCCTCACAGTGGTAATCAGAATGCCACCATTATGAACAGCTAAAAAAGATCATTGGTGTCACGCTGCTGGCTTTGCCAAGTGGCGTTGGTCCTGGATTCTATGTAGCAACTTGTAGAGGAACCCTAGTTGAGATTATGCTCTAGAGCAGCTTCTCTTAACCTTTTTACCCTGGAAGAACCCTAGAAATAATTTTGCAGTCCCGAGGAACGTCTAGTCCAGCTCGTGGGAGGAGGTCAGTGGGGAAAATGTACCTTACATTGGTGATCAGCAGGAAGAAAGCTCTCCTTACAGTGGTGGTCAGAATGCCACCATTATGGACAATTGAAAAGATCATTGGTGCATGGCTTTTTTAAATGGCATTGGCCCTGGATCTTATCTAAGTACCATCAGATAGGAGGTCAATCAGCCACACTTCAAGAAACTCTTATGCCGCGTACACACGACCGGACTTTGCGGCATACTTGGTTCGGCGGACCTGAGTCTGTCGGACAATTCGATCGTGTGTGGGCTCCAGCTGACTTTTTTTTCCCCAAAAGTTCGACGGACCTAGAAATGAAACATGTTTCAAATCTTTTCGACGGACTCGAGTCCGGTCATCTGTATGCTAGTCCGACAGACAAAAACCGACGTTAGGGCAGCTATTGGCTACTGGCTATGAACTTCCTTGTTTTAGTCCGGTCGTACGTCATCACGTACAAATCCATCGGACCTTGGTTGATCGTGTGTAGGCAAGTCCATTCATTCGGAAAGTCCGTCGTAAAGTCCGTCGAAAACTCAGCAGGACAAAGTCTGCCGTAAAGTCCGCTCGTGTGTATGCAGCATTAGAAATGCCTAGTGGAACCCTAGTTGAGAATAAGCTCACAGAAGAACCCTTGAAATAAGTTTAAGAGCCGAGGAAACCTCTGCTATAACCAATCCACTGGTAGTCAGTAATAAAAAAAAAGTACCCTGGAAGAACCCATTATTTTCCAGTCCCAGGGAACCTCTAGGAAAAACAGTTCATGAGAGGGAGTCAGTGAGAAAAAATACACCTTACATTGGTGACCATCAGGAAGAATGCCCTCCTTACAGTGGGGGTCAGAAGCCACCATTATGGACAACTGAAAAGATAATTGGTGTATGGTTTTGTCAAATGGCATTGGCCCTGAATCCTATGCAAGCACCATCAGATAGGAGGTCAATCAACCACACCTCAAGAAACTCAGTCGGATTTTCCGACGGGAAATGTTGGATGTGAGCTTTTTGGCTATAAGTCCGACCGTGTGTATGCTCCATCGAACATTTGTTGTCAGACTTTCCGCCAACAAATGTTGGCTAGCAGGTTCTCAAATTTTCCGCCAACAAAACTTTGTTGTCAGACTTTCTGTTCATGTGTACACAAGTCCCTCACACAAAAGTTCACGCATGCTCGGAATCAAGTACAAGCCGAAAGCGCTCGGTCTTGTAAAACTAGCGTTCATAATGGAGATAACACGTACGTCTTGTACGTCACTACGTTCGTAATTGTTGGCCAACATTTGTGTGACGTGTGTATGCAAGACAAGTTGGAGCCAACGTCCTTTGAACAAAAACCCACGGTTTAGTTGTCGGAAAGTCCGATCGTGTGTACAGGGCATTATAAATCTTTGGTGGAACCCTAGTTGAGAATAAGCTCTAGAGCTGCCTTCCTCAACCTTTTGACCCCAGAGGAACCCTTGAAATACATCAAAGAGCTGAGAGAACCCCTGAAATTCAGTTGGTGATCAACAATAAAAGGTCCCTTACATTGGAGACTAATGGAAAGAATCAGCAATCAGAAAGCAACTTTCCTTAACTCAGTAAAGTCACAACAAAAAGAAAACTTCCCTCTGCTTGCTACTGAATTTCTACAGTTTCCACTTTGCACTTTGTCATATAGAGACCCTGATATAGAAGTCCATCAAGTAAGTAATCATAACGTACTATATAAAACATAAATGCATGGTTATCATTTTAAAGACATAGGCCCTAATTCATCAAGCTTCAAGTAGCACTTAGGGCACAAAGAAGGTTAAAATGGCCTCTCAGTAAGTATTATTGCATGTCATTTTACTAGGCCTTAAGAGCTGTTTTGCACACCATACATGAATGAATGAAGCCTTATAAATCATGGCCAGTGGTGTAACAGATATAGCAGCCTACGCAGCTGCTATGGGGTCTGGGGGTGGAAAGGGAATTATTAAATGGGGCTTCTAAGTCATTTTAACCTTAGAAAACCAGTATGCATGTTAGAACAATAGAAATCCATCACTGTGTGTTTAAGGATTAAAAAGGTTGCTGTTGAAAATGATCCTGTACACCTTTTACATTTCCAATTAAGAATAGCTGACATCAGGCAGGAGGATACTTGGTAGTCACAAATCACCCTTTGCAGGCTGTGCAGTAAGGGAAATTTGTTTAGCTGTACCAATACTTTAGATGTAATGCACCCAGAGCTTCTGGTCATTCCAGCCAGCACTGAAATTAACCCTGTATGCCTAACAGTCTTAATCCGGATGTAAAAATCTGTGTCTGTGATGACCTGGACTCAGAGGAAGTGGGTTATAAGATGTTGGCTCTTAGACTTATGCCATCTAGTGGCATAAAAAAAGTACTGCAGGGAAATCTCCGGATTGAAGTTGAATATTGCAGCAAAAGTTGGTTTTGTTTATTTAGCTTTCAATGGAGCCTTATGTAGCAACTTACAAGGTTGCATGAGTTATTGTACCAGAATTTTTTTGTTTTTATGATGCTTTGCATATCAAAATATTCATGATTATTGTTAACCCTCAAATTTCCATATGAAATGAACTATTGGATGCTTCTATATTTCTCAAATAAGTCTTTCATCCTATGTTATTTTATGTCCAACTCTAAAGGTTCCTTTTCCTTCCCTCCTCAAAAACAGACACCTCATACCCTGTTTCCCCGAAAATAAGACCTAGCGTGATTGTCAGTGATGGCTGCAATATAAGCCCTACCCCCCAAAAAAGCTCTACCCTGTTTCCCCGAAAATAAGCCCTACCCTGAAAATAAGACCTACAAGGACTTTAACTAGAGCTTATTTGGGGGGTAGGGCTTATATTGCAGCCATCACCGACAATCACGCTAGGTCTTATTTTCGGGGAAACAGGGTAGTTACTAAAATCTAAAAGTAGATTGCACACTGGGCGTTAAAATAACGTTATAAAAACGCCAGTAGCTTTGCAGTGAGTTTTTTTAAAGTTTTTCAACATTTTTGCAATAGTGTTTTTAGCGTGTTTTTTTAGCACTTTTCCTCCATAGCGTTTTTTAGCTTTTGTTAATTTTTTTTTTTTTCAATGGATCAAAAACGTCAAAAAACGCTGGTGAGCCACGTTTTTGAGCGTTTATCTGTTTTTTGACATTAGAGTGTTTCTACAGCTGAAAAACTCCTCTCAGAACCCACTAGTTTTGGAGGGTTTTTTAAGCCAAAAAACGCCCCAGCCTAAAACGGCTGATAACAGCCTATGTGTGCATGGACACATAGGATAACATGATGGGGAGTTTACTGACTGCAGAAAAAAAACGTCTGAAGCCAAAAACAGCAGCTGTAAAAACGTCCAAAAACGTCCAGTGTACATGAGGCCTAAAGCCCCGTACACACGATCGGATTTTCCAAAGAGAAATGTCGGATGTGAGCTTGTTGGTGGAAAGTTTGACCGTGTGTACGCTCCATCGGACAATTGTTGTCGGACTTTCCACCAATAAATGTTGGCTAGCATGTTCTCAAATTTTCTGCCAACAAATGTGTGTTGTCGGCCTTTCCAATCGTGTGTACACAAGTCTGTCAGACAAAAGTCCAAAGTCCAAACACGCGTGCTCGGAAGCAGAAGCGGTCGGTCTTGTAAACTAGCGTTCGTAATGGAGAATTAACATTCGTGACGTGGCAAATTATGAAATCTCCAAATGCAGCGCACAATTCTCTTCTTCTTTAATGGGATAATAATGAAGCTGGTTTGCTAGTTAATCTGATGGAATTATTGCCAACACATTTTCAAAGGCTTTTTTTTCTAGTGATATCAAGAATAATATTATTATGTTTTTTTTTTATTTGTGCATTAAAAAAAAAAAAAATAGACATGCCATCTGCCAATAGAACTTAACCAGAAAGTGCATTCTATGCATCCAAAAATATAGAAAATTTACCAAATCAAATCATTATTATTCAACCAAAAAAATAATGTCGAAGCAATAACTCCAAGGCCAATAATAAATAACATATTATCTCCCCTTCGATTTTGCATGTCTGGTTGATGAACGGCCGTTCAGAAACTAACTGAAAAGCACAAAATGAAAAACGCAAAAAGAAAAGCGCGAATCAACACTCACCAAACTTCTACTAACATGAAATTAGCAGAAGGAGCCCAAAGGGTGGCGCTAAAGAGCTGAAAAACCATGTAGTACGTCACTACATTCGTAATTGTTGGCCAACATTTGTGTGACTGTGTGTATGCAAGACAAGTTTGAGCCAACACCCTTTGAACAAAATTCGACATTTTTTTTTTTTGTCGGAAAGTCCGATCGTGTGTACGGGGCTTTAAACTCTTTGTTCCTCATTTTTTGATTAATGATTTTCTTTGACTTTCTTTGATGTGGAGAGATTGGGATTTCCACTTACCACTTTATAGATCTAAGCTCTAATTGGATGAGCACCATGTATCATAGATAATTCATTTTTTTAAATAAAATACTTTTTTTTTTTTTCAGTGGCACTGATCCTTTCCAGCCTCTTTCAGCCGCTCTCTGTCTAAATGCACTATCCATCATTGGCTGCATATCATTTCCCAGGGACAGCTTTCTGAAAGCTAAATACTTAAATAACTTCTTATTAAATAAATAAATACTTACATATTAAAAGAGGTAAAGACTCCAGAGTGAAGACATAATCTGACCCTGTACAAATCATTAGTAAGGACTCATCTATACACAGTGGGTTCGAAGCAGTATTAACAAACAGCTTTCTCTGATCCTCTGTAACGGGGGGATCATGAGTTTTTGGTAAGCGGCCAGTCTGATTTCACGGTGGTGGAGCAAGCACGCTTTTAATTTTTGAATTTATGTTTTTTGGAACTTTTTTAAGATACTTTTATATCACTTGGGTGATTTATTTTTTATACATGGACTTTTTATTATCACTTTGAACATTTTATTTTTGGATTGATTATTCATTTGACATGTGTTTTGTATATTATGTATACACTAAAGGGGAACTCTTCACTTAGTTCTAAATATTTGGTTTGATGACGATGTGTATGATCACCAATCTGTTTTAGCGCAATTCAACCCCCCCCCCCCCCTTTTTTTCTCATTTAATTTCACTGTGTTTGTGTTACATAGATGGATCGCAGCTATAATTGTTATTGTTTATGTATTTCACCGTAGCGCAGTTATTCCCCTCATTTTTCTTATACTGATGGCATTGGTTACAGAATAATTTCTAAATGTCTGAATGTTCCAGTGAGCACTGTTGGCGCCACAATCCTGAAGTGGAAAGAACATAATTTCACCATAAACCGGCCACGACCAGGTGCTCCTCGCAGAATTTCTGACAGAGGGGTGAAAAGAATTATCAGAAGAGTTGTCCAAGAGCCAAGGACCACTTGTAAAAAGCTTCAGAAAGACCTGGAATTAGCAGGTACAATTTTTTTCAAAGAAAAACAATAAATAATGCACTCAACCACCATGGCCTGTATGCACGCTCACCATGCAAGACTCAATTGCTGAAGAAAAAGCATGTTGAAGATTGTTTAAAGATTACTGCACAACATTTAGACAAGCCTGTGAAATACTGGGAGAAAATAGTCTGGTCAGATGAGAACAAAATGTAACTCTTTGGATGCCATGGGACACATCGTGTTTGGAGGTCAAATGGCACTGCACATCACCCCAAAAAACACCCCCATACCAACAGTGAAGATTGGAGGGGGAGCATCATGGTGTGGAGCTGTTTTTCAGCATTTGGTACTGGCAAACTTTATGTCTTTGAAGGAAGGATGAATGGGAAAATGTACCAGACATTCTTGATAAAAATCTGCTGCCATTCAGGATGATGAAGATGAATCGAGGGTGGACATTTAAGCAAGACAATGATCCCAAACACAAAGCCAAGGAAGCTCTCAATTGGTTTCAAAAAAAGAAGTTAAAGCTGCTAGAATGGACCAGCCAATCACCTGACTTGAATCCAATAGAAAATCTATGGAAAGAACTAAAGATCAGAGTTCATAGAAGAGGCTCATGGGACCTTCAAGATTTGAAGACTTTGTGTGGAAGAATGGGCCAAAATCACACCTGAGCGATGCATGTGCCTAGTTTCTCCATACAGGAGGCGTCTTGAAGCTGTCAATAACCACAAAGGATTTTGTACCAAGTATTAAATAAATTTTAGTTAGCGTGTTCAATACTTTTTCCTTGTGTCATTCCATTTTATTACCTATTAGGAAAGAAGAAGAGGAGATTAAGGGGGATATGATCAACATGTATAAATACATAAGTGGTCCATATAGTGAACTTGGTGATGAGTTATTCACTTTCAGATCATTACAGAGGACAAGGGGGGACTCTTTATAGGAAAAGAGGTTTAGCCTCCATATACAGAAAGACTCCTTCACTGTAAGAGCTGTGAAAATGTAGAATAGACTCCCTCAAAAAATAGTTCTGGTCAACCCAGTGGTTTTAACAAAGATTCAAAGATGCATTTCTAAATGCACAAAATATAACTATTATATTAACATTTATAGGTAATACCACCAGCGATTGTTGATCCAGGCAAAAATCCAGTTGACTCTTGGGGGATCAAAAAGGAACTTTTTTATGCTGAGGGAGCAAATGCCTCATAGGGTTTTTGTTTTCCTCTGGATCAACTGTGGGTATAGGGTTCTGTATATGGAGGTTTTCTATTAATTTATTTTTTCAGTTGATTGAACTAGATGGACTTGTGTCATTTTTCAAGCTGACCATTTCTGTAACTTGCATCGTGCTTTAAAGGGTTTATGTTTGCCTTCCTCTGGATTAACTGTGCGTATAGAGGTATGTTGAGGTTTTCCATGTATTATTTTTCCAGTTAGATGAACTAGGTGGACTTGTGTCTTTTTACAACTTGACCAACTATGTAGCTACTGTATGTAAATTGAAACAGTCTTTGTAGGATTTTTTTGCCTTCCTCTGAGTATTGGATTCTGTATATGGAGGTTTTTTATTTATTTTTTCTATTAATTAAACTAGAGCAACTTTTATCTTTTTTCAACCGGACCAACTATGTAACTCATTTGGTGGAGGAGGGATTTTGGTGTGGGGGTTGTTTTTCAGGGGTTGGGCTTGGCCCCTTAGCTCCAGTGAAGGAAACTCTTAAGGCGTCAACATACCAAGACATTTTGGACCATTTCATGCTCCCAACTTTGGGATTGGCCCTTCCTGTTCCAACATGACTGTGCACCAGTGCACAAAGCAAAGTCCATAAAGACACGGATGAGCGAGTTTGGGGTGGAGGAACTTGACTGGCCTGAGTCCTGACCTCAACCTGATAGAACACCTTTGGGGTGAATTCGAGCGGAGACTGCTAGCCAGGTCTTGAGCCTGACCTCACAAATGTGCTTCTGGAAGAATGGTCAAACATTCCCATAGACACACTCCTAAACCTTGTGGACGGCCTTCCCAGAAGAGTTGAAGCTGTTATAGCTGCAAAGGGGCCAACTCAATATTGAACTCTACGGACTAAGATTGGGATGTCATTAAAGTTCATGTGCGTGTAAAGGCAGGCGTTCCAAAACTTTTGGTAATATAGCGTATGTTGCACCATGTTTAAATGGGTTCTTTTTTGCCTTCCTCTGGATCTATAGGGTTCTGTATATGGAGTTTTTTTTTATTATTATTAGTTGAACTAGAAAGGGGCCTTAACCATGTAACCATGGCAGGATCACCATTTGAAAACAACATTTGATATCACGTCATATCACATCACATTTAAAATATGAGTTTAGATCCACCTTAACTCCCACAAGACAGATGAAGAGGATCTCATCCCGAGAGAGAGAAGCCTATCATTTCCAAAGACAGCTCTATCAGAGGGAATGGTCATTGTCAGGCCGCGTCACCTGAGACGGAGCACAGAAATGGATAAAAGCTCCACAGTGGTGACAAGAGACATCTGCATAGCTGAGAGACAGAACGGCTTCTCGGGCACTCAGAAGCTGACCCCTGTAATGAGAAGATACGCTGTGTACAGTAGAAGAGATGCTGGCAGCATGGTGCGCATACAGGGAGGCAGCACAAAGCCCTCCAGCCTGATTCTGCAGCCTGGCTCCTCCGCTCGCTCTGTAATTCGGGTTTCATCCAGTTAAGGTTAATTAAAGTTAATTTTCACGCACCAGAGAGCCTGCAATTACAGCCGAGCGGGGGACAGGAGCCGCGAGTGACAGCGCTGCCCACGGTGACATGTCGGCCTGCTGGCTGGCTCCTTCTTCTCTTCATTCTTCTGCCTGTGTGAATGCCTCAGTGTGCCACTGTCACACACAAAGGATGACACACCAGACAGGGCCGCAGCACCGACGTCAGGGCCACACACCGGAGACGTGTGTCCTCATTCTATCAGGAGCCCATGTCTGTCCTTACAAGGCACAAGTGTCTTGTGTTCCCTTGGAGTCGGTGTCACAAATGCACACATTGTGTGTCTTTGGTTGGTGATACACTCTAGATATGTGTACTAAATGTGTGTCACACACCTGGCTGTTGTGTATCCTTAATGTATCAAAGCCACACACCGCCTGTTTTGTATTCTCATTGTATCAGTGTCACACACCCAGCTGTTGTGTATCCTGTATCAGTGTCACATACCCAGCTGTTGTGTATCCTGTATCAGTGTCACACACCCGGCTGTTGTGTATCCTGTATCAGTGTCACACACCCGGCTGTTGTGTATCCTGTATCAGTGTCACATACCCGGCTGTTGTGTATCCTGTATCAGTGTCACACACCCAGCTGTTGTGTATCCTGTATCAGTGTCACATACCCAGCTGTTGTGTATCCTGTATCAGTGTCACACACCCGGCTGTTGTGTATCCTGTATCAGTGTCACACACCCGGCTGTTGTGTATCCTGTATCAGTGTCACATACCCGGCTGTTGTGTATCCTGTATCAGTGTCACACTCCTGGCTGCTGTGTATCCTGTATCAGTGTCACACACCCAGCTGTTGTTTATCCTGTATCAGTGTCACACACCCAGCTGTTGTGTATCCTCAGTGTATCAGTGTCACACACCCAGCTGTTGTGTATCCTGTATCAGTGTCACATACCCGGCTGTTGTGTATCCTGTATCAGTGTCACATACCCAGCTGTTGTGTATCCTGTATCAGTGTCACACTCCTGGCTGCTGTGTATCCTGTATCAGTGTCACACACCCAGCTGTTGTATATCCTGTATCAGTGTCACACACCCAGCTGTTGTGTATCCTGTATCAGTGTCACATACCCAGCTGTTGTGTATCCTGTATCAGTGTCACACTCCTGGCTGCTGTGTATCCTGTATCAGTGTCACACACCCAGCTGTTGTATATCCTGTATCAGTGTCACACACCCAGCTGTTGTATATCCTGTATCAGTGTCACACACCCAGCTGTTGTATATCCTGTATCAGTGTCACACACCCAGCTGTTGTGTATCCTCAGTGTATCAGTGTCACACACCCGGCTGTTGTGTATCCTGTATCAGTGTCACACACCCAGCTGTTGTGTATCCTGTATCAGTGTCACACACCCAGCTGTTGTGTATCCTCAGTGTATCAGTGTCACACTCCCAGCTGCTGTGTATCCTGTATCAGTGTCACACACCCAGCTGGTGTGTATCCTGTATCAGTGTCACACACCCAGCTGGTGTGTATCCTGTATCAGTGTCACACACCCAGCTGTTGTGTATCCTGTATCAGTGTCACACACCCGGCTGGTGTGTATCCTGTATCAGTGTCACACGCCCAGCTGGTGTGTATCCTGTATCAGTGTCACACACCCGGCTGTTGTGTATCCTGTATCAGTGTCACACACCCGGCTGTTGTGTATCCTGTATCAGTGTCACACACCCGGCTGGTATGTATCCTGTATCAGTGTCACACACCCGGCTGTTGTGTATCCTGTATCACACACCCAGCTGCAGTGTATCCTGTATCAGTGTCACACTCCCAGCTGCTGTGTATCCTGTATCAGTGTCACACACCCAGCTGTTGTGTATCCTGTATCAGTGTCACACACCCAGCTGGTATGTATCCTGTATCAGTGTCACACACCCAGCTGGTGTGTTTCCTGTATCAGTGTCACACACCTGGCTGCTGTGTATCCTGTATCAGTGTCACACACCCGGCTATTGTGTATCCTGTATCAGTGTCACACACCCAGCTGTTGTGTATCCTGTATCAGTGTCACACACCCGGCTATTGTGTATCCTGTATCAGTGTCACACACCCGGCTATTGTGTATCCTGTATCAGTGTCACACACCCGGCTATTGTGTATCCTGTATCAGTGTCACACACCCGGCTATTGTGTATCCTGTATCAGTGTCACACACCCGGCTATTGTGTATCCTGTATCAGTGTCACACACCCGGCTATTGTGTATCCTGTATCAGTGTCACACACCCGGCTATTGTGTATCCTGTATCAGTGTCACACACCTGGCTGGTATGTATCCTGTATCAGTGTCACACACCCGGCTGTTGTATATCCTGTATCAGTGTCACAGACTCGTTTGCATTTGTGCGGTCTCTGAAAAGCGAACCATGGTGCAAGACTTTTCGGAGAATGGTTAAGCAACAGCATTTTTCCCCCCTTTGAAGAGGGGTTTTGAATGGGAACACCGCACCACAACTGCGAGCCGAGCTATTGACTCCACGTTGCAGCGTGGCCCCATTCAACTGAGTGGGTTGCACTGGGCAGCAGAACCAATCACCGAACGCAACATAGGGTAGAATTTTCGCTGCACCATGACCGCAGTGTCGGGTACTTACATAACCAACAGCCGAGTTAACTGGGTGGACAGGCAGCAGTAAAACTGCGGCTCAGCCACCTGTTTTTACCTCCATCTGTGTAAGCCGGGCCTTTCAGGCTTTGGGTACCTCCATAATATGAGTATTACTCACATCTATCTATTGGGGTCACACACATTGGAGATCTGTATCATTAGTCAGTTCCTGCCACACCTACAGATTGTACCTTTTATCAGTCACTCACACAGGAAAGTGACATCCTCCATCACTGTCACAGGTGGAAATTCTCTTCTCTGTATATTAGTGTCACGCAGAGCTGCCACGTCTCCTCCGCCTATTACAGCCGCACACACCGCGGAGGTTCGTCTATTGTTAGTGTCCCACACACAGCTGTATATCCTGTCAATTAGTGTAATGCATACATGGGAGACGTGTCCTCAGCATGTCATTGTCACACACACGGGAGACACACAGGTTTCATCTATTAATGTCACAAAGAAAAACAACTGTATTCTCTATTATTTATAAAAACAGTCAAAATAATTGATTTTCCCGGATTTGCTACTGATTATAAAATTTTGACGTGGAAAAATATTCTATAGAAGAGTATAAGAGCAGCCAAAAGTATATAAAATAAATCAAAAGTGTCATTCTAGCCCAAACTTTTACCTATTAGTTATGGATAGAGCGGGGGAAAGGTTAGAACCTCCCTCAGTTTTTTTTTTTTTACTGCTTAACCACTTACAGAGCGTAAGACTTTCCCCCTTAAAGTGATTGTAAGGCTTCTTTTTTAACGGTTCAACCCCGGAAGATTTGGCTGCTGAATGACCAGGCCATTTTTTGCGATGTGGCACTGCGTCACTTTAACTGACAAGTGCGCAATCGTGCGGCGTTGCACCCAAACACAATTGATGTCCTTTATTTCCCCACAAATAGAGCTTTCTTTTGGTGGTATTTGATCACCTCTGCGTTTTTTATTTTTTGCACTATAAACAAAAAATGGGGACAATTTTGAAAAAAACACAATATTTTGTACTTTTTGCTATAATAAATATCCCATTTAAAAAAAAAGAAAAAAAGCTATTTTTTTTTCTCAATTTAGGCCGATATGTATTCTTCTACATATTTTTGGTAATAAAAATCGCAATAAGCGTATATTGATTGGTTTGCACAAAAGTTATAGCGTCTACAAGATAGGGGATAGATTTATAGCATTTTTGTTATTATTTTCTTTTTTTTTTACTAGTAATGGCGGCGATCTGCGATTTTTATCAGGACTGTGACATTATGGCGGACACGTCGGACACTTTTGACACTATTTTGGGACCATTGTCATTTATACAGCGATCAGTGCTATAAAAATGCACTGATTACTGTATAAATGACACTGGCAGGGAAGGGGTTAACACTAGGGGACGATGAAGGGTTTAAGTGTGTCTTCTTAAGGAGTGATTATAACTGTGGGGGGATGGGCTACCACTGACATGACAGCGATCATTGCTCCCGATGACAGTGATCCCTGTCATGTCACTAGGCAAAATGGGCAAATGCCTTCTTTACATAGGCATCTCCCCGTTCTGCCTCTCTGTCTCACGATCGCGGGCCGCCGGCGAACATTGAGTTTGTGGGACCCGCGAGCACGTTACTAGACCATTTTTTGCGATACGGCACTGCGTCGCTTTAACTGACAATTGTGCGGTCGTGCGACGCTGTACCCAAACAAAATTGATGTTCATTTTTCCCCAAAAATAGAGCTTTCTTTTGGTTTTTGATCACCTCTGCGGTTTGTATTTGTTATGTTATAAACAAAAAAAGAGCGACAATTTTAGGAAAAAAAACAATATTTTTTACTTTTTGCTATAATAAATATCCAGAATTTAAAAAACAAATTCCCTCATCAGTTTAGGCCAATATGCATTCTTCTACATATTTTTGGTAAAATTTTTTTTTTTACTAGTAATGGCGGCGATCTGCGATTTTAAGCAGGACTGCGACAATGCGGCAGACAGATCGGACACTTTTTTGGGATCACTGACATATATACAGCGATCGGTGCTAATAATAGCCACTGATTACTGTGTAAATGTTACTGGCAGGGAAAAGGTTAACACTAGGGGGCGATCAAGGAATGGAAGAGAGAGATCGCTGTTCCTAATCCCTAGGAGCAGGCGATCACTCTCTACTCCCCTGTCAGAACAGGGATCTGTCTATTTACATTGTACCCGTTCTGACTCTCTATCCCACGAATCACGGGTGGCCACATGTGCCTGCTATGGCTCTTAAAGGAGCCGACATACACCTACGGCAATTTGCAGGAACGAGCCGACCTACCGCATTATAATGGCGGCGGCTGCACGGCAAGTGACTTCAGCCTGCTTTCACACAGGAGCAGTGCGGAAAACCGCATTTGATTCGGACAGGAATCGCACCGCATTCCTGTTGAAATTGTATGCAATTCTTTGCAGTGCGATTTGAGCCCATTCATTTTGTATGGGCTCAAAACGCATTGCAAAGGTATCGGTAATTGGTATTGGCAAGTACTCGAGTGCAAATATCGGTACTCGTACTCACCATCACAAAACAGGTATTGGTGCATCCTTAATTTGCAGCACAACTTGTTCTGTTGAAAAACAACTGACTTACTGGTTGGATCACCAGGTAAAAATAAAGGAAGGAAAGCCTAAAAAAGAAGACGAATGCAGCCGTCACATCTAATAACTGGTAATCTGTAACATAATAAATGTTTGCTTTAGGGTTTAATATCGCTTTAACTCATTGTTGCTGGCCGTGGGTGGGTGACTGGGGACAAAGAAAAGGCAAATTTATTCAATACTTTCTTCAGTTCTGTGTATACAAAGGAGCATGCGGGAGCTCAAAGGTGATATGGTCCAGAAATATTTAAACAGAATAAAAGTGAATAAAGCACCAGGACCAGATGGCATCCACCCACATATCCTAATAGAATTGAGCTCTGTCATTTCAAAGCCATTGTTTCTAATTTTTAGGGACTCGTTAATGACTGGAATGGTACCACTGGATTGGCGTAGGGCCAATATTTTGCCCATATTTAAAAAGGGATCAAAGTTTTTACCAAGTAACTATAGACCTGTTAGTGTAACTACTATAGTCGGGAAGATACTGGAAAGTTTAACCACTTCAGTCCCAGAAGGATTTACCCCCTTCCTGACCAGAGCACTTTTTGCGATACGGCACTGCGTCAATTTAATTGACAATTGCGCAGTCGTGCGACGTTACACCCAAACAAAATTGACGTCCTTTTTTTCCCACAAATAGAGCTTTCTTTTGGTGGTATTTGATCACCTCTGCGGTTTTTATTTTTTGTGCTATAAACAAAAAAAGAGCGACAATTTTGAAAAAAGCAATATTTTTTACATTTTGCTATAATAAATATCCCCCAAAAATATATAAAAAAACGATTTTTTTCCTCAGTTTAGGCCAATATATATTCTTCCAAATATTTTTGGTAAAAAAAAAATCGCAATAAGCATATATTGATTGGTTTGCGCAAAAGTTATAGCCTCTACAAAATAGGGGATAGATTTATGGAATTTTTATTATAAATTATTTTTTTTACTAGTAATGGCAGTATTCTGCGATTTTTATCGGGACTGCAACATTATGGCCGACACATCGGACACTTTTGACACTATTTTGGGACCATTGTCATTTATACAGCGATCAGTGCTATAAAAATGCACTGATTACTGTGTAAATGACACTGGCAGTGAAGGGGTTAACACTAGGGGGCGATCAAGAGATTAAGTGTGTCCTAGGGAGTGATTCTAACTGTGGGGGTGATAAGTTACCACTGACATGACAGCGATCACTGCTCCCGATGACAGAGAGCAGTGATCCCTGTCATGTCACTAGGCAGAACAGGGAAATGCCTTGTTTACATAGGCATCTCCTCGTTCTGCCTCTCTGTCTTAGGATCGCGGGCCGCCGGCGAACATCGAGTTTGCGGGACCCGCGGGCACGCTCCCACCGCTCCCGCTGCATCTCCCCGCTCTGCCTCTCTGTCTCACGATCGCGGGCTGCCGGCGAACATCAACTTTGCGAGACCCACGGGCACGCTCCCGCTGCATCTCCCCATTCTGCCTCTCTGTCTCGCGATCGCGGGCTGCCGGCGAACATCGAGTTCGCAGGACCCGCGGGCACGCTCCTGCGGCATGTGTCAGGCACGCATGCCCACAAGGCGGCAAACTTAAAGGGATGTACAGGTACGCCCATTTGCTTGTACGAGCCATTCTGACGACATATATGTGTGTAAGTAATAGACCACATAGACGAGTTCCTGCTGGAAAAAAATATTCTAAGTAACAGACAGCATGGATTCATGAAAGACAGAAGTTGTCAAACAAATCTAATTTATTTTTAAGGGGAGGTAAGTAAAACCTTGGACAGAGGGGTGGCTGTGGACATGATATACTTGGATTTTGCTAAATCATTTGACACAGTTCCCAACACGCGGCTCATGTGTAAGGTAAAGTCTACAGGCTGGGAAAAATCCGTTTGTAAATGGATAGAAAACTGGCTAAAAGATAGAATTCAGAGAGTAGTGGTTAATGAGTCTTTCTGTGAATGGTCTAAGGTTATCAGTGGTGTACCCCAAGGTTCAGTGCTGGGACCCTTACTTTTTAATACCTTTATAAATGATATTGGGTCTGGGATTGAAAGTACCATTTCTGTCTTTGCAGATAACACCAAGCTATGCAATGGAATAACCTCCTTACAGGATGTCTCCAATTTACAAGCCGACCTCAATGCTCTGTTTAATGGAGCAACTAAGTGGCAAATGAGGTTTAATGTTGAGAAATGTAAAGTTATGCACTTGGGGACTAAGAATTTGCATGTATCATACATACTAGGGGGAGTACAACTGGGGGAATCCATAGTGGAGAAGGATCTGGGGGTTTTGGTAGATCATAAGCTCAATAATACCATGCAATGCCAAGCTGCGGTTCCCAAAGTGAGCAAAGTCCTTTCTTGTATTAAGAGAGGTATGGACTCCAGAGAGAGAGATATCATTTTGCCCCTGTTCAAATCATTAGTAAGACCTCATCTGGAATATGCAGTTCAGTTTTAGGCACCAGTTCACAAAAAGGATATCGGGGAACTAGAGAAAGTGCAGAGAAGGGCAACCAAACTAATAAGAGGCATGGAGGAGATCAGCTATGAGAAAAGATTAGAGGAACTGAATTTATTATCTCTTGAGAAGAGGAGATTAAGAGGGATATGATCAACACATACAAATACATAGGTGGTCCATATAGTGAACTTGGTGTTGAGTTATTCACTCTAAGGTCATCACAGAGGACAAGGGGGCACTCTTTACCCCTAGAGGAAAAGAGATTTCATGTCCAAATACGGAAAGGTCTCTTCACAGCAAGAGCTTTCCTACATGTACATAATATAACTGGGTACTGACATTTATAGGTTAAGTTGATCCAGGGATAATCTGATTGCCTCTTTGGGGATCAGGAAGGATTTTTTCCCCCTGCTGTAGCAAATTGGATCATACTTTGCTGGGGGTTTTCGCCTTCCTCTGGATCAGCTGTGGGTGAAGGATTGTGTATATGGGATTGTATGATTTTTTTTTTCTTTTTGGTTAAACTAGATGGACTTGCATCTTTTTTTCAACCTGACTAACTATGTAACTATGTACATGTGGCAGCATAGCAGTTGGTTTTAATACCATGTTGCCACAAATACTGTATGCATGCAGCCTGCGCCACTGTTCTATGCAGAATTGTGTCACTGTTTATGATCAGGAGCAGGTAGGACGAGTGTTTGATCACATGACCACTGTTACAGCCAATTACAGTGATCACATGATTAGGAGCCCACCTACGGGGACCTAGCGTCAAGATCCCCTTAAAGGGTTAGTCCACCTTTTCACAAAAAATGAAAAGATGAATTACCCCACACAACCAACATTGCCACGTCACTGCTCTGACTAATGAGAGCCTCTGTAAGCTCCTGTTTTTCTAGAGGTGGGTAAAAAAGGAGGGTGTAGAAGAGTGTGGTCCTCAAATGCCCAGGTCACTATATTAGCTAGCATGGAAGGAGCTAGATAACCATTGAAGGAGCTAGGTGCAGACAGGATCGGGGGGCTGGGGAGGGTGTTGTGCGTTAGCTCACCTTTTCTTTTTTCGTGAAATGGTGAACTAACCCTTTAAAGGGCCAGTTGTGGATCAGGATTCTAAACAAAGCTTAGCACAATTAATGCTGGGGTTAGGATTTGGGAACATGGTGTCTCTTGGCAAAAATGCTAAAGGAACCAACAAATGGTCCTTTAGACCAGTGGTTCTCAACCTCAGTCCTCAAGTACCCCCAACAGGCCATGTTTGCAGGTTTTCCTTTATCTCGCACAGGTGCTTTAAATCAGAGTCAATAATATTTTGAACAGCTAATTTATCTAAGAGAAATTCCAAAAATATGGCCTGTGGGGGTACCTGAGGGCTGAGGTTGAGAACCACTGCTTTAGACAACCAAATGCAGAGTATATGAACAAGAAGAGTGCCAAACCAGTGTAAAAGTCCAAATTCAATGTCCATTTATTAGCATGTAAAAAACTATGGAAGAGTCAAAGTGGTTCGGGGCTTGCCAAAGACTTCATCAGTGTTTTTATGCTGACTCCTTTCAAAACATGATGAATATAGTTAACCATAATCCCTGATGAAGTCCAGTTATGAAACGCATAGTGCAGAATTAGCACGTTCATATAAGCAAAATCTTTTCATTTTTTTTCCGTCCCATGAATCCCCTCTGCCTACCATGTAGGTGTGGGATTATCTATGATGCATTGTATATAGTGCTGTATATGCAATGTAATTCTTATCATATTTTTTTATAAGGTGGCCCAATGTACGTATGCAAAATATCTTATCAATGGAGTTCAGCTTTGTACTGGGAAGAAGGATCTCCTTAGAAACAGCGAAACAGTAGGATTACGTAGGCACCATCAGATGGATGGTCAATTAGCCACAGCTCAAGGAACTCTCAAAAAGCTCAAGGAACCCTAGGTGAGAATGACCTTTAAAGAGTGACTGTACAACCAGATTGTAACAGGTTTGACCAGCTTTATGTTCACACTTTTAAAGAGTAAAACCACCTTAAAATTAGTTTGTGTGTAAGTAGATGCTGGAATGTTAAACCCCTGATAATTTCTTAAATCTTTTCATCAATCTATTAGTAAGACATTTACATTAAGTCCCTGGGTCTGCGCATCCACTGTGCCCATTATGGGGGACACCTCCCATCCTTGTTGGATTTTGAATACATTTTATATTGTGCAGAATGTAACAGGAGGATCTGGAACTCTCAAATGTGGATGAGAATACCCAAAACTTCCAGCTGGACAGAAACAGAGTTGGGAATTGTGGCAAGGAGATCTAACTGTTGGAAAATCCAAGACATATAAGAAGCAGAGGACCAACATTGCCCAGCAGGTTTGAGTTTTAAGTACAACATCTCTTCTAGATAGACTGATCCTATAAGGGCCGCCATAGATGAGAAGGTATTTCCAAGAGTATGCAAGAATTGAGAAGGTTTTTCCCAAAGCATCCAAGAGATGACAAGGTATTTCCCAGAGCCTCCAAGAAATGAAAAGGTATTTCCCAGAACACGTAGGGAAATATCTGCCTGTTGTGGAATTGGGAATTATGGCAAGGAGATCTAACTGTTGGAGCATCTGAGATGTATAAAAAGCCAGGAACCAACATAGCCCACCAGGTTCAACCTTTAACTACAATGCCTCTTCTAGGTGGACTGACCCTATAAGGGTGGCCATAGATGAGAAGGTATTTCCCAGAGCATGCAAGAGATGAGGAAGTCTTTCCCAAAGCATCTATGAGATTAGAAGGTATTTCTCAGAGCATCCAAGAAATGAGAAGATATTATTGGTATGGAAGGTATGGAAGGTTTAAATGAGAACAATTAGGGAAATATCTGCCTGTTATTGGATTGGGAATTATGGCAATGAGATCTAACTGTTGGAGCATCTGAGATGTATAAGAAGCCAGGGGCCAATGTTGCCCAGTAGGTTTGTCCTTCAAATACAACATCTTTTCTAGGTGGACTGACATTTCAAGGATGGATGTAGATGAGCATGTATTTCCCAGAGCATCCAAGAGATGAGAATAAATTTCCCAGAACATCCAAGAGATGAGAAAGTATTTCCCAGAACAAGTAAGGAAATATCTGCATGTTCTTGAATTGGGAATTATGGCAAAGAGAACCAACTGTTGGAGCATCTGAGGTGTGTATAAGAAGCGAGGAATCAATGTAGTCCACCAAGTTCAACCTTTAACTACAACATCTCTTTTAGGTGTACTGATGCTTCAAGGGTAGCCATTAATGAAAAGGTTCTTCCCGGAGCATGCAAGAGATAATAATGTATTTCCTAGGGCAGTGTTTCTCAACCTTTTTTCAGTCAAGTAAAATTCTGCACAATGTTGAGGCACCCCATTTTAAAATGATAAAAACAAAACTAATAGTTTTACATACCGCAGCAATATCCACATAGGACACCCAACGTTAAAGGTTATTTATTATTCCAAAGCTAAACACGCCTTTGCACACAGGTACTGACTAGTACTCCAATGTTCCTCTTCCTCGCTCAGCTAATATGACCCCAGTGCTAACAGAAAGGGAAAAGTGTGGGCTAAAAGGGATGCTGTGTTGGCGCCTGGGGTCCTCCTTATCAACCAAGGTTGTTAGGAGTCCAGCGAATGAAGAAACCAGAAGGCACCCTGGTTGAAAAAGGCTATTCTAGAGCATCTGTCAGGGTTGGGCTCAGCCCTTCCTTCTCTGAGCTGGCCGCTCAGCCGTTGGCTATTTGCCAGCTCTTATCTCTCCACAGGAACTCAGCTGTTGATGATATTCTGCTCTTCAGTCCTGCCTACGTAAGCCATCCAGCCCAGAGGATCTCTGCCTTCACCTTAGTCAACATCACAGAGACGCTCTCCTGCATTCCTGTTAAAATACTTGCTTGGCTGACATCCCTTCTGGCTCCAGATCCTGCTAGCTGTTTTACTACGCTCATCTCTGCCTCCCTGACATTTGGCTTGTCTGACTATCCGTTCCGGTTCCTGCACTCTGGCTATGTTTTGACTATGTTTGTTCTATTTACTTTTATTAGTAAACAAGTGTGATTTAACTGTACTTCTGTCTCGGTCTGATTTCATGGTTTCTGACAGCATCCAAGAAATGATCCTAGAGCATCCAAGAAACTATCCTAGAGCATCCAGGAAACAATCCTAGAGCATCCAAAAAACGATCCTAGAACATCCAAGAAATTATCCTAGAGCATCCAAGAAACGACCCTAGAGCATCCAAAAAACGATCCTAGAGCATCCAAGAAATTATCCTAGAGCATCCAAGAAACGACCCTAGAGCATCCAAGAAACGATCCTAGAGCATCCAAGAAACAATATTTCCTAGAGTATGCAAAAAACGATCACGTATTTCCCAGAGCAAGTAGGGAAATATCTGCCTGTTCTTGAATAAACTACAAAAGCACCATGACCAATAGTGACAACCAGTACAAATGGTATTTTGATCCATAGCTCATTGACAGAGGTTCAAAGTTAGAGAATCTCCCTGTGCAATAGCAAGCATCTCACCCTGCCTAAGGCACCAATTATCACCCTCCAACAGTTCATAAATGCCTCGATAATCCCAATCGATGCCTGAAATTCAAGACTGTGGCTTGTAATGACAGGGCTGTCCACCCCTGCCCTAAGGCAGGGGTGGACAGGTGTTCTCTCTGTGTCTCGATGTCACACGGGAGGCGTCCATCTTCCGTCTATCATTGTCACACTGCAGTATAGTGTGTGTTTTTTTTTTTGTCAACTACTATCCTACACACCAAAGAAATACATATCCATATGACACAAAGAGTGGATTACAGAGACGATCCATCAATTTGGCAGGAAATAATTAAATGCTGTTGTATACTAAAAAGAGGCATCCTGACTGTGCAAGCCTAAAGAGATCTTCCAATTTTATTTACAGAAATGTCACAGCAGCAGTCACTGCGGCTCGCTTGTCATAGTAACTGAGCGTTCTAAGTTGCAATCAGCTGCTCCCTCCGCTCTGACAATTAGATGCAGTTAGACAGCTGTGCTTCAGCTAGGCTTGGGCAGAGGAGAGAGGGAAGAGGAGAAGCAAAGTCAGCACCAGGGACAGAGCCTGACAAACCGCCTGTCACAGCCCTCCCCCACACCTCCAATTACAACACGCTGCTAAACCTGATGTCCTCTAGCCCAGTGGTCATCAACCCTGTCCTCAAGGCCCACTAACAGGCCAGGTTTGCAAGATAACTGAAATACATCACAGGTGATATCATTTGCTGCTCAGTGATTGCGATATTCTAGTCTGCATCTCCCCAAGGTAATACATAAAACCTGGCCTGTTACTGGGCCCTGAGGACAGGGTTGATGACCACTGCTCTAGCCGCAGGAGAACTACAATTCCCAGACAGATTCTGGGCCTCTGGAGAAGCTGCTGGATATCATCCCTTACATCTTATCTTCATAGAATCGCATTGCCCACATTTGCTCAAATCGTCATCCTTGCTTTAAGTGTTATTGAATCCAAAAATGTAATATATTGCAGCTTACTATTCCTTAGATGTGGTGGCTGCATTCGTTTTCTTTTTTAGGCTTTAATTTCTCTGTTTTCAGGTGATGATCTGGCCAGTAACACACTTTCTGTAGGGTGCCTACACTCTGGATGATGAAGCAACAGAGTTAGGCTGCATTCACACCTGAGAGTAGCGTCTTTGGGCGTTTTTACGGTGAGGTTTTTTTTGTGTGCGTTTTTGGCACTTTTATATACAGCGTTTTGAGATTTTTTTATTAGCCAATAGAAATACAGTGGAACCTTGGATTACGAGCATAATCCGTTCCAGGAGAATGCTTGTAATCCAAGCACTTGCATATCAAAGCGAGTTTCCCCATAGAAGTCAATGGAAACGAAGATAATTTGTTCCACATTGACTTCTACTGCATGCAATACCGCATGTGGCCAGAGGTGGGGGGGCGCCGGAGAGCCTCAGAAATACTCGGGGGCAGCTCGGCTGAACTCGGAAACCCTCGGAAAGGCTTGGAAACACTCTGGAACTGAGTATTTCCGAGTATTTCCAAACGACTCCGAAGCATTCCGAGTGTCACCGGCGCCCCCCGCACCCCTGGCCAAATGCGGTACTGCACACCCCCATCAGCTTGAATTCTGCTCGTTTTACAAGACAACACTCGCAAAGTGAGTCAGGATTTTTTTTTGAAAAAGTTGCTCGTCTTTCAAAACGCTTGTTAACCGCATTACTCATTAACCAAGGTTCCACCGTAACTATCTTCTGTTGTATCAGTTGTTACTAGGTTTTCCGCTTTTTTAGCTTCCATTAGCTGTTATCTCTTTATTATTATTATTATTATTATTATTATTAATAATTTATTATTATCTTTTTTTTTTTTGTTAGGGTAAGGGGTTAGCGTTAAGGTTAGGTTAGGGTTAGGATTAGGAGTTGAGGTTGGGGGTTAGGGTTAGCGTTAGGGTTTTTACCCTTTTGTTTTTGTTAGGGTTAGAGTGTTACTACTACTACTAGTAATAATTTTAACTACTACTACTAATAATAATAATAAATGAATAAATGAAAAATAAATACACACATAAATCCAAATAATCATAAATAAACACAATAAATTAACACTACGTAATAATAAATAAATAACTCCTAAACTTAACCCCTAACCCTTAAAAAAATAAACATACTAACCCTAACACAAAATAAAATAACTGAATGATTATTATTATTATTATTATTATTATTAATACATTATTGTTATTATTATCATTATTAACTATTTTGCATCCCGCCCACAGTTATATGACATCCGCAGGAGGGATCTCCCATCCTGGGTGGGCGTCATATGAGGTCCTGGGCTTCCCGGATGTCTGGGAGGTGCGTGCACGCCCCCCCGCCTCACTCGGGAGCCGATGCGCGTGCCCGGCAGCCGTGATGTCCGCCGGGCTCCCGTGATTGCCATTAACCGAGCAGGACTGTGGATCTGTGTGTGTAAACACACAGATTCATGTCCTGTCAGGTGAGAGGAGACTGATGATGTGTTCCGTGTACAGAGAAACACTGATCGGTCTCCTCCCCTTGCGAGTCCCCTCCCCCTACAGTTAGAATCACTCCCTAGGTAACACCGTTAACCCTTTGATCGCCCCCTAGTGTTAACCCCTTCACTGCCGGTGACATTTATACAGTAATCAATGCATTTGTATAGCACTGATCGCTGTATAAATGTGAATGGTCCCAAAATGGTGTCAAAAGTGTCCGATCTGTCCGCCGTAATGTCACAGTCACGATAAAAATCGCAGATCGCCGCCATTACTAGTAAAAAAAAATAAATAATAAAAATGCCATAAGACTATCCCCTATTTTGTAGACGCTATAACTTTTGCGCAAACCAATAAATATACGCTTATTGCGATTTATTTTTACCAAAAATATGTAGAAAAATACACATCGGCCTAAACTGAGGAAAAGTTTTTAAAAAATGGGATATTTATTATAACAAAAAGTAAAAAATATTGTGTTTTTTCTTAAACTTGTCGCTCTTCTTTTGTTTATAGCAGAAAAAATAAGAAACGCAGAGGTAATCAAATATCACCAAAAGAAAGCTCTATTTGTTCAGGTTTAATAAACATACTAACCCTAACACAAAATAAATAAGTGGATTATTATTATTATTATTATTAATATTATTATTATTATTATTAATAATAATAATAATAATAATAATAATACATTATTATTGTTATTATTATCATTATTAATAATAAAAAAAATTTGTTCAGGTTTAATAAACATACTAACCCTAAAACAAAGTAAATAAGTGAATTATTATTATTATTATTAATAATAATAATAATAATAAAAATAAGAAGAAGAAGAAGAAGAAGAATTATGTATTTAATATTTTTGTAAGGTTAGGCGTTAATTATTATTTATGTATTATTATATATTATTACTTTATTTATTTATTAATTTATGATGATTTTTAGTTATTTGTGTATTTATTTTACATTTATTTATTCATATATTACTATTTTTTTTTAATCTTTTCATTTGAGCAGAAAATCACACAAAGATGCATCACAAAATGTACGAATGCCCACAAAAATGTGCAAATGCCACGTTTCCTTTCATTTCTATGAGAATCTGCCCAATTTGAGCTACAAAAAAAAGCTCCAGAACTTTTTGAGCTTCAGGCATTTGGCTTCAGGCTCCTTGGAGTGGAGATGTGAACCAACTCCATAGAGAATAATTCATTTTTTTCCCCTCCAGCGTTTTGGAGCTTTGTGCTACCAAACGCTGAAGTGTAAATGGGGCCTTAATCTGGGGCAAGGGGAGGATTGAATGTACTAGCCGATTTAGATGCACTAACAAATTGAAGCCCAACTCCACCTCACATTTTAAAATCAGTTTTAGAAAATATTTTTTTTTTTTCCTTTTTCGATAAAGCTTTTACATAAATAAATATAAGCTGACCATTGTAAGCAGCCCCGTCGGTGGTAAATGGTTTGTCTCAACTGTTAACTGTAAGAGAATTGTGCGCTGTATTTTGAGATTTCATAATTTAACATGAATGTTAATTCTCCAATGCTAGTTTACAAGACCGACCACTTCTGGCTCGTCCTTGCTTCCGAACATGCGTGTTTGTACTTTGGACTTTTGTCCGATGGACTTGTGTACACACGCTCGAAAAATCCGACAACAGACATTTGTCTGCGGAAAATTTTAAAGCCTGCTATCCAACATTTGTCCGCGGGAAATTTGACAATTGTCTGATGGAGCGTACAAACAGGCGGATTTTCCGCCGCAGCCTGTCATCACACAATTCCCGTCGGAAAATCTGATTGTGTGTTCGAGGCTTTACAGAGGATGTAGCAGTGAAATAGAGGGGAGAAAGGAGAGGTCTGTATAAGAGCTCTTCTATTACAGAATATATATATTTTTTTAACTTACAAAGCCTCTGTAACCACTTGACATCCGCGCACATTGTACATAAATATTGGTGACTTCAAGTCAAAGCAAGTTAGCAAGTTAAAGCAAACAAGCTGTATCCGTGGGCTTGGTACTGTTTTTTCTTTTTTTTTCAATTCTTTATTTATATAAAAGAACAAAGTATCCATCAGAGCAATGTACAACAGAATAGGTACAATATCTCACATAATACAGAGGCGATTCAAAGTAGCATGATATTATAAAGCGAGATACAGAAATGCAAGATATGCTGACATCACTAAGACCCGTGTTAATTTCTCACTTCCAAAAACGAGGAAGTGACTTTGGACAATATGGCAGAGTTTGCTCGGGCGGAAACCTCCGTCTTTTTAGAGAAGAAGGAACAAGAACAGAGAAACTAAAGAATGCCTATGGGTGCAGCAAAAACAAAACAAAACGGGAGTGTGGGGGTGTTATGGGGGAGGAACAGTGGCGGCTGGGGCTAAATATTTTGGGGGGGCAAACTAACGCCGGACGGGAGACGGATGGGAAGGGGGCGGTCGCCGCAAGTAGTCCACCAACAGGAGATGGTCTCCCAGCAGGGGGTCTGCATGTGACAATGGAGCCTAGGCATGAGAGGGGGCTGGGCTGTGGCACTGTACCTGGTCCCGGCGATGCGGTGGAGAGGGCTGTGGGTCCGAGCAGGAAGAGGAGACCGTGGACACTGGGCGGTGATCCGGCGCCATCTTGGCACCCTCCTCGTGCGGCCCGGGATGGGACCGCTTGCAAAGTAAGAGTCCAGGGCTCTTGAGGGGGATGTGACAGCGAGGAGACTCTCTGACGGCTGGGCATGCTGTTGTGGCAAGTCCCTCTGTTAAAGCCCCAAAAGCCTGAGTGGAAACAGGAACTCACGCTTGCATGCCCAAGCCATACCCCATGTAAAATAGCGAATATTAATTCGCTATTGTCACACAACGGGGCGCAGTGCCGCCCTTTTTTTAAGCCAATTACAGCCTCAGGCTCTAATCATGTGCTTCAAAAAAAAAACAAAAAACCCTGTTGAAATCCATGTGTCCGGCACCCTGCACGTAGATTAGGGGGGTAGCGTCCCTGAGCCCCGTTTGGCCGGGCCGCCACTGGGGAGGAAGCCAGGGTAATGGAACGCATGCGTGCATTGGAATAAAGGACAGGAGAACCAATGTAACTATGCATATACCATACCTGTGGTATCCCTCTAGAAGCTGGAAATCACAGAGTAGGCACCGCTACTCCAGCAATGTCCACTAGCTTCCAGGTCTATTGCTGAGCGGCTGCCTTGCTGCATTGTGAACATAGAAGGTCGGCTACTTGGCATGGATGCCATTCAGAGAATTCTTTGCATTTTCTCAATGAATGCAAAGCATTCTCTGATTGGACAAGGTGGAGAGCATGATGTCACCGCCTCCCTTCTCCACTGGCATTCATTGAGAAGATAAAAAGCAATCTCTGAACAGAGCCCATGTTGAGCAGCCAACCTTCTGTGTTCAGTAAGCAGCAGGGCAGCCGCTCAGCACGAGACCCAGAAGCTAGTGGAGATGCCTGCAGTAGGGGTATCTATACTGTGATTACTAGCTTATCTGGGGGATCCCGCAGGTATGGTATATGCATCGCTACTATGCTATATAAAAATATCTATTCCTGGAATTCTGCTTTTTTTTTTCTTTTTTTTTAAAACAAATTTTTTAAAAAATGACTTAACTTTCATGTAAATCTGCTATTTATGCAAGGTTTGAGTTGTTCATTTGCAATCTTTTATTCCAGCAATTTTGCCTATTGGAAAAGCCGCTCTAAAATTTCTGCACTTATGCTCATGTGTTAATGAAGTCAACAATTCTCCAAAATCTATTTTATCGATTATATTTTTTGTATATTTCATTTTCCCAATGTATAATGTTTTTTGCTATTTTTTGCTAATTTCAATAAAATCCCTTCATTATAACTCATTATTATAAATTATAATTCATTTATAAAATTATATAAATGTATACAATTTATTATATATTATATATTTATAAAATAATACATTTATAAAATGTATAAAAGTATGAATGTATAATATTTTTAGAATTACATTTTTATAACATATATAAAATGTATACATTTAAAAGTGTATAAATTATATTATAAATTATTTTTATTTGTATTAATATTTTAAAGGGAAAAGCGAGAAGGGAATTTCTCATTCAAGATGGACTATAATTTTTATGTTTTGCCAAAAAATGAACAATTTATGCCACCAGCACAACAAATTACTGAAATGGAGGAAAGCCAGTCCAGATTTTGTGGAACTACCGTAAGTAAAATTTAAACAAATGAATTCACAAATCTTTAATGCGGATATCATTTTGCTGTTCATATGAAGCCTCCTGTTTTCTGTCAGCTGTCTTTTCAGGTCCCGAACATTTACAGGAGCCAAAAGAATACTTACCTCGATCGACCACTGTTCCGCTGTTTGTTTACATGCAGTGCCACAAGTCTTCACCTTCCTGACCAAACCTGAACATTTATTCCCCAAAGAAGTCTATGGGGCTGTGTCCCAAGGCCATAGATGAGGCGGTCCCATGGAATTTTATGTGTGAGTGGGTAAAGTTGGCCATTCATGAGTCATTTTTTTTCCTTCAACCAGTGGATTGAATAGAAAAGAACTAACCTGATTCACCCATCCACACAGTCGATGTGGATGTGGGATTTCTCCCTGTTGTGTCATAAGTTGTCCCCGTTTATTGTTTCAGTCAAGCTGGGCATCCCAAAATTCCTTTTCCCCATTCAAGTTATCACCCCTAATAAAACAACAACACTAACTTCAGAGACTGTTTTTTGGGTCCGGATGGAAGTGAAAAATGCTTGCTGCCTTGCTGTGCAGAAGTAGGGGAACCAATTACTAGCAGCCCCTGTGGGGGTAGTGCTACACAACTAAAAAATATAGTGGTTAGATAATTCACAAAGGTGGCCAATCATCCATTCTGTTGTGAAGAAGATCAGCGTTCCAAAGCATAACCTGCGATGATATGTAGTTTCCTTTTTCGCAGTACCTGATTTTGCCACTCTATCCAAATAGTTACATCACCTCTGAGATGTGGAGGCATAGTGGCTGATCTCACTGTGTTTGGCCAAAATGAATTAAATATGTCAAATGGATGATCGTTTCCTTTCACAAGAGCATGGCAAATTTTGGAAAACTAGGTTCTAATGGATTGAATTTGTATCCACCTCTTAATGCTCTTTCACATACTTGAGCACTGCATCATTTGGGATTGGAAAGAAGAGACTTCTAGGCTCCCACCTACTAGTGCTCTACACCAGTGTCTCCAAAATGTGGCCCTTTGCTTTCATTTATCCAGGCCCTTGTGGCACTATTCCTCTCACCGATATGAGACACTACTCAACGTACTGACACCAACAATGAGGCACCATACCATCCACTGACACCAAAAGTGGGGCATAATGCCTCCCACTGAAAGCAAGATAGGGGCACGATTCCTTCTATTAATATCAATGATGGGGCACCATTCCTACCACTAGTAACAATTATGGGACAGGATTTCTCTTCCTACTGGCCACAGGTGCTATGTAATTTTTTTAAATTCCACTGACCACCAAGCCTGAGGCATTATATACATTGCCTCTGGGGCATTTTGTACTCCCAATGGCCACAGTCTGGCCTGATAATGTCTGAAGGACAGTAAACTGGCCCTTTGTTCAGAAAGTTTGGAGTCCCTTGCTCTACACCATATACCATCCCCACCTCCCATGTCTTTTCCCATCACCTTTCCTGGACCCTCCACTATCTTACTGTCTCACTATGACCCACCTGGATCCCCATCCTCCTACCTATTAGACCTGCTGATCATTCTCAGTGGTCTCTTTGGCAGTGAACAGAGGAGGAGCAGGCAGAGCCACACATGCTGAGGACAGGGATGTCTATTGGGAGGGCTCTGGCTGAGCAACTGTCTTGAAGTGTCACAAACAAGAGTTGACACCGCATGCTGGATAAAGGCTTGATATAGTGATTTGCTTAGCATATGTACTTACTCTGGAGAACTCAAGCTGTGAATGCAACATTATATAGATCCATAGTCAGGCTACCATCATACTTTTCCAGCCCCCTACAACCTCTCCCGTGTATCTCCATATCTGCCTACAGGGGGTCATGCTTACTATTAGCTCTGTCCCTCGCTCCACCTGATTCATGCATGTTTTCTGGTTTTAAACGATAATTAGCCCCTTACACTCCTGAAGAAGCGTTATTTGTCAACGCGAAACATGTTGAGCACAGTTCAGTCCATCTAGCATGAAGCTACTCATCCCTCTACAGATATAACTCCATATGCTCACTACCAGTGTTTGGTGATGTTTTACAGATTCACCACTGTTTACATTTTGGAGGCTCCTTACCTATGTTTAGGGGGTGGGTATGCTCATCTAAAATTGGGGTTATTATTGTTGATGTTTTATGATGTTCTTAACATTATTCTTTAATAAATTACTATATTTAATTTTTACATATGTCTACTCATTGACACAGTGCCCATAAAGTCCCATATTTTTTGGTTTCTCTTGTTCTCTCACACCTTTCAGGGACGAGGCATAGCGTACTATCATATGTCCATGGTAGCTATGCCATGTGGACATAACCCAATTTGTTTCTCCTACTCACACCACCCCACCCATCTCCTAAGTACCGTATATACTCGTGTATAAGTCATTCCGAGTATAAGTCGAGGCCCTAATTTACCACAAAAAAATGGGAAAAACTTATTGACCCGAGTATAAGACGAGGGTGAGAAATGCACAGCTACTGTAAGTGGAAAAGAGGGTCAACAGTGCCCATTTGCAGCATCACTGTGCCCATTTGCATGCCTCACTGTGCCCATTTGCAGCCATAGGTCCCCTGAACTTCAAACTCGGTAGTTAAGGGTTCCTGGATGCCCCCTAGCTGCAGCAAAAATGTGGGGTCTCTGAACCCAAAGGGTTCCGAAATGACATTGCTGCAGATGGACACAGTTGACCAAATTTGGGGCCTCGTATCTCGGGGCCACTTAGTGCTAAGAACCCCAAATTTGGTTTGCAAACCCAGTGGAACTAGCAGCATAAAATTTCCAAAGCTGGGGTTTCTAGCATCAAGTGGCCCCGAGATACAGGGCCCCAAAAATCAGTTCAGAAAATGTCAAGCACTTTTCTGCAGCAGAGAATGACATTTTCCGAACCGATTTTGGGGCCCCGTATCTCAGGGCCGCTTAGTGCTAGGAACCCCAGCTTTGGATATGTTATGGCACCAGTTCCAGTGGGTTTGCACACCAAATTTGGGGTTCCTAGCACCAAGTGGCCCTGAGATATGGGGCCCCAAAATCGGTTCAGAAAATGTCAAGCACTTTTCTGCAGCAGAGAATGACATTTTCCGAACCGATTTTGGGGCCCCGTATCTCGGGGCCACTTAGTGCTAGGAACTTCAGCTTCAGATATGTTGTGGTACCAGTTCCACTGGGTTTGCACACCAAATTTGGGGTTCCTAGCACCAAGTGGCCATGAGATACGGGGCCCCAAAGTCGGTTCGGAAAATGACATTTTTTGCTGCAGAAAAGTGCTTGTCTCGAGTATAAGTAGAGGAGGGCACTTTCAGCACAAAAAAATGTGCTGAAAAATTCGACTTATACTCAAGTATATATGGTAGTTAGTTATTCAAAGAATCCATACATCAGAATGTCATTTCCTTCAACACACACTTTCCACTTCTGTAATCTGTTATCCTTTGCATTAAGAGATCTTATAGCAAATATTGGATATACTATACCCAGTTTAATACCAGAATGTTTGTGTGTCAGCCTGCTGGCACATTTCCTGTTCTAAACTGTTCTAAATTTTTGCAATCTAAAAGTCTACAGTTGCATTTCATATATTATCTTTTGTATAATTAAAGAAAATATAATAAAAACTTCTGGATGTATTTTTGAAAACTTCAATAAGCTTTAATATCCGATCATTTTTTCAATATTTAATGTATGCATATAGCATGATTGCAAGTCACCTTGAACAGTAAAGTCATATGCAGGATGTATTTTCTTTCTACAGTGTTTGACTTGCCACTTGTATGAAAACTGTTGAGGATGCTTGAGTATGAAGCAGATAATAACCAGAACAATGGGCTTTGACAACCACAAAGATTGGAATTGCTTCTCCACATAGCATTATTCTATAAATCCATGTGACACGCTTCCACAATACTTTGAGTGTAGTGACTCCTATTCAGTTAAAAATCCTGTCTAATCATACAAGAGAATGGCTTTTGAATTGGGTAACATGACTTCACAGGCCTCAATAATAGTAATGGCACCAGCATATATTCCATACCGCTATAGGATAATACCGGGCTCCTTATGCTAGAATAACTCAATGGGACCTATACAAATCCTATCAGCGGAAAAAACTCCATATACAAAGACGTCCCTGGTCTTTGATGTTCATATGAATGGGCAACATGCAAATATGCAACAGTCTCTTATCAAAAGCATAGAGTTGGTATGAATATGACTTGAAACCTTTAACAGTTATATTGAGTTGATCTTACCCACATCCCGGGTTTAAGGCTGCATAGGTGTCATGAATCTGCAGTAATGTTTCATGCCCTGTTTGTCTGCTCACCTCTGGCCTTTATATCAGCTTAGGGACCGCGCTCTCACACCTTCATGTTTAAGTAATCTTCTCTCAGCATGGCTCCACCCAAGCCTCTAACAGGAAACACTATTGAACACCGTGCACTGCAAGCCAGCTTTGCCCAAGTAATAGTGTGTTTAGGCTCCCCTGTGTGTTTTTTTCCGTGTGCTCTACGTTTGATTCTGTGTACCGACTTTGGATTGTTCTCCTGACCATCCCTGTCTGCTTGTTACCCCAAACCCTTGGCTTGTCCTTCTGACTATTCCTTGTTGCTCTGCACTGCTGCTTCCTCTCCATCCACCAGAGCCTGCCGTGAGCGTAAGCTGGGGGGCCATGACCTGGAGTCAGCTGCTCCATCCGCAGCACTCAGCCAAAGGGCCCACAAGCTTAGCGGTGCGCTACTGACCCCAGTGGTGCGCATCTATCACCTGGCCTCAGGTGACCTGACAATAGGCCTATGTGGCCAAAACATTAAACCACATGTATAACGAATCAGTTCAATAGTTTTGTAGCTATAAGACTCCCAGCAAAAGCCATCCAGATGATAAAGCAGGTTTCAGGAGGAAAAAGAGTTCTACGGGCCCAGGCACAACAGTGGGTTTACTTTCCTGCTGACAATTTTTGCCCGAAGGCTGCTCCACATTTGTATATCTATTTATAAATCAAGCTCTTTTTATATTGTTTGCTCAGCATAGCTGATGGTGTTTGGATAACAAGCCCTTCTCCTCTTGATGAGGTCAATATATATATTTTTTAGTCATTTATGAGGATACAATAAAGGTTGCCTGTTTTTCTTAATAGACCTTGCTATATAGAAAGTTTCTCTGTTTACTTAGCAGTAACAATGTACCGGATGTTATAACACTTTCCTACTCTATCCACAACTTAAGAAAAGTACTAGCAGCTTTTGATATACTTTAAGTGTTAAAGGAGTAAAGGCAGAAGGTATTTTATTTTAATGCGTTCTATGCTAGACACAGCAGCGGCTGTCAATCAAAGTCAGGGAGCCAATCAGGGGAGAGAGGGGGCCGGCCATTTTGGGGCTCTGTGTCTGAATGGATACACGGAGCTATGACTCGGCTCCAGTGCCCCCATAGGAAGCTGCTGACCGTGGGGGCACTCGATAGGAGGGAGGGACCAGGAGCAGCAAAGAGGGAGCTGTGAAGAGGAGGATCCGGGCTGTTCTGTGCAAAACAAGACTTTACAATCATTTTTTTTAACAAGACTTTACAATCACTTTAAGGTTCATTTCTAGTGTTAAAGTAGGCCTACCATGAGTGTTAAAGTAAGCCTATCATTAGCATTTAAGTAAGCCTACTATGAGTATTAAACTTAGCCTATCATGAATGTTAAGAAAGTCTACCATGGAAAAGCTTGAAGACTTCCATTAATGACTTGGCTATCATCCTGACCATTTATCTTCAATCCGTTAAGCCACTGAGCTGGAACAAGTCTACAGATGAGGACTTCTGACTTCTTTCCTGACTCGCATACCTATTTATTGCTTCAGAAGTTATTCAAGACTGACCTGCATTTCTCTGACTCCCAAAAGGGGAAGATTAAGTCCTCCTCCCTTCCCTGCCTTTTGGCATGTCATTTTTTTTTTGGGGGGGGGGGGAGCGGGTACTTCGTTTTAGCAGGTACCCGCTCCCACTTTCGCTCTGATCGTCTAGGTGAAGTTCTCTTCTCCACCTCCCTCCCCGCAGTCTTCTGGGACACATCACAGGTCCTAGAAGTCTGAGAAGACTGCTGGACCATTCACAAAGAGCAGTGCAGCTCGTGGGCAGCCAGCTGTGAAGCCGAAAGCTGCATAGCCAGCTGCCAACAGTTAGGATGCCGGCGCTGGGAACCCGAAGGCTAGTGAAGAATTAGCCCAGGTGAGAACGGTACTGGATCCCTGAACAGGTAAGTTTAATTTTATTAAAAGTCAGCAGCTACAGTATTTGTAGCTGCTGACTTTTATTTATTTATTTATTTTACAGAGTGGACCTCCTCTTTAGGTTTAATGGTTAGGTTAAGTGTTAGGGTTATGTTACTGGTTAAATGTTAAAGCGGAGTTCCACCTATTTTTTTTTTTAAAGTAAGCAGCTACTAGTACTGCAGCTGCTGACTTTTAAAATAAGGACACTTACCTGTCTAGGGCGCCCACGATGTCCGCACCCGAAGCCGACCCGTCCCTCGGCTCTTGGGTGGAGGTGCCGCCATCTTCGGTAAGGGAATCAGGAAGTGAAGCCTTCTGCTTCAATTCCTGGTTCCCTACTGCACATGCGCAACTCGCAATGCACGATCCCACTGGTCCCTGCTGTCTTCTGGGACCTGTTTGTCTCCCAGAAGACAGCGGGGGGGACGCAGAAGGCGCTGGAAGTGGCGTAGATACCCGCGGGTGGCTCGGCTATCTATGCCTTGAAGTGGGAGCAAAATACCTATATTATACAGGTTTCTGCTCCCCCTCCCCCCTGAAAGGTGCCAAATGTGACAACGGAGGGGGGGGGGGATTCCGAAAAGTGGAAGTTCCATTATTGGGTGGAACGCCCCTTTAAGGTCAGAATAAGTGTTAAGGGTTCAGTTTTAGGATTAGAATCAGTTAAATTGACATCCGCAAAACAATCGCTCCAGTTAAATCTTTCTAGTGTATTAAATGATGATTTACCACCAGTGAATATTTGGTGAAAGCCATATCCATTTCTTTATAAAAAGATGTTTATAAAATGTTATGAGGCAGGTCATTTTAGGGGATTCGATTATTATTATTATACAGGATTTTTATAGCTCCAACAGTTTGCGCGGCGCTTTACAACATGAGTGCAAACAGTGCAGTTACAATACAATTCAATACAGGAGGAATCAGAGTAAATGTAAGTGCTGGCCATACACTAGTAGATTTTTGAACAAACGTTCGTACAACATTCATACAAAGACTCCAACCAGTACATTTAATGACTTCAAAAGTTTGTTCAGTTTTAGCAATTTTGGATTAACGTGTTTCTAAAGGTTCCTTTCATACTTACCTGCTCTTTGGAATGAGCAGCCCTTATCCTCCACTTCTTGATTCCCCTGCAGGCACTTCTGCCCCCCCCCTCCTCCTTGCCGAGTGCCCTCATAGAAAGCTGATTGCTCTGGAGGTACTTGCGCACGCTCATTCCCAAGCTGCCTCTGTGTGTCTATGGGACACAGAGTGTGGCTCAGTCCCGCCCACTCCCTCCTCACTGGCTGTGATTGACAGCAACGGGAGCCAATGTGTCTCAGCCAATGAGGAGGGAGAGACCGGGGAGAGCCTTGGCTCTCGTGCACATCGCTGGATAGGGAAGTGAATTCTTCTAGTGTATGGCCAGGTTTAAAGTATATCCATAGCCGTAACTATTTTCTTTGGTAGTTTTGAAGAGTGGTGAGGGGTTAGAAACTCCCGGCTGAGAAGATTCCCCCTCTTTATGTGTTTTGGTCACTATTCTCACTGGAACAGACAGTGATGGAAAATCCAACATTTTTATAATTGTCACCAGAACACAAAATCCTAAAATGGGGACACCTGTTTTGGGTGAGGACTGAGGACGAAGATTTCCCTTCACTTAGGAGACATTTTCACCCATCTCCTGTTGTATCTCTCAGACAAGAATTTAGGGAAACTCTACCCATCTAAAAAAGGGTCAATCCCTACTCTCCAAAAATTAAGAAAAAAAAGTTTAGCTAGAACCTAAGGGACCTTAAGGTATCGGGGAAGGAAAATACAAGGGTCACAGTCTGCTTTACAATGCTAATTTTGTTTTGGGGCATTTAAGAGAGACTCTTTAGTTTACTGTTTTTAGCACCAAAGAACATCTGCTTACTGTTTTGGAGTAAAATGTACATTTGGTACATTTTGGTGGCATGGTATTCCATGGTATTCAATAGCTCCCCTGGGCCTCACTGAGCTTTTATGTAGGTTACTGATAAACAGGACAAAATACATTTCATGGGTTGCCCTGTTGGCACCTTCCTTCCTGTCGAGTAAGTTTAAAAATTGACGTCCGACACAAACATAGATCATTGTTTCTCAGGCAGGGTGCAGTTTGTGTTCCCCCAGGGTGCTGCAAGCTTAGTACCTGTTTTTTTTTTTTTTGACAAATACTTTTTATTGAAAATTTTTCAAGTTTGTAGAAAACAAGCATAGAAAGAAAAAAAATTAAGAAAAGGTAAACATGACTATTACATTAAAGTGGGTAGCTTACATGTACAGCCATTAATCAGTAAGCTTATGAAACTCCTATCCATAGGAGAACCAAGTAGTAAGCACAGTGACATCTCAAACAGTAATAACAGGTTGTTCTTAGAACCCAGTTTGACCTGGATCAGTATCATGAGCTACCATGGTGCCGGTGGGCCAGCCACCAGCACAAAATAACCAATAATGCTCTAGGGCAGGGGTCCCTAAACTTTCTAAGAAAAAGGTCAGTTTAGTGTCCTTCAGACTTTAGGGGGCCCGGACTGTTTCCATTGGAAGTCGAAGATGTTCCAGTATCAGTGGGAGTAAACAATGCCCCATCTTTGGTGTCAGTGGGAAGAATTGTGCCCTTTCCTTGGTGTCAGTGGGGGGAATTATGCCCCAGTGTTGATGTCAGAGGATGAAATATTTGTCTAAAGGGCCGAATAAAAGCAAGCTGAGGGTCGCAGTTTGGAGACCACTGCTCTAGGGTATTATACATGGCATCATTTGTTGACAGCCTGCACCATGTCAACTCATGTCACTGATCCACCGGGTTGTGCCCAGTATTCAGGAAAGGATGGAAGTCTGGCTCCTTTAGACCTCCTCCACCTCCCGCCCTCTGCCAAACTGTTGGAGCCAAAAGGTAGGGCTCTCATATGAAGAGGGGACTGTGTGATGAGGGATTGTATGATGTGTGGCTGTGTGATTTGGTGGGGCTTTGTGATGGGAGGACTCATATTTGATATGAAGACTCAGTGATGGTTATAATCTGATGCAATGGGGTGACATATAGAGAAACTTTGATGTTATAGGGGGGACTCTGACTTATAGGGGGCATTGACGTGAAGGGGGGACCTCTGATGTGAAAGGGGGCTTCTGATGTGAAGTTAAAGTGGATGTAAACCCCAATTTTTTTTATGTCATAATGTAGAGTATAAGATTTCCTATCATTTGAGCCCAGTCTTGCCACAAAAAGTTAATCCATCTCTGAGCAATCCTCTTTTATTGTTCAGTGAGATAAAACTTGACTAACAGAGAAAAACTTTGTCAAATCCTCCCCCTTGCTGTGAGTGACAGGTGATTTACATATCTCGTGCACTAGCCTAAGACACATGCATTATTTTTAAATTCCCTCCCCCACTCCTTTCTTCAGCAGCTCTGCAAGGATTGGCTGCTCCACACCTCAGCATGATTTGGCATGCTGAAGTCATGTGGTTACTTTTCTGTCTTTTCACTGGATGTTAGAGATCATAGCAGAAGTTCAGTGTAAGAAATACACAGGAGAACATGTATATTGACAAGGGGAGTGTAGAGGTGACATCACGACTCCACCCACCGAGCTCCAGACAACAGACCCGCCCACAGAATCTTCAGTTTTTCGGGTCTCATAACAGACAGAGGGGAGACATTTGACAGGTAAAGATACATGCAGGAGGCATGTATATCCTTATAGATAACCCTTATGGCAGTAGTTTAGAAAGGATGACATTGGGTTTACATCCACTTTAATATCATCAAGGCAGTTTGGTACATCATCTAAGGCTTAGGTTTCCCATTGATAAATAACATCTGCATTTCATATGTTTTAGACTGGGGTGGCTCAGAATTTTGCATACTTCTAAAGGGTGCCACAACTAAAAAGAGGTTGAGAAATGCTGACATAGATCTTTAATCAGACAAAGAGGTTGACACCCCCCCCCCCCAAAAAAAAAAATACTTGATAGACCACTTGATCTTTTTTCTGCTGCCGTCACTCTTCAGTTCTTCTAATTGTCAGCAATGTTCTAAGCAGTTACTGGACAGGAAATCAACCGTGTTTCTGAAGACACTGTTCCCTGACTCCTGACTTCATAAGTGTATTCTGTTCATTTAACCTTGTGAAGCTTTTTACATATTTATTTTTGAATGCCCTTAATACCTCTTTTACATAAACTACTATGTAATTTATATCTAGTGGCCCTTGACATACCCGACTGGAGAGCCGTCGGTCACTGTAGAGTCAGCTTCTTCACTTCTAAAACTTGAATGCATCCTGGGGTCAGAGTATGAGAGCTTTTTACACTGTTGATTATTGCTATGACAGAGTTATATTGATGTCTCTATCCCATTTGGGGAGAACTCCCATGGCTTCTTGTCCCGGTGACGATGTTCACTGAGACAGGAAGGGAGGAGATATCTATCCAATAAGGACACAGTTGGCAATAAAAATTAGACAAAGGTTTTTTGTTTTGTTTTTTAACTCATTTTGTTCAAAATAAAAAAAAAAAAAAAAATTGACCAATCTTTAAAGTTACACTAAACAACTAAAACTTCTATTGCTCTCAGCTTCCTCCCAACTCCCTTTTTCTTTTTTTGCCACTGTGATCCAACTTCCTGTTACGGGGTGGCTACTTTTGTTCTCCATGGTCCCACTGTATAGAGCAGTGGTACTCAACCTGGGGGTCAGGACCCCCTCGGGGATAGAATGACGATTTTCCAGGGGTCACCGAATCCTGGGCTGTTCCTAAAGCCTGCACCGCTCTCCCAGTTTTTTCGCAGCCACCCAGTGCGGCTGTCCCTGGAGCCTGTTGCTGTCTAGCTGGGCTGTTCCTGCAGCCCACGGCTGCCTACTTAGCCTCTTCGCAGCCGCCCATTCAGTTCACGGTATGGGTGGGGGGCAGAGACTAGAGGTCAGCTGACTGGTGAGGAATATGAAGTGGGAGAGGCTGGAGGTGACCCTATCTCCAGGTTTTGGCATAGGTGTCACTGCTGCGAGACACAACAGAGCTGGAGACACAGTGAAGCCAGAGATACAGTAAGTAACACTACCTGTGATTAGAGTTGCCATTAAAAGCCCCACTACAGTTCTCAGATCAGCAGATAACCCTGATCAAGAGCACCTAAGTTGGCTGATCAGAACTCCCCCCAGCACTGCTACTGATCCCACCCCCCACCAGCACCGCCACTCATCCCAACTCTCCGCCAGCACCGCCACTCATCCCAACTCTCCGCCAGCACCGCCACTCATCCCAACTCTCCGCCAGCACCGCCACTCATCCCAACTCTCCGCCAGCACCGCCACTCCATCCCATTCCCCCCACCAAGGAGTAAAAAAAAAAAAGGAATAAAAATAGAGAATACATGGAAGGGAGAGGAAAAGCGGGGGAGGAACAAAGAAAAAGAGAGAGAGAACAAAAAAGACAGCTAGAGAGAGGGATGGGGGAAAAAAACAAGAAATTAGGATACAGAGGGATAAAAGGGAAAGAAAGGAAAACAAAAAGAAAGAGTGATACATCCTAAAACGTACCATAAGGGGTTTTAATACTGTACGAGTGGAAGGGACTCAGGTAGCGCTAAATGTCAGTGGGTTAAGGGCGCAAATTACTTGTCTTGGGTGTGAACAACCCTCGCTACGAAAATTATTTTACTGTTGGGGGTCCCCACAACTTGGTAAATTTTATCAAGGGGTCACGGCACTAGAAGGTTGAGAACCACTGGTATAGAGGAAGGTAGCCAACCTCTTGATTTCTCCTGAAATAGACTAGGAACAATGGATTATGGGATTTGTAGTGTGCATAGAGTAGTGCACATGACCACAAGGAACATGCACTGCTCCTTCCAAACAACCATAGCCATCAATGGCTGTACACGGGGAGACCTCACCGAAAGGTCTGGACTCATCAAGCGGTTGGCATTTAGCACTGTGTGATGTGTACACATCACATAGAAAACATACAGACTAATAGGACACGGCTCATAAATTTCTCAACTGCAGTCACCAAGCAGCAGTCATACAGCTCCCTGAATATGCTGTTGTATGGTAGTGTGTGTATACCTACTATACCTATAAATATTATGAACAAGTAATATTTGCACTAATGCAGAAATATGAATATTTGGTCATTTAAAGTAGGTCTAAACCCAAACTTGATGGCACGTAGGACTCATTCACACATCCTAAATCGACCATGGTGTGGCAAGTATATTGGAGATACCTGGGCGGGGATTCCAGGTGCTCAGATCAGTGGCAGAAGCTCAGCCTGAACACCTCAGTGACAGGCTGAATGGAGCTAGTATCTGTTAATAGCTGTAAACATGTATCCACACATCCAGCAGTTATATTCAGTTAGGGGGAGATGTTCATCCTTGGATGCAATCTGTCTGCATTCAGGGTTGAACATCTGTACCTAACCACAAGTAACTGTTGAATGTGTGAAAACATGCAGGTAGATGCTTACAGCTGCGAACAGCCTCAGCATTTTTCAGCCTGTCACTGAGTTGTACTGTTGAATTAGGCTGTGTGAATAAGACCTTATTTTACTTAAGCTCTATGTATTCTAAACATTTGCCATGTTTTGTTTTTTCTTTCTAACATACTTATCTTCACAATTTTTTTCATCCTTTGTTGCATCTCACTATTGCTGATCTGCTCCAGCCATTTCCTGTCTTCAAGTATTTGCTCCAGAGACAGTTGCGCATCTTTGCTCTCACCGGCTTCCTGAAAATGGGGGAACATGCCCATGTAATGTATTTTGGCATGGCCGTTTATAGGCCCCACGGTCCACCAGAAGCTCACGTGACAGGGTAACAAGGTTTGTTTTTGGGTTTAGGTTAAAGTGCAACGTAACCTTAAGGCTAAGGTTAGACTTGCGTCTAAACTTCTGTGCCACTGGAAGGTGATCATTTTTTCGGATGAAGCGAGAAGGCAATGCTGTCTCCTCACTGCCTGTTTCAACCCCTGTAAATGCACCAATACACCGCAACTGCATGCATTATATGCCATTGTGTGGCATCTGTGGCACATTCCCATTCTCTTAAATGGTTTGCGTTTGGAAGTGGTAATGCTCACCAAATGTGACTGGAGAGATCATTTTTGCCACGGGCATGAAGCAAAGCATCACAACCATGACACATGAAAAACCCAGCAGAACCGCACATTTTTAAAGGCCCCCCAACCGCAAATCTAAATAAGCCCTAAAAGTAAACATTTGTGAGTAGGCAGGCTTTTTATTGGAAAAGAGATATACTATGTCCCATCTGCAATAAATATTTCTTACCTGTCTATTCAAAAGCTTCTGTAGAGTGTACACCGAGCTGTATTTCTGTAGCTAAGTGTACGTTCTTGGCATGTCTCAGTGATTGGATAAATGAACTGCCACATGCATGTGCCATGTCTGCGAAGCAATATTCCGAACCTGAAAGAAGCTGGGGAGAACATATCCAGCTGGCAAGGCAGCTCATGGACAATGCAATGCTGGTGTGGAGTATTGTTCCTCTTTAAAAAATAAAAGGTAGTTAAGGGTCAGTGTGTGTACATGTACATAATTATATACAGTGTGTGTATATATATATATATATATATATATACATATACATATATATAAATATATATATTGTATATATTGAGGAAAATTGTTATCCATACTTACTGTAGTTTTCCTTTCCTGGATCCTCCTCATGTCAGCCTACAACGGGTCTTCTCCGCCCCCTCTGACCCCCTAGGACAACCTTTTACTTACCCTATAAGGGCTACCTTTTCCCCTTGTTCTAAACGAGAGACCTCGCAACGGCTATCTCTGGGTTGGGAAGATCACGGCTAACATGAGGAGGATGTCACTCCAATTTTCCTCATTCCTGGAACCTCCTCATGTCAGCCTACAACGGGATATAATTTATCAATGCCTCTAACCCAGGGAGCTAAGAGAGGCATAAAGAGACCAAACCAATGTCTGCTTGCAAAAGATCAATTTTTAATGAGCAACCGCTGCCGCAATGACAGGTGACCCAAATGCCCGTGAAGGCGGAAGGCGGGTCACATCTACTCTATAATGGCGGATAAACGTGTTAGCCGCACTCCAACTGGCTGCCTTGCACACCACCTCCGCTGACACCTTTGCATGTGCCGCCCATGAAGCCGCTATGCCCCCTTGAATGAGCTCCGCAGGCGGAGAAAACGATCTGAATCGTTTTGATAATTGAGGCTGACAAAATCCTGGGTGAAATAGCACATCCCTTTAGTTGGCCGCTTGGAAAGATGAATACGTTTTCCTGTTTCCTTATGTCCCCTGTTCACTCTATGTATGTCGAGAGGGACCTGGCCAAATCCAGTTTCCTCCAATCGTCGTCCATACCTTGTTCGGGAAATGCCGAAAGAACAGATTCCCAATTCATATTGAAGGTCGTGGACACCTTTGGCAAAAAGCTTGGAACTGGTCTCAGAACTATCTTGTCTGGTAGGATTAGACAGTATGGCTCCATCACTGACAAGGCACACAACTCCGAAACCCTCCTGGCAGAGGCAATAGCCATTAAAAAGATAGTGAATCCATTAAGGCCTTTAAAACAAGAGTCAGATCCCACTTTGGAAAATAAGTCTTAATTAGAGGCCTAATCTTCATTGCTGCCTTCAAGAACCGGATGATCAGGGGAATAAATGCCCACCTATGATTGGATACCTGGGCTCTTAAGGAGTTGTGCGCTAAGCCACTTTCGAGTCCAGACTGAAGAAAGTCTAAAGCATTAGATACCGATGGGGATAAAGGATTCCATCTCTTTTCTTTTGCCATCTGCATGAAAACCTTCCATACACTGTGGTAACTGCCTTAGTTGACCCTTTCCTAGCTTGTAACAAGGTCCCCACCACATTCTCCGATAAGTTTAGTCTCCTCCAGGACCTCCTTTCAATTTCCACGCCACTAACATCATCAACCTGTTGGAGTTCGGGTGATATCTTTCATTTTGAAGCAGAAGATTCTGACACACTGGAAGGAGAACAGGCTGTTCCAGCTTCATCTTCCACGCCAATGCGAACCATGGCCTTCTGCGCCAAAAGGGAAGAATGGCTATTGCTGACACTTTCTCCTTCTGGATCTTCAGGAGCACTTTCAGTATTGACGGAGGAGGTGGAAAATAATAAACTAGATGCAACACCCAAGGTCTGATTAGGACATCCTAGGCCAAGGCTTGTGGGTCCTGGACTTGGGAGTAGAAAAGCGGAAGCTGGAAATTCTCGCCCAAAGCCATCAAGTCTATGGCTGGGGTCCCCCACATCTGAAAGATTTTGTGCAGATAAACTGAGACTGAGCTTCCACTCGTGATTGATGAAATTTAAACTCGGATGATCCGCCAACACATTCTCCGCCCCTGGAAGATACGTGGCAATGAGTGAACTGACATTCCTCTCTGCCCACTGGAATATCTGGCAAGCAATCTTCAAAAGAGGCAGACTCTTAGTACCTCCCTGATGCGTCAGATAGGCAACTGTCATTCGATTGTCCAACAAGATTTTCACCGCCTGTCCCAGTAAGAGTGCCTGAAAGGTTAAAAGAGCGAATCGGACCACCTCTAGTTCCAGAAAGTTTGAACTTCAGGACCACATCCTCTTCTATTTTCCCTGGGCCTGATGGCCCAAATAATATGCTCCCCAACCTTGAAGGCTGGCATCTTTCATTACCACCATCGGATCTGGAGCACTCCCATACTCAGATTTTGACCATTTGTCCACCAGGCCAAGGATCGTACCACTGATGAAGGGACTGCAATCCCCTGGGACAAGGACTGGTGATCCCATTGGCAATGGAAACTACACTGAAACATCCTTCTTCTCTATCTGGCCCAAGGAACTACCGTAATTGTTGAGAAGAGAAGGCCTAGAAACCGCATGCATTCTCTTACAGAGAGTGATGATCCAAACATTACTGTTCTCATCCTGCCCTAAATCTGTCGTACTTTCTGCTGGGGTAGAAACACTCTGCCTATGATTGTGCTGAACTGCACCCCCAAATATTCTAAAATTTGTGTTGGCTGCAATTGGCTCGTTTGAAGGTTGACTACCCAGCCGAACACACTGAGTGTTTTGCATGCCTGGGATACGTGTTCTCTTAGAATGTCGCTTGTTTGGGCCAAAAGCAAGATGTTGTTGAGATAATGGAAAATATGAATGCCCTTGAGCCTGAGAGCCACAATGGAAGCTGATAAAACCTTTGGAAAAGTTTGAGGGGCAGAGCACAGGCCGAAAGGAAGGCAACAGAACTGGTAATGCGCCCCCTCAGCTGTGAACCTTAGAAAACAGTGGTGTGCTGGATCCACCAGAATGTGAAGATAGGCATGTGCCAGATCAATAGAGGCCATCCAATCTTCTTCTTTTACCACCAATATGATGGCCTCCAGAGATTCCATTTTGAATGGAGGGATTTTCATAAAGGAATTTAGGTACTTCAAGTTCAGCACTGGTCTGTAGGTTCCAGATGACTTTGTGACCAGAAACAGAGGAGAATAAACTCCTCTTTTGTAATCTGATGTCAGAACTGGGCGAATGTCTTGGAGCTTCAATAATTCCTCTATATATACTTGTAAACATCTCCGTTTCCGGGGACATCTTGGCACCCGTGTTTCTATGAAAGCCGACTGAGGTGGTCTTTTGCTGAACTCCAGCCAGTATCCTCTTTTCACTATGTCCAAGATCCACAAATCTTCCACTTCCCCCGCCCATGTCTCCCAGAAACTAGCCAATCTTGCTCCTACCTGAGGTGCCTGGACAGAGACACCTTCAGAACGCGTTATCGGCGGGTTTGGACACCTGGCCAGACTTAATCTTGTTCCCCTTTGCGAAACTTGATCTGTTTGCCTTCCATCGCCAAAAAAAGGGACGTCTTGGCCTATAAGAACTGGCGTCCTTGAAGCCGTCCCTCGATCTTCTGAATGGGCAAAAAGGCTGAGGGTGCCTCCTTCTCACTTGGGGATAATGCTTGATGAACCATAGGGGTGAAGAATCCCTTTCTCCCCTCACCTCTCCCAAACCTTGGGACCCACACTCCGAGACTATACCTGGCCTGCATGCTGCCCCTGCCACTGTGTACATCCTCTTCAAGTCCGTGTCCTCTCTTCTATCCTTTGGATCCTTGAAGGAAACCGAGTCATCCAGAGGAAGAGTTATATGGCGGGCTAATCTTTGCAAGGATGGGTCCACCTTAGGCAAAGTGTTCCACAAGGCTGCATCTCTAGCATTAAAAGAGTATAATTTTGATGCTCTATTATGGATGTTAACCCTTTTATCTGGCTTTTCAAAATCTCCTGTATCTTTTTCTTAAGGTCCGGGTAATATTTTCTCTGTTTCTTAGGGGAAGATTTTTCCTCCTGCCAACACATAGCCTCCTTTCCTGCCTCTACCAAAGTGGGAACTAGAGCAAAGTCAAAAACATGATTTCTCTGACTGTCCTCCGGCTCTGACGAATAGCTATTATCGCTATTGCCAAAAAATCGTTCCTCAGAAGCAGCTGCTTTTGAATCATTCGAGGAGGAAGAGGCTGCCTGGTCTTTATGCATTGACCCTTTTAACACATGCCTCAGACCGTCTTTCACTGCCGACTTAATATAACGTTTCACCTTTCGAGCCTCCACTACTAAATCCCTTGCAGCATCCTTCAAGCATGATTCACATAACTGCTTGTTTTGAGCAAGCCCAACAAGTAGCTTCATCCGCGGACTCCTCTGAGGAGGAAATTATCCTCCTGCTGTATGGTCTTCTGATGTTTTTCACCTTGGCCCCGTCCGAGAAGTTTTGGATTGGGGCTGCACAACTGCCATGGGTCACTACTGGCGATAAAGAAGCAGATTGAGCTCTGATGTGCTTGCTATTTTTGGAAGCCTTGCGGTGACGTGACCTCCCACGGATCAACTCCTGCTTAGAGGTGGAAGCTTCCGCATCATCCGGCGAATGATTAGTCTGCACTGGGGTTTCCACTCTGGGCCAAAAAACAGAGGACAGCCTCTCTCACTTACCAGTGCAGGCAGAGAGAAGGGAGAGAGACAGCGAGCGCAGCGGCATGATAGGGAGCTTAGTTGCTCTCGCTGAGCCAGCCAAGGCGTCTCCTAGAAGAGGAGACCCCTGACCAATGAGCAGACGGCATCGCGCCAGCACCATAGCAATGCCTGAAGCCAGTTGCCGCCCGCTCCGCCCCTCCCAATCACCGCTCGCTCCGCCCCTGCCAATCACTGCTCGCCACGTCACCTGCTATCCCAAGGGAGGTAACTGGCCCCGCTGCACCATGATGGCAAGCTCCATGGACTCTCCTGCACCTCCCAGGCAAAGAAGAGATACCCGAAAAGCACCACACACGCTGCCAGCCATATTAGCAGCTTTGTAAACTGCCATTCACAAACGTGGAACCGGCTGTTAGCCAGCATAAACAATTTCCAACCTGCACCTCAAGGTTTGACACCAGACATCCCTGCACCAAGGAAACCCGCATCCCAGGGAGGTTTACAGCCCTGCAGGGGGGGGGGTCTTCTGACCCAGAAGAGGCTGAATGTAATGGAATGGAAGAGGAAAAAACAAAACAAAAAGATTTTCGTAACGAGGATGAAAAAAGCTGGGCTGAGGGGAGAAGGTAGCCCTTATAGGCTAAGTAAAAGGTTGTCCTGGGGGGGTCAGAGGGGCGGAGCTGACCTGTTGTAGACTGACATGAGGAGGTTCCAGGAAATATATATATATATATCTATTGATATATATATATATATATATATATATATATATATATATATAGACTGTATATACTGTATATATACACACACAAATAACCATTCACCATAATAATATTAAAGTAGATCTAAACCCTTTAACTAAAATATGATATAAGCTAATTTAACAAAACCAACAAATCAATGTTATTTTTTAGTTGTTTTTAGTCTTTTGTAAATCTGCATCTTTCATTCAAATAAAAACTGGGGATCCTGCCATGAAGGTCTTTGCTCCCCTGTGGCAAAATCAGGCAGGCAGCGTGCATGACTTAGGAGACTGACATCACACATCCATACTTACAAACATTAGCCGGCAGGCTGGCCTGGAGATTTTGACAGATCTGGTATCATTGGGTCATTTCCGGCAATGACCCGGCAACATTACCAAAATCCTGGTATCCTGGGGTAATTTCCAGTAAGTTCCTAGGTATGGCCATGGTCCCCTTTTGTCTCTACCAGGAAGCCTGTTCAGAGCATGATGTGCAATAATGCTCCTGACATGAAATGGCTTAAGGAGATAAGCAGCGTGGAGATGAAAAAAGATAAAAACAGCATTTTATTAAAAAATAAAAAAAAAATATTTCATGTATATATCTTCACAATCTGGATAACAGTGGCCTTCTAAGCCTGGAACCTGGCCATCCAGTCGTCTCCAAAAAGCGAGAGTTAACGTTCCATCTTGTACACCGCACTGCATGATATATAACGCCCGCCTCCTACGTGTCTGGCTGTTTGTCACAGAAACCTGTCGGTTTCTCCCTCGGTACAGCCCCCACTAGCAGCCAGACAATCTCTATATTCCACAGACTCAGCTCATTTCCTTCTACTACCCACACACAAATTAGCACTAATCTTCCTCGCTATGTTCACAGAGCCAAACATGACTAGCCAATTTTAGGCAAAAATTAGCCAAAAACATCATTCCTGGGGCCTGAGCCTACAGACGGGCGAGTATTGGTGTCCACGGAGGTCAGAAACCTTGAAGAGTTTCATTTATGTAAGAGGTTCCTTTACCGAAGAGTGGTGATGATGTGGAAAGAGCATTAACCCATAACAACCAGATTGTAGTTCACCGCAGACAGATCAGCGAAAGACAATTTTGATTAGTTGATGTAGATTATCTCGCCGCACACACATTTTATTGTATAGGCCTGCACTTATATGAAGGCAGAATCATTCCACTTACATATAGCAACTAATCAGAGTCCCTCTTTTATTCTGCTTTACTTTTCATATTTATAGGTGCTTGTAAAAAAAGACATATAAAACATGGCATCCATCCAAGTAGAGATTCCCTCAATTCACCGGAAGAGGATAATTAACTGCAGGACCTTTTCAGCAAACCCCTGTCCCTGCCTCAGTTGTGCATAGTGCTGATGTGTTTGAAGTGCAAGAACCTCTTCCTCCCCTTGTCTTTGAAATGCATCTGAGCCAGCGAACGGGTGCTGCTGAAAGGGTCCTACAGTTTTTCACCTGCATCTGGTGAATTGAGAGAATGCCATGTTTTACATGTTTTTTTTTTCCCCCAAGTACCTTTGTGGTTATGAAAAGTATTTTATAATATGTTTTTTTTGAGACAAGATTTTTTTATTATTATTATTGCACAGGGCCGGTGTACTCTTTTTTGTTTTATGGTGTTGTTTGAAGACTTTCAAGTCTGGAGGGAGCTGCAAGGTCAAAGAACATCATTGTTCATCAGCAGTCCTATTGGATTATTTGAACGAACGTTGGACAATTGGTTGGTCTGCCAGTGTGATTATATCCCTTTAACTGATTGTTGCAAGGAGTTCTACCTTCAAACATCAAGCCACCTAACAGTCCTCCTTGGCTGAAGACATCCCATTCTAATAAAAACTTGGCCAATACTGTGTAAGCCAAATGCCCATATTGTGCGGTAGATTATAGAAATGATTGTATGGGATCTATCTACACTGTCGTCAAACACCTGCATCTTACATTCCAGCTATTTAGCATCCTTTTTGATATTTGTCAGTCTACACCAGGGGTCTTCAAACTATGATCTAAGGGCCACATCCTGCCTGCTACAAGATTTTATCTGGTCTGCAGCAACTGTCGTGAAAATACACTGGCTGGCTGGCAGTGGATGCCCGGTCTGTCTATCGTAATAAGGAGACTGGCGCATCTACTACCAGCTGGCTATGACCATCCCCCTGGCCCCAGCATCGCTCTGCCACCTGAAAGGAAAGGGGGGACACTGTTGGGCACACAGGAATGTAAGGTGGGTCTTTGCTGGGCACACGTGGATATAAGGGGAGACTGCGCATTCTTAAAGGTAAAGGGGGACTCGGATGGGTACAAATGGATGATAGGTGGGGACTCTGCTGGGCACAAGATGATATAAGAGGGGCTGTGATGGGCACTTCTTAATGTAAGGGGGGACTCGGCGGGGGAATACCTGGATGTAAGGGGGAGGGGGACTCTGCTGGGCACACATGGATGTAAGGGGGAGGGGGATTTCACTGGGCACACATGGATGTAAGGGGGATGGGGACTCTGCTGGGCACACATGGATTTATGATTCATGAGAGGGACTCATGAATGTAAGCAAGGACTCTGCTGGGTGCTCCTGAATGTAAGGGGGACTCTGTTTGACTCTATAGGGAGAAGTGTGTGTGTGGGGGGAGTTTAAAAAGGCTGATTTTCTCTGGCCTGTGAATATTTGTAAAATACAGATCCTTGAAAAAATATTCATACCCTTTGACATTTTCCACATTTTGTCATATTACACCCAAAAACGTAAATGTATTTTATTGGAATTTGATGTGATAGATCAACACAAACTGGCACATAATTGTGAAGTGGAAGGAAAATGATAAATGGTTTTCAAAAAATGTTACAAATAAATATGTGAAAAGTGTGGCGTGCATTTGTATTCAGCTCCCCTAAATCAATACTTTGTAGAACCACCTTTCACTGCAATTATTGCCGCAAGTCTTTTTGGGTAAGTCTCTACCAGCTTTGCACATCTAGAGAGTGAACTTTTTGCTCATTCTTCTTTGAAAAATAGATCAAGTTCTGTTAGATTGGATGGAGAGCGTCTGTAAACAGCAATTTTTTAAGTCTTGCCACAGATTCCCAATTGGATTTAGGTCTGGACTTTGACTGGGCCATTCTAACACATGAATATGCTTTGATCTAAACCATTCCATTGTAGCTCTGGCTGTGTGCTTAGGGTCGTTGTCCTGATGGAAGGTGAACCTCCGCCCCATTCTCAAGTCTTTTGCAGACTCTAACAGGTTTTCTTCTAAGATTGCCCTGAATTTGGCTCCATCCATCTTCCCATCAACTCTGACCAGCTTCCCTATCCCTGCTGAAGAAAAGCATCCCCACAACATGATGCTGCCACCACCATGTTTCACGGTGGGGATGGTGTGTTCAGGGTAATGTGCAGTGTTAGCTTTCCGCCACACATAGCGTTTTGCTTTTAGGACAAAAAGTTCAATTTTACTCTCATCTGACCAGAGCACCTTCTTCCACATGTTTGCTGTGTCCCCCACATGGCTTCTCACAAACTGCAAACGGGATGTCTTATGACTTTCTTTCAACAGTGGCTTTCTTCTTGCCACTCTTCCATAAAGGCCAGATTTTTGTTGTGTACAACTAATAGTTGTCCTGTGGATAGATTTTCCCACCTTAACTGGATCTCTGCAGCTCCTCCAGAGTTACCATGGGCGTCTTGGCTGCTTCTTTGATTAATGCTCCCCTTGCCCGGCCTGTCAGTTTAGGTGGACGGCCATGTCTTGGTAGGTTTGCAGTTGTGCCATACTCTTTCAATTTTTGGATGATTGATTGAACAGTGCTCCGTGAGATGTTCAAAGCTTAGGATATTTCTTTATAACCTAACCCTGCTTTAAACTTCTCCACAACTTTATCCCTGACCTGTCTGGTGTGTTCCTTGGCCTTCACGATGCTGTTTGTTCACTAAGGTTCTCTAACAAACCTTTGCAGAATGGAGAGACACTAGAGAGGAAACCCGGGATTTGCTGCTCACCCCTTGAAAACTGAAAACAGAGGAAACCTTTGAGGGCTTCACAGAACAGCTGTATTTATACTGAGATTAAATTACACACAGGTGAACTCTATTTACTAATTAGATGACTTCCACTAGATTTTAGTTAGGGGCATCAAAGTAAAGGAGACTGAGTACAAATCCACACCACACTTTTCACATATTTATTTGTAAAAAATTTGGAAAACCATTTATCATTTTCCTTCCACTTCACAATTATGTTCCACTTTGTGTTGGTCTATCACATAAAATCCCAATAAAATACATTCATGCTTTTGGTTGTAACATGACAAAATGTGGAAAATTTTAAGGAGTAAGAATACTTTTTCAAAGCACTCTATAGGATGTGGCGCTTGTACTGAAAAGTTTAGAGACCCCTGGTCTAGAAAGATCTGAGTGGTCTCGTGTTTACAAGCCAGTTATCAACAAAGGTCAAAAATGATCTTTCTCTGTAGAACATTTGTGATTATTATTGGCACATTACGGTTCAATAATATTGATAAGTAGCCACAATAATCCTGATAAAAATAGATACTGTGAATGCATGCATGTCATCACTAATTCTAGGGTTCACACTGCCTTACAAAAAAAAACAAAAAGGTATTGGTGGTGCAGTAGCTACTTGTAGTTAATCACATACTATATATCTGGGCTTGCTCTGTAATGTTAAATCTTTCACTACTCAACTGAGTAGCTTCTTCAGTTCTGATGAGTGTCAGGAACATACTCCAACATTTGTAGACACACAGGTAACTCACCTTAATCCAGTCACCATGGCTATCAACTTCAGCCATATAACCAAAAAAATTAAAACATATCCCAAACCATTGTGATTTGGGACCATTGTGATTTGGTTATTTAAATTAGAACAAGGTGGCTTCACAAATTCCCATACCGGCTCCTGTAATGTTTTTTAACAATCAACCTTGACATCAAGGTGACTGAATTAAGGTGTTTGAGTTACCCGTACGACTACACATTTTCATACCTCCCAACATTTTGAGATGGGAATGAGGGACACCTATTAGAAAAAGTATTTAGGCATAGGACACACCCCCTGCCACACTCCCATTAAAGGAGAATTATACAAAAAATTATTAAAAAGTACAGCTTATGCATTTCTACTTCATGGCAGCGTAGTTCACCTTTCAGTCCAATATATAACACTTTCCACAGAAGAGCACCAAGGGCACTCTCAGCTTTCAATTCTCTTTATTGTGGAAAAGTAAAAAAGGCTTAAAAAACCATTGAAAAACCATTCAGCCAACAACCTTCTCACATGTACAAATACAAACTATCTCTAGAGAATTGGTAGCCGAGAGTTCCCTTGATGCTCTTTTGTGGAAAGTGTTACATTTCGTGGTATGTTTCCGACACTCATTAGAACTAAGGATGCCACTTGATGAGCGGTGAAATGGCTTCAACGTAGCAGAACAGATCCAGTTGAACGTGACTAACTACTACTAGCTATAATATGACTTGGATAAATAAAAACCTTTACAGATCTGCTGTGCACTGATCACCATGTCTAATACTGTAAGTGGGTATAGTTAAAAATGGAGGAAGGATGGAAAGGTTAAGTAACCATTCAGACAGCAGTTTTTTTTTTTTTTTAACACTGAAAGGTATAAGAATATCTATAGGTTTGGTTATTTTCCAAATACATAGAAACATAGAAAGGTGTTCTATCGAGTAGACCCCCCTTTCTTTAACTTATATGTTTTTATATAGATACATTTTTTTTTTTTTTTACTTTTTTATTTGAGTATAGATCTATGTTTATCCCAAGCATGTTTGAAGCCATTTACTGTTGACTGACTCACTACCTTTGCTGGAGGTCGATTCCAAGCATCAACAACTCTTTCAGTATTAAGAACTTTCCTCCTGTTGGTTTTAGGTCATATGCCTGTGTTCTTGATCTTGGTTTCATGTTGAAAATACTGCCCTATTAAACCTTATTCACCCCCTTGATGTATTTAAAGGTTTCAGTCATGTCTTCCCTTTTCCCTTCTTTCCTCCAGACTGTACATATTAGGTTCCTGAAGTCCCTCCTAAAATGTTTTATCCCTCAGATCTTTCACAATTTTTGTTACCCATCTCTGGACTTCTAGGGTCCTATCTTATCAATCTTTTTGTCAGTGAGGTCTCCAGAACTGGACATAACTAAAGATTTATATTGGGAAATCAGGACCTCCTTTCTCCTGCTGGTGATCCCTATAGTGATGCATCCTAGAATTCTATTTCCTTTTTCCATTGCATGGCCACACCATAGCTCCCAACTGTCCCTGATTTCAAGGGACTGTCCCTGATTTGGAACTAAGTCCCTCTGTCTCTCTTTCCTCCTCACTTGTCCCTTATTTTGGTCTCATCTATATAGTTGTATATAAAATGCACTACAGTAAAACCTTGGTTTGAGAGTAATTTGGTTTGAGAGCATTTTGCAAGACAAGAAAAATGTTTTAATAAATTTTGACTTGAAATACAAGCGATGTCTTGATATACAAGTAGCCTCATGTCACAACGGAGTATAAAAGAGAAGAGAGGTGCCTCTAAGTGTAGCAATATGGTTACATTTAATGAAGGTCCAACATTTAGCAAATCACATGGTTGATGATTAAAACAGGCACATCTAAGTATGTAGTCAGCTGTGTAAAGTTGTCCACATAGACCATCCTCCTCACCGCCATCAACATCATCCCTTCTACTAGCGCTTCTAGCCTTGCTTTCAGATCGCTCTACTGCAGGGTAGTCTTCCGGGTCATGACTGCAGACAGACAGCGGTGAGAGCCGGCAGTGCAGAGGACAGTCTATGTGGACAGCTTTACTCCGGATGTCTGCATACTTAGATGTGCCTCTTTTAATCATCAACCATGTGAGTTGCTAAATGTTGAACCTTCATTAAATGTAACCATATTGCTACACTTAGAGGAGCCTCTCTTCTTTTTTATACTCTGGAGCTCCTGTTGGATTTTGCTTCTAATCCCTTTGTGGAGGCTGCAATGTGTGGATGGACATTTTATGGGAACACAACCTGGTCACATTGCTATAATCTTTTTATATAGACTATAAACTGAAAGACTTATAAATAAATGGTTGTGGAACGAATCATCTGAGATTCCATTATTTCTTATGGTAAATTCGCTTTGATATAAGAGTGCTTTGAATTACAAGCATGTTTCCGGAACGAATCATGCTCGCAATCCAAGGTTTTACTTTATTTATTTTCCATATAGTGTTTCCCAGTGCTAAACCTTTCATACAATTTCTAAATTGCTGCATTTGTAAATTTCACAAGCCACTATAAAGGAATAGTAGCACTTGCGGGTTTAACTAATCTTTTTTTTTTATAATTCTTATTTAAGGGGGCGTGGTAGAGGTGGGTCCTATGCCTACATACTTTTGCTAATAGGTGTCCCCCGTTCCCATCTCAAAAAGTTGGAAGATATGCCATATGGGTGACATCAGGCTTTGCCAGGTGTTGTTGAGCACTTTCTCCTCTCCCCTGCAGCTGCCACCGGCTGACACAGGGGATCACGGAAGCAGTCTCAAAATAGGTAAGTATATGCATCTTTTTTTACACAGGTCAGACAGAAAGTTAAGCTTATAAGATGATGTACCTGTTCCCTTAGCAGGCTTAATAAAGGGGGCAGAACCCCGGAAACACATTACTGCTCCCACTTCTCCTTCCGTAGCATGTGATGTTACGGGCAAGCTTTTCCCGCTGTCCAGAGCACTGCTATGAGATCCAACAGAATTTGCCTTTAGGCGTGGGTTATTACCTGTTTCTAGCAAAAGCACTGGCCAAAGGACTTATATTGTGGAATTGTGTGACGTTCTCATGAGGGATGATTCTTTTTATGCCTCTTTGGTCTGACAGTCATGTGGGTGGATACTTTTTATATTTATATATAAGATTTCAAACTACTGCACTGAGTTTGCACCCTCTTTTATCTATCTGTTGTCTGTCCAAGGGTCAGCAGCCTGTTCTCTGGAGGTCAGGTCACATCGCACATGGGGCTCCCCTCTTAAGACTACATTAGCTTGCTACTCGGGCCTCCTCCCTCTCTATTGTTTTTACAGTCCACATGGCTCTGTACGCAACACAGATTTGCCCTTCTGCAGAACACAGCAGTCCATTGTGGTTCTTCCCCTCTCTACTCATCTCTCTGCGCTGACCACCGCAGAGCGCTCTCCTGCTGTAAAGTCAGGCTGTACTATTCTCTGCCACCTGGATGGATCTTCTCTGTGGGACATCTATTCCTCGTGCAGCATTCAGGACACAGTCCCTCACTCCTGTGGGCTCCCGGTAGCTTACAGCTCTCGGCCCTCCCCAAATCCCCCTTGGGTCTGGTGGGTGGGGTTTAGGTCCAGCTGCCACTGCAGCCAATGAGAGTCCTCCTTTCCCTGTATTGGATTATCTATGGACTTCTCTGTGCTTTTATGAACTTTGAGATATTTGATCATTATTGTGCTCTGTATATACTGATTATATGTCTATATTTTACTAATGTGTCTCTAATTAGCGCTGCACCATCTGTTTATATTGCTACCCTCTATGCACAAAAGCTTTAACTACAACCCAGACACAACCTATGTGCACAAATTCTCTAAATACCATTTTCTTTGCAACAAAGTAATTTTGCATTCAAAGAGCTTTAATTATATAAGTGGGGCCCAATTTGCATATATTTTAAAGTGAATCTTGCTCTTCGAAAAGCAATAGGTTTACTTAACTGCTGCCCACTGTATCTGCATAGACTCATCCACCTTACCGACCACTCAGTGTCTGCTTTCCCTCTCTGCCAATCCCTCCATTGGCTTCCTTTCACCCAATAAATTGAATTCAAGATCCTAACAACAACTTACAAAGCCACCTACAACTCTGCCCCTTTGCTATATCACTAACCTAGTCTCAAAATACCAAAAAAATCGTTCACTTTGTTCCTCCCAAGACCTCCTTCTCTCTAGCTCCCTTGTCCCCTCCTCCCATGCTTGCTTCCCGGACTACTCCTGAGCCTCCCCCATCCTCTAGGAACTCCCTACCCCAATCTGTCCGACAATCTCCTACTCTGTCCATTTTCAGACAATCCCTGAAAACTCATCTTTTCAGAGAGACCTTTTTGGAGACTGGAGGCCTGGGTTTGAGTCCCACTTCTGACACCAGCTAAAAGGCTATCCCAGTATCTACCTTATCTATACTAACCTTGCTGGCACCCTCCGTTCCACACTTACCAGACACGAGATCTCGGGAATAATGCATTTAGACAGCATGTAATCGTTCTCTTCGCTCCTCCCAAGACCTTCTTGCTCTCAAACTCCCTTGTCACCTCATCCCATACTCGCCATCAGGACTTCTCCAGAGCCTCTCCCATCCTCTGGAATGCTCTACCACAATCTGTCCGATTTTCTCCTACTTTATCCACTTTCAGACAATCCCTGAAAACTCATCTCTTCAGAGAAGCCCACCTAACAACTGTACATTTATCGTCTCAATCAGCACATTGTCCACAGTTATTACCTCTTGTATCTCTTGACCTTCCCTCTTAGATTGTAAGCTCTAAGGAGCAGGGCCCTCTGATTCCTACTGTATTAAAGTGTATTGTATTTGTACTGTCTACCCTCAAGTTGTAAAGCACTACGTAAACTGTTGGCACTATATAAATCCTGTAAAATAATATAATAAAAATGTAGGCTAAAGGCAGAATTCAAATTTATTGGTTCCTCTATATCTTAAATATATATACATAGCAGGATGTAACCGGGCGGTATTTTTCCCTTCTACCAATTAGGTGTACTTCTCCTTTCATGTACAGCCAATAAAGAGGATCCACAAACATTCTACAAACTAACGCATAGCAGGTGATCAACTCTTCACAAGTGATACTTAGTTATTATACTTTATCTGCCCAACAACTGAATAGGGAAGTAGCGGGTCTTGTCACTTAAGAGGAGAAGTAGCAGTGCCTTGTCTCTTACTAGACAAAATTGATCAGTTTTCCTGATAATCCTTAAATGTAACCCTTCAGCCCCCCACCTAACAAACTTTTTTTTTTTTTTTCAATCAGCCCATCCCCCACAGTTATTACCTTTTGTATCTCTTAAACCTCCCTCTTAGATTGTAAGCTCTAACGAGTGGGACCCTCTGATTCCTCCTGTATTAATCCGCGCTGTATTTGTGCTGTCTACCCTCTTGTTGTAAAGCTCTGCGTAAACTGTTGGCGCTATATAAATCCTGTATAATAATAATAATTTGCTTCAGCTGCCATGCCATTCGGTACCGGCAGCTTAGAGAAATTTCCAGTACTTTCCACTTCCACTTCTAAATGATATAAAAATCTATTCAGCCAAGCTTTAGATTCAGGCACCCCTATAAGACAAAACTGTTGGTGACCTCATTTTTCTCAAAACGCTCTAATTTTTCTCCAATAGTGATATTTTGCATTCAAACAGCTTTAATGACATAATTGAGGCCCAATCATACAGGCTGATGCTCCAACACACCTGCAAAAGACTCTGTAGAGAAGCTGAATTTAGCTGCAAATGTTTTTTTTTCTCCCATAAACCGTCCCTTCAGAGCACAGAAGCCTGCGCGGCTCCATGCATTTTGTATGTTTGGCATGTAAATGACGGATGTTTATTTCAAGTGATGGCAACAGGTAGAGATAGACTTTTCTGTGCTGTCATCCCCATGGTGAGCGGAGGCCTGGGGGACATTTTACAGTCTTTAGCTAATCTCTTCAGCTGATTAGATGCATTGCAAAGGCACATTGTTTTCTCTGCTCTTTTTATTTGCACAGTAAATCTCGACACGGCGCCACTCAGCAGCGCAGAAAATATTAGACAGGAGGGAATTTAGAAAAAGGATATTAAGGTGTCCTATACATATCACAGTTTTCTATAGAAGAAGCTAATTAATGGCTGGGTTTAGATACTTGAGCTGCGGGAACGGGTGGTGCACAAAAGTGCACATGGTGGTTCCATTCTTATTGGCACCCCAACTCTCCTTGGCGATGGATGTGCAGTGCAGTGCACCACAACACAAGGTAATGTGTTACCATACGTTGCAATGCACCAAGCTACAGAAAATTGTACGTGCAACTTTGTTGGTACATTAGGCAGTCAACGTGTGTGCGATAAGCATGAACCCAGTTTTAAAGGCAGTATGGTTTTTTCTTCCAGAGCGGCTTAGCATTTCTACCTGGTAGTACTAGGGCCGTCGATTTGAATCCCAACCACAGAACTACCTGCCTGGAGTTTGCATGTTCTCCCTGTGCTTGCGTGGGTTTTCTCCGGGTACTCCAGTTTCCTCCCACACTCCAAAGACATGCTGGTAGGTCAATTGTCTAAATTGGTCCTTGTATGTGTATGTATGAATCTGAGTTATGAACCTTAGATTGTAAGCTCCTTGTGGGCAGGAACTCATGTGACTGTGCAATATATAGCATATGTAAAGTGTTGTGTAAATTGTCAGTGCTATATGCATAGCTGTAATAAATCAATAAATATTAGACATATTGGTCTCATTCACATGGGTGCTAAGGCCCTGTTGGAAGGCAACATGGTCTAATGTCATATTTCTGGAGTTTCTCTGTCAATGTTACTGCGTTTATTGGTAACAGTGTTTTGGGTATTATCCGGAGTTTGAATTGGATCTAGCATAGATCCGTTACATATAGGGTAAAGGTCTGATGTTCTTCCTGGGGTGTAGCAAGTTGCACATCAAAGCTTTGTAGCATATCAGAATCTGCATCTGAACGATTGGCTCCGGAACGCCTGTTGCTGACAATACACTGCAAGTAATCTACAACGAAAGCCATAGCTGCCAGGATGATATTTGCACCAAATTACTTCAGGCCCATACACGGTGAATGGGATATTTGTGTAACCGCCCCTAGTTGGCAGCTGCTGCATACAGGCAGTCCATTCATAGATAGACCGTAAAGATAAATTCCAGCGTTTGGTTCCTGCAGCTCCCTCATGCCTATGGGTCGCAGTTTCAGTCTCGTACATTCCGTTTGGAGCAGGATGACTTAGAATCTCATCCTCAGGGATGACAGTCTTTGTAAACCGTTATCTACAATTTACAAAGCGTTGCAACCTTCTATCCACCCAGGTCTCTAATCTTCGCACACCTTATGGCGGGCAGAAGATCAGGAACACGACACCGAAGATTGGGAGGATATGTACCCATTTCCATATCAGGGACAGATTAATTCAATTCAAAATACTACACAGAAGTTACTTTACACCACAAAGGCTCCATCACATTTACCATACTACCCTACTTCCCTTTTGCTGTTGGAGATGCCCCAATGACCCTGCAGGTTTTATCCATATTTTCTAGGAATGCCTCCTGATTCAACCCTACTAGCAAGAAGTGACCCAATTTGTAACCACTTGGGAACAATACCAGTCCCATTAAACATATGGGTATGTCTATTAGGGTTAGTCGATTCTCTCGCTTTTGCCAGGGCGACTCATACCCTTTTGGGCATCCATTCCTGTTATATAATGCCAGAAAGGCTATTGTCTTCAAATGGAAGTCAGGCGCCCTACCTTATCCTTTTGGAAACATCTTGGTAACTCAGTTGTTCCTCTTTATAAAGCAACCTACTTTTCCAGAGGCTGTCCTAAAAAAATTGGGAAGGAATGGGACTTTTGGATAAATTCAGAATCCACAGTTGATGATAAAACTATTGATAGCTAAATTCTCCTAACTTTTGGTGATCATAAACTGACCCCTAGTTTCTGGTTGACATTCGCTGACCCAGGTAATTTGTTCTAGTAGATATGTGAGTAGCTGGGTAATAATTCTCACTATTGCCATTTGTTCTGGCACATCAGGAGGAGCACAAGGCTGCTAAGTCTTCTAATGCCCCGTACACACGGTTGGATTTTCTGATGGAAAATGTGTGATAGGACCTCGTTGTCGGAAATTCCGACCGTGTGTGGGCTCCATCACACATTTTCCATCGGATTTTCCGACACACAAAGTTTGAGAGCAGGCTATAAAATTTTCCAACAACAAAATCCGTTGTCGGAGTTTCCAATCGTATGTACACAAATCCGACACACAAAGTGCCACGCATGCTCAGAATAAATAAAGAGATGAAAGCTATTGGCTACTGCCCCGTTTATAGTCCCGACGTACGTGTTTTACGTCACCGCGTTCAGAATGACCGGATTTTCCGACAACTTTGTGTGACCGTGTGTATGCAAGACAAGTTTGAGCCAACATCCGTCTGAAAAAATCCTAGGATTTTGTTGTCGGAATGTCCGATCGATGTCCGACCGTGTGTACGGAGCATTAGTCCTGTGGCTTGTCTTTTACTACTGGACCCTAAGCAACAGTTGTTAGTGGTTATGTTAGGATGCACACTGTTATTTTATAAGTGTTTGTATAGCTGTTAGCCGGGGGATGCCTCATGGCTATGTTTTGTACAACATTTTTAAAACTCTTCAATAAAGAGAAGTTTAAAAAAATAAAATAAAAAATAAATTCCAGGCATGGTATATTTTTACATAGTTACATTGGTCCAGCTTGGACCAATGAAGCTATACATATACAAAACCATCTGATGCCACTGGAAGCTGTAAAATAAATAGACACCGCTACACCAATGATCTCCACTAGTTTCCAGATCCCATACTGAATGGCTGCTCTCCTGCCTTCTGAAAACAGAAGATCAGCTGCTCGGCACAGGTGCCATTCAGTAAATGCAAAGCTTTCTCTGATTGGATGAGGTAGAGAGGCAGGGCAGTGATGTCATGCTCTTCACCTCGTCCAATCAGAGAATGCTTTGCATTCATTCAGAAAATGCAAAGTTTTCTCTCAATGGCACTCGCGCTGAGTGGCCAGCCTTCTGCTCAGCATGGGACCTGGAAGAAAGTGGAGATCACCGGAGTAGCAGTCTCTTCTTCAGTAATTTCCAGCTTCCAGGGGCCAGGTATGGCATATACACAGCTACATTGGTCTAAGCTGGACCAAATGTAAAAATGTATTAATATATATAAGACTATCCCTTATGAAGGGTTGTTAAAATAAGGGATAGCCTTATATACTGCATGTTATCATTGAACGGTTGTTATATATGGCTGCTCTTCCTATTTTTTTATTTTTCTTGAGCGCGGAGTGGGTTTATATATTATTTATGTAAAAAATACCAAAGCTGGAATTCATCTTTAAAAGAGCACCCCTTTTTTCTACTGCAAATCAAACGTCCAATACAGGTTTTAGTCTTGAAGCGTGGGATTAACCAGTGGGACTGAAAATTAATGAAATGTACATGTAAATTTCACCAAAATTTTGGAAAAGTTGCCAAAAAATGTAAATTTTCACTCATTCTTACTAGTAAATTTTTAATAATTTGTTGAAATTTTGCCATTTTGGTTAAATACACTGGAGTCAGCGGGGAAGGTGAATTTAAAGTGTAACTCCATTTTTTTTTTCTTATGCCGCGTACACACGGTCAGACTTTTAGTCTACAAAAGTCCGACGGACGCCGACGGACTAAAGCTGGCTGACAATCCGATCGTATGTGGGCTTCCCCGGACTTTCAGCGGACTTTCAGCCGCAAATCTGACGGACTTTAGATTTGAAACATGCTTCAAATCTTTACGTCGTAACTACGCCGGACCCAGAAATCCGCTCGTCTGTGTGCTAGTCCGACGGACAAAAACCCACGCTAGGGCAGCTATTGGCTACTGGCTATCAACTTCCTTATTTTAGTCCGGTGTACGTTATCACGTAAGAATCCGTCGGACTTTTGTGTGATCGTATGTAGGCAAGTCCGTTCGTAAGACAGTCTGCCGCAAGTCCGCCAAAAGTCCGTCGAAAGTCTGTCGGACAGGGTGTCGGACTTTTGTAGACGAAAAGTCCGACCGTGTGTACGCGGCATTACATTTCCCCCTCTACACCTACACTATATCACCAAAAGCATTGGGACACCTGCCTTTACACGTACATGAACTTTAATGGCATCCCAGTCTTAGTCCGTAGGGTTCAATATTGAGTTGGCCCACCCTTTGCAGCTATAACAGCTTCAACTCTTTTGGGAAGGATCTCCACAAGGTTTAGGAGTGTGTCTATGGGATTGTTTTGCACTTCTTCCAGAAGCACATTTTGTGAGGTCAGGCACTGATGTGGACAAGAAGGCCTTGCTCGCAGTCTCCGCTCTACTTCTTCCCGAAGGTGTGCTATCGGTTGAGGTCAGGATTCTGTGCAGGCCAGTCAAGTTCCTCCACCCCAAACTGGTTCATCCAGTCATTTAGTGGAGAGGAGATTATGGTGTGGGGTTGTTTTTCTGGGGTTGGGCTTGGCCCCTTAGTTCCAGTGAAGGGAACTCTTAAGAAGTCAACATACCAAGACATTTTGGACAATTTCATGCTCCCAACTTTGTGGGAACAGTTTGGGGTTGGCCCCTTCCAGTGCACAAAACAAAGTTAATAAAGACATGGATGAGTAAGTTTGGGGTGGAGGAACTAGACTGGCCTGCACAGAGTCCTAACCTCAACCTGATAGAACACCTTTGGGATGAATTAGAGCAGAGACTGCGAGCCAGGTCTTCTCTTTCACATCAGTGCCTGACCTCACATTTTTCTGGAAAAATGGTCAAACATTTCCATTGGCCAACTCAATATTGAACCCTACGGACTGAGACGGACAATCCCCTGCCAACAATCGTACCGTGTGTACGAGGCTTAAGGCTGGCCATACATGGTTCGCCTCTCTGATGGTTCAGCAGGAACCAGCCGAGATTCTAACCGTTAATGAGCAGGTTGAATGTACCATGTTGATCGATCCATTAGCTTGAGTACAACCAGCCTGCTGGATTCTCTTGCGATTATCGCAAGAGATAATCCGCAAGAGGTTTCCTGTGGTTGCAAGAAAGAAATTCGCACCGCGTGTGGCCTGCCTAAGAAAGAAATACAAAGCAATGGAGAGTAAAAGCTTTCATCCAAAGACAAAGGATGAAAAGATAAACTATTACCAACATCCACGTAAGAACTCTTTTTGCCTGGAGATGAGTTTTAAGAATAAGAAGATACAATTGGGCTTGCATTCTAAAAGCCATTCATTTTTATTACATGTGACATTTTCAGTCTCATTGTGCCACAGAATCCATTATTTTAAAGCAAGCTAAATATTACCTCAACATCCACTCTTCCAAGTATTACAACATTCCTGCATTGTCTAGAGACTACAAAACAATTTCACTTCACTAAAACAATGGGTTGACATGTGAGATCTGACGCCTGCTTGTTTTAAGCATGTTCTATTGTTTGTGATTCTCCCTCTCTCTTCTCCTGTCAGTGTCGACTCTGCGAATAAATGCAAGCTGTCATTGTATTATGTTTTTGTTTTGCTTTTTTCATTATCTTCAAGGCCTCTTTCACTTTTTGTCAATCTTGGAACTTAGGTAGCCCAAGTGCCACTTTATGCATAGATATATCTCCAGAGACCCTGTCTGTATGGACAGTAAGTATGGTCACCTCACCTACTGATTTAGCACCATCCACAGGCAGTTTAAAGCGGGAGTCCACCTATCTATCGTTGTTTTTTTTTTTGAGTTCATTCACAAACTTTTCTTCTCAGCATTACATACTCACATATTGTGTGTAATATGTCCGCCTGTGTCAGATTTGGTCGGAAAGAATAACTTCTATTATTCACTGCAGGCGGTTTCCATCTTCATTGTGGGCATTTGAAGCCCACAAGCATTTATTCCCTGGATGTGGTGAATGCTGTGCTCCCAGCATTCACCGCTCGTTCCCGCACATGCTCAGTGTCATCCTGGGAAGCCTGAGACTAGCTCCCAGGAGACTGGGAGAGGCTAGAAACACGCTTACTCCCACGGGAGGAGAACCAGGAAGTGCAAAGAAGAATAGAAAAATAAAAGGTAATTACGGCGATTTAAATTTTTTTAAGCGGCATGTCAGCATCTAGGCAAGGAAGAGAATACATACAGATATTGTTCAAAATTTGGGTGGAACCCCGCTTTAACTCTTCAATAAGACACAGAAGTTAAATCCAACACAATTTTAGGTGAGATAATTGAAGTACAGAGGCTATTTCTCCAGTCTTTTGAAGTGTGAGAAGATTATAACTTTTCTAAGCCTTGTCTCTGGGAAGAACTAACACTGACATGGAAGAAACAGGGAGGGTCTTGCTAGGACTGAACTAACTAGCATTAAGCCCAGTGATACGGGTTAGAAATCGTACAAGTTCAACTAAACTTGCACGATTTCAAACCGGCAATGCAGTCTGACTTCAGGGGCGAACCACACCACACTATCTAATTACAAACTACACATGCCTAATTGGCCAAGCAGTACTACATCCCTGGGAACAGTAACGAGAAAAAAAAGAATATGTGCTAAATGCGATTTTTTTTTAGGGCACTGAATTCGGACAGAAAAATTAAAAGTGTAATCCACATAAAATCACTGAAAAGTTTACTGTACAATAGAGCTGACTCGATTGTGGCGAAAATGAGAATCACAATTTTTTTGCTTAGAATAAAAAGATCACGATTCTCGCGGCATAAAATCTTTCACATTATACAAAAAAAAAAAATTGGGCTAACTTTTCTGGTTAGTTTTTTTTTTTTTATTCATTAAAGTGTAATTTTTTCCCCAAAAATTGCATTTCAACGATTGCTGCACAAATACAGTGTGACATAAAATATTGAAACAACCACCATTTTATTTTCTAGGGTCTCTACTAAAAAATATGTATATAATGTTTGGGGGTTCTAAGTAATTTTCTAGCAAAAAAAAAAAAAATATTTTAACTTGAAACCAACAAATGTCAGAAAAAGGTTTAGTGTTTATGTGGTTAAACTTCCCTCATTTACACACACAAGTGTATTCCTTTGATCTAAAGAACAAATCATTACAATGTTTATACTTAAATTCTACTGCTAAAGAATGTTGTGATTCTTGGCAGACTGCCCGTTTTTTTTTTTTTTTTTTTTTTCTTTCTTTTGATGGCTGTTGGCTTTAGCAGAGCAGAGAGAATTGTCTGCATAGAAAGAATCACAAAATACTTTGTCAAGATCACAATGGGAAAACAATCGCGATAACGATTCTTAACGATTAATCGTGCAGCTCTACTGTACAAAGGTCATTTAAAACAGACCAACAAGGTCACAATAAGTCAAACAGACCATCAGTAACAAAAGTACATATATCAATGCCAAACACAAGAAAAAAGACCTCTCCTGCGCTCAGGTGTCCATGAACTGGATATGTGGTGCAGCCACCTATAGAAGTAATGCCTAGCGTCTTGCAGCCCTCATTTGAACAATGGGTATTCAAGCTAAAAAACACAAAAAAGAAAGACACAAAAAAGAAAGAGGGCGCACCAACCTAGTGCATTACCACTGATAAACTTTAATGCAGCATAAAAACAGTAAAAATTATACTCACAAACGAGCTAGTATAAATAGCTTTCAAAAGGGCGCAAAAGCGCTGTTTCTGTGGATCGACACCCCAGGACCTGTTGCCGAGAGGATAAGACCAGCGCAAATGGCTGATGGCTTACGCGTTTCAGGGGAGCACCCCTTTCTTCAGAGCCTAAGCGGGCTCGCTTAGGCTCTGAAGAAAGGGGTGCTCCCCTGAAACGCGTAAGCCATCAGCCATTTGCGCTGGTCTTATCCTCTCGGCAACAGGTCCTGGGGTGTCGATCCACAGAAACAGCGCTTTTGCGCCCTTTTGAAAGCTATTTATACTAGCTCGTTTGTGAGTATAATTTTTACTGTTTTTATGCTGCATTAAAGTTTATCAGTGGTAATGCACTAGGTTGGTGCGCCCTCTTTCTTTTTTGTGCATATATCAATGCCAGCATAAAATCCACAAAATGTCCTGACGCTCACAGTCTGTACTTTAGTCTACTGTTCACGACTACATGTGTAATAACCTGTGTGATGCTGACCTTTTTATTCTTAGAATTGATGACATGATTGTGGTCTCTGTATTAACCGTGTATTTTTTTTTTGCAAAAATAAAATATTTTTAAAAAAAAATCCACAATATGGCACCAATGATACCTTGTTTATGAGAATGAGCCCCAACGCGTTTCAACACTGAAAAAATATGAGTAGTAAGAAGATTTAGATTATTTGAGAGTTAAAATGCATTGGCACTTATTCCCATAAACAAGACATCATTGGCACCATATTGTAGATTTTATGGTGGCATTGATATATGTACTTTGTTATTGACATGATGGTCTTTTTGATTGATTGTGACCTTGTGTGTCTGTTCTAAAAAAAACATTTGTACCAATAAGCTTTTCAATGATTTTATATGGATTACATTATACATGTTTCTGTCCAAGTTGGGTGTCTAAAAAATACCATTTAACACAAATGCTTTTTTTCTCACTTCAGCATTAAACAGGAGAGGGAGGACGGAGGAATATAAATCACATCAGAAAACAAGCTGGCCAAATCACCATTAGATGTCTGCATACATAAAAACTAAAGTCATCTGGTATAGTTCAATACAACAACAGGAAAAGACCATATACTGTATGTGGGACAGAACATAACTTATAGCACCCCAGTCTAAATTGTGGTTACAGCAGAATTTAAAGAGTCTAAAGAGTCTTAAGACATCTAAAGACTAAACGTTTGTGTTTTTGGATAGAGCGGTGGAGGGCTAGAACCTCTGACAGATTTTTATTGCTCCAAAGCCAACCTATTGAAGAGGAGCTGGGAGTTATAGCGGACCTTGATTCCAATTTGCTGCTTTAATTAAATTTAACCTTCACACCCCAATTCAGGAAATCACAAAATTTTGGTGGGAAAATCCTTTTTTTAGGGGAGGGTAGCCTGTTTTTCTCCCTTTCTTGTATAGGCAACGTCCAAAGCCTCCTGGGATACCCATGTCATGCATCCTAGGAGGTTTGAGGCTATGTAGCACAGACTGCACATGCGCAGTGGAATGTTATCAGGAGGCTGGATGCTAGGTCCCGGAAGAAACAGCCGGCTGCCAACGATGTCAGCAAGAAATAGCGGGACCCAGTGTGCAGCGGCTTTCGGTGAATTACTGTAGGACAATGCTGGATTTGCTGGGTGGAGGAGTACCGTATATATCGAGTATAAGTCGTTCCAAGTATAAGTCGAGGCCCTAATTTACCACAAAAAAATGGGAAAAACGTATTGACCCGCGTATAAGACGAGGGTGAGAAATGCACAGCTACTGTAAGTGGAAAAGAGGGTCAACAATGCCCATTTGCAGCCTCACTGTGCCCATTTGCAGCAATAGGTCCCCTGAACTTCAAACTCGGTAGTTAAGGGTTCCTAGATGCCCCCTACCTGCAGCCAAAATTTTAACCCAAAGGGTCCCGAAATGACATTGCTGCAGATGGACACAGTTGACCGAATTTGGGGCCCTGTATCTCTAGGCCACTTAGTGCTAAGAACTCCAAATTTGGTGTACAAACCCAGTGGAACTAGCACCATAAAATATCCAAAGCTGGGGTTTCTAGCACCAAGTGGCCCCGAGATACAGGGCCCCAAAAATCAGTTCAGAAAATGTCAAGCACTTTTCTGCAGCAGAGAATGACATTTTCTGAACGGGATTTGGGGCCCCGTATCTCAGGGCCACTTGGGGCTAGGAACCCCAGCTTTGGATATGTTATGGTACCAGTAACACTGGGTTTGCATACCAAATTTGGGGTTCCTAGCACTAAGTGGCCCTGAGATATGGGGCCCCAAAGTCGGTTCAGAAAATGTCAAGCACTTTTCTGCAGCAGAGAATGACATTTTCCAAACCGATTTTGGGGCGCCGTATCTCGGGGCCACTTAGTGCTAGGAACTTCAGCTTTGGATATGTTGTGGTACCAGTTCCACTTGGTTTGCACACCGAAGTTGGGGTTCCTAGCACCAAGTAGCCCTGAGATACGGGGCCCCAAATTCGGTTCGGAAAATTAAATTTTTTGCTGCAGAAAAGTGCTTGACTCAAGTATAAGTCGAGGGGGGCACTTTCAGCACAAAAAAATGTGCTGAAAAATTTGACTTATACTCGAGTATATATGGTATGTTAATTGAGCTTAACCCAGCCAACAATATAAGAGGGTGTTAAAAGTACAATAAACTCCGGGGGGAGGTTGAAAGTAAAGGAAAATCCAACATTTTATCCCCAGAAATCTTCCCCTCACTTCCTGTTCTCATGACAATTTAAAATGTTGGATTTTATATCATTTTCAGATTATCAGGCTGGTGACCTCACCTTTCTCAACTGCAGTTAAGGAATGTCACTTGGTTATAGACCCAAACCTACTGACAATGGAGAAGCATCACCATGTTGAAGTCCTCACTGTGAGTGTTCCCTCGCCCTGTAACTTACTCTGAGCAATGCCATAGAGCCCATTGCTGCTCCTTCCTCTCCCTTTCATAATTCTGTGAGATAACAGAAATCTAATATAGAGTGGATATAAAAAGTTTTCACACCCTTGTTAAAATGTCAAGTTTCTGTGATGTAAAAAAATGGGACAAAGATCCAGTCACCTTTAATGTAACCTACAAGTATAAACTGTACAACTCAGTTGAAAAACAAACTGAAATCTTTAAGGAGGGGGGGAGTAAAAATAAAAAACTAATATAATGTGGTTGCATAAGTATGCACACCCTCTTATAACTGGGGATGTAGCTGTGTTCAGAATTAAACAATCACATTCAAACTCATGTTAAATAGGAGTCGGTACACACCTGCCATCATTTAAATTGCCTCTGATTAACCCCAAATAAAGTTCAGCTATTCTAGTAGGTCTTTCCTGACATTTTAGTAGTCGCATCCTATAGCAAAAGCCATGGACCGCAGAGAGCTTCTAAAGCATCAGAGGGATCTCATTGTTAAAATGTATCAGTCAGGGGAAGGGTACAAAAGAATTTCCAAGGCATTAGATATAACATGGAACAGAGTGAAGACAGTCATCATCAAGTGGAGAAAATATGGCACATCAGTGACATTACCAAGAACTGGATGTCCCTCCAAAATTGATGAAAAGACGAGAAGAAAACTGGTCAGGGAGGCTGCCAAGAGGCCTCCAGCAACATTAAAGAAGCTGCAGGAATATCTGGCAAGTACTGGCTGTGTGGTACATGTGACAACAATCTCCTGTACTCTTCATATGTCTGGGCTATGGGGTAGAGTGGCAAGACTGAAGCCCTTTCTTGTGAAGAAAAACATCCAAGCCAGGCTAAATTTTGTAAAAACACATCTGAAGTCTCCCAAAAGCATGTAGGAAAATGTGTTATGGTCTGATGAAACCAAAGTTGAACTTTTTGTCCATCATTTTAAAAGATGTTTGGCGCAAAAAAAAAAAACATTGCACATCAACAAAAAAAACACCATTCCCACTGTGAAGCATGGTGGTGGCAGCATCATTCTGTGGGGCTGTTTTTCTTCAGCTGGAACAGGGGCCTTAGTCAATGTAGAGGGAATTATAAACAGTTCCAAATACCAGTCAATATTGGCACAAAACCTTCCGGCTTCTGCTATAAAGAGGAACATTAGGAGGAACTTCATCTTTCAGCCTGACAATGACCCAAAGCATTCATCCAAATCATCAAAGGAATGCCTTCACCAGAAGAAGATTAAAGTTTTGGAATGGCCCAGCCAGAGCCCAGACCTGAATCTGATTGAAAATCTGTGGGGTGAGCTGAAGAGGGCTGTGTACAGGAGATGTCCTCGTAATCTGACAGATTTGGAATGTTTTTGCAAAGAAGAGAGGGCAAATATTGTCAAGAAGTCAAGATGTGCCATGCTGATAGACGTATACCCAAAAAGACTGAGTGCTGCAATAAAATCAAAAGGTGCTTCAACAAAGTATTAGTTTAAGGGTGTGTACACTTATGCAACCATATTATTTAATTTTTTATTTTTACTTCCTTCCACCTAAAAGATTTCAGTTTGTTGTTCAACTGAGTTGTAGAGTTTATAGGTCACATTAAAAGGTGGAAAAGGTTCTGAAATGATTTATCTTTGTCTCATTTTTTACATCACAGAAACCTGACATTTTAACAGGGGTGTGTAGACTTTTTATATCCACTGTATAGACAGATTCAGGTACTTATATAGGCTGTATTTAAAAAATGTTTTTAGGGCATACATAATTATGCCCTAAATCACTATGTGCGGTGCGGATTCCCAATACTGCCCTGGCTCCCACCCTTGGTGCCCTGCCCCGCAGTACTGCTGGCTTCCCACCTCTCCCCCCTGCGGGGGGGGGGGGGTTCAGGATGGAGAGCGAGGGAAGGGGCTAGTAAATATATAATTTACCGACCCCTTCCTTTTCTAAATGAACACACTTGCTCACTGCGTCCATTCATAACTGAAGCATAGTAAACTGTTTATTATCTTCCGTTTGTGAATGAACAGGAAGCTGCTCAGCACAGAGCACTTCCCATTTATTCACTGCCCCCCCCCCGTGCAGCTTAGGCTGCAGAGAAAGGCATGTGTGTTTGTGCTTTGGGGTACAAACCCTAATACAATAGGCTGTGCACACCTATGGATAAGAAGTTGGCCTTTATATTTGCCTAAAGTTCCACCTTTAAAGGATACGCGTTTTTGTTCCCCACCCTGAACCTAAAGTACCCTTACCTCCCCCCTCCTTTGTTGGGCAAAGATACCCAAGAGATATTCCTAGGGAAGTCTACCAGGATCTACTGTGCAGGAGAGCAGCAGATTGGATGGATGTGACCATTGCAGATTCTTCTAGATCAGGGTTTCTCAACCAGGGTTCCTCCAATACTTGATAGGGGTTCCTTGAGCAATGACCAATTTTTCCCTCTCAGATAAGTTCCCAGTAACACCAATAATCTTTTTAGCTATCTGTAGGGGGGAAATTCTTCCCCAAGACCATAGATGTAAGGAGCACTCTTCCACTGACCATTACACCAATGTATCATGAGTTGTAGATAGAGACATTTTTAACAGGGGTTCCCTGAGACCGAAAGGTTTTTTTCAAGGGTTCCTCTGTGTTGAAAAGGTTGAGAAATTCTGTTCTAGATACTGAACAGTAGCATGTGAAGTAAGGAAATGCTGGTCTATATTAGCTATAAAACACCCTTTTCCTCCTGGGCCCTAGGACAGCTGTACCTTCAGCAAACCTTCTTTACATCCAATGTCATCTCCACCCCCAGAGGAGCAAAGGTGATCTGCTGCTGGCTGGTAAACAAGACCTAGTCATGCAGTGAGCCAGTTTGTTTGTATTTTCCATTTAATCTCTACAAAGCTCGTCTCTAATAGGTGACATGGGTCTACTCCTGCACATTCCCGGTGACACAGAATTCTTATTTGCAGGTAAATAAATCAGGCCGCCACGTCGCCCACATTGGGAGGAACAGATTGAGTTTTCAGCGATTGTTAGCGCGCTTTGTATTTCCCGACCAGAAACCTTTTGCTTCCATATTAGCGCTGTCGCCCTTCATTTGTGTCTAATACATCACGTCCCTTCCCTGCTTTAACACTTCAGTTGAGCGTTTTCTAAAGCCGTGTTTTTACCACTTCCCCTTCTAACATACCATCAAGTGTCTCTTCCTTTCCGCCCTTAAAGCTGAACTCTGGCCACAAAAACTTTCATTTCAAGCAGTATGGAGGTAACATTATATATTTTACAAATATTCACAGGCTGAAAAAAAAAAAACCTTTTATAAAGGAATGATTGTTGTTTAAATTATTATTTATTATTATACAGGATTTATATAGCGCCAACAGTTTGCGCAGCGCTTAACAAAATGAAGGCAGACATTACAGTTACATTACAGTTTGGTACAAGAGGAATCAGAGGGCCCTGCTCACTAGAGCTTACAATCTAGGAATGAACGAATATTTCAAGAAATAATGTCACATCAAAAGTCTTCCATCACATCAGATTACCCTTTCACATCAGAGTCCTCCCTCCCTCCCTCCCCCCCCCCCCTTCACAGCAGAGTCCTCCCTTACACTTCAGAGTCGTCCCCCCTCTACACATCAGAACCCCGCCTATCACATCAGTGTCCCCAAATTACATTAGCGTCCCCCCATCACATCAGAGTTCCTCCTTACACATCAGAACCGGCCTTTAACATTACAGCCCTCACCGTTCCCCCCCCCCTTCACAGCAGAGTCCTCCCTTACACTTCAGAGTCATCCCCTCTCTACACATCGGAACCCCGCCTATCACATCAGTGTCCCCAAATTACATTAGCGTCCCCCGATCACATCAGAGTCCCTCCTTACACATCAGAACCGGCCTTTAACATTACAGCCCTCTCCGCCCCCCATCCCCCCTTCACATCAGAGTCCTCCCTTACAATTCAGAGTCGTCCCCCCTCTACACATCAGAACCCCGCCAATCACATCAGTGTCCCCGCATTACATTAGCGTCCCCCCATCACATCAGAGTCCCTCCTAACACATCAGAACCGGCCTTTAACATTACAGCCCTCACCGTCCCCATCCCCCCTTCACATCAGAGTCCTCCCTTACACTTCAGAGTCATCCCCCCTCTACACATCAGAACCCCGCCTATCACATCAGTGTCCCCAAATTACATTAGTGTCCCCTGATCACATCAGAGTCCCTCCTAACACATCAGAACCGGCCTTTAACATTACAGCCCTCACCATCCCCCGTCCCCCCCTTCACATCAGAGTCCTTCCTTACGCCTCATATTCCCTCTCCCCCCCATCTACACATCAAAAGCCACCTATCACATTAGAGTCCCTCCTTACACATCAGAACCGGCCTATAACATCACAGTCCTTAACGTTCCCCGTCCCCCCTCACATCAGAGTCCTCCCTTATGCCTCAAAGTCCCCCCCACAAACATCAGAACCTGCCTATCACATCAGAGTCCCCCCTTCCACCAGAATCCTTCCATTACATCAGAGTCCCTCCTTACACATCAGAATCAGCCTATTACATTACAGTCACCCCCCCCCCCCCACTTCACATCAGAACTAACTTGAATTAGTTCACTTTTTAATTTTCTCATGAAAAGATGAACTTACCCTCTAAATATATTCCTTAATAGCCACAGAGAATATAAATCCCATGTGCTGAGAAAAGAACTGTGGGAGGGACCCAACAGGCTCCACCCACTACAGGCTGTCTGCAGATAACTACAAGAGGGGTGGAGACAAGACCAGTCACCCTGCACAAGGAGAGTGAGCATTAGTCACCGGTCTTAATTACAGGAAGCTCCTGCACAGAGGTAAAGTTGTGTCCGTGGTAGGAGGGATCTGAGAACCTTTGCTCTGGGGCACAGACACAATCAATTAGCCCTTTCATGATAGGGGCAGATTTCCCTATCATGAAAAGGAAGTGTCGATTGATGGGCATAATAAAAAGCGGGTGTTCCTTAAAATGATTTAATATGGAACACCTTTCATACCGTCTAACTTATAACTTTCTGTGTTTCATGCCTGTGCTGACTTATCAGCACTGTTTCCCAACTATCTCTGAGTAATACAGGGTTCTGTAGTACTAAAACAATTCCTGTTCTAGGACATGAAGTATGTAACTGGAAGGATCACCAGGTGAGGATAGAGGAAATTGATGCAGCCACCACATCTAAGGACTGCTAAGCTACAATATATTACATTTTTGTTTAGATATGTTTCATAGTGTAGTGCTACCCCGTAGGAGCCACTAGAAAGATACCAAAAATTCCTGAAAATCCTTCATTTGGACTTTCCTTAATTATTATCCTCACCTGTGGGAACAGGATTCCAAAATTTATTGGAATAACTTTATACCTGGAGAATTAATTCTTGGTGTTGCGCTTTAATGTCAAGTCCACTATGTCACCTTGAAAGAGGGAACCTGCGAGCTCCAGAAATGTTGGTAATCTTGGAGTTGTATGACGCTGTCTTCACAATAAAATATGTGATTTGATTGGAGCATCAGTGACTTCCTAGCTCCTTATCCTTGGGTGCTTGGAGAGGAGATTAATGTCTAACTTAATTATTTTTATAGTTATTTATTGAAAATAAAAGTACACAAGCGGAGCCAACAGGTTTCGGGGAACTGCCTCCACTTCTTCAGAGCTGTATTTCTTGGAGAATGGTCAAGCTATGAGAAGGTTAAATGTTGTTGATCAGCCATTCTGGAGTATGCCGACGTTATGGAGCAGAGGCAGCCTTAAAGATAAAAGTATACAAGTGTAGTGATGCACTTTAGTGTTCTGACCACTGGAAGCTGGAGAGGGTAGTCGGTGACTTCCTCACCCCCTCTCCTCATTACGCCTTTGTACTCTCCCCCCCCCTTTTTTTTTTTCTTTCTTCTCTCTCTCTCCAGTCCCAGAGAGTAAGGAGATCCATTTAATTTTGACCTGCTACTGAGGGACACGGCCAAACGAAATTGGAAGATTTGGAGCCATATACTAAAGATGGTTTATTGACTTTAGATCCGTGGCCTCTCATCCATGCACTTCCGCTTTAACATATTGATAGAGAAAGTCTTTCCTCTATAGACCAGGACTAATAAAGCTCATTCTTCCTTCTCCCCCCCCCCCTTTCCCCTTTCTTTTTTTTCTTTTCCTTTTTTCTCTCCCTCTCCTAGGGTATGTACACCTAAACATTGTTATCTCATCTGAAAATAAGCTTACTGTTTAGAGATGTTTAGACATATTATATTATATTTCTGCTCTGCTGAAATCTACCTATCTTACTATTTTGGGTTGATAGAGTCATCTATGTACGGTATATGCTCTATTCAAATGTTTTCAATAAAATGTTTGTGCAAAAAAAAAGTATACAAGTGTAGCCAACGTGTTTCGGGGTGAAATGCCTCCCCCTTCTTCAGAGCTGTATTTCTTGGAGAATGGTTAAGCTCTGAGAGGGTTAAATATATTCAATCAGCAGCTCTGCAGTATGCCGGTGTTGTGGAGCAGAGGCAGCCCAGGATGTCTCCTTATCCAGAACTACTTGTGTGACATTAGCCATAGCAGCATATGACGCACTAACAGAACCAGCAAAATTTGACAACAAAGGCTGGTCCAAAAAGACACAGCAGGAAAAAAAAAAATCACATAAAGGAGGAAAAGAAATGATTATCAGATATAAGATTACCATTTCACAGGTAGACGATCTCAGAAAGGTGCCCTTGAAACAAGCCCTAGAATTCCCACCTTGGTCAATGTGTTCAGGATCCACTTTAGCAAATTGCTTCCTTGCATGCAGCCAAGTCTAATGTTGCTACAGCACCCTAAGGTATTGCTATAAAAAAACAGTTCACAGGCGCCATTATCACAAAGATTCTGCGTATTATGTCTCTTATGTCTGCGCCAAAATAAACTATTATTTTTTATTTTTCCTTCTACGTTGCTCTCCCTTCTTATTTTCGGCCGCCAGTGCCTGGGATTGGGCGATATGACTCTGTTGGGAAAGCTCATAGCAGGGTCCAGCGCAGAACTGGAATGGAGAGAGAAGACTTATTTCCACCAAGGGACTTGCTGTATTGTAAACACACATCATCAGTCCTGTATCTGAACCTATTTGCTGTGTAATTGGATAGAAATAGAACGTAAAGAAAATATATGCCTTCTCTGGCCTGAAGGCACCAACTTATTCCACAGTGCAGGCATTTACTTTTTATGCATATAATCAGCTGTGAGGCTTATCTAGTAAATAAGTCAGATGAATGAAATTAGCTTCCTTTAAAGGCACGGATTGGATTTTTCTAGGTGTACGTTTTTATTGCTTAAAGGGAATTTGTAAATATAAAAATATGGGGCTGCCATCGCTGCCTTGTTGTTAGAGGCGCAGTGATCAGGCCTGTCATGCTGAACCTAATTCGAATGATTAAGGCTTCATTCATATGGGTGGCTGCAGGTGGCCACCGCCAAGAATCAGCAATTCTTGACAAAGGAGAAACTAGCTGAAAACATGCAGTGTGTGCAAACAGCCGCTGCCAGCAACAGCACAGTCAGATTTGTACCCTATATAAATTATTGGCCAGCGCTGCCACTGCGATAGGGAACTCTGATTGGACCTGGATGGAGACAGTTTGTTTAGCATTTATGGCTGCATACAAACTGGCCATAGCACAGAGTGCTGATGCATCCACAGCAGCCTAAATGCCCACGTTGGCCCATCTGAATGAGGCCTTACTGACCTGGGTCGAGCATGCCACCAGTTAAAATCGACCCTGCATCAAAATACAAGTAAGCCCACTCCCCATGTAAAATTACCAGGAAAAATCAAACAGAAAAACAAAAAAATATTATAATTAAAAAAGGAATATGGTGAGCATGCCAAGTCTTGCTTGAATGCTCTTTTACACAAGAGGAATTCGGATCCTCAGCCTTGGGTCTCAGGAAGGGGAAGTGAAAGGAAATACCCCCAACTGGCACAAAAAACATGACAGTATTTACCCATCCTTGCTTTATTCAATACCAAAAATACCTTTTGACTAGTGATGCATTTTAAATTGTAAATAGAAGTACATATTACAGCACCCCCAAGCACCAGCTCATAGGTGCCATTAATATGGAGATTCTGCATATTATGTATCTCATCTCTGTCCTACAATAACTGTTATATTTATTTTACCTTCATTATCACCTCTCTGTCAGGAATTGTTCTTTGACAGCTGCTGGTCTCATACCAGCATCCTGGTTTTGGCTATGATACATCCTTGTCTGTCTGTCCACCTACAAGGTGATTGACGTGGCCAGTCTCTGGGTGGAGACCAAACCTGATTTAAGCCAGCAAAGCCTGCAGTCTCATGCTTGTAATATTGCGTTTGTAACACGTACTCCAAGCACCTTGTTTGTCTGCTCTGCTGATTGGATTTCCTTGTTTATGACCTCAGATTGGATATCCACTATTCTCTGAACTCTGCCTGCCCCGTGACTACAGATTGGACCCTGTCTACTCTGAACCTTGCCTGCCTTGTACCTGGACTGTCATTGAACCACTCTGCCTGTCTGCAATCCGCAAATATCTGTTTGCTTTGCTCAGTTCGCACTTGTCCTGGCGTGGTAGCCAGGCACTATAAAATTGTATATAAGACCTGGGGACAACCGAGCACTGATAGGCCTGCTTGCCTTGTGGGAAAGGGGGCTGCTATAGGTGAAGAACACAGAAGCTAGCTATAGTGTCTGACCACCTGCGTTAGGGGTAAGCTTGACAATACACTTGTTATTCTTGGCCACTTCTACCGGGGATTGGGCAATATGACTCTGTTGGGAAAACCCATAGAAGTGGACAGGAATGGAGAGGAAGAAGACTTATTGCCAGGCAAGGATTGTATTGTAACACATATCTTTGTATCTTAAGTATGTATCATATTAAAAATAAAAAAGATACTTGCCTTAGACTCCAGCTTTCAACCTTCTCACCTCGGCCCCAGTAACCTCACTCAGGATCCTGTAGAAGCTGAGCACCGCAGATATCACAAAAATGCGCCTCTGCACAGGAGGGATTGCATAGTTCCCAACTGTTCCAAATTTGCTCGGACAGCCTTGCATCTCTTTCCTTTGTCCCAATGTTGCTGTGGTTGTGTCCAAGATCACAACATCAACCTTATTTGAGACACTATTGGGCATATCAAGCGTGGGCTGTAGGTGGCGTAACAATGTCCCAGGGACTGTCTCAAGATGTTGGTAAGTATGAAATTTGAATGCCAAGCTTTGAGTTTTCAAGACAGGAAGAGAAGGGAGATCTACCCAACAGGACCCAGGTAAAAGAAAAAAAAATGGAAAGGGTTTTGCCCAATCCCTATTCTGTACCAAAGTTTTGACTAGATATACATTTTAAATTGTATTAATAAAAGTATATATTTCAGATGCAGGTAAGTCAAAGTAGTCACTACAACACTACAACAACCTGGCCAAACCTAAGTTGTGTTTAAAGCTCAACTTCACCTATTCTTTAAAAAAAACAAAAGTTGCTCCTGCTACAAATACTCACTTCCTCTCTAGTGATTCACTGTTCAGTGTCGGTCATCTTGGAAACACCCCTTAGGGTCATCACACCAGCCTTATTTCACAATACTGATGGAAAGTCTAGTGCTTATGGAGTCTAGAAGCTAGAGACTACAAAACATGAGGTCTAAAACAGTGGCGTAACTAGAACCTTCAGGGCCCAGGTGCAAGAAACCTTGAAGTGCACCCCTGACCCCCGGCCAGGGCTCTTCCCTCTGAGCCCAGGGGCGGAACGGCAGGGTCCTGTCAAAAGTGCGACCTGTGTGACCCTTGTAGTTCCAGCACTGGTGTCAGTAGTTTTTTTATTTTGGTTATTTTATTTTTCTTTTACCATTTTTTTTTACAATATTATTTTTGTACATTTTTTTAGGAGCTCCATTGGGGGGCTTTGGTGAAATATCAGGGGTTAAAACAAATCTCTGATGTCCCCCCTTTGAGACTGAGAAAGGAGATTGAGGACACAGCCCTTAATCTCCTTCTATGCAGCCTAAACTGTACCGAATGAATGGATAGAAATAGCTCTGTATAGAGCTTCCCCTCCATTCACAAACTGAAACATAGTAAACACAAATGACTATGTTTCAGTTATGAATGATCAGAGTCAGTGATTGGTATGGATCACTGACTCTCCATTTAGAAAAAGAAGGGGCCGGTAAATGACACATTTACCAGACCCTTCCCCAATCTCCATCCTGACAGATCCTGACAGATAAGGGCGAGGGGCAGGAGAAAGCACAGGGGGCCTGGAAAGAACACTGGGAGCCGCAGAAGGAAACTGTATAGGAGGAGCAGTGGGGACAGCTGCATATAGAGGAACTGATCTGTCCATTTTCCTCCTGCAGCCACTGAATGCCTGCTTGTCTCCTCTCCCTCCCGCAGGCATTCAGAGACTGCAGGAGGAAAACATACAGATCGGTTACCCTATCTGCAGTCGCCCCCATCGCTCCTCTTACCCAGGCATACAGGGGGGGCATACAGGCCCCCTGCAGCATGGGGCCAGGGGTTGCAATTAAGACCCCTGCAACCCCTGTAGGTTGTCACTGGTCTAAAAATAGGTGCAAGGGGCCTTCAGGGAAGAGAAAGGGTTGAGGTGGTCAAACATGGAACTGGACCCTAAATCCTCCATCGTCTATTGAGATATGTATGCTCTAGATTGAGCCATAGAGAATAATAGTTGCTCCAAAATAAAACCTGTATAACTTATTATTCTCAAGTGAGACATTTCAGAGGAATCCAGAGGGTCACGGGATGTGAACCCTGCCCATCCCTGGATATGGGCAACAGGAACTCTGATTTGTCTGCATCTGATGCCTGTAATTTCATTTTAATATTTGAAAAAGAAGGCAGAGAAGTAAGAAAAACACTTTGGCATGCATGTTGGGCGTCAAACAATGCTGTCTAATTTGAAACATATGTAAATAAACGAAATAGTAAACATACATATAGAAAAAATATGCAAATTTACAAGAAAATGCACATAGATCAATGGGTGTCCATGCTTACTGATAGCATATAAGTATGCACATAATCCCACAGCGTGATAACTCATTTTTCCATCGAGCATTTGGCAACATCACTTTGCACAGTTAAAGAAAATGTATAGTGTTTTGAATAATTATTTCGATATACATAAGGTTGCTATGTCTTCTGGAAGGAAAAAATAGCTATTTCCTACTAAAACGCTGCCATCAAATCTCATTTTTACAAACCAAGTCCATCACACCTATATGAGCTTGTTGGCCATCCTTTTCCAAAACCATGGACAATAATCTGAAGTTGTCCACCCTGCACTATTTTCCCTTTGTGACTATAACAGCCTTCACTCTTCTGGGAAGGCTTTCTACAAGATTTTGGAGTGTGCCTGTGGGAATCTATGCCCATTAAGCCAAAACAGCATTTGTGAAGTTAAGTTCTGATGTTGGAGGGAAAGACTTGGATCTTAGTCGGCGATCCAGTGCATCCCAAAGGAGTTCAGTAGAGTTGAGATCAGAACTCTGTACACTCGAGTTCCTACACAATAAACTCCCCAAATCATGTCTTTGTGGAGCTGGCATTGTGCACAGGGTTATATCACACCGGAACAGAAAATGGCTTTCCCCAAAGTGTAAAGGTTGAAGGCATGCATGTCTTAAATGTCTAACACACTGTTTCTCAACTCCAGCCCTCAAGGCGCCCCAACAGGTCATGTTTTCAGGTCTACCATTATTTTGCACAGGTGATTTGATCAGTTTCACTGCCTTAGTAATTACCACAGCCGTTTCATCTGAGGGAAATCCTGAAAACATGACCTGTTGGTGCGCCTTGAGGACTGGAGTTGAGAAACACTGGTCTAACAAATCTCTTTACTAGGAATACCTGAACTTAATAATTTCGAGGAGTGTCAACTTACTTTTTCCCATAAATTGTAGATGTAACGATCAGGTGTCTACAAAGGTTTGGCCATTATTGTCTAGATGTAAATGAGATTAACTCACTCTAAATTACTCTCATTCTAAATACCAAGTGGCTACCGGGTTCCCTCTCCTGTTTTCTCATATTTTCTGGGTCCTGGATGCTCCCTTCCCTTCTCTACCCTCCCATCCATATCCATGCTATACCCCCAGCCTCTACCCTCCCAATTCTGAACTTTCCCCCTCTCCTTTTTAATACCCAAATTATTTTTGCAAGTCCCAGGGGACTCTCCCCGGGGTAACCTCAGACCTATCCAAATATCTCTACGTAATACCTTGGTCTCCCACCCATGCCAGCACACCTCCCTAACCCATCCCTTCCACCTCCAAACTCTGGAGTGGGTGTTGAGGAGCGCCCAGTATAAAAGTCCGTGACACTCAGAGGTTTATTCCATATATTTTTGAATAAGAGTCTCAGGTGAATCCAATGTGTTTTGGGGGGGAACCTTTGTCATCTACTGAATGTTCTCTTTGTGACTATCAGAGAGGCGGCAGCCTTGGACTGGACCAAGGTTCTTTTTACACTACACCCTACTCTTCTAAATTCAAAAGTACCAATGCTCCTTTCTATTTTTCCAGTGCTATCACATATACAAAAAAGCTTCCACCCCCAAGCCAACTAATTGTACTACCATACCACAACCTGTCCGTACTCATCCAACATTCCTGTTAAAAACGATAGGATTTCTTTGCACTACTCATTGATAATGTATGTTTTTTTATACCTTAAAACCAATAACATTTTTGTACAAAGAAATAACACTCTTATGCCGCGTACATACCTTGTTGGCGGAAAGTCCGACTGTGTGTACGCAAGTATGTCGCACAAAAGTCCACGCATGCTCAGGATCAATGCTCACCAAACACAACACTAGCAGAAGGAGCCCAAAGGGTGGCGCATGACTATTTAACTTTCTTTTTACTGGCTCGCCGTACGTCTTGTACGTCACTACATTCGTAATTGTTGGCCAACATTTGTATGGCCGTGTGTATGCAAGACAAGTTGAAGTCAACAACCTTCAAACAAAATTTCACGGTTTTGTTGTCGGAAAGTCCGATCATGTGTATGGGGCATTACGGTATGGATGATGTTAGAGAAGCAGAATCGTTGTAGTAGCTTATCTACTCTGCCTGTAGTGGCTTATCTACACAAATCTAAATTCACTACAAAAATTAGGCGTCAGTAAGCATGTAAAACTATGAAAATCAAATTGAAAATTACTTTCTAATGTATCTATAGACTTCACTTGAATAAGCTTTAAATAGCTTTGGGAAGGGATAGAACCTCTGTCAGGGTATTTCTGCTGTCTAGGGAGATGAATCATGTCTGTATTTCCAGGCAATCATTGTCACCAGAGCTTAAAATTCTGGCAAATCCAAAATGTGCCACTGGAACAGGAGGTGAGAGGAAATCTCTGATTGGGGAAACTTGTTTCAGTGACAACTGAGAGGCAATTTCAGTTCTTTCAGTCTTGTGGTTGCCAAAACCAGCTGCCGTCAAGACCTTTGCTTGTAATCACATTGGAAGAAATATCATTAAAGGTCCAGTTCACTTTTAGTTCACTCACATTATTTTCAGTCAAGTCCTGATGACGGGGCATTTTGTAAACTCAAAACGCGTTGCTTACTCTTTGCATTGCTCCCTGGACTTTTATTGAAATAAAGTCACCTGAACCTTTTAGCAGTGGTGCGGAGCTTCGGTTAACCTCTTTGTTACATTACACTTCAAGCCAAGGAGACAGTGGAGATCCTCTGGGGTGTAGAAGCTGCCTGCCCCGATTATTTACATCAACATCAATACTTTAAGATAATACAAACAAAAAAGAAGCACTAATTCCAATCAATTCAATCAATCAATTCCCAGCATGTGTTAGGCATTTAACACCAATTTTATGAAGATGCATGCCTAATAAATCTAAAACATATACAATGAAACAAAAAAAGTGTCCATAAAGAAAGTGTATCCACATATCATGACTTAGCAATCTTCCTTAGAGGACCTCCATCCAAAAAGGTCCAATCCTTAAGATGTGAACAAAATTTGCTTCTCATCTACTGTGCAGAGAAATCCACCTCCATGTGATAAAGATTAAGGAGGCCTCTTAACAGATCTGGTGGACCATTATATCATAAATGGTCATAATACGCTCGTTATATCAGGCTGACAGCTCGGGCTTTTGTATGATATTTTGATGTCCCTTTTTTACTGCCATTTGGTATTGTGAACTAAAATAAGGGGGGTTTAAGTTTTTACATACTTCACAATGGGAGTTTGCATATTTTTTATTTAATGGTGACCTCTATGCCTGGAGTTGTTGGCATGTCGTGGTGGAATTGTCTCTGACCCTGACATAATGAGCGCATTATGACTATTTATAATATAATGGTCCACCAGATCTGGTAAGAGGCATCCGTAATCTTTATCACATGGTGGTGGATTTCTCTGCACATTAGATGAGAAGCAAATTTTGTTGATATCTTAAAGCAGAAGCTCGCTGAAGCCAGCTGTCAGTTGATGTCACAGAGCCGGTCCATGATCAGGAAGGATCGCGGCTGGTGGTATATTTTTTTGGGGGGGGCAAACAATGCCCTGGTCGGTCACCAGCTCCAAACTTACCCCATCTAGGTAGTAAGCAGCGCTTCCCCTGGGTGGTGGGCAGCAGCTTCCCCTGCGTCTCCTCCTCCTCTGCATCACGGTGGCTTCTGTCGTGTGTCTCCTCCCTCCTTCTCCTAGGCGGCCAATAGGATCGCTTCTCCACTCGGCCAATCAGGTGACGGGTCTCAGAACCTGCTTCCTGATTGGCTGGGAGGAGAATCAGGAAGCTAATAACACAGCTGGGTGGGCTCAGGGGGCAGTGCTCTTAACCCCGAGCCCACCCTTTTTTGAAGCCATTTAGAGCCTCATGTGCTTCTAAAAAAAAAAAACCCATTGGAATCCATGCGTTCATTGCCCTGCATGTAGATTAGTGGCTGGGTGAATGGATTAGGGTGGACCGCCACTGGTCAGGATCCGACCACATGCCTGTACTGGCAGCCGGCTCAGCCTGTGTCAGCTGCTCCCTCACTCTCCACAGCCCAGCGCTCCAGTGAGCCCGGGGGGGGGGGCAGAGCAGAGAGCTCTGAGACCCAAGCCATCAGCAATGTTTGATCACTCGGTTCTGAGTATTAGAGCCAGCGGGGGGACAGATGCATCCAGCTAGGCAAGTATGAATCTGAGAAAAACTCAAACCCCATACTTTTCTTTTAGGGATTGGACCTTTTTGGATGGCGGTCCTCTAAGGAAGGTCACCAAGTTACGATATGTAGATACACTTTCTTTATGGACACTCTTTTGCTTTACTTTATATGTTTTAGATTTTTCTGTATGTATTTTTGCAAAATTGGTGTTGAATGCCTATAACATGCTGATAATTGAATTGGAATTAGCACTGCTTTTTGGTTTGTATTATCTCGCCGATATACGTCAGCAGAAGGGCACGTACAGGCAGGTTAACATACCTGTATGTTGTCCTTTAACAAGCGGTTTGCAGGCGCGCGCACCCGCCGCGGCCTCCATGAGTGTGATCGCGGGTCCCGTGGACTCGATGTCCGCAGGTATGCCCGCGATCGGACTGGGAGGAGCTGACGTGCTGACGTCTCGGGTGTGCCGTTCGAGGGACGGGTGATTGTACTAGACGGCCGGCTAATTTGCTTTTAAATACTACGATCCTGTAAGTGGCTTTATTTTTTTCTAATAAATATGTTTGTCAGTATTACGCTATGGTACCCTTCTTTCATTTTTGGATACATCTGAACGGTATCTGCATCTACTTACACTTGGTATTCGTGAACCACGTATTTGGTGGTCCCTGCCTGGTATAGAGATCGGCCTGAGGGTTCTTCCGGGTATCCATCTGTTTGGCTCCTGACGGGATAAAGGCCCTGGCCGGGTATAGGTCGCAAGCTTTCAATGCTTGCCTGTCTGGTAAGCGAGCATTTTGAGTGTTTAGCACCGGTGGTGTGGTGGAGGACACTATTGAACTTTTTACAGCACTACTAGCACTTGGAATTAAGAAGATGGACTTTTTAGTTCTATTTTAATTTAATTTATTTTCAATTTACAGATCACTGTTTATAATATTTTTCCATATTGATCTTTATTGTACAATTTCAATGTAGGTGGGTTAGCGCTGCTTTTTTCTGGTGTATTATTTTGTTGACTGCTATCACAGTATTAACCGCCTGCCGACCGGCTCTCGCCGATATACGTCAGCAGAAGGGCACGTACAGGCAGGTTAACATACCTGTATGTTGCCCTTTAACAAGCGGTTTGCGGGCGCCTGCACCCGCCGCGGCCTCCATGAGTGTGATCGCGGGTCCCGTGGACTCGATGTCCGCAGGGATGCCCGCGATCGTCTCACGGAGAGAAAGAACGGGGAAATGCTGATGTAAACAAGCATTTCCCCGTTCTGCCTAGTGACACTGACACTGATCACAGCTCCCTGTAATCGGGAGCGGTGATCAGTGTCATGTCACACATAGCTCCTCCCCCCCACAGTTAGAATCACTACCTAGGACACACTTAACCCCTACAGTGCCACCTAGTGGTTAACCCCCTCTTTGCCAGTCACATTTACACAGTAATCAATGCATTTCTAAATGCACTGATCGCTGTATAAATGCGAATGGTCCCAAAATCGCGTCAAAAGTGTCCGATCTGTCCGCCATAATGTCGCTGTCTCGATAAAAATTTATGATTCGAAAGTTTTTTTTCCACTTTCCTTAACATTCTTATGATTTACTCACTGAAAGGGACAGGCAGGTGACACATTTAGTCCCTGGTATAGCAATGCAGCTTCCGTGTCACCTATCCCCCTCCAGACTACTCAGTGAACAATGAATCAGCATCATTACCTTGGTCCAGTTGGGTTGAAGCCAGAAATAGTAAAGCTGAACCTGAAAGTAGTGTTTTTCCTGACTATATATTTTGGCATAAGGTGTGGGAATCACAAGATTGGCTGAACAGAATAATAAAAAAAAACATATATGTACTTCAAGAGTGCATTTACTTCTCTTCCATGAGTTCTACTCTATATCAGTAAACTGCCTTATGATCAGTATTCTTTTCTTGGCTCTTTTAAAAATGGGCCATATTTGTCAACAGACGAAGCCATTCTCGCTGCCTTTTACAAGCTCTTTGTACAGCAAGATTCTGTAACATGTGTGCCATTTAGCAAAGGGTACCAATTAATTTCAGGTGTCTCGAGCAAAGGCAAATGGACATTGACTAAAACAAGTAATAATGTATCCCGAATAAGCTAATGAATCACAGCTGCCCTCTATCCAAGCTGATTGGACTCTGCTAATAGCAAGTCCCCCTGAGTGTGATTTATCAGTGTGTCTGAAATAAGAACGGTCTGCATTGCCACATTGCAACCAACGAGATTTAATATCTCACTCTTCATCTGTCATTTTCCAATCAGTCTGACTAGTTCATAAATTAAAACACAGATGATTATTATTATTTTTATAGTTATTTATATGGAGCTGTCAATGTAGGCAGCACATGACATATTCTACATTCATATCAATCCTTGTCCTCAAGGAGCTTACAATCTAAGGTCCCTGTCTCACATGCACATATACTAGGGCAATTTAGACAGCAACCAAGGTACCTACCAGCATGTGTTTGGAATATGGGAGGAAACCATGGGTAATCCATCCAAGCACAAGGAGAACACATAAATTACATGAGGACAGTGTTCTGGTTGGGATTCAGAACGAGGACCCTAGTGGTGCAAGACCAAATGAGATCATTGTTAATGTGTCTGAAAAAGTTTCCTATTGCTTGTGAGTTGCACTTATAAATTGGGTAGGAAAATTAAGAGAGGTGGGAACTAGACAAAGCCCGACCCCTGAGCAGGGAACCAACTGCAGCTGCACCTTCTGGAACCGCAATCCTTACACCACTTAAACATGTGATATTGATAATGGGTTATGTTGACAGCTTTCAATGAGGCAAATCAGCACTGCGTTAGCAATTGAAATGAAAATATACCATTACTATGCAAAAGACTGGGACCATATACACAACTTTTTGAGATTAGATAAAGCAGTGGTCTCCAAACTGTGGCCTGTGGGTTGGATGCAGCCCTTTGCTTGCATTTATCCAGCTCTTGGGGCACTATTCCTCCTACTGACATCAATGGGGCATATTGGTGCCACTGATACCAACAATGGGACGCAATTCCTCCCACTGACACCCAATGAAGAAATGTTGGATGTTATACTTCCTACTGATCTAAATGATGGAACACTATTCCTCCCAATGATAGCAATGGTAGGGCACGATTCCCTCCACTGACACTGAAAACAGGGAACTATCCTTTCACTGACACTAATGATGGGGCATTATTCCTCCCACTGACCACCAATCTAGAGGCATTATTTATTCTTCACTGACGCTGGGGCATTTTCTAGTCCCACTGGCATCAGTTAGTTATCAGTTAGTCTGGCCCCCCTACAGTCTGGAGGACAGTAAACTGACCCTTCATTTATAAAGTATGGAGACCCCTGAGATAGAGGAACACCCTTTGGCAGACAGTTCATACCCTACCATGTCTTCATATAAATGGACCATGAAGAAGGTTTAGTGCAAAAGCATTGATAAAGCAAAAAGCATTGATAAATAATACATTTTTTTAGAGGCCTTTAAATCACACCAAAGAAGAGGGACACCTGAGGAGTAATGAGAGAGAGGAATTTGGTTCCAAAAAAGGACAATCCCTCCAAATGAGGAACAATTGGGAGCTCTGCTAAGAAAAACAATTATGTAGGATGCACAATAATGAATGTAAATCGCATGTGCCCTTTTAGCATATCTTTTAGCTTTACAAAATAGAAACACCCTAAAAGCAAAGAAGTTGTATAACTGTAACCAACCCCATCGGATTTGGGACACCACCAATTCCCAAACATTCCCATTCCTGTAACTGCCTCCTAAAAGTCACCAGCAATTACCAATAAGGCCCAGTATTGTCAGTAAAGGCACAATGTATGGTAGGTATGTTCAGCTCACTCAATGTGATAAGCCAGCACTAAAGCCTGAGGCATGGCTGCTCAGGCCCAAGCATGGTCTGTAGGGTCTGTCACATGCTTCTTTATACCGGGATTATACCTTTATACCTGGATTTTCAGTTCCGGGCAGGAGAAAAGCACTAAAGGTGAGTTTATATTTGGGGTGGAGGATGTTTGGCTTCAAAGTTTGGATTGATTAAATGCCCATAAATTTAAAAAATGCACATCTTTGCCTAAAGAGGAACTGAACTCTGGATGTCCAAATAAAAGGCAGGCGGAGGACAAAGGACTAGTCACCAGCATTGCCTTTGGTCTTCCTGCAGCTGATCCTTTCCCCATTACCGACTTAGCATGCCTTGATAGAGGCAGGGCTTTGCTTCCTCATGTCAGAACCTCCAGCAAGGAGAACAATCCCCTGAGACTAGCAGTCAGAGGTAGCAGTGCCTTATGAGGCTGTAGGCACAGTAGTGCCTCCCACAGCAGGAAGTGCTTTGCTATATTTCATGGGAATTGAAGACAAAGGGTACATTTCGCCAGGCTACTAACTAGGTACAACTAAAGCTGGCCATAGATGGAACTAAATTTGACCAGTTCAGCAGGGACCTGGCAAATTTCGACCCATCTATGGTCAGGCTGGTTGTATAGAAGTCGGTCTCTCAATTGACTTCTGTACAACCAATCTGGTGGATTTTTTATGCCAGATCAGTGTTGCTGGCTATAGCCGGCAACACTGATCCTTGTATTCTGCCAGCAGAACAAAATAGCACTGTGATCCCCCCGTCCACCTTACAGTAAATCTTTGCTTTTTTAGTTCATGTCCACTTTAGACTTTTCTTTTCTTTAACCACTTAAAGACCGCAAGGATTTACCCCCTTAATTACCAGGCCATTTTTTGTGATATGGCACTGCGTTACTTTAACTGACAATTGCGCAATCGTGGGGCGCTGTACCCAAATAAAATTGATGTCCTTTTTTTCCACAAATAGAGCTTTGAGCTTTGGTATTTGATCACCTCTGCGTTTTGTTTTTTTTTGCACTATAAACAAAAAAAGTCCGTCAATTTAAAAAAAAAAACAATATTTTTTATTTTCTGCTATAAAACCATATCCAATAAAAAATGTAAAAGATTATTTCTAATTTCTTCATCAATTTAGTCCAATATGTACTCTGCTACATAGTTTTGCTAAAAAAAACAAAACAAAACTCCAATAAACGTATATTGATTGGTTTGCGCAAAAGTTGTAGCGTCTACAAAATAGGGGATAGATTTATGGCATTTTTATTGTTTTTTTTTTTTTTTTTTTTAACAAGTAATGGCAGTGATCAGCGATTTTTAGTGGGACTGCGACATTACAGTGGACAGATCGGACACCTACCTGACATTTTGACACTTTTTTGGGAACCAGTGACATTATTACAGTGATCAGTGCTAAAAAATATGCACTGTTATTGTACTAATGACAGTGGCAGGGAAGGGGTTAACATCAGGGGCGATCCAGGGGTTAACTGTGTTCCCTGGGTGTGTTTACTAACTGTATGGGGGAGGGGCTGCCTGGGACAACACAGAGATCCATCTTCCTGCATAGCAGAAAGACAAAATCTCAGTATAATCCACTGTCAGAACTGCCTTGTTTACTTCGGCAGATCCCTGTTCTGTCTCTGCGGGGGAACGATCGCGGGTGGCCAGTCCGCCAGACCTGCTGATTGGCTCCCCCGCTGGCCGATCGGCACGTGCGTGCTCCTCCGGCGGCGCCTGCGCCCCCACATGGAGCCGTGCATGAGATTCGCGAGCCGAGCCACCTTGCCGGCAAGCGGTTAAAGTACATTTATCCTGCCTTCCTAACCTCCCTCTTCCCAGATAAAAGTACTTGCCTTCATACATCTCTATTACAAGTGTGTATATGCGTGCGGTTGGGGGGCATTGTTTATTTATTTCAATTCATCCTGCAGGAAGTAACAAGGACACTGCATTTCTGGCAGGATCAACATGTATTTTCTGTACTTGCTGAAACTGTTAGTGTGAAAAATGAAAGCTAATGCAGCGACCATATCTAAGGACTGGTAAGATGAAATATATTACATTTTTGTTCTCGAGTTTAGTTATCCTTTAAATATTGGAAGGTGACATCTCTACTGCCTAATGAACTGAAGCAGAGGCTCACATGACATAAGTGCTTAGTGGCGGCATGGTAATGCCGTATGACTACCGTGCTGTATCTCTGTCTGCCCTGACAGCTTTAAGAAAGCATAGAAAATCAGGCAATTAGTAATTGTCCTCCTGCTGTTATACAGCGCAATAGAGAGGAAGCAAGAGACTTTGGGACTCATATATGAGTGTTCGAAGAAAATGTGATCTTTTTACCTGTAGCAACAATTCAGCTTCCAATTATCATCCTTAGACAGGTTTGGAAAAGTAAAGGGAGGATATTTAAAGTGTATGTAAGCCCTAAATCTATTTTCCGGGAAGTTTGGCATCATGCCTCACTGTATACGACTTCCTCGTCTTTTTTTTTTTCTTTTTTTTTTGTGTGAATTTGTTGCAAAACAAGCTGACAACACTAAGCCATTGCTTCACAATGCATCTAGAGAGGTCAGATGGGGCTTCTTCTACTGCTTGTTAGGAATGTGTGAATAGTTTAAAGCAGAAGTAAAGTATTTTCTTTTTTTTTTCTTCTGGGTGTACAATGTGCTGCAAATAAACAATTCTGTGTATAGTCCCGGCAGGACTCTGTGCATAGCTCCCAACTGTCCCTGATTTGGAGGGACTGTCCCTGATTTGGAGGGGCTGTCCCTGATTTGATGCAATGTCCCTCTGTCCCTCATTACTCCTCATTTGTCCCTCATTTTGGTCTGATCTATATAATTGTATATAAAATTCACTTTTTATCTTTCAAAAAGTGTCTCCCAGTGCTAAACCTTTCATCCAAATTCTAAATTGCTGCATTTGTAAATTTTAAAAGCCAATATAAAGGAAAAGTAGTGGTAAAAAAAAGCCCTTGTAGATTTAATTAACCCTTTTTTTTGTTAATTCTCCTTTAAGGGGGTGTGGCAGGGGGCATGTCCTATGCCTACATACATTTGCTGGTAGGTGTCCCTCATTCCCATCTCAAAATGTTGGGAGGTATGCTCTGTGCCAGGGTGAAGTAACTCCCATGTGTGTGTGGCAGTTACATCATCCTGGCCAATCAAGAAGGCAAGGACTCTGAACCCAGAAGAAGTCCAGGGGAAGATGGAAGTACCCTAGAACTAAAGAAGCAGTTAACCCTTGTGGGGTCAGCCTCGCTGCAAGGGAGGATTTTTGTCTTCCCTGAAATTCAACTTTAAACTTTTTCATAAAAGTATCTTATGTTTAAATCGTGAACTCTCTCTTTCAAAATGTCTAAAATTTGAAAAAATACCTTTACCTTTCCTTTGCTCGACCGCTGCTTGGTTCAGCACCAGGAGCCAAAGAAAATACCTGGTCCACTACGTTGGCTACAAGAAGCTTGCATGCATGGATCGTCCTTTCACTCCAGGTGGATGAATAGAAGTGAAATACATCTGCATTAAAAGAGAAGTATGGGAATGTTGTTTGTTTTTTTTTTTCCTTTTTTTTAATCATACTTACCTATGGCTCTAATGCCGCGTACACACGGGCGGACTTTTCGACCGGACTGGTCCGACGAACTTTCCGACGGAATTTCGACGGACTTCCGATGGACTTTTGAACGAACGGACTTGCCTACACACGATCACACCAAAGTCCGATGGATTTGTACGTGGTGATGTACGACTGGACTAAAATAAGGAAGTTAATAGCCAGTAGCCAATAGCTGCCCTAGCGTGGGTTTTCGTCCATCGGACTAGCATACAGACGAGCGGATTTTTCGACTGGACTCGAGTCCGTTGGAAAGATTTGAAGCATGTTTCAAATCTAAAGTCCATCAGAATTTCGACTGGAAAAGTCTGCTGAAGGTCCGATGAAGCCCACACACGATCAGATTGTCCACCGGGCTCAGTCCGGTCGAAAAGTCCGCTCGTGTATACACTGCATAAGACTCTGAGAACTGAGCAATCAAACATTGCCAATCGCTCGGTTCTCAGAGCTCTGTGAGCAGAGAAGTGGTGTCTGCCAGTCACCGGTTCTCTGCTCTGCCCCCCCGCGCTCATTGGAGCACTGGGCTGTGGAGGGGACGGGAGCGGCCAGTTTAGGCTCTCACTGAAAGCCTGAGCCAGGTGGTGGTCCAGGCATGTGGGCAGATCCCGACCATATGGTCACGATCTTTCCCACGCCTGAACCGGCTCTGTGACATCAGCCGACAGCGGACTTCAGCCCGCTGTCTGCTAAGAACGGGTCCTATGAGTGCAGAACAAACTGCACTCCTGTGATCCACAGAAGTACAGCCAAACAAGCTTCAGCTGTACTTATCCTTTAAAGTAGTCCTTCTGCTTTGCCCTCCATGTCACAGATTCACTTTAAGGCAGCGTTTCTCAATTTTTTTACTGCACCAGAGGAACTCTTGATTTTCAGGTCTCAGGGAATCCTTGCTAAAACAAATTCAGTGGGGAAAAATGCCCCCTACATTGGTGGTCAGAATGGCACCCTTACAGATTATTGATGTCATGCTGGTAAGTGGGGTGCAGATTGTGCGGGGGCAATAATTCACACAGTTCCATGCAACGTAAAACTTGTATTGAGGAAATGTAGCAGAAGTTTAAAACTAACCTGGTGGGAAAGCTACCCAGCTAGGTGCACTCACAGTTTCCAACAACACTAAGGAGCAGATTCCAGCCAGGCTGACAGCATCTGTTGAGAGGGGGCAGAATACAGCCTGGCCATCTCGTGCCCAATGGGGAAGGTGTCCAGAAGAGATGCAACCCTACACTTTCCCTCCTAGTCAGAAACCTTTCCCTAGCACTAGTACTGTCCCTCATAGGTGGTGTACCTGTTCCTACTCTACCAACTTGCAAAAAAGCATGCCAAACCTGGGAGACAGGGCTTTAAGAAGGTTCTCTCTGACCCAAGATGGTTGCCAGAGTCACATGGGGCAGCAGCATCCAATTGGATCGCTTCCCCAGTGACCCAGGAAACCATAGAGGAACCATGTTCCTCCTGACTTCCTCTCCATCTGCAGTGCCGCTGTGGATAGCGCCACCTGCAGTGGAGAAAGTAGACTGCTGCTGCCTACATGCCATGGATTCTGCTAATAACCATGCAGGCACCATTAACTAGCCAACTCCTAGGAACCTCAGGAGGTACCCTTAGTTTCTATGGATCCCTGGCTGAGAATGGCTACTTTAAGGGCTTTAAGAAAGCCATTCAAGGCTGGCTAGAAGCCTCGGAAAATGCTCTTCAGAACACCGTTTACAAACTAGAGCTGGCATGAACTGGCCCTAAGTATCCATCTATTGTACTGGAAAATACAGGTGCTGAAAGACAAAGCAGCTGCGAAATGACAGCAGTCCAAACACATCCTGCCACTCTGTGCCCGGCCTTTTAAACCCTCTCTGGGGACTCTGCAGTGGAAAAGAAAATATTGGATTCTTGCAAACAAATAATAATTACATCGCTAATACCCAGGTTTCACCTTGTTGACTCAGAAGAATCTCATAAAATCCCCATCTCTGCTATCTCCATCAGCTACTGCAGTTGTGCTGACGCATAAGCACCGGCCTACGTGGGAATTGTTTAATTACAACAATCTGCGCAGCAAATTGTTTTATCATATTTCAGACACAGGCTGAATGTTATTTTGTTTCCCAGTTAACAGGATGGCGTCACGTTGAAGATGCAGCTTCAAAGGTATACACCAGGCAGCAATGGAAGCCGAACAGATAGGTCAGGTGATGTACTGTATGATGGCCAGTCTGTTAACTGCCAGTGATGTCATCTCTAATCACAATGCCTACTTGTTTCCAAAAAGTGAACTTGTCACTAAATCTAGAGTCTTTTTGTATTCATTTTGGATAGAATAGAGAAGCATTAAAACCTCTGTACATTTTTTTGTTGCTGTGTTGATGAGAGCTTTTGGTTGGAAATTCCAACCGTGTGTATGCTCCATCGGACTTTTGCTGGCGGAATTTCCACCAGCCAAAGATTGAGAGCACGTTCTCTATTTTTCCGTCGGAAAAAGTTCCTATCGGAAATTCCGTTTGTCTGTATACAATTCCAACACGCAAAAAAGCACGCATGCTCGGAAACAATTCGACGCATGCTCAGAAGCATTGAATTTCATTTTCTCGGCTCGTCGTAGTGTTGTAGGTCACCGCGATCTTGACGGTTGAAAGTTCAGAGAACTTTTGTGTGACCGTGCGTATGCAAGGCAAGCTTGAACGGAATTCCGTTGGAAAAACCATCCAAGCTAAAAGCTCGTGTGTACAGGGCATAATAATTTGCTCATTCTATGGAATCAGTACATAGTTGCATACAGGGCTTTTTTTTCAGCGGGAATGCGGGGGAATGCCGTTCCGGCACCTTCAGCACTGAATGGGGTGCTGGATTGTGTTACAGTGTCTATTGATGCTGGCTGCTGGGGGATCTATTGTTACTGGAGGTGCTATTTTTTGCAGGGGTTTATTGTTGCTGGGGGACCTATTGTCTCTGGAAGCAATCTATTTTTGCAGGGGGAGGTCTGTTGTTGCTGGTGGGTGATCTATTGTTGCTGGGGGAGGGGGGGGTCAGTTGTTGTTGGGCGGGATTTACTGTTGAGGGAGCAGTCTATTGTAGCTGGCTGCTGGAGGGTCTATTGATGCTGTCTGTGGGGGGGATCTGTTGTTGCTGCTGGGGGTCTATTGTTGCTGGACGGGGGTATTTTTTGCAGGTGGTCCATTGTTGCTGGGGGGGGGGGTCTATTGGTGGCTGCAGGGGATCTTTTTTACTGCTTTTCTTGTTATCATTAACAAATTCCATCCAAATTAATTACTTAGTACCACAAATGTTACTTGGTTATGTATGTTCTAAAATGGGCAGAATTGGGAGGTGGGTAGGGGGTGGAACCAAGTAACGGTGCTCGGAGGTGGGTAGCAGCAGAGACAAGGGCTAACTCCAAAAGGCGGAGTTCCTGCACCTATTCAAAAAGGGCACATGTGCATCAAGTTCAGCCAAAAAACAAAAAACCTAAATGAATGGCATTACAATACACTCCGTGCCACGTGTCACCACGTATTGCAGAACTGTCTCGTTCAAACATTTACCGGAATAGTTTGCTCAGATGACAGGTACACTTTACCTAAGTCAGCTTTTTTTCCCCCTTCTCCTTTCCTTCTTCCTACTTGTCGGTAATCCACGAATTGATTTATGTAAACAACCGAATCGTTATTTAAAAGCGAACCTCCATACACTCAATGCCACAAACTCCCTCACCTCGGCCAAATAGATGAAGCTTCCTGTTAATTGATTTTTTTTTTAATACGGAAATGTACCCCGGCAGCACGTTCATACTTTTATAAAGTTAGTAAGCGCGATATAGATCCTCGATATCTGGAAGTGCATTGCGGCCTTTTGTCTCACTTGGCTGGTGGCTCGCATAAAACTGTATGTTGTTTAACTGCTTCAATTTTGGAACATCAGTTTCTTCATGTTATCATGATCGCTAATCTGAAGCACTCCTCCCTCTGCAATAAATCGGGATGGTCCATTACTGCCGTAGTAAATTAGTGCTGTAAAACAGTAGTAATCTGCGGTAGGCCATTAAAAAAGAAGCCATATAGCAGCACTATAAAGTACTGTCTCACCATGGGGCTTTCAGGCAGGGGAAGCTGGATCGCTGATAGAATTACAATATGGCTGGTGGAACGCACAACCATGTTGAATAACAGCTTCTGAAATATTACAGTTGGGATTTTGCGTATCAGTTGTACAAGAGGACGTAATAGGCTCTTTGTGTATATTTATTATGTCTGTTAGCCCAGTGTCACTAGGCTGGGGCTGTACGTCTCTTAAGAAGCTCATTTGAAAATTGAAATCTAGATGGAATAATTGAAAAAAATTGCAGATCTGCTTATCTAGTCCTGAAGTTAATACAGCCCCACCAGACGGCAGAGTCAAGTTCGTGACCTGATGTTTCTCTACTGCGCTTTAGGGATTCGTTTGGATTTCGGACCTGCTCTGTTTTCAGGCTAAAATACTGAAATTTATTTGGGGCACTAAAGGCCATAGACTGGCAGGTTCCACTTTGTTCACACCCGGTTCAAGGGGGTGGGGGGTCTTGGTGTTCCTGATTTATATGCTTACTATAAGGCAGTGCAATTAATGCAACTATTGATCATTTTTTCTCGCCACAAGAGGCCGGACTGGGTTTGAACGGAGCATCAGGCTATTTCGTCCTTCACAATTGATTTCCTTTTATGGCGATCCCTTAAAAAGAGGCCCTTAATCTTGTCACCCACACTGTCCCATTCCTTTGGTCTATGGGATCGTTTGCTTTCTAGCCCTTTGCTGACCTCCACCTTTACTACTCTTTCCCATATATTTCATAACCCTGATTTTCCTTCCAGTATGGACATTGGGGCGTTCAAGTGGTGGACAGATAAAGGTCTATATCGTATTGGGTACTTTTTTACCCATCGCGGTCCCTTTACTCTTTCCCATTGTTCCTCGGTTCTGGAGATGCCTCAAACGGAATGGTTCAGTTTTTATCAAATAGCCCATTTTTTACGCTCAATATGATGATAAGATCCCCCTGCCCTAAGGACATATGAGCAATGGTGTACTAAAGATATGGGTTCTAGATTGGGTATCTCTATGTTATATGAGTCTCTACTCTCTCCACCTCAGAAACAACCATACATGCTGGCCTGGGAAAGGGACCTTGACTGTGCTGAGGACTTGGAGTCTTGGTGTCCCAGACTTCAAGTATCCTACAAAGGCATCTTGAACATTTCTCTGATAGAGGCCAGTCTTAGGCTGGATTCACACCTATGCAGTTTTAGTGCTTTTCGCATTTTGCAGATTTGTACTACAGTCCATTTAACATGGTTTCCTATGGAACACGTTCTGTAGTGCAAATCTGCAAAATGCAAAAAGCACTAAAAATGCATAGATGTGAATCCAGCCTTAAAGTACTGACCAGATAGTATATAGTCCCTACGCGCCTGACCAGGATGTATAATACAGACACCGCAGAGTGCTTCAGGGGCTGTAATCTACGAGGCTCCATGCTTCACATTTGGTGAGAGTGTCCTAAAATTAGAACCTTGTGAAATAGGGTGTTTTCGATGATCATCATACTGCTAGCAGCTAAGATTATTATAGCAAGAGCATAGAAGACACCCCCAGTATCCTTTAGAAGATTGAAACATAAAATCTCTTGGATTATGGTTCATGAAAAGATCGTAGGGATCATTAAAGATCGTAGTGAGTTGTTTGATCAGAATTGGGAGCCTTGGGCAACTTATATACATGTTCCCTTATCCATGACGCCCTGTACGGTACAAGTATGGGACCCATCACCTTCTACATCAACTCTCCTTCTAAGCTAGGTCTCCTTGTGTCTCCTAAATTCTAATTTTTTCAGATTTTACTCTTCTTTCTCTCTTCTCCTTTTGGACCCCTTGTTTTCCCTCTTTAATATCCATCACCTTATCTTTGTTAATGTGATATTGACAGTGACTTATAGTATTTTGCACCGATCAGGAGTGCCTTACGAATAACTTTTTGTGCAGCATGCTCTGTAGCAATGCCAAGGGCCTCCATACACACTCCCATGCATTTCGGGAGTTGTGGTTATTGGTTCTTGGTATTGCTTCCAGGTCTCCCTTTTTTTTCTTTTCTTTTTTTTTGTTTATAATTTTGCAACTATATCCTTATGTTATGGATTCATGATACATGTGTTGTTTTCGACAATGTGATATTGTAGACGTTTTACTGTCTGTCTATACAGAGATATATAAATAAAAATTTTGAGCGTTAAAAAAAAAAACAAAAAACAAGGGTTTACAACCCCTTTAAATATACGATTAAAGTATAAGTTCACCTTTTGGAACATGTTTCACCCATATTTAGGGTGGAACGTGCAACATGTTTCAGCAACTGTAGCCTTTCCCCCTCTTTCCAGGCTAAAAAAGTAAACAAAATATCAAATGCACAGATTTTATCTGCAAAATGAACTTATTTTTTATTTTATTTTTTTTAAAGGTGAACTTATCCTTTTTCTAAAGGCTCAAGTTTTTTTACCTTCATGCACTGAATCTTCTCTGTGCAGCCCGCCCCCCCCCCCCCGGGCCCCCCCAATACTTACCTGAGCCCCATATCGATCCAGAGATGTGCACGAGTGCTCTCCGGGGACTCCCGCTGCTGTCAATCACAGCCACTGAGCCAATCAGGAGAGAGGAGAGGGGGCGAGAGGCAGCCCTGTATGTGAATAGACACGCAGAGCCGCAGCTTGGAAGCGAGCCTGCTCAGGTGCCCCCATTGCAAGCTGGGTGATGTGAGGGCACTCGGCAGGGCTGAGAGACCAAAAGCGCTGGCGAGGGATCTGTGAAGAGGTGGATCGGGGCTGCTCTGTGCAAAATCATTGCACAGAGCAGGTAAGTATAACATGTTTGTTATTGAAAAAAAAAAAAAAAAAGAGATACTTTAATATCACTTTAAATAATACGGCATACCTAGTGTATTTGACACCCAGGGCAGATTATTTGTTATACCCTCCTGCTCTGTAAAACAGCATTATTAGCTATATTCTTGAATTAAAAGCGCTGGCTTTTTTTTTTTTCCTACACCTGCAAGGGAAAAGGCATAATGAGCTACTTACCTTAGAACGAGGCGCCGGCATCTCACCCTATCCATGCCGAGGGAGCTGACATTTCCCCTCAGCGTGTCTTCCGGGTATCACAGGTCCGGCACTGTGAGTGTCCGGAGCCGCGATGTTGTCACTCCTGCTCATGCGCGCGGAAGACTTCTGTCCGGCAAGCTCCGGAGTTTGCCGGGTTGTCAGCCGAGAATCCCCTGTGCGCATGCGCCGCTGCAGTCAGCAGCTTATTGCGAGGGGAATATCTCCTAAACCGAACAGGTTTAGGAGATATTTTTTTTTACCTACAGGTAAGCCTTTTTATAGGCTTACCTGTAGGTAAAAGTTAAAAAAAAAGGTATACAACCGCTTTAAATGAATAGTAATAACAAAAAGGAAATGTGGACAGTATAAATTGTGGAGTCTGCTAACATTAGGGGTCGGTGTAAAAGTGTCCTCTTGCATTGATGGGCAGTGTAGTTAGGAGATCAATTTGCCATTACTTACTGCTCTAGGGGCCTCTAGCAACCTCTGGAGGAACCCTGGTTCAGAATAGCTGGTGTAGAGCATTACACATGGCTGATACCCAGTCAAATGAATGTGCTTAAAACTAGTTACATATAAATATATTGTTATTTTACTAACTACTTAACCACTTCAGCCCAGGACCATTTGGCTGGCCAAAGACCAGAGCACTTTTTGCGATTCGGCACTGCGTCGCTTTAACTGACAATTGCGCGGTCGTGTGACGTTGCACCCAAACAAAATTGACGTCCTTTTTTTCCCCACAAATAGAGCTTTCTTTTGGTGGTATTTGATCACCTCTGCGGTTTTTATTTTTTTGCGCTATAAACAAAAAAAGACCGACAAAAATAAAAAAACAACAATATTTTTTACTTTTCGCTATAATAAATATCCCCCCAAAAAATTTAAAAAACTAATTTCTTCATCAGTTTAGGCCAATACGTATTCTTCTACATATTTTTGGTAAAAAAATAAAATCGCGATAAGCGTATATTGATTGGTTTGCGCAAAAGTTATAGCGTCTTCAAAATAGGGAATAGATTTATGGCATTTTTATTATTATTATTTTTTTTTTTTTTTTACTAGTAATGGCGGTGATCTGCGATTTTTAGTCGGACTGCGACATTGCAGCGGACAGATCGGACACTCTTGACACTTTTTTGGCACCACTGACAGTTATACAGCAATCAGTGCTTTAAAAATGCACTGATTATTGTATGAATGACACTGGCAGGGAAGGGGTTAACACTAGTGGTGATCAAGGGGTTAAATATGTGGTCCCTGGGAGGTGTTTCTAACTGTGGGGGGGGGGGGGGAGTGTGCTGACTGGAGGAGGAGAGAGATCGCTGTTCCTGATCACTAGAAACTGACAATCTCTCTCTACTCCCCTGTCAGAACGGGCATCTGTTTGTTTACATTGACACATCCCCATTCAGGCTCTCTGTGGAGCGATCACAGGTAGCCAGCGGACATCGCGGCCATGCACATTGGCTCCCCGCGCCGCGCAGCGAGCATGCGCCTGCTATAGCTCTTAAGAGAGCAGACGTACACCTATGGCGATTTGCGGGAACGAGCCAACCTGCCGCTGTATAATGACGGCGGCTGGTCGGCATGTGGTTAATGAGGACACAGACCGCAAGAAGAAGAAGATGGGGGGGGGGGGGGTAGGAGCAACAAAAGGAGGCATTGCTGGGGAAGATCACAATAGAAGGTAAATTTGCCATTAAAACAACTGCTTCGGGGACACAATATGGATTTGTTTTTTTCTTTAATGCAACAGGATACTGAATTCATCAAGATCACTGAATACAAGTCTCTGATTTTTCCTTTCACCACCCAAGGGTCACTGCTAATAGGATATAGTTGACTTTTTGCAGCCTTGACGGGGATTTGGGTTCCAACCTCCTGTGACCACTGTGACCCCTGGTTCTGTCATATGGAAATCCCTGTGATACACCGCACTGCCAATAATTACTGGGCAAACGCACACAATGTCTTTCACACTTCTCTTGTGAGCTTTCCCTTTAGTTGGCTGGGACTCTGTTCTGCCCCTCGGTCACTTTTTTCATCTACAAAGCTTGGTCCTGTTTGATTTTTACATATGCAGGTTTCTTAATACTGCACAGCAAGTGTGCTTTATGTTTCCCTTTTGCAACATAGGAAAACATACAGTATGGGAATCTTCTGTTGCATCATGGGAGAACCTCTTTTTTTTTTTCCATGTTCAGACTTGCTCAGCTTTTGCATGCAGAGAAGAAGGAATATACCGCGTACACACGATCGGACATTCCGACAACAAAATCCTGGATTTGTTTCCAACGGATGATGGCTCAAACTTGTCTTGCATACACACGTTTGCACAAATGTTGTCGGAAACGCCAAGAACGTCAAGAACGCGGTGACGTACGACACGTACGACGAGCCGAGAAAAATGAAGTTCAATAGCCAGTGCGGCTCTTCTGCTTGATTCCGAGCATGCGTGGAACTTTGTGCGTCGGAATTGTGTACACACGATCGGAATTTCCGACATAGGATTTTGTTGTCGGAAAATTTGAGAACCAGTTCTCAAATTTTTGTTGTCGGAGATTCAGACAAAAAATGTCCGATGGAGCCTACACACAGTCGGAATTTCCGACAATAAGCTCGCATCGAACATTTGTTGTCAGAATGCCCGATCGTGTGTACGCGGCAATAGGTTTGCAACTAGGGTTGCACCAATAATAGTATCGATGCCGATACCGAGTATTTGCATAAGTATTGGTACTCATGCAAATGCACCAATACCTGAAACCGACACTTTCAGGCTCGGTTCTTTTTAGCTGTCAGTGGGTCTCCCCTGTTGACAGCTGAAGTGTTAACCACTTCAATACCAGGCACTTAGACACCTTCCTGCCCAGGCCAATTTTCAGCTTTCAGCCCTGTCGCAATTTGAATGACAATTGCGCGATCATACAACACTGTACCCAAACAAATTTTTTATTATTTTGTTCCCACAAATAGAGCTTTCTTTTGGTGGTATTTGATCACCTCTGTGGTTTTTATTTTTTGCGCAACAAATAAAAATAGACTGAAAATTTTGAAAAAAAACAAGTTTTTCTTTGTTTCTGTTAAAAATGTTTGTAAATAAGTACGTTTTCTCCTTCAATGACGGGCACTGATATGGCTGCACTGACAGGCACTGATAAGGTGGCACTGATGGGCACGATGAGGTGGTACCAATGAGGTGGCACTGATGAGGTGTCACTGACAGGCACTGATGATGGGCACTGATAGGTGGCACTGGTATGCGGCACTGATGGGCACTCATAGGTGGCACTGATGGGCACTCATAGGCGGCACTGATGGGCACTTGTAGCTGGCATTGATGGGTACTTATAGGTGGCACTGATGGGCACTCGTAGGCAGCACTGATGGGCACTCGTAGGTGGCATTGATGGACACTGATAGGTGGGCACTGATACACGGATGGGCACTGACAGATGGCATCGATTTTTTTTTTTATTGTTAATTATATTTTCTTTTTTTTATTTTGACACTTTTTTGAAAAAAAAAAAATTTGATCACTTTTATTCCTATTACAAGGAATGTAAACATCCCTTGTAATAGCAATATGACATGTCAGGTGCTCTTAATAGTGAGATATGGGGTCAATAAGACCCCATATCTCACCACTAGGCTGGGAAGCCTGAAATAAAAATAAAAAATAAAACGATCACCGCTTCCCAGCTGAAGCGGCGCCGTTTTTTTGAATGGAGAGGCCAGGCGTTACGTCATAAAATCGCGCCCGGCCTCTGATGATCATAGAGACTCCGGCAACCATCTGGTCCGCCGGAAATCTCTATGATCTACATCCATTGCCGGCGGATCCGCCCTCCGCCTCACTAATCGTAACGGTGAGTCCTAACAAGCACCGGAGGGCGGTGGGAGGGGGGGACGTCCCCTCTCGCCTCCCATAGGAATGATCAAGCGGTGGAACGGCCGCTATGATCCTTCCTATGGTGTAGAGATTCGCCGCCTGAAACCGGCAATATCTGAATGAAGTCTGTAACTACAGGCATCATTCAGATATACCCGCTCAAAGCCCAGGACGTCATATGACGGTGGGCGGGTGGGAAGTGGTTAATTTACTCTAATCAGCCTTAATCAACTCCCTACTCTCCTCCATTTAATTATTTTCCTGCTTTTTTTTTTTGTTCACGCCTATTTTATAAATAGTAAAAACTTTTTTTTTTTTTGCTTTGTTAGTAAATATTTTTTACACATATATATAAACATATATTTACACATTTCACACTGAAAAAGCGCAAAATTAAAAAAAAAATCTATTCATTTCATTTGTAAATAACTTTTCAATGCTTTGTACCATTGCTGACAGCTGAAGTGAAAACAAAACATCCCTACTCGCAACACATACATTTCCGCACATTGGAGCAGAGACAGAATAAGGCAGAATGGGGCCCCCAGGCAAGATAGCAGCTTTGGTGCCCCAATCCCTTTAAATGCAATTGGCGAGGATTTCAATAGGCACAGAGAAGTTTACATTGGCATAGCCCCTCCCCATCAGACACTAAGTGCCAACAAGCTAAGAATACCATTCTTCCCCATTTCCAGGGGCCATTCCTCATTTTGAAGGGTCCCAAGCATTGTCCCTAGTTGTAAACATTCCATTGTGCAGGTGCGATGCCATTATTTCTTAATGGCACCCCAAACCCGGGCCGATTTTGCCGCTATTGCCAAGCAACAAATCGCTGCAAAAATCGTGACTGCAAACGCTCTTGGCCCTGTGCCAAGGTTTGGTACATGAGCTTTTTTTTTAGCGTTTTTGGAGTGGAGGGAGGCCCATTCAAATGAATGGAGTCGCTCTAAAAATGCTCAGGTAAAAAAACAAAAAAAAAAGCACTTTCTCTGCAGAATTACCAGGTGTGAATGGAGCCTTATTAAATTCCCTTAAATGTCTACTTTCCAAAAAGGGGTCATTTGGGGGGTATTTGTACTTTCCTGGCTTGTCAGTGTCTCAAGAAATAAAATAGGCCATCAGTATATCAGGTGTGATCAGTTTTCAATGATTGGCACCTTAGCTTGTAGACTCTATAACCTTCACAAAGACTAAATAATATACACTGATTTTGGTTATTTTTACCAAAGATATCATATGTAGCAGTATAACTTTTGGCCAAAATTTGTGAAGAAAAATTACTAGTTTGCAAAATGTTATAATACAATTTTCGGTCTTTTTTTTATTAATAGCGCAAAAAAAAAAAAATAAAACCAAGTGGTGAATAAATACCACCAAAAGAAAGCTCTATTTGTGTGAAAAAAAGGACAAATATCTTAAGTGGTTGTAAACCCTCCAATACAACTTTAGCTCTTTGAAATCTAGATAGCACAGGCAGCTAATCACTGCCTGTGAAAGTGTACTCACTGTGTTCCTTTCCATAGCAATCGTCCTGCAACCTTGAGTGACGTCAGGAGCGATTGCGCACTAGGTATATTCATTAACGGCACATCTATGCCGTTTCTATCTTCCCTGCATGCCGGGACATTAGTATTCATGAGCTTCCTCTCAGAACGGCACAGAGGGAAGTCTCACGATGCTGCCATGCAAGTGATTTAGCTTCAGCTATGGTTTAACTCTGTTGCTGTAGTAACGGCAATCGAGATAGAGGCTTGGTTTCGGCGCTACGGCGCATGCGCAAGATTTGCAAAAGGAAACATAGTAAGGGCGGAAATGACGTCCAGAAGAGATTCAAGAAACAGCAGAGATAATGGCATGGCCAATACCCGGAAGTGAAGATATACTAAAGAGGATAAATAAGGTATTTCCCAACCTCGGGTCGGCTTATAGTATAAGCCGACCCGAATATAAGCTGAGGCACCTAATTTTACCACAAAAAACTGGGAAAACGTATTGACTCGAGTATAAGCCTAGGGTGAGAAATGCGCAGCTACTGTAAGTGGAAAAGGGGGTCAACAATGCCCATTTGCAGCCTCACTGTGCCCATTTGCAGCCTCACTGTGCCCATTTGCAGCCATAGGTCCCCCAAACTTCAAACTCGGTAGTTAAGGGTTCCTAGATGCCCCCTAACTGCAGCCAAAATTTGGGATCTCTGGACCCAAAGGGTCCCGAAATGACATTGCTGCAGATGGACACAGTTGACCGACTTTTGGGCCCAGTATCTCGGTCCCAAAGTCGGTTCGGAAAATGTCAAGCACTTTTCCCTCGGCTTATACTCGAGTCAAGCACTTTTCTGCAGCAGAGAATGACATTTTCTGAACCGAATTTGGGGCCCTGTATCTCGAGGCCACTTGGTGCTAGGAACCTCAGCTTTTGATATGTTGTAGTGCTAGTTCCACTGGGTTTGCACACCTAGCACCAAGCGGCGCCGAGATACGGGGCCCCAAATTCGGTTCTGAAAATGTTATTCTCTGCTGCAGAAAAGTGCTTGACTCGAGTATAAGCCGAGGGGGGTATTTTCAGCACAAAAAGTTTATACTCGAGTATATACGGTATTTACATGTGTAATTCTTTACAGTATTTATAAATTAAAAAAATAAGAAAAATTGTCTGGTGTTTACTTCCTCTTTAATGTGTACAGTGTTGCATCACTAAGTAATTGTCATTCAAAGTATGAAAGCGCTGAAAGCTGAAAATTGGCCTTGTTAGGAAGGGGGTATAAGTGCCCAGTGGGCAAGTGGTTAATGTCTGAGTCCTGGGCATTGATGAGCTTGTACATAAGAGAAAAGGAACCCGCATGGGTGCAAGGCCCCGCCCCACAAGAGCAACACAGTAGGTGAAAAGAAGCCAAATGGCTCCCTGGTGTGAGAAACATTGGTTTAGAAAAATGGGGCACCTGAGTCATCATTGGTTTTTTTTTATTATAATGTAATAGTGTTACGTTGCACTTTTAAAATCCAGTAATATTTAGCAGGGCTCTCCCTTCCAACAGCGGAAAAAGACAGACAATATAAAGACAGGCACAAAAGCGACTTGGTGACATCAGGCCTTGGCATTAACACGTGAAGAGGTGAGACACCAGAAGTCTGGAAGAGAACAGAATGCTTTATCACTTCCTACAGAGAATCAAGCCACAAGATCACTCATATTATTAAGAGACTCTTGTCTCTCCTCTTTAGTCAGGAAGCCTCAATAACTTAAATTTCCTCAACCATCATTGACAGCTTGCAAAAGGCTAAGAAGCCGAAGGACAATTACTGCAATCTCATTCTACACAGGATCTTTTTTTATTAAAGGGGATGTGTAAGACTATTTTCCATAATTTCCAGATGCTTCAGAAACCAGTCTGCATACTTTACCAGGTCAGACAAGATGGAGTTTGTCTCTCTCTTCTGGGATCACGCCTGGTACTACATTGCTTTGGAGGGTTATTTCTCTTTAGAGTCTATCATCACAAGAATACATGGACTCTCCAAGTAAACAGACTGTTGCAAATACAGGTATATCTTCTACTTAACAAAACTACATATTTTCACAGTTATAAAGTTATATGCATCATTGGACCTCTATTCATGACATTAAGAGACCCTGTCACTGGACCAAATATTATCTTTATTTATACATATAATAGCTCTTTTGAAGGAGGGTTATGAGAAATGACCCCCCCCCCCCCCAACCAAACAAGATATTGTGCTAACCCTGTAGGTATACATAAGAGACTCCTGATGAAGTCATGTGGTGCGTGACGTAACGCATAGGGCATAGGGAGAAACTTGACTGGCCTGCACAGAGTCTTGACCTCAACCCGATAGAACACCTTTGGGATGAATTAGAGCAGAGACTGCAAGCCAGCACTTCTCGTCCACATCAGTGCTTGACCTCACAATTGCGCAATTTTTTTTACAAATTATTATCTGAAATACGTGGTGTGCATTTGTATTCAGCCCCCTTTACTCTGATACCCCTAAGAGTCGGTTCACACAGGGGCGGCACGACTTGCAGGTCGCCTCACCGAGGCTACCTGCACACAACATCCACGGCGACTTGCAAAACGACTTCTGTATAGAAGTCTATGCAAGTCGCCTCAAGTCGCCCCAAAAGAAGTACAGGAACCTTTTTCTAAGTCGGAGCGACTTGCGTCGCTCCTATTAGAATGGTTCCATTGTACAGAACGGGAGGCGACTTGTCAGGCGACTAGGTCGCCTGACAAGTCGCCCCTGTGTGAACCGGCACTAACTAAAATCTAGTGGAATCAATTGCCTTCAGAAGTCTCCTAATTAGTAAATAGAGTCCAACTGTCTGTAATTTAATCTCAGTATAAATACAGCTGTTGTGTGAAGCCCTCTGATGTTTGTTAGAGAACCTCAGTGAACAAACAGCATCATGAAGGCCAAGGAACACATCAGACAGGTCAGGGATAAAGCTGTGGAGACGTTTAAGGAGAACATTAATCAGAGAAGCAGCCAAGAGGCCCATGGTAACTCTGGAGGAGCTGCAGAGATCCACAGCTCAGGCGGGAGAATCTGTCCACAGGACAACTATTAGTCGTGCTCTCCACAAATCTGCCCTTTATGGAAGAGTGGCAAGAAGAAGCCTTTGTTGAAAAAAGCCATAAGAAGTCCTGTTTGCAGTTTGCGAGAAGCCATGTGGGGGACACAGCAAACATGTGGATGTGGAAGGTGATCTAGTCAAATAAGACCAAAATTTAACTTTTTAGCCTAAAAACAAAACGCTATGTGTGGTGGAAAACGAACACTGCACATCACCCTGAACACACCATCCCTACCGTGAAACATGGTGGTGGCAGCATCATGTTGGGGGGATGCTTTTCTTCAGCAAGGACAGGGAAGCTGGTCAGAGTTGATGGGAAGATAGATGGAGCCAAATACAAGGCAATCTTTAAAGAAAACCTGTAATGCCTAGTACGCACAATAGGATTTTCTGATGGAAAATGTGTGATAGGACCTTGTTGTCGGAAATTCTGACCGTGTGTGGGCTCCATCACACATTTTCCATAGGAATTTCCGACACACAAAGTTTGAGAGCTTGCTATAAAATTTTCCGACAACAAAATCCGTTATCGGAAATTCCGATCGTGTGTACACAAATCCGACACACAAAGTGACACAAAGTGCCACGCCGTCCAACCGTGTGTACGGGGCATTAGAGTCTGCAAAAGACTTGAGACTGGGACGGAGGTTCACCTTCCAGAAGGACAACGACCCTAAACATACAGTCAGAGCTACAATGGAATGGTTTAGATCAAAGCATAGTCATGTGTTAGAATGGCCCAATCAAAGTCCAGTCCTAAATCCAATTGAGAATCTGTGGCAAGACTTGAAAATTGCTGTTTACAGACGGTCTCCATCCAATCTGACAGAGTTTGAGCTATTTTGTAAAGAAGAATGGGCAAAAATGTCACTCTAGATGTGCAAAGCTGGTAGAGAAATCCCCCAAAAAACTGGTAGCTGTAATTGCAGGGAAAGGTGGTTCTACAAAGTATTGACTCAGGGGGGGCTACATATAAATGCACACCAACACATTTCAGATATTTATTTGTAAACTATTTTGAAAACCATTTATCATTTTTCTTCCACTTCACAATTACGTGCCACTTTGTGTTGGTCGATCACATAAAATCCCAATAAAATACATTTACGTTTTTGATTGTAACATGACAAAATGTGGAAAATTTCAAGGGGTATGAATACTTTTTCAAGGCACTGTATACTTTGGGATGCATGTGGAGATCTGTGCAGGTATGTGCAGCTCGCGTGCTTGTCGTTGATTTGCACATCCGGCGTTGGTGAAGACAGCTCATTGCATGGGTGTGCGGATCGGCACGGCTATGTGAATGAGGCCTTAGCATGAGCACCAAAGCAGCTAGTGTTTAAAGTATAGGAGATCCTGCAGCTTACAGGTTTCTTTCTATTGGAATTGTGCATAGAAATACATTACAGCCTTATATCTGTTTCTACTTGAGGATAGGTTAACAATCCCTCGGTGAAAAGCATTATGAATATTGCCTTTCTGCGTTCTTATAATGCGACTCTTTCTCCCCTCAAGGCTGATCCATGATCCTTAGCGCAGACACGGCAAGTAAACAATTTAAACAGTCAATAGCGTAACTACGTTTTAATGTTCATCAGCTTGACCTCCACTCTTAAATGTTTCATCAACCACATCATTGTTCATGTGTCTCTAAGGCAAAATTAATTTACGTAAAGATTGCTGTCACATTGCAGAGGCATGTTATTAATAGTATTTCTACTATTGGTATTTATACCACCCGTTAGTTATAAATCAGCAGAGTATTGCATTGGAATTCAACTCTAAGTTTTTGTCACATTTGATGACATCATTTTTGCAATACTGTTAAAGGGACCCTGTCACCAGATCCATAATTTCAACAACAATCTACCTATAAGATTATATGTGCATGTAACATATTTTATACATATTATTTACACCTTAAATCCTCCCTTCTGTAGAACTCCAAAAGCCCCAAGACTGCTGCTGGGTGCCGCCATATTGGATTTTATGTCAGCAGCCCCAGCAAACCCTGAGCTGTCACACAAGTGATACTCTAGAGCAGTGATGGCGAACCTTGGTACCCCAGATGTTTTGGAACTACATTTCCCATGATGCTCATGCACTCTGCAGTGTAGCTGAGCATCATGGGAAATGTAGTTCTAAAACATCTGAATGAATGAATGATTTGTAGAGCGCTGCAAAAGCGAACTGAATCGCCTCAAGGCGCTGGGGTGCCAAGGTTCACCATCACTGCTCTATAGTGTTCCCCTTTGTTCCTCCTCCTGCAGCAACAAAAAAGGCTTCGTAGGGAGGTGAGGAGAGGGGTGGAGGAGCTGAGCCAGCACACACAGTAATTGTTAATTAATCCCTTCCGGAAAAGGAGAGGTCTTGGACATGCAAGGAGGGAGGGAGCTGTGCTAGGGAATTGGCTGTTCCTGGAGTGTCAATCCTCTAGCAAGTTCAGAGGTGCATTAAAAGCCAATAAAAAAGTTTATAGAATGGAAAAATGCTGCAAGTGAGCAGGTAAAGAAACATCACTTTTCTGTGTTCTGTGCTTTTATCTGCAATTTTTTAAGTTGGTGACAGGGTTTCTTTGAGGAAACCTGTACTGAGAAAAATGTGACTGTATAGCATAATGTGCCTGAACTAGCAGCATAGCACCCTCCTAGGTAAGTTGCTAGGATGATAGGTAAATTTAGTTCTTTTTGGCTCCTCTGTAATCATTGGAGCAGATATTGAATTATCTGGGCTGTTCTAGATCTCACAGACTGCAGGTTTGATTGCTTCCTTTTGTATTCTGGAGGTTTCCAGAACATAAAGGGATGGGAGAGTCAAATGTCTTGAATATTTATTGTGCTGTAGCCAATCACTTGGGGGGCGTGCACAGTAAGTGGCCGGGAGGAACATAAATAGTCTGGGGTCTGGACCGGACTGATTCTTGTCCTGCTGGAGAAGCTCCAGCCTCAGGGACTGCTGCCCCTTTGAGGCAGTTCTGCTTAAGTCTGCTGATGTTCATCGAGGTCCCAGCTATAGCAGAGCTGGAGGGCCTATTCCTAATTACCTTTGGAGCTAACTAAGTAGTTTCACCTAAGGATCTGGTCTGGAGAACTCACTGAAGAGTGCCTAGTGGAGACTGGAAGGTGTGTAGCTGCCCTGGGACATTGTGAGTACTGACCTGAGCTCAGGATCCTACTTACTTGCTGTTCTACATTTGGGGAGCCAGCGGTAGATATCTCTGAGACAGCTTTAACAGGGTCTCAGTTCTGGCCTTCCCCATTGTTTCTGGCTTAGGTCTGTTCAAAGAAGTTTTCCCTAGTGAAATGTGTCCTCCTGTTACAAGTCAGCATTTTTGGAGTATTCCATACCACCCCAACCCATCTCCTGTTACAAGTTATACTAGCAATAATCTTAAAAATACATCCCCTAGACTGTTTCATAGAACCAGACCGAATAGACCGTTTCCTGTGTATTGTTTGGGGAAGAACCAGTTAAAATCAATAAACAATAATATGCTGCATTTTAATAAAAATTTACAAAAACACCACCGTTATATAGCAGTGTAAAGAAAGTCCACGTTACAAATCACAAAGATCCCACTATAAAAAATGACAAAGTCCACTTAAAGGCAATAAAGTGTATTCCACAGCAGTGAGTCAACCCACACCACAGATATTTCATGTGAGACTTACCAGAACTGCATGACCTTGAGATTATAGCACAGCAGCTTAGCTCCGCCCTGACTAGTTTTGTCAAAAATGATGTTCTCAAGGCAAGAATGCTATCCCATGTTATCTCCTTAATATATCTATATATAGATATAATATATATATATATATATATACACATATATATATATATATATATATATATATATATATATTGTACAGAACGCTAAGGTTGGGTCCTGGACGGGTGCTATATAGCACCAGTATTTGGATTGTGATCCCTTTAAGGGAGTCATGATAGTGTTCAGGGGGTCACCCAGAATGGGTGAGGAATTCTCTGCAGTAGAATTAATCCAGAGAGGACTGGTTTCCAGTCCTCTCTGTCTTAATAGAGAGTTATTTGGGGCCCGGAATTTCGGAGGCTCTAAAGTGATATTCGGGTGGGAAAGAGCGCCCACCCCTGACCACAGGGATTCAGCACACAGGGGGTTAAAGGCCTCCAGGAAATAGCTCATAAAAGACAGGAGGTAGTGAAGAGGTGGTGGTGAGGAGGAGTATGTGATTGCACCTGTCTGGTGAGCTGAGAACCTGTTGGAGGCTGCTAAAGATTCGATAAGGACTCTCAAAACTCTGGGGCAAAGACCCGTCCACAAAACTGTATGTGTCTTTCATTTCATTTGCATTGTGCTGAAAACAAGCTAACTTTATTTTATGCTGAAGTTAAGCGGACTTTGTTTTATATTTTTGACCTGTGTGCTGAAGGAAGACTTATTTTTGATTTGCTCACAAATAAAAGCCTTTTTGTTTCAAGTTTAAACTGTTTATGCACTTAATCCCGTGGAGCTATTGTTCCCCAAAGTTTACAATATATATATATATTGTCAGGGGTTCACTCCAAGTGTAGCGCTTTAAGGACACCACCATTCGCTCCGTTTCAGGGCTGGTTTTGCCCACTTTTATTTAAAAGAAAGTTCAAAACAAACACAGAAGATTCCCTCGCAGGGGTATTCAGTATTTCAGTCCTGCTACCAAAGTAAATGATTTTCAGCCCTCCTGGCTTGTAAATGCAGCTCTCCAGCTCAGGCCTTACACTTTAGGGCCTTGGTCTGTCTCCCACAGACCAGATGCTCAGCACCTCGGTGCGTACAGCAAGTAGCTTCATGCTACACTGGCTCCCACCTCTCTTTCCTAGGTGAAGCCCTACAGACTTCCATGCCCAGACCTCCTGTCTGCAGGGTGGAGTCATCTCCTATTGGGCGCCTGGAGCCTTGGTCTAGTGATTACTTAAAGCCCAGAACACAGCTGACTCATTAGTGAACTGGCTGTTTATTAGACCTGGATCTTGGCAAGGTACCGCCCTGCTACAATATATATATAGGGATATTACTGTAGATCATGCAATGTGCTCCGTGGTAACCTCCACCTAGAGATGGATGGAACCCCTAGAGAGGCACTGAGGGCTGTCAAAGTTGTCAAAACAGAACAGGGCTACAGACTGAAATTTTCACATCTCTCTTCACTTATGCCTCGTACACACGATCAGACATTGATCGGACATTCCGACAACAAAATCCATGGATTTTTTCCGACAGGTGTTGGCTCAAACTTGTCTTGCATACACACGGTCATACAAAGTTGGTCGGAAATTGCAAACGTCAAGAACGCGGTGACGTACAACACGTACGACGAGACGAGAAAAATTAAGTTCAATAGCCAGTGCTTGATTCCGAGCATGCGTGGAACTTTGTGCGTCGGAATTGTGTACACACGATCGGAATTTATGCGAACGGATTTTGTTGTCGGAAAATATCATTGCCTTAGAATTGTGAACAGTTTTCAGAAGGCAATGTAGTGCCATGATATGCTTTGACTATGCCATGCAGTGACTGTGTATGATTCGCCATAGCGTATGGTGAGGGTTGCAAGAGACAGCAAGCAGAGATCAGGTTGTTTGTGAGTCATCAGAAGTGTACACAGTGTGACTCCCGGAAGCGTTGTATAAAAGCCCAGAGCTGGATCTCTTCCATAATTTCTGTAGTATCAAACAAGGTCATCAGCCTAGTAGCGTAGTATATATATATATATATATATATATATATATATATATATATATATATATATTAACGTAAAACTGAGTACACCATGAAAGCCCGGTGGCTGATTTACTAAAAAGCTCATTTGCGTGATAGTGTAGAAAATCCAAGATGCTTTTAAACATCCAGCCAGCTTTAAGGAGAACTCCGCTGTGTAGTAATTGATCTTACACTGACACATTACATAAGTCGGATAAACAGCTTTTATCTATGGACACCAAAAGCTGGAAGATCTGACTTAGAAAGGAATAAAGGCCATTCCCTAGGATCCGATGGGAGTGCTCTGATCTGATAATACAATGCAGGGGGGCCGGGCACAGACACAGCATGGCTCTTGCTGGCTTAGTCACAATTGGGCTTATCTAAAGATCTGACAGTGCAGTCTCCATTATAATTGTGCAGACTCACTTATGAAAGATATAAAAAAACCGAGAGGCCCCTGAGGTCTGGCAGCTGTTGCCCTGTCAAATGCCTGAAGCTAGTATATACTAACGTTACTACCAAACATGAATTAACGATTCCCGATCTGGCTGTCTTTCTGTCCATTTGAACAATGGTTTTGTGCTTATGGGCTTCATTAAACATCATTGGCATCAACCTGATAAAACAGACTTGAAAATCTTGCCTGACCACCACACATAGGAACTCTCTGCTTTGAGGCGAGTCTTCAAATAATCACTGTGATTGCCAGAGCTCTGACTCATGATATGTAAAGAAAAAGTCTCAAAAATATATAAAGTAATGTTATTTAATCCCCCAGAGAACCAAGTGCATGTAGCACTTGGTCCTATTCAAATACGTTCTACCGTTGCTGAGCAGTATGGTTGGACAATTTACCACCCCTCCCACCACCGCTCTCCGATCACACTGCTAGCAAGGAGCCGAATATGTAAGACAGCGCTGGTTTCTGGCAGCAGAGAAGCTCTGGAGATCATTGCTACCATTCGCAACAGATCATTCAGCACTGCGAGGCTGTGTGATCTATCTGCGGCTGCTTGTTAATTCAAAGCCCCGGCTTGTAAATCACACAGCTCTCCAGCCCTGAATGATCTTTTACTATTGTAAATGAGCAAGCAGCACTGCTTGTTCATTCGCAATAGTAAAAGATTATACAGCACTGTGGTGCTTTGTGATCTATCTGCAGCTGCTTGTAAATGTACACGCAGCACCAGCAGATAACTCACTCAGCCCTGGAGCACTGACTGATCTTTTACAATTACTACTGCTACTTTTACTATTGAAATATCAGGGCTGTGTGATGGATCTGCCGCAGCTCTGTATGTTTACTATCAGTTGGTATAGCTATCACACAGTCCCGCAGTGCTAGAGAAGGGGAAGGGGCTCAGGGCTGCCTGTACCTCCCCCCACAGGACTGCCCATAATTTGGGTTTCAGACTGAGGTGGAACTAGAGCCAGCATTAACATAAATAAAGAGGTGCTTTTGATCCACAACGGGGCTCTCGATCAAAATAGGACTAATTGCTACATGCACTTGGTCCCCTGGAGGGTTAAATAAAAGTTTAAACATTTTCACGATGAGAGTTCTTTAAATCAAACCTGGGCTCTACCCATGTAAAGCAACGCAAGAGGGTCATTTAACTTCCCCTTATCCAGTCCTCCAGCACTTCATACTTCCCTTTCCTTCGCTCTATTCTACCACTAGGAGTAAAAGATACCTTCCAACTTTCTGAGATGGGAATGAGGGACACCTATTAGCAAAAGTATGTATAAATAGTGAATTTTATATACAATTATATTGATCAGACCAAAGTGAAGGACAAATGAGGAGGGAAGAGGGACAGAGGGACGTTGCTCTAAATCAGGGACAGTCCCTCAAAATCAGGGACAGTTGGGAGCTATGGTATAAGAAGGAAGCGCTATATAAGCTCAAAGTCGTGACTTGCAGCTTATACATAGATGTGATAATGTAGGGAATTATTAGAACTCCTGTTGGGTTTTTACTGCTATCAGGGGCTCTAATAGAAAGATTTATCCTCAATTCCTGCCCTGCTGCCAAAGCTTTCAGCAGATAGGAAGTAAAGAAAAATCTGCAACAGAGAAACAAAAAAAAATATATACTACTCTTCCCGTACTCTACATAAGAAAAAAAAATTTTTATGTCTGTCTTTGTTCCTGTTGAAGATTCCTCCTCATCTTCTGTTTGGTAAAATGTCGTCAACCCTTTAGAGCCCTTTCACACCCATGAATTGTAATGTGCATAAAAGTGTGTTGACATGTGCACTGAGTTCCAATGAGCCCAACACAGTAAAAAACGCATGATTTTCTGTCCGACAGAGTACATTGAAATGCAATGCATGTCTTCTATATTGCCTGCTTTGTTTTGTGCTGAGGGGACGGTGCATTTGATTTGGCCTTGTATGTGCATTGGGATGCCATTGAGAATAATTGGCAATGCACTGCACCATGAATACACAGCATGCTATTGTCACACACGTAAACAGGTGTAAAGCTAGCCTAGGAGAACTGTAGACAAATGATAATGTTTTGCCATAAATGCTGTACATGCTGCATCTACCCTCCATTTATGGTTGCCTAGTTTGGTAGAACACATGCGGCTCCACTGAATTTTAGGCAGAATCCAAAAAGCCTTCAAAATCATTCTATACACCAGCCTTTTTTAACCAGGGTGCCTTGAGGTTTTTTCAGGAGTGCCTTGGCAAAATGCCTAAAAATTCCCCTAAAATAGAATAAAATATGGATAAAAGCTTCCATTTAGTTAAACAAAGCCACAGATTTTCACTGTGCACTTTTACAACCTTCCAGCTGCTGGCATCCTAATGACCAATGGCATCATCAGTTGATAAGGAGGATGTCAGTCGCCTGCACAGCACCCTTGTATCCCTCTCTCCTGTCCTTCTACATCTGTATTGAGGGTCACATTAGCTGAGTGATGGAGAAAAACTGAGGAAGAAGAGAAACATTGGACTACTAGTCAGTACCAGTTTGCAAAAGTGTATTTGTTTTGGAAGAATGACCTCTAATGTTGGGTGTCCTACTTGGACTTGTGAATGTTGCTGCATTATGTAAAACTATTAGAATAGCTTTTACATTTTAGAATGGGGTGCCTCGAGACTGTCCATATTTTTTTAAAGGGTGCCTCAAGACTGTCCATAATTTTAAAGGGTGCCTTGAGACTATCCATCATTTTTAAAGGGTGACTCGAGACTGTCCATAATTTTTAAAGTGTGCCTTAAGACTGTCCATCATTTTTAAATGGTGCCTCGAGACTGTCCATAATTTTTAAAGGGTGCCTTAAGACTGTCCATCATTTTTAAATGGTGCCTCGAGACTGTCCATAATTTTTAAAGGGTGCCTTAAGACTGTCCATCATTTTTAAAGAGTGCCTCGAGATTGTCCATCATTTTTAAAGAGTGCCTCGAGATTGTCCATCATTTTTAAAGGGTGCCTTGACTGAAAAAAGGTTGAGAAACACTGCAGAAACACTGCTATACACCATTGAATCAACCATTCACTGTAGACGATTCTGTCCAATGGTCACTCCTACATTTACAATTGCTTGGACAGCCAATCGACACCAAATTTTTCTTTAAAAAGATTTGCAACCCTCCGAGAGGGAACATCTACAGGTCACAGTATGAAAACGAATTACTGAGAACTCATAACCTGATATTATGCTGCAAATTTTATCCTGTTGTTTTCCTCTATTGTTAATGGCAGCTCCTTCGCTCTTCCTTTGTAGCTGTTTTCATAAACGTCCTTCCATTGTGTAGCAAGAGTAAGGTCAATCTGAAAGTTGTACAAAAATAACATGAATGACTTGAGGTTAGATTTAATTACACAAGGTCAGGACCAGCGCTGTGGTGCGAATTTCATGACATATAATATTTACTCTCCTTGATAATCCTTGAAAATGCATTCTGCAACAGCATCTCCGTTCCCATGAATGCCTGACTTAGCTGAATACCACCATGGAAAACCAAGGTCTATTGTACAGATATACTGACCCTGTATACAAATGTCAGATCCCAGGTCATGACACAGGTCAGCGCAAAGCTGCCTATTCTAAAGATCCAGGGGGAGGGCAAGGAATCTATAATGTGTTTTTTGTTACATGAATCAGATCTCCAAAATAAATAAGATCAGTTTATTTTCTCATCACATTTACAGACTCTACTCCCTGTGCTACACCAAGGTGCTCTACTGCTCCCTCTAAGTTCAAATCTAAAAGTTGGCCGACTCATTTAAAAAAAAAAACAGTGCACCCCCTGTGTGACTGATAATCAGTGGTAATCTGAGGAATAAAGAAGGCCGCACACAGGCATATGAGAGCTGATGTCACAGTCAGGGGTCAGGTTCGGAGACCAGTAGCTATAGCAGTAGAGAGGCTTCCACCGACCAGCTGAATACAGTAAATACACCCTGGCATATGACACAGACGCTCCCGAGGTGCAGAGTCTAAGTACTAACTGGTGTTCACCAGGTCGCGGTCCTCAGGATCACCTCACAAGGAGGTGGGCAAGCAAGGGTCCAGTAGCAGATATAGCAGGCAGGGATCAAGGAGAAGCATAGTCAGTAAGCAAGCCAAAGGTCTGTAACAAGTGGTTGCAGGTTCTGTTCAAGCAGAAGCATAGTCAAGAAACAAGCCAAAAGTCAGTAACGAGTGGAAGTGGAGATAAGGACAGCTGAAGTTACGCAAAGGAGCAAGATATCAGCTGGAGAGAGAACAATATTCTGGCAAATGCATGGCTTCAATAACAAGTTCACGGGAGATGCAAGGAGTTCAAAGTTCACCAGAAACAAGGTACAAGACCAGATTATTTGAGGGTTCAGACAGAATGCTGTCCAGCATCTCATGTGGCTCAGCAAGAAGTGCTACTGCCAGATACAGCAGAGGTCATGGGTTCAATTTCTGGTCCTTACAGCTAAGGAATGAAAGCCCTGATGAAGGGGAATGCTGAGCACCCAAAACGTATTGGCTGACTAGTGTTTTTTTCCTGCTGTTATTTGTGGGATCAATAAAAAAAAAAACACTTTGGGCTCTGGTGACTTTTGTTTGGTGCCCTCTTTGGTTGAAATGCGTATAGGTTTCCCAAATTGGGTGACCTCTGTGTTTTGAAAAGGTGCCTCTGCTTTATGGAGAACTGCCAAACACAAGCCATTTGGCTTCATAGGGACTTCTCCTATTATACAGTATATGGGGGATACGTATTCATCACCTCATCTACTTCTCTCCTTATGATATTTTATCTCAACAGATACAGAATACACGAGCCAGTCTCCTCACTCACCAACGCCGTCACTGCCATATTACTCCAACGCTAGCTTACAATTAAATGGGGTTATCCCTTAAAATTGGTCTACTTACTTATAAAACTTGCTCTGCAGTCCCCATAGAGGGGAGAGGCTGCAGTATTCAGTCTTAAAGCTGGGAGGGAAACTGCAGGAGGGAAGGATTAGGTAAATGAAACTGCTTTTTGCTGCCTCCTTAGGAAAAAATTGCATGTTTGCATATGTGTGAAAAATAGTCTAGCAGCAAAAGTGTTAAAGTAAGCAAAATGTTTTGTTTAGCTTTGGATAGAGTGGTGAGGTTTTTACTGCTGTGTCCGTGTTAGAGAGATTGTCTCTCTGTGGTTGTCGTGATCACCAATGTTCATGGGAATTAAAATGATGGGTAAATCCAAAGTTTTGAGCTGCCGCCACAACAGGAATCAAAGGGTAATCTTCCAATGGGTACACTTGCTCCCTTGACAAGTGTCTAAGAGTGGATATCCCTCATATATACTTTAGAGACCCTGTAATGTGCCCTTAATCAGCAGGGTGACAGGGCCTCTTAACCCCTCTCTGCCCCCTCCCAGCGGCCCTTTAACTGGGTCTTAAAGCGGAACTAAATGCAAAAAGTAAAAAAAACTGTGAACAGGAAGTTTTTTTATTGCAGAGATGCAACTTCTCTTCTGCAATAGAGTACACTTACCTGCCTATTCACAATCCTCTGCGGAATGTACACTAAGCTGTACATGTGCAACTCAGTCTACATTCCGGCACACTAGAGTGACATCATCCTGCACTGGCCAATCAAAATGGCTAAAGACTGGCACCCGGAAGCAGCTGGGGAGAGGATGCTGGCGAGGGAACTAGTTGGAACTAATGCTGACCATAGATGGTTTGAACCCTGGCCAGTTCAGCAGGGATAAGATTCGAACCATGTATGGCCAGGCTGAATGTACCAAAGTTGATCAATCAATCAACTTGGGTACAATCAGCCTATCAGATTTTACATGTGATTATTGCTAGTGGCTATTATAGCAATCACTGTGTTCTCCCGGCGGGGACGGCTTCCCCTGCTGGGAGAACACAATGGCTCCGATGAGGAGGAATTACCCCAAATCCTGTGGTTGCAGGAAAGAAAATTGCTCCATCTACGGCTGGCCTAGGGTAAGTACTGAATGTAGGCCTTTAGTTACGCTTTACGTTCCAGAAGGTGGGATGGAGTACCCAATCACATGATGAAGGCTGTCACAGTGCCCACATGATCAGTCGCCTTTTCTGTTGGCTTCCAATCATAAACAGAGTTACCTGTGATAGCTTGGTTGGCTGGGAGCGCGCTCAGCACAGAAGCCTCAGATGCCATAGACACATGGACGCAGGGAGTGGGCATTAAGAACCCGCCGTCTCTCCCTTCCCCTGCACATGTGGTTACTTGTTCAGCAAGAGGTTAAAGCCTCAGAAAAATCATCATGTGATTATTTCATCATTGTCACCAAACTAATTTGACCCATTGTACACTACTCAAGCCTGATGCTTTTACGTAAGCAGTTCTGTATTCATGAAGGCCCCTGCCATTGGCGTCACCAGCAATTTTGTTAATAAGTTATTGATCTGAAAGCCCCCCTGAGCTCATTAACATGACGGATATGCTAAGGTCTCATTTCTTTGCAGTTTCCAGTGTCCGTTATTCCCCTAAGTGCCGTTTGTTGACTTTTGTAGACAAGCCGCTGTGTCACCTTGTTTTAAGTTGGTCCCCAAATTCTCTTTCCTGTTGGTGCTCTGACAGGCCTGTAATTACAGCTCACTGCATGCTGTGACATAATGGGTTTTGTTATGATATATTGTGAAATGTTCTGCCTGCTTTTGATCTATTTTGACAGTGTGTATCACAGGATAATTTGCTGTGGCAGGCTGTGGTACGTGGTAGTATTGGGGGATGTACAGTGAAGTGTTGTGACAGGGGTCTCGGGGGTACAATTAGGGAAGGGCATGGAGGTGGCTGCCCGGGATACAGATAAGACAGGGCTCAGTAGGAAAATAAAGAGATAAATAGTTGTGCAGACTAATTATGAGGATGAAATGTGAATTTACGCTTCTCTCAATCCCAAAGCAGCCTTTTTCACTTTTTTGTAACATGAAGGAACCCTTTTCAGATTCAGGGAAACCCTGCTAATATTTACTATATCTACAGCTCAATGTACATGATGCTCACTGGGAAGAAGGTTTCTTACATTGGTTGTCAGTGGGAAGACAACTCCTTACATTGGTTGTCAGTGGGAAGACAACTCCTTACATTGGTTGTCAGTGGGAAGAATGTTTCTTACATTTGTGATCAGTGGGAAGAATGTTCCTTACATTTGTGATCAGTGGGAAGAATGCCATTTACAAGGGTGATCAGTGGGAAGAATGCCATTTACATTGGTGATCAGTGGGAAGAATACTTCTCACATTGGTGATCAGTGGGAAGAATTCTTCTCACATTGGTGATCAGTGGGAAGAATGTTCCTTACATTTGTGATCAGTGGGAAGAATGTCATTTACATTGGTGATCAGTGGGAAGAATACTTCTCACATTGGTGATCAGTGGGAGGAATGCTTCTTTCTTTTCAGGTCAGTGGGAAGAATGCTCCTTACATTTGTAGTCCGTGGGAGGAATGCTCCTTGCACCGGTGATCAGTTGGAAGAATGCCTCTTACATTAGAAGTCAGTGGGAAGAATGACCCTTACATTGGAGGTCAGCCTTTTTAACATGAAGGAACCCTTCTCGGACTCAGGGAAACCATGCTAATAATTACTATATCTACAGCTCACTGTACATTAGTGTAATGCTCACTGGGAAGAAGGTTCCTTACATTAGTTGTCAGTTGACAGTGGGAAGAATGCTCCTTACATTTGTGATCAGTGGGAAGAATGCCCCTTACATTGGAGGTCAGCCTTTTAACATGAAGAAATGCCTCTCAGACTCAAGGAAACCACGCTAATAATTTTTATATCTACAGCGCACTGTACATTAATGTAATGTTCACTGGGAAGAAGGTTTCTTACATTGGTTGTCAGTGGGAAGAATGCTCCTTACATTTGTGATCAGTGGAAAGAATGTCATTTACATTGGTGGTCAGTGGGAAGAATGCTCCTTTCCTTTCAGGTCAGTGGGAAGAATGCTCCTTACATTTGTGGTCTGTGGAAGGACCGCTCCTTGCATTGGTAATCAGTTGGAAGAATGCGTCTTACATTGGCAGTCAGTGGGAAGAATGTCCCTTATATTAGTGGTCAGTGAGAAGCATGTTTCTTACATTGGCTGTCTGTAGGAAAATTTCCCTTACATTTGTGTTCAGTGGGAAGAGTGCCTTTTACATTAGTGGTCAGTGGGAGGAATGCTCCTTACATTGGTGGTCAACGAGAAGAATGTTCCCTACATTGGTTGTCTGTGGGAAAAAGTCTCCCTACAACTATAGTCAGTTGGAAGAATTCTTTTTATATTTGTGGTCATCGGGAAGAATGCTTCTTACATCTATGGTCAGGTCAGTGAGAAGAATGCTCCTTATATTGATGGTTAGTGGTGAGAATGCTCCTTACATTGGTGGTCAATGTGAAGAATGTTTCTTACATTGATTGTCTGTGGGAAAAATCCTCCTTACATTTGATGTCAGTGGGAAGAATGCTCCTTACATTTGTGATCAATGGGAAGAATGTCATTTACATTGGTGGTCAGTGGGAAGAACGCTCCTTTCCTTTCAGGTCAGTGGGAAGAATGCTCCTTACATTTGTGGTCTGTGGAAGGAACGCTCCTTGCATTGGTAATCAGTTGGAAGAATGTGTCTTACATTGGCAGTCAGTGGGAAGAATGTCTATTACATTAGTGGTCAGTGAGAAGCATGTTTCTTACATTGGCTGTCTGTAGGAAAATTTCCCTTACATTTGTGTTCAGTGGGAAGAGTGCCTTTTACATTAGTGGTCAGTGGGAGGAATGCTCCTTACATTGGTGGTCATTGGTAAGAATGCGCCTTACATTGGTGGTCAACGAGAAGGATGTTCCCTACATTAGTTGTCTGTGGGAAAAAGTCTCCCTACAACTATGGTCAGTTGGAAGAATTCTTTTTATATTTGTGGTCATTGGGAAGAATGCTTCTTACATCTATGGTCAGGTCAGTGAGAAGAATGCTCCTTATATTGATGGTTAGTGGTAAGAATGCTCCTTACATTGGTGGTCAATGTGAAGAATGTTCCTTACATTGATTGTCTGTGGGAAAAATCCTCCTTACATTTGATGTCAGTGGGAAGAATGCTCCTTACATTTGTGGTAATTAGGAAGACCCCCCCCCCCCCCCCCCCCACCATTATTGATAGCTAAAAAGATCATCAGTGTCAGTAGTTACTTATCTAAGTGTCAGAAATTCCTCACTGTTCCAGGAACCACCAGCAACCATTGGAAGAACCCTAGGAATCCAAAGTATATCTAGATCCTAAAGTTTTCTGGAATTTGTTTTTAATACAAAAGGTTAATACCTGTCTGTGTCTGTCTGTGTCTGTCTGTGTCTCTTAGGGGGATTTTCTTCCATTTCCTGTCCTGGAAACACAAATGGATGTGACCCTAAACAGAAATCCTATCGCAGCCATCTGTCTGCAACAGTTGTCCCCATTGAAAGACTCTTCTTCAACCCTTGTTCTGGTGACAGCTGTGAAATATTGGATTTCATATCACTTACTGCCCCAGTGACAATGATCATCAGGACAAAATCGAGAGGGTGAATCTCCTGGAAAAAAAATATTTCCACACCTGTACCTTTGACAACAAAAAAAAACACCAATGTTTCTAGTTTCACTGACGATTTGGAGACACACAGGTCCCTATGTCAAGGTGAGGGACCTTACATTTCAGAGGCACATAGTTCTCCTTTCTTAAGATGACAGTGCTGATGTTTCAGAGACACACAGGTCCCCTTTCTTAAGGTGATAGTGCAAATGTTTCAGAGGCACACACGTCCCATTTTTCCCAAGATGACAACACCAACGTTTTGGAGACACACAGTGCTCCTTTCTCATGGTGAGAGTGCTGGTGTTTTGGAGACCCACAGGTCCTCTTTTCAATGTAACAGCACTAACGTTTTGGAGACACACAAGTCACCTTCTAAAGGTGACAATGCAGACATTTCAGAGACACATAGGTCCCCTTTCACAAAGTGACAGCGCCTATGTTTTTCTGAGACACACAGGTCCATTATCTAAGGTGACAGTGACTATATTTCGGAGACAAACAAGTTCTCTTTTCAAAGGTGACAGTGGCAACAGACACATAGCTTCCCTATCTCAAGGTGGCAGCACCAATGCTTCAGACCAACATAGGTCTCCTTTCTCAAGGAGACAACCCAGAGGTTTCAAAGACGCATGGGTCCCCTTCTTCAAAGTGACAAACCTTTAAGCAATATAAACCCGACAGGGATTTTAGTACTTCCCCACTCTATTCGAAGCTAAAAAAAAAAAAAATAGTTTTAGCCTTAAAAAAACTTTAAAACGGACTTAAACTGCAATGTTTATTTTGTTTTAAATAAGCCCTCAGGATGTTAATACCATAATGTGCTAGTATGCATTAGCACATTATGGCATCATGGTAGACTTACCTGTCATACAAAGCCCTCCAGTGCTCCATCTGGTCCCGGGGGCTTCCATCTTCTGCTGGTCTTCCTTCTGGGTTCTCTCTCTGGGCCATGATGACGCCACTCCCGCACATGCCCGCGAGAGTCACTTCATTCCACCACAGAGCGGTGCTGTAAATGTACTCTGAGCTGTGCATGCACAGCTCAGCGTACGTTACGGCTGACAGGCAGGGAGACTCTTTTATGACAGGAGATGGCTTGGGTCTCTTCTGTCATAAAAAGTCCATCAGTATATTTTATTTTAAACTGAAGTTTAAGTTTAATTCCGCTTTTAACGGTTAGTTTACTTTCACCAAAAGACTGCCCATGCAGATAAGGGACATCTGTAGATAAAAACAAACTTTACATTTTTTGGCTAATATTGAATAATGCCCCTCCTATAGGTGTAGGCCATATAAATACCTCATGAAGCCTGACTGGAAAACTGTCAGGATGTTGCTAGGAGGGGCCCAACCCTTATGCCCCGTACACACGGTCGGATTTTCCGACAGGAAATGTTCGATGGGAGCTTGTTGTTGGAAATTCCGATCGTGTGTAGGCTCCATCGGACATTTTCCATCAGAATTTCCGTCACACAAAATTTGAGATCTGGATCTCAAATTTTCGAATAACAAAAATTCGTTGTCGTAAATTCTGATCGTGTGTACACAATTCCGACGCACAAAGTTCCACGCATGCTCGGAATCAAGCAGAAGAGCCGCACTGGCTATTGAACTTCCTTTTTCTCGGCTCCTCGTACGTGTTGTACGTCACCGCGTTCTCGACGTTCGGAATTTCCGACAAGATTCGTGTGACCGTGTGTATGCAAGACAAGTTTGAGCCAACATCCGTCTGAAAAGATCCATGGATTTTGTTGTCGGAATGTCCGATCGTGTGTATGGGGCATTACTGTCCTTTATCACAGGAGCGAGCTTTTAAATGCTGAGCTCAGAGCTACTGTACCATCCGAGAGAAAGCGCATGTGAGTGGGTTTGAATTACAGAAAAAACTTGCTCCTGTAATAGTGGAGGTAAACAGTAATGACTAGGCCTCTCTTAGCAATGTCCTAGGAGTTTTTAAAAAAAAAAGAAAAAAAAAATGAAAAGAAGGAGGGCGCACCGACCTAGTGCATTACCACTGGTAAAGCTTTATTAAAGCATAAAAAACAGCAAAGTTGAGCCATCTTGAGATATCGGTTTGACCCACTCGACATCAGGTCCTGATTTATTGGTGTTCTTAACAGCGAACCTGCTAAATTGTCAAAGCCTCATACAAATGCTCATTTGTGAGTATATACTTTGCTGTTTTTTATGCTTTAATAAATCTTTACCAGTGGTAATGCACTAGGTCAGTGCGCCCTCCTTCTTTTCTTTGAGTTTATGAATACCCATTATTCTGAGGAGGGCTGCAAGACGGCAGGCATTATTTTATAAAGTTGGTCGCACCACGCACTGAGAAACTAGACACCCGAGCGCAGGAGAGATTTCTACTGTTTATCTAGGAGTTTTTCAGTCAGGTTTCATAAGTTATGTATATGGCCTACACCTATAGCAAGGGCATCATTCAATGCTGGTCAGAGCGACACACTTTGTTTTTACCTACAATCACCCCTTACCTGCATAAGCAGTTTTTTAAAGGTGAACTCTGCCTTTAAATGTGAATCAGAATTAGCATTGATTTTCATGGAAATTCAGTCACATTTGTAAAAACACAACATACGTGGTGCTGTCATCGACAATTAAAAGATAAAATGCTTATTTACCTCTTACTAGGGTTGCCACCTTGGTGGTATTTTGCTGGTAAAAATAGGACTTGTTGCTTATGTTGTTAACAAGGTTGAGCTCCGGCGTGTTCGCACAGCCCACGTGCAGAGCCCGCCAGGAAGTCGGCACGGCGCTAATCACAGGCAGGGAGACATTGTCCTGATGCGCGGCTGCAGAGATCAGGTCTCACTGCCTGTGATTGGCGCGGCGCAGCGCCGACTTCCTGGCAGGCACTACACATGGGCTGTGCAAACACGCCGGAGCTCATCCTTAGTTGTTAATAGGAAGAAGACTGGAAGGCTAGTGTTAGTCTGGGTTCACACTTGTGCGATGTTAGACACTCTGTGCTGTGCAGATCACATGCGATTTCTGTGTGATGCAAAGTCAGCCATACAGATTGAATGTCTGAGTTTGCATCGCATTCGCACCAAAATGGTGCAGGACCCTTTTTTGGTCCACACTGGAATCGGATCACATGGGTGTTCACACCTATGCAATCTGATTCCTGCACCATTTGGCAGTTCGCACTGTGATCTGTGAACTGATCTAGGGTTTGTCATTAACTTTGAATTGACACCCGCAGATGTCAGTGTGAACCGCCGGCAGGTGACATGCGATGTGGGAACCTGAACTGGAATCGCGTTTGTTCCCACTTCACATATATGTAAACCGGCACTTATTCCCGGAAAAAGTGGCAATTTAACTCCTAACTATGGCTGCGGCCTGCTCTCTTAGTTTATATTTACTTGTAAAGTCTTATTTGCACTGGCATCACCTGCACAGTTGATTACCTCAGATTTCAAAGTGGCCATTTCTGAGGCAGAAGGTACTTATGAGATGGTCCTGCATAAACCAATAAAGACCCTGAGCGCAGTCACAGGAGGAGGAAGATTCAACCCATAGGATGTAAACAATGTGGTAGGCCAAGAGTGCGAAATTCAGGTAAGTAAGAGGGTGGGTAGTTTAAGCTGATGGGGTACGGTACGTATTGTTTTCTTTGAAAGTATACCTAACCTTTAAATCCCAGTTCCAGCCAAAATGTATAATTTTTCCTTTCATATGCTTTGCTCCTGTACTGCAGGATGTAAACAATGCGGTAGGCTGAGGGTGTGAATTCAGGTAAGTAAGCAGGTGGGTAGTTTAAGCTGGGAGGGTAGGGTACATATTATTTTCTTTGAAAGTTTACCTAATCTTTCAAGCCAAATTCCAGCCACAATTTATATTTTTTCCTTTCATATGCTATGCTCCTAGACTGCAGAATGTAAACAATGTGGTAGGCCAAGAGTGCGAAATTCAGATAAGTAAGCTGGTGGGGGAGTGAGTTACGTATTCTTTTCTTTGAAAGTATAGCTAACCTTTAAAGCTCAGTTCTCGCCAAAATGTATAATTTTTCCTTACATATGCTTTCCTCCTGGACTGCAGGTTGTAAACAATGCGGTAGGCAGAGGGTGTGAATTCAGGTAAGTAAGCGGGTGGGTAGTTCAAGCTGGGAGGGTAGGGTACATATTCTTTTCTTTGAAAGTATACCTAATCTTTAAAGCCCATTTCCCACCATTTTTCCTTTCATAGGCTATGCTCCTGGACTGTAGGATGTAAACAATGTGGTAGGCCGAGGGTGTGAAATTCAGGTAAGTAAGCGGTAGTGGGTAGTTTAGGCTGGGGGGTCGGTACAATATGTATAGTTTCTTTTAAGGTATACCTAACCTTTAAAGTCCAATTCCAGCCCAAATTTTCATTTTTCCTTTCATAGGCTATGTTCCTGGACTACAGGATCTAAACAATGCGGCAGGCCGAGGGTGTGAAATTCAGGTAAGTAAGCGGGTGGGTAGTTTAGGCTGGGGGAAGGGTAGGGTAAGTACATTTTCTCTGAAAGTATAACCAACCTTTTAAAGCCTGATTCCAGCCAACACTTGTATTTTTCCTTTCATAGATATAGTCTAAATAATATACATTAAATTCACCAAATGGCCCAGAGTGTTTAGGCAGCAGGACGACTCTAAAAATATCTTCAGTAATAGAATATTTACCTCATTGGGCCTTGTTCATAAAAAAGTGCAGAAAGGAAAATGTAAGCGTTGCCATAGCAATTGATCAGATGTTACCGTTCCTTCTCTCTCGCTGCTCTGTTAGTATGAAACGCACAGAATCTTACTGGTTGCTATGGGCAACACTGAGTTTGCTGCCTCTTCCTGGAGAAAATACCAGCCTTACATTTTATTCTTTGTTTATTGTGGAGCTGATGTTCAAAAAAAAATCCTATTCCTTGTCACATCTTGTTTGATTTTTATGGTCAGCACCTCTATTTTTCCTGGTGTTTTCTTTGCTCCAGTTTAGAGCCCAGGTCGTATTTTCAGATATTTATTTTCTCAGGTAGACCAGTCCAGTGATCATGGCCTGCTCTCTTGTCATAGGAAATGTGAATTTCTAAGTTCTTGTGCTATAAAGGCTGTAGGGAATACATGCTTAACAGGTATTGGCAGCTGTAAACCATCCATGGGACAGGGACACCCAGACACAGTCCAAGCAGGTCTATCCAGCACTTTTATTTAGCAAGGCGCAAACAAGCAATTAGGGTTTTGTACAGTAGGTTCATAGCAGAAACATGCAAAACATCTGCTCGTCTGAGCCCTTAATTAAACTCAGGTTCATTCCCCACGAACAGAGTGCCCCTAATGGGTTACCCAAAACAAACAGGCAGCACCTGTACCTTTTTAGTATTCTGTCAGCACTCAACCTTTTCACCCAGCAGCAGGCGCCTTCAAGAGAGGGCTTGCTTACACCAGTCGTGCCCCCTCTTCAGAGGGCATTTGACAGACGGTGAGGAGGTATGTTGCCTCCTTACTGCCTGTTTTAACCCCTAAAAACCCACACCACAGTGCAACAAAATTGCACAGTGGTTATGGTGCAGCCCTATTCCATTGAATGGGTTACGTTTGGCGGGTAGTACTGCACACCAAACTTGACAGGAGGGATCATTTTTACAATGCATTGCAGACACAGCATGTGTACTCCCCAATCTGCTGCATTTTTAAGGGGGAGCAGTTGGTTATATGGGAGCTGCTCAACCACGTGTTTTTATAGCCTCCCCAACCACAAGTGTAAACCTAGCCCAAGAGAGAGCCCTAAGCATCAGTTAGTCACATATATAAAGACCTGAAGACAGAATTTTTTTTTGCAGGCTAGCTGGCAAATGTGCTGGAAAGTTTTTTGTTTGTTACTGTGGACAGCTGAGACTAATGACGAGGTCTGGCTACCAGGTAAGATGTGGACCTAAAAATGGAGGCTTTATTCCGCTCTCTACAAAGTCTCTAGGCTCTTGGATCCAAAACAGATGTGAGGAAGAGTGAAGATTAACGCCAAGATATTGGGGTTGATTATCTTATTAGTATAGTCATTTCTGGTGATATTTGGACAGGGTGTCCAGGTTGGCATTTTATCCATGCCAAACATTTCCAGTTTCCTTGGCTTGTGACTGAATGGATCTGGTGCTTTTATCTTAGATCTATTCAGAGCTCATTAAGACCTGAGGAAACAACTAAGTTTGTTTCCTCCATAGCAGTCAGAAAATCTGGAGCCTGGGTAGTGAACACAATAAATATGCATATAATATTGTGATTGAAACTCAGAGATTATAGGATCACTTTCCAAGCAACATATCTGGCACTGTTTTGGGTCAGTCTCTCAAATCAGAATGTTGTGCACCTGGCTTTCTGTTTTACCCCAGAGGAACCCCTAAAATAATTTTCAGGCCTCAGGGAACCCTTACTGAAACCAGTTTATCTGGGGTCAATAGGAAAAATGCCCTTTACATAGGTGGACAGTAGGAAGAATGCACCCCTTACAGTGTTGGTCAGAATTCCATCTTTAAAGACTGATAAAAAAAATAATTGGTTTCATGCTGCTGGCTTTGCCAAGTGGTGTTGGCCCTGCAACTATGCAAGCACCATCAAATGGAGGTCAATCAGCCACAGATTAAAGAACCCTCAGCGGTCTCAGATAGAATGTCGCCTGCATTTGCGCTGGGCAGGTGATGTCCCCTGTCACCACTGCTTTTCGCCATTGCAACTCAACCTTTGGCTGCCCTAGTGCGTGCCGATCCGCTCAACACCGGGTTTAAATATGGCGAGTTGCATGAGAAGATCATGCTCTACGCCGACGACATGTAATTGTTCTTGGGAGATACTTCCTCATTTTTATACAGGGTTATGTCCATCATCTCTGATTTTGGGCAGTACTTTGGCCTCACTATCAATTGGACTTAGTCAGTGTTGATGTTGTTGGATGACGCGTCTGGACAGTCAGCATCACTCCCCTGCTCCATCCCGATAGCGACCTCCTTTAAATATTTAGGCATTCAGATTTCCCCCACACTTACGGATTATTGCTGTCTCAATGTACAGCCCTTACTGACCCGGTTCCGAGAAAAAATTAACATTTGGAATAAACTCAAATTGTCCCTAGCTGGGAAAATGAACCTAATCAAAATGATACTTATGCCCCAACTCCTATATGTTCTCCACAATGCTCCAATGGTCATTTCATTTCCCTCTTTAGGCTATTGTTATGGGGAGCCCGTTCGCCTAGGATTAAACTGGAGCAACTGCAATTTCCCAAAGATGGGGAGGGGGGGTTGGCACTTCCTAACCCCTGGACCTATTAAATAGCTGCCCAACTCCAGCATTTAATAGGCTCGCCTCCTGCTTAAATGCACTGGTGTAGAGTCTATCCCAGAAGCCAGAAGGCCTGGAAGCACAACGGTTCCAGAAACCTAATAAGCAAATGCCCATATGCACTGTTCCAGAAGATATGGAACAAATCAAAACAACTACAGCGGGTGACAGGTTATACTGCTTACAGTCAAATATGGGACAATGGGACTGAGCTGGTCAAGATTTAGCAGGGCCCTAGATTGCTGGCCTTGGGAGTAAGCCTAATCTCACAAATCTTTCAAAATGGGAGGTTGTTACCATTCTCAGATCTCCAGGCTAAGTTTGCATTACCTCAACACAAGTTATATTATTACTTGCAGTTGAGTCATGCAGTTAAGGCTCAGGGTGAGATGGCAGAATGAGTGCTTTCACCCACTTCCATTCTTCATTCACTTCAGAATGTGGCTGAAACAAAGGGCTTTATCTCACAATGTTACCACATGCTCCTGACAGAGTTCCTGAGAGCTCACCTTACCAGGGCCATGTCTCAGTGGGAGGAGGATGTGGGCACATTAACAGGAGATCAGTGGGAGGAAGCCTTTCAGTCGGCTAATACATGTTCTCTTAAAGTATCACAGAAGGTATCCCAATTATATGTTCTACTCAGAGTACACTACACCCCAGTGAAACTTTATCAGATGGGCAGGATGCCCTACTCACTATGTAACAAATGCAGGCGTACGTCGGGGGATCTTATCCATCTTTTTTGGCGATACCTAAAGCTCCACCGTTAACTGGAGCAGTGTCCTCTCTACACTTATTGGAATTCTCCAGGTGTCTGTTAATATGAATCCTATCCACTGTCTGCTTGGAATTCTAGAGGAAGTCATCCCAGAGGAATTGACGAGGATGGCTTTCTCTAGGGCCCTATTTCAAGCCAGGAAGGTTATTCTCCTCGGCTGGAAGGCTACATCCCCCCTCAGGTAAAACGCAGGTGACTAATATGGGTTGTACATTTCTCCTGGAGAGATATATCTATCAACACAGAGGACGGCTCCACAAATTGAAAAATTGTGATCCCCATGACTAGACACTCCTGGGATGTCCCCCAGGGAACTGGTCCTAATGAGAACTTTGCAGTGTCCCGTGGGATGAGTGCTCCCTGGGTGACTCCGGGGAACTTGGATGGGGTGTGTGAGTTAACATTGTCTCTCTATGGGTCTGATCTTCTCAAGTTATGGTTTCTTTATACCCATTGTGTTGGTATATTGTTGTGGTATATTTGGGGTTGAGTTTTGTTGAATATGATAGGTGGGGATGCAATAAGTCTCTGTAACCAACGTCCTCAAATTGTAGGTTGTAAATGTCTTTACAATGTGATGTATGGAATGATAAGCTTTACTGAATTATTTTCCTTTTCTGTACCATGTGTTTTTTCTCAATAAACATATTTTGATTTTTTTTATTTTAAAAGAACCCTCAGCAACTTCTGGAGGAAGAAAACAATTTTAAAAGATGGATCTCAGACTACTGTTCATTTTTTGGGGGGCAAAAAAGAAGCCAATTCATCTAGAGGAGACGGGCTACCCCCACAACTTAGGTAATTAGTTTTAAAAAATTGGGAAAAGGAAGGGGACAAGTGGTTGAATGGAGGACCAAACCATGGTATTCATATGCCAAATAAACTTTAAAGTTTATTTGGCATATGAATACCATGGTTTGGTCCTCCACTTAACCACTTGTCCCATTCCTTTCTCCAATTTTTTTGAACTTCTGGAGGAACCCTGGTTAAGAATGGCTGTTCTACACTAAAGACATTTAGGACCTGTTTCACAAACAGTAGTCTGACTATTACACGGTGCTGTTTCTGTGTATTGGGATTAAAAATTAGCACTAAAGACAAGGTACTTTGATCCTAAAGTTGACCTTTCTCTAAATATAATTGTGTTGGTTGGTAATACATTCTTATTGGCAGGGAACACATTTATAACCCTTATGCCCTGTACACACAGTCGGACATTGATCGGACATTCCGACAACAAAATCCATGGATTTTTTCCGACGGATGTTGGCTCAAACTTGTCTTGAATACACACGGTCACACAAAGTTGTCAGAAAATCCGATTGCTCTGAACGCGGTGACGTAAAACACGTACGTCGGGACTATAATTGGGGCAGTAGCCAATAGCTTTCATCTCTTAATTTATTCTGAGCATGTGTGGTGCTTTGTGCGTTGGATTTGTGTAAACACGATTGGAATTTCCGACAACAGATTTTGTTGTCGGAAAATTTTATAGCAAGCTCTCAAACTTTGTATGTCGGAAATTCTGATGGAAAATGTGTGATGGAGCCCACACACGGTCGGAATTTCTGATTACAAGGTCCTATCACACATTTTCTGTCGGAAAATCCGACCGTGTGTACGGGGCACTAAAGTGAAATTCTAAAGTGGAAGGGTAGAATTAACTGCTCTCACCCCCCTTCTAACTCTTAAGCCGCGTACACACGGTCGGACTTTTCGTCTACAAAAGTCCAACGGACGCTGACGGACTAAAGCTGGCTGGTAATCCGATCGTGTGTGGGCTTCTCCGGACTTTCAACTGACTTTTTTAGCCTCAAATCCGACGTACTTTAGATTTGAAACATGCTTCAAATCTTTCCGACGGACTCGAGTCCGGTCGAAAAATCCGCTCGTCTGTATGCTAGTCCGACGGACAAAAACCCACGCTAGGGCAGCTATTGGCTACTGGCTATGAACTTCCTTATTTTAGTCCGGTGTACGTCATCACGTAAGAATTCGACGGACTTTTGTGTGATCGTGTGTAGGCAAGTCTGTTCGTTAGAAAGTCCGTCGAAAGTCCGCCAAAAGTCCGTCGAAAATCTGTCGGACAGGCTGTCGGACTTTTGTAGCTGAAAAGTCCGACCGTGTGTACGCGGCATTATACTAACTACCCTGTAAAACGAAGATACATATACTTATCTATTGTTAGGGCAAACCAGTGTTTTACCATGATCCCAACAGCGGCCGGTGTTCTATCGAATAGTGCCCTCCGTCGAAAAAGTGCCAGCGCATGCGCAGTATGGAAGGCCACTCTAGCTTATTTCCCGATCAACTGGCGTGATGTCACCATAGCGCATGCGCACATTGTAGGAGGCATTTTTTCGACAGGAGATACCATTTGACGGGCACAATTTAAAGCTACGCAAACAGCGGAGGGAGACTGTAGTTGTCAGATTGTGCCTTGCTGTTGCGAGGCACAATCACCAAATGTTTAGTGCTTCATTAGCTGATAAGGAAGCATGGGGGCACAAGGTGGTAGGCCAGGGCATGGCCATAACTTGGATGTGCCTGCTGGAAGGACCCAGGAACAGTATTCTTTACTAGCACACCTCCTTTTTGTAAAGGAAAGATTTACTGATTCAGTATTATTGAGTCAGCATTAGAGTCATTACACAGTTGGGAATTGTATGATGCCTATAATGCTGACTAAGTAATTCTTTCCTTCATATAACAGGGGTGTGCTGGTGAAGAATACGATTTAATAGTGCCATTGATCTTGTCACTTCACTATCCTATGTCTACTAAGTGACTTAAGAGCCGTACCGCATAATACGGCTGGCATACTATCCTATATATAGGAACCTGGAGCCACTACCAGGTAGGAAAAACCCTGGTGTTTATCGTAATGCAGGTACTTCTGCGGCTCACTATATTAAGAAAACAAAGCACATAGAACCTTACCGGATATTATATAAATTTGCTGGCAATAGGGCTCCAATCATTAAGCTCTTTTGCCACAATGATCATTATTTTTGTCCCCTGTTGCTGAAACTAATTGAGCCTACAAATCTTCCCAGCTGTAGTTGTCCTTTAAAGACCTCTAGTCTTGGTATGTACATTGACCACATGACAATGAGGATTAAAAAAAAAAAAAAAAAAGACAACCACAGGAGTGTTGTTCTCAAACATTTAATAGTATTGCACACCCCAGTCTCACTGAGGCAACAATGCAGGTGCTGTGATATAAGCTGTGCTGCCCCATGTGTCCTCACTGCCAGTCTAAGGCTCAGGTCTCAGCTGTTGTGGTCTCCCTCTGGCAGGTGAATATCCAAGCAGAGGGGCTCTCTCTCATTCTCTTGGCACCAAGAGGAAGAGCTTTCCTGGGCAGTTTAATAAAAATCATCTCATTCCTCCTACTGCACAGTGTCTATTGGGATCTGTAGTGTAAGGAGTCCATTGGCCCCATTATATGGCTGCCATCTCAATTCCCAATGTTCTTGGCACTCTGCATACAGGTCTATGGGGCTTGCTTGGATTTAGCTCTCGCCCTTCTGGCCAGAGGAGAATGGTGCAGCACAACATCAGTATCTCAGTAGAGGAAGAGAAATATAAAAGGTGATATCTCCTTCTCCATTTTGCAGCACCTGGCTACACCTGCAATGCAAAGCATCTACGGCTTCATTCACACAGCCATAAAAAAATGCATGTGCAGGTGTTTTTTTAACCACCTAATATATGGCAGAGTGGACGCTTTCTCCTTATGAGTGGACGTTCAGGAACATCCCTCAGAAAGAGGTGGATCGCGCGCGTGCCCGCACAATGGCACGATCCCGATGCGCTCCTGTCACCTGGACACGGTGCATTTCTGATCGGCAGGAGGGCTCTGTGATTGGCCCTCCTGATCACATGACAACTGTGTCCAATCACAGCCGTCATGTGATGTAAATAGAGAGCCAGTTGCTAGGCGATCGACTCTCCTCTCCTCACACGGAAGTTGTCAGTGAGGAGAGGGGATTGCTGAAACCAGCCGGTGCAAAAGCGCTGAAAGCTGAAAATTGACCTGGGGAGGAAAGGGGCAAAAGTGCCCAGTATTGAAGTGGTTAATTACGGATCTGCATTGTTTTCAATAGAGCCATTCACCCAGGTACGTAAACATGAGCTGCTTTCGGAACTGTGTCTAAGAACATGCGTTTTACGCGCTTACCCATATTAGCGCATGTATATGCGTTTGTACGCACATAAATTAAGTCTAAACAAAGGGGAAAAATCAATGATCATAAAAACATGTTTATGTACGCATTCACATCTTTACGCATTTAAACGCATCTATACACAAATATTTTACTAACCATTACGCAGGAACTTTTCTCCTAGAAAAAAACATGTGTAACAACATCAGTAAATTTTTTATCGCTGGGCGAATGAAGCCTAATAAGAACTGCTGCATTAAAAAAAACAAAACGCAAAGCAGGTCAACCACAACCTCAGAACTGTCATCCATACTGCACCACAGAAGTAAATAGGAATGCGTTAACCTGTGTTTGATGTGTTTCAAATGCATGTCAAGGGCAGGAAAACAACACCCATCTACATGAGCCTTTGGTATGTCACAGCTGTCAATGCTGACTGGTTTTCAGTGATCTTAAAGCAGAAGTAAAGCTGAAAAATAAAAATGTGCTAGCACAGCCCATTCCAAGCCAGTGTTCTGTGGAACCCTTGGGTTCCTCCAGGGTTGGCTAGAGGTTCCTTGAGCTGTGGCTAAGTGACCTCCCATCTGAGGGTACCCGCATAGCTCCAGGTCCAACTTGGCAGTCAGTGGCAGGACTGCAAGGGTTATTCTGGACACCCCGGTAAACGGGGCATTCTTACCACCTACCATCACCAATGTAAGGGGTATATTCCCCTTACATTACAGAGGCTATGACCTCTGATGGACTGATCATACCAAGGGTTCCCTGAGACCTGAAAATTATTTCAAGGGTTCCTCTGGGGTAAAAAGTTTGAGAAAGGCTGTTTAGGGTTTTTTTGGGAGAAAAAAAAATGTTTTACTTACCTGCTAGCAATTTTTTAAAACACTGCACTACCTCTGGGATGTGCTACAGTACAGTCTCAGCATCCTACAGATGCCAGGAATGAAGCCAGGTGCAGAGATAATGTACCTCCAGCACGCATATGTGACAGTTACATCACCAGTGCCTGTCTAATGGGGAAGCAAGAAGATGGCAGGCTTGGTAGAAGAGGAAAACAAATTGCCCCGCGTGGGACACAGTACAAGCGGGGAGCTTGGACTGCACATCGTTGGAGGACAGCACACCCAAAAGGTATGTGTGAATGATGGTTGTCTCCTTGGTCTCTTACCATCTCGTGTATCATGCTCATAATCCTTGTTTATATCCTGTTGTGTCTGGTGTCCCTGGTACTAGAGCCGAATACATGGGTAATAAAGCCGCCTACACAAGGAGGTACTAGAGCTGAATACATGGGTAGTAAAGCCTCCTACACATAGAGGTACTAGAGCCGAATACATGGGTAATAAAGCCGCCTACACAAGGAGGTACTAGAGCTGAATACATGGGTAGTAAAGCCTCCTACACATAGAGGTACTAGAGCCGAATACATGGGTAGTAAAGCCGCCTAAAAATAGAGGTACTAGAGCCGAATACATGGGTAGTAAAGCCGCCTAAAAATAGAGGTACTAGAGCCGAATACATGGGTAGGAAAGCCGCCTACACAGCGAGGTACTAGAGCCAAATACACAACTAGTAGAGCTGCCTACACAAGGAGGTACTAGAGCCAAATACACAGGTTGTACATCCGACTACACAGGGAGGTACTAGAGCCGGGCCAGGTAGGAGAAAGTAGAGGTGCAAGGAAGCTTTTTGGGGGGGGGGGTGTTGGGGGTGCATACTGCGCATAGCGTAGCCCTAAATCCTGCACTCTGTACACATTGTGATTTGGATCAGAACAAAAGTCCGATATTTTTATATCTACCCCTGATCAGACTGAATATAAAAGCATGCACGCTTTGAAGTGATTAAGCTGACACTCAGTTAAGAATAAAACACTTCTGTTTAATATTTCCGCTTCTCAAGATTTTTATACAATTCCATTAAAGATTGAGATACGTCAACAAGACTGACGCATACAAACCACAAATAAAAAAATACATATAGTGATAAAACATTGGTTTTAGCTGGGTGCTCATTTGCGGAAGTTGCTTTGTTCTTGAAGCATTTCTGCAGCATTTCTTGCTTCTTTTAATCCATTGGTGTTATGCTGTTATATGGGCGGCACAGTGGTGTAGTGGGTAGCACTCTTGCCTAGCAGACACTACCTGCCTGGAGTTTGCATGTTCTCCCTGTGCCTGCGTGGGTTTCCTCCGGGTACTTTGCATTCCTCCCACGCTCCAAAGACATGCTGGTAGGTTAATTGGATCCTGTCTAAATTGTCCCTAGTATTTATGAATGTGAGTTAGGGACCTTAGATTGTAAGCTCCTTGAGGGTAGGGACTAATGTGAATGTACAATGTATATGTAAAGCGCTGCGTAAATTGACGACGCTATATAAGTACGTGAAATAAATAAGTAAATATTCTGAATGTATTCCGGGAAGCAGGCGCAAACTTCTGTTAACTGTTGCAGTCAGTCCAGTTCCTAAGCAAGCTTTGAGCTTTGCAGGATATCTGAATATCTGAATATGTCTTAAGGCTTATTAAGCGTAGAAGCTGAGGTATATATGTTAGGTATATAAAGCATGTATTGGAATAGACAGTTCACATCCATTACAATTGCACCCCTGAACTCTGTACGTAGCACACCCCTGCACTCTGTAAATAGTGCATCCCTGAAATCTGTACATAATGCACTCCTGAACTTTGCACTCTGTACATAGCACACCAGTGAACCCTGTACTCTGTACATAATACACCCCTGTACTCTGTACATAGCTCACTCCTAAACACTGCACTCTGTGCATAATGTAATACTGAACTCTGCATTTGGTATGTAATGCACTCTGTACATAGCGTACCCCTGAAATCTGTTCTTTGTACAAAGAGCACCACTGAACTTTGCACACCCCTTAACTCTGTACACAGTGCACCCCTGAACTCTGCACTCTGTACATAGCGCACCCTTGAACTCTGCTCTCTGTACATAGCACATCCCTGCACTCTGTACATAGCGCACCTCTGAACCCTGCACTTTGTACGTAACACATAGCATAGCACGTGTACATAGCATAATCCTGAACTCTCCACTCTGTACGTAATGCACTCCTGTGTCCTGCACTCTGTACGTAATGCACTCCTGTGTCCTGTACTCTGTACGTAGCGCACACCAGATACAACCGGCCCTTTAAAGGCATCCATACTGCTGATGCGGCCCGCTATGAAATTGAGTTTGACACCCCTGCTCTAGTGCATCGTACATGAAAGCTGATAGATGAATCAAAATATCCCTTTTTTTATTCATCTTCAAGGTGTCCCATTGAATGCACTAGGTGTGCACCCGATATCTTGTGTTCTTTTGTTTGTGCACAGTCGGTATTTTCCTACCTGTTTGAGGTTGGAGCCGCCACACCGAGGCATTGAGCTTGTCAGATCAGCCCATTAAGAAGTGACCCTCTTTATTGATCATCCATTTCTCTGGATCCAAGGGCTGTACCTCAAAGGCTGGATGTGCAGAAGGACAATATCTTAACTTTCTATGTACTATTTCTTTTACAGGCATGCCTTGCTTCAGTTACTTTTGTATAACAACAGGGTAGCTTTAGGCCAGCTGAGACTTTATGTTGCATAGACTTACCCATCTCCATGCTATACAGTATAGCATCAGACAGTCCTGTCTCGTTGGATAGATCTTATGTATCAAATACAGGCATTAATGTAAGTCCACATAATACTGCAGTCCCTAATACGCTGTGCGCTGCCAACAACAATAGGCCATTCAGCGACAGACTTTTCACCGAGCCACTTACACACTCCGCTGCAGACCCCTTGACACGCATTATCTTAAAAATCCCACACTGCATAAAGCCGGCCAAATGCACTGAAATGTTCGGAAATACATAACAGAAAATAGCAGGATCAGATTAACTGCAAAGGGAAATATTTTGGGGCTTATTGATACCATAACCCAGAGTGGATATATTCATTATGAATGTAAAGTGCACGGCGGATTATTTCAAAGCAGAACTACAGCCAAAAATAATGCCAATAAATAATAACATCAGCCAAAAATAATAATAAAAAACAATGCTCAGCTTCAATTTAGAGATTCCCCTGCAGTACTCTCTGTCTGCCACTAGATGTCCTCAGTCTGAGGGCCACCATCATTAAACCCACTTCTTCTGAGCCCAGGCCATCCGGGACCTGCTGTCAGCCTGTAATTGGACAGTAAATTAAAAAAACAGAGAGAGGGCGCACCGACCTAGCGCATTACTACTATATCATTTTATTAAATAAATAAAAGAAGTCATATATCCACTTCCGAAGCAGCGACGTACCCGGTACATTGCTGGACTTTGGGTGGTTATACCACCACACCACTGTGCCATTATTTGGACATTATAGGTTATATGGTTTCCAATGGCATAGATCACACCAGTGCGGTCAGTTCCAGGGCGTTCCAGTTCTAGAAAAAAAGTAGAACATGCTGCATTTTTCCTGCACTGGACTGTACTGGAACATGGTAAAACACATAAAAAACGCACCGGAATGCACCGGAATGCATCAAAAAATGCATAAAAAACACACTGGACCCCAGTACAGTGAACAAAAAAAAACAGGAAAAAAAAGCATCTGGAGTGTATCCGGAAATGCATTAAGAACACATTAGAATGCGTTAAAAACACACATACAGAAACTCCCGCAGTACTGTTTTTTAGAGCCAGCGGTTGGCTCTCTTGTAAAAGCAATCCTAGCAGCTAACTAGCTGCTGGATTGCTTTTACAAGCAGCAGAAGGGCTTGCTCGGGCTCTTCCGTTCCACCAGGAGACACCCAAGTGACCAACCGGCATTTTTGCTGGCTGGACAGAAAGCTGGACATAGCCGTTATCGGCTTTGATCGGCTCTCTTCTATGGTAACTCGGAAGTGATGATCTTATATCACTTCTGGTTTACCTGGATGTCAATGGCGCAATTTAAAAAAAAAAAATCAAAAGCATTCGAAAACACTGATCTTAGTGTTTTGAATGCTTTTAGAGCAGAGGAGGGATGTGGGGTCTTAGAGACCCCCAGATCTCTCCATAAAGAGTACCTGTCACGTGCCTATTGCTGCCACAAGGATGTTTACATTTCTCGTGACAGCAATAAAAGTGATAAAAAAAATAAAAAATGAAAGCAACGTTGTAAAAAATAAAATAAATTAATAATTTTAATAAAAGAAGGATTAAAGTGCCCCTGTCCCCTCGTGCTCAAAGGCCCCGCATGCACGCAAACAGCGATCGTCCGAAACATGTGAGGTATCGCCGCAAATGTCAGATCATGGGCAGTAATTCTACCACCAGACCTCCTCTGTAAATCTAAAGTCGAAAAATCTAAAGTGGTAACGTGTAAAGGCTTTTAAGAGCTGGTTCACACCACAAAAACGCACTCCAGATCTGTTCAGGATGTGTTTCTGTCTGCGTGTTTTTATTGCGTTCTTGATGTGTTCTTGATGCATTTCTGGATGCATTCCAGATGCTTTTCTTTTTTCCTGTTTTTTTTTTCACTGTACTGGGGCCCATTGTGTTTTTTTTATGCTTTACCAGGTTCCAGTACAGTCCAGTGCAGGAAAAATGCAACATGTTCTACTTTTTTTCTGGAACTGGAACGCACTGGTGTGACCTATGCCATTGGAAACCATATAACCTATAACGGCCATATAACGGTACAGTGGTGTAGTGGATAGCACTCACACCTAGCAGTAAACAGGGTCACTGGTTCGAATCCCAACCATGACACTACCTGCCTGGAGTTTGCATGTTCTCTCTGTGCCTGCGTGGGTTTCCTCCCACACTCCAAAGACATGCTGGTAGGTTAATTGGATTCTGTCTAAATTGGCCCTAGTATATGAATGTGAGTTAAGCTTCGTACACACGATCGGACTTTCCGCCAACAAAACCGTGGTATTTCATCCGAAGGGGCGTTGGCCCAAACTTGTCTTGCATACACATGGCCACACAATTGTTGGCCAACAATTACGAACGTAGTGACGTACTACGTTGTTTTTCAGCTCTTTAGCGCCACCCTTTGGGCTCCTTCTGCTAATTTTGTGTTAGTAGAAGTCTGGTGAGTGTTGATTCGTGCTTTTCTTTTCGTGCTTTTCATTTCGTGCTTTTCAGTTAGTTTATGAACGGACAGACGGTTCATCAACCAGACATGTTGCGGAATCGGAGGAGATAACGTGTTATTTATTATTGGCCTTGGAGTTATTGCTTTGACCCAAGTCCAGTCCAGGAACAGGAGGAGGAGGATTTCTTGAACCAAAAATTGGTTGCTTTATTAATGGTGACCAATTATGTCATATGCCTTTGCTGCGGGAGCTCCAGGAGAATAATCCAGATGATTTTAGGAATGATCTCCGGATGACAGACCCCTGCTTTCACCAACTCTTGGCATTGTTGACCCCCTATATTAAGAAGCAGGACACATGCATGAGGCTTTTATTTTATTTTTTGGTTGAATAATAATGATTTGATTTTCTTATATTTTCTATATTTTTGGATGCATAGAATGCAATTTTTGGTTAAGTTCTATTGGCAGATAGCATGTGTAATTTTATTTGTTTTCTTTTTTTAATGCACAATAAAAAAATTGTGGAGAATAATACTTGGCTATGTGTTTTACTTCAAATGACAGTTTGGGAGTAGGAAGTTACATTAAAAAAAAAATACAATGTAAAATTAACAAGGGACACCAACATAGTTGTATCTTTGATCTTAAAAAATACGGGATAATGGTGTTGTGGTAACTTGCCCAAAAAAAAAACAAAACAAAAAAAAACATAATAATATTATTCTTGATATCTAGAAAAAAAGAGCCTTTGAAAATTTGTTTGCAAAAATCTCCATCAGTATCCCCAGCAAAGCAGCTTCATTATTATCCCATTATAGAAGAAGAGAATTGTGCGCTGCATTTCGAGATTTCATAATCTGCTGCGTCACAAATGTTAATTCTCCATTACGAACGCTAGTTTACAAGACCGACCGCTTCCAGCTTGTCCTTGCTTCCGAGCATGCGTGTTTGTACTTTGGACTTTTGTCCGACGGACTTGTGTACACACGCTCGGAAAATCCGACAACAGACATTTGTCTGCGGAAAATTTGAAAACATGCTATCCAACATTTGTCCGCGGAAAATCTGGAGTGTACAAACGGCAGTAACTGAGTTGAGGCTTAATGATACCATACCCAAAGTGGATGCTTTCATTATGCATTAATATTTCAAATCAGAACTGCAGCCAAAAATTAAAAAAAAGTAAAAACAAACAGCTTGTTAAAAGATTTAACAGATGAAAATACCCAAACTAGCTTTGACTGCAATATTCACCCCCAATACAGATTTCCCTGCAGTACTTTTTTTCTGCCACTAGATGTCCTCAGTTTGATAGCGAGCATAATCTAACCAACTTCCTTTTAGCCCAGTTTATCCTGGACCCGCCCCCAGCCTGTGATTGGACAGTGGAAGGAGAAGCAGCACAGTGCTGAGGCCATCTCTATGTCACTCTTCTCTCTCCTCCTGTCAGTATGCTTCCTGTCAGCACATAAACTGATTATTAATACCGTGCCCAAATCGGATGTTTTCGGTCTGAATGAAAAATGCACGACAGGATATTTCAAAGCAGAACTACAGCCAAAAAATAAAGAATTAAAAATGAACATCTGGTTAAAAGAAGAAATAAAACCAGATTTTTCTGCAATATTCGCCTTCAGTTTAGAGATCCCCCTGCAGTACTTTTCGTCTGCCACTAGATGTCCTCAGTTTGATGACCAGCATCATTAAGCTCACTTCTTCTCAAGGACTTGCTGTCAGCTTGTGACTGGACAGGGAAAAGAAAAGCGGCACAGAATCTCTCTACTCTCCCCATCTATCAGCATGCTTCTTATCAGCACGTGAACTGATTGGCCGATTGTGCGGCTTCTTCCTCTCTTCCTCGCCTGTGCAGTTCGTGGCTGTGTTCACAAATGTCTGACACAGATCAGCCCCTGCTGCAGCCTCTCATTACAATGCTGCAGCCTGATTGCTGAGGGAGAGGAGACTGTGGAAATGTCCTTTTTTTCGCCTGCAGCAGACTTTTGGTACCATCTTAATCTAGGCGAAGTCATTTATTTTTAATGAGGTACAGATTATTTGTGAAATGATACTGTTGCTGTATATAACAGGATATCAGGATTTTTTTTTTCACACTTGTAAAGTTCCACTTAAAGTGGTTGTAAATCCTCACATATACCTAGTGAAGTGATACACCGAAATGAAACAAATCTTCCTACAAAAGTTGTACCTTTTTATCTGCCTCCCTCTCTTTTCTACAGCTATTCAAAGTCCAGAATTTACACAGCTTGTCTGAGCTCTAATGGCCCGTACACACGATCCGAATATTGTCGTCCGAGGAAGAATCGTACGATTTTCGGATCGTGTGTACACTACTTTCGAGAGCCGATCGCGACAGTTCATCCGATATTATTCGTCAAGCGCGAAAATTTTCCTCGTACGATACCAGATCCTACGATTTTCGTTTAGTTGTCGTCTGAAAATACAATACAAATACATTACAACACATGACATCACTTCCGATTTTTTTTTCTGTTATACGAGAATTTTCGTGACTTTATTTACCTATTCAACTCCTACTTGCGACTATTAAGCATAAAAGGGTCGTACGATCTGTCGTATGATATTCGGATCGTGTGTACGGGCCATAAGAAAGCAGGGGGCAGGGAGATGAAGTTACACTTTGCAGAGCTCAGTGAAGAGAGCTCTGACAGCTGATTGGAGGGAAGGGACAACCCCCCCCCCTCTCTCCTTTCATACAGCAGACAAGAACAGAGCTGAGGCTGTCAATCACAGGCTGCATGCTGGAGATCCTTCCCCTGTCACCTTTTTTCTCTTGGTGTCAGGAAAATTTGTCATAAGTGACTCATAGGGATAGCAGAGGAACGAAGCAACAGACAGAAATGACACTTAGTGCTCTGGATGGAGACAAGTACACACTATAGAGGGATATGCTTTGTTCATATTTCATGTCTGAGGTTTACAACCACTAAAGTTGAGGGTTAAGCAGAACAGAAAAAAAAAGCTAAACGGGATTTGATTGGATGGCGCAGGGTTCCAAAACCTGACATGGATTCCCGGAATTCCGGCACCATTCTAGCTGGGCACATCTTGTCTTGTTGGACCCCAATAGTCCATGAAATGTGATCTGTGGGACCAGCTTCCCGGAACCGTCTCCTTGGTGGCCATTCACTTGCCAATGTTCCTGCTCATTCTAGAGCCTTCCATCATCTCTCAACCACATCAATGTCTCCCAAAGTTTTCTTTGTTCTTTGACTTTAAAGAGTCCCTGTCACCAATTTCGGAACATTGCAGATAAAAGCAGTTCATTAAAAACGTCTTCTGAAAGGTTTCCTTACAGTCTTCCTCCTTTGTCATTATTCCTTTTTATTGTATTGAAATATTCCTCTAGACTTGTCCAGAAAATGACAGTTTTTTTCCGGCAAAGTCCTCTCCCTCCTCGCACACCGTAACCCTCTCCTCTTCTGAGAGTGTTTATTTACTGTCCGTGCTGACCCAGCTCCTCCGTCCTTCCCCTCAATACATAAAATTTTATGTAGGAGCCGGGGGGGGGGGGGTGGAGATAAGGGGAATATTTTGAAACAGGGGTCTCCAAACTATGGCCCGGGGGACATATCCATCCCGTTACAAGATTTTATCTGGCCCACAGCAACTAGAGTTGCCACCTCATCCCTTTAAACCTGAACACATATGTATTACACAGGTTCTGAGGCTAATTAAATGCAGATAAGGCACCAAGTGAGTTTAATTACCACCTTAATCAGCCACAGAACCTGTGTAATCATTATGTGTTTGGGTTTAAAGGGATGAGGTGGCAACTCTAATGTGATGGGGGAACTTCTGATGTAAAAGGGGGACTCAGGTGGAGGGAGCTGTGATGGAATGGGGGGGTGGGGTTTCTGATTTGAAAGAGGGGGCTCAGATGAAAAAACACATCTAGGGTATCCCTTTAGCTGTGCATGCTCAAGCATCTGATCATCGGATTGCACAGATAAAGTCTGCAGCACCCAGCAGGGAGGAGCATGCACATCTGAAGGGGTGCTAGGAATGTGTTCTTTTACATAACTAACCTGAAAGCAGATCCAAGGTGGAGTGTTCTGCAATTTATATGAGCCTCCTGGTCCCGCCTGTGAAACTCGGAACAGAGTAACTGACAGATCCAGTGACAGCGTCTTCATAGGAGGTATTTATTGAAAACAAAATGAATAGATTAGGAAATATTAATTGCATGTTTTGGGGGGGGGGGACAAGAGAAGGCATACCTCCCAACATTTTGAGATGGGAATGAGGGGCACCTACTTGCAAACGTATGCAGGCATAGGACACGCCCCCTGCCACACCCCCTTAAAGAATTAACGCAAAAAAAGTTAATTAAATCCACATGGACTTTTTTTGCCACGCTTATTCCTTTATATTGGCTTTTGGAATTTACAAATGCAGCAATTTAGAAATCAGATGAAAGGTTTAGCTCTGGGAAACACTTTGATGGATAAAAAGTGCATTTTATATACAACTATATAGATCAGACCAAAATGAGGGACAAATGAGGAAGAATGAGGGACAGAGGGACATTGCTCCAAATCAGGGACAGTCCCTCCAAATCAGGGACAGTTGGGAGCTATGGGAAGGTATTGCCATAGCTCCCAACTGTCCCTGATTTCGAGAAACTGTCCCTGATTTGGAGCAATGTCCCTCTGTCCCTCATTCCTCCTCATTTGTCCCTCATTTTGGTCTGATCTATATAGTTGTATATAAAATGCACTTTTTATCCATCAAAGTGTTTCCCAGAGCTAAACCTTTCATCTGATTTCTAAATTGCTGCATTTGTAAATTCCAAAAGCCAATATAAAGGAAGAGTAGTGGTAAAAAAAGCACTTGTGGGTTTAACCAATCTTGTTTTTTTGTACAATTCTCCTTTAAGGGGGCGTGGCAAGGGGTGTGTCCTATGCCTGCATACTTTTGCTGATAGGTGTCCCTCATTCCCATCTCAAAAAGTTGGGAGGTACAGTACAGGCATACCCCACTTTTAAGTACACAATGGGGTTTATTTACTAAAGTTAGAAAGCGCAAAATCAGGCTCACTTCTGCATAGAAACCAATGAGTTTCCAGGTTTTATTACCAAAGCTTAATTGAACAAGCCGAGGTTAGAATCTCATTGGTTTCTATGCAGAAGTGAGCCTGATTTTGCGCTTTCTAACTTTAGTAAATAAACCCCATTGTGTACTTAAAAGTGGGGTATGCCTGTATGGTATTGCAATCATATATTACACATCAGCTTTGACCGTTTGCCAACCACCCCATAGCACATTTACTACTACAGGGTCGGCCACTCTGTGCAGAATCATGTATGTGATCCCGCACTTCTGGGTTTTGGGCGCGAGTGCGCGCCGACGGCCGCTCGCTCCCGCTGTGATTTTACACGGTTAACCCTTTGATTGCCCCTGATGTTAACCCCTTCCCTGCCAGTGTCATTAGTACAGTGACAGTGCATATTTTTTAGCACTGATCACTGTATTAGTGTCACTGGTCCCCAAAAAAGTATCAGTTAGGTGTCCGATTTGTCCGCCGCAATATCGCAGTCCCACTATAAGTCGCTGATCGCCGCCATTACTAGTAAAAAAAAGAAATTTAAAAAAATAAATAAAAATATCCCATAGTTTGTAGACTAACTTTTGCACAAACCAATCAATATACGCTTATTGGGATTTTTTTTTACCAAAAATATGTTGCAGAATACATATTGGTCTAAATTGATGAAGAAAGTTGCTTTTTTAACCACTTGCCAACCTCTGCACGCCGATATACGTCCGCACAATGGCAGTGGTGGGCAAATGGGCGTACCTGTACGTCCCCTTTAATTGGCAGGGCTAGCGGCTGTGCGCACGCGCCACCGCGTACAGCGTGACCATGCCCACGGGTCCCACGGACTCAATGTCCGCCGGTGTCCTGCGATCGTTCTGCCTAGTGACATGACAAAGATCACTGCTCCCTGTCATCGAGAGCGGTGATCGCTGTCATATAAGTGGAAGCCCCTCCCCCCCAGTTAGAATCACTCCCTAGGACACACTTAACCCCTTCATCACCCCCTAGTGTTTAACCCCTTCCCCGCCAGTGTCATTTACACATTAATCAGTACGTTTTTATAGTACTGATCGCTGTATAAATGACAATGGTTTCAAAATAGTGTCAAAAGTGTCCGATGTGTCCGCCATAATGTCAAAGTCATAATAAAAATCGCAGATCGCCGCCATTACTAATAAAAAAAAATTAATAATAAAAATGCCATAAAACTATCCCCTATTTTGTAGACACTTTGGGGTCGATTTACTAAAACTGGAGAATGCAAAAATTGAGTGCAGCTCTGCATAGAAACCAATCAGCTTCCAAGTTTCCGTGTCAAAGCTTAATTGAACAAGCTGAAGTTAGAAGCTGATTGGCTCCCATTCACAGCTCCACCAGATTTTGCACTCTCCAGTTTTAGTAAATCAACCCCTATAACTTTTGCGCAAACCAATCAATATACGCTTATTGCGATTTTTTTTTTTTTACCTAAAATATGTATAAAAATACATATCGGCCTAAACTGAGGAAAAAATTTGTTTTTTATATATTTTTGGGGGAGATTTATTACAGCAAAAAGTAAAAAATATTGCTTTTTTTTTTCAAAATCATCGCTCTTTTTTTGTTTATAGCGCAAAAAATAAAAACCGCAGAGGCGATCAAATACCACCAAAAGAAAGCTCCATTTGTGGGGAAAAACGGACATCAATTTTCTTTGGGTGTAACATCGCACAACCGCACAATTGTCAGTTAAAGCGACGCAGTGCTAATTCGCGAATATTGTTATATATTTGTATATTGGTGTTTAACTGTAATGAACTTCTTTTGAGAATATATCTCGGGTCCATTGAGATCAAAAAAATTTTTTTGTGCACAAGAAAAATCTTTTGTACACATATATACAAAGGCTTCACTGATATGTCACCATTTAGGACTTCCCACATTTTAGATTGAATTTTGATTCACATCATAATATTTGAAGATTTTTATACAAATTTTCTTTATCACTGCACATCCACTCCTATTCACTTTTATTTGTTCTTTTTCCTTTTTCTTCTTTTTTTTCTCTCTTTTTTCTTGTTTTTTCACTTTAAGGTTATTTTTTTATTTTTTTATTTTTTTTTTTTTTTTTTTTTTTTTATTTTTTTTTTTTTTATATTTTTAATTTTATTTAATCTTTATTTTACTTTTAATTTCAGCTTTTTCTATCACTATGTTATTATCTATATCAACAGTCAGTATATCCAATTTTTATTCACTAACATATCTGTGGCTTAGATTTTATGCCACTGCACATTGTCCTTCTCCACTGTTGTTCACATAGGGTCCTTCACTGATGTCACTATGTTGTCCGCCACTAAAATTAGGCCTGGCTTCAGGTTTATATATTCCTTTAATTGTTTATGTGATAGGGCGGCACATACTTCCGCCTTGCTCTGAGGTGGCAATATATGCCCTACTGTAACATTAAAATGAGGCTTGAACCGCTGTCTATCTGTAGCGTTACACATGAAGGGAAGTGATGTGTGTTCTCCTTATTCGAATGGGTGACGCACATCCGGCATCCCGTTCTTCCTATCCCCACGGATGGGTGGCTAAGCTTCAAAACGAGGCTTGAACCGCTATCTATCTATTGCGGTCTGTGTAAAGGGAAGTGACGTGGTTTCACCCCACCGGTGACGTATGTCCGGTATCTCGTCTGTTTTCCCCACCACGATATAGTGAGAAATAACAGCCATATATTGGAGATATTCTCACTACGAAATGTTTTCCGTTTCTATTATACTCTTACTTTGTCCTTACACTCACAATCTGATTACATTTTACAGGAATCTCTCAGTATACATGTTGGAACGCATGTACACACATTTAACTGAGGCGTGGAACGCACGCGGGTCCGCCATTTTGGCTAAACCCGGAAGTACTTTTGAAATTTGGACACGAGCTGTATCCTCATTAAGGGGGCTTAGTTTCCTATATTAAGGGGTATGGCAGCAGTGAGTTAGCACCCCAGAAGAAGTCTTTTAAGACGAAACGCGTCGGGAGACTCCACTGCCTGCCATAATTTTAACTTGAAGCGCTTTTCTTATTACTGGAATGTAAGTTGAATACTTATTTTAATAAATCTGTTTCCTTAAACGGTATTATGCTATGTGGCTCCCCTTCTTCATTTCTATATGGATTGTCTATCTGAGATGACCCGCGGGAAGGTTTGCTATTCATTTTGAGTACCGTCAGAAGTATGGATACGTATTGAAGCTTTACCACCATCCAGTTGTGAAGTTCCCTTTCTTTGAATACCCATTGGGGTCACAAGCTTGATTGACTCATTGAACGTATGTTCTTATGAGTTCAATCCCTCTGGTAAGCCTTCATTTTGTCCGTGTGTGAAGGGTCCATCACATTTTTGCATGTGTTATCCACGTGGTGAATAAGGGACTTTATATACCTCTTGATCAACATTAGTCCTCCTCAGCTTTTTAAGCATTTAAAAACATCTGAAGAAACACCAGAGACTTTATTATTGTTTTTGTTTATTTTTTTATATATCTGTCAAGCTATCTTATATTGCAAATGTTGGGGTTTGATACAGATATTTTTTATCTTTGTCTTATATCATCTTTAATTTTTATAATCCCATAACTCATAGCGCTACACTTGTATTTGCATTTGTAATTCGCGAAAAAGTGCTCTGGTCAGGAAGGGGGTAAAATCTTCCAGGACTGAAGCGGTTAAAAATTTTTATTGGATATGTTTTATAGCAGAAAGTAAAAAATATTGTTTTTTTTTTTTTTTTTTCAAAATAGTCGGTGGTTCTTAGTTTATAGCGCAAAAAATAAAAAACAGAAGTGAGCAAATACCACCAAAAGAAAGCTCTGTGTGTGAGAAAAAAAAAGGACAACAATTTTATTTGGGAACAGCGTCGCACAACCGTGAAATTGTCAGTTAAAGTAACGTGGCACAAAAAATGGCCTGGGAGGGGGGGGGAGGGGAGGGGGGCAAACCTTCCGGAGGTGAGGGGGGCAAGCCTTCCGGAGGGGGGGGGCAAGCCTTCCGGAGGGGAGGGGGGCAAACCTTCCGGAGGGGAGGGGGGCAAGCCTTCCGGAGGGGAGGGGGGCAAGCCTTCCGGAGGGGGGGGGCAAGCCTTCCGGAGGGGAGGGGGGCAAGCCTTCCGGAGGGGAGGGGGGCAAGCCTTCCGGAGGGGAGGGGGCAAACCTTCCGGAGGGGAGGGGGGCAAGCCTTCCGGATGGGAGGGGGGCAAGCCTTCCGGAGGGGAGGGGGGCAAGCCTTCCGGAGGGGAGGGGGGCAAACCTTCCGGAGGGGGGGGGGCAAGCCTTCCGGAGGGGGGGGGCAAGCCTTCCGGAGGGGAGGGGGGCAAGCCTTCCGGAGGGGAGGGGGGCAAGCCTTCCGGAGGGGAGGGGGGCAAGCCTTCCGGAGGGGAGGGGGGCAAACCTTCCGGAGGGGAGGGGGGCAAGCCTTCCGGAGGGGAGGGGGGCAAACCTTCCGGAGGGGAGGGGGGCAAGCCTTCCGGAGGGGAGGGGGGCAAGCCTTCTGGAGGGGAGGGGGGCAAGCCTTCCGGAGGGGAGGGGGGCAAGCCTTCCGGAGGGGAGGGGGGCAAACCTTCCGGAGGGGAGGGGGGCAAGCCTTCCGGAGGGGAGGGGGGCAAACCTTCCGGAGGGGAGGGGGGCAAGCCTTCCGGAGGGGAGTGGGGCAAACCTTCTGGAGGGGAGGGGGGCAAGCCTTCCGGAGGGGAGGGGGGCAAGCCTTCTGGAGGGGAGGGGGGCAAGCCTTCCGGAGGGGAGAGGGGCAAACATTCCGGAGGGGAGTTGGTTAAGATATAAGAAAGCCATCTATAGCACTGACATCTTTCACATTTACAGTAGGAGTGCTTGCACCAGGCCATTAAAAAATGAAATCAAGTGGCGTTATGCATATCACTCCTGTCACCCCAGTACATCAATTTGTAATAAGCAGAACTTTCCAAATCGTGATTGTATCTGATCAGAGGTGTGTGTCCCTACAAATCAAACTACACAAATAGCCATATTATACATATGCAACATCACTTGTACATGTTAGTTAATAAAAATCCCTGTTTCCTTATAGTAAAGTCTATCTAAACCCAAGAATAAATATATAATATATAGGAGCGTACCAGTCCTTAGACGTGGTGGCTGCCTTCAATTTATTTATTTTTTTTACCTGTATTATCACCTGTCGATCCTGCCAGTAACACACTCCCTGCCCTAGGGTGACAACGCTTACTTACTGTATCTATGAGAACTTGTCACCCTATAACAGGAAGTGTGTTAGGACTACAGAACACCTCCCAGTCACCTTGTCTCCATAACATAGGGAGATGTGTTCCGTAGTTCGCAGAAAGAACTGAGAGCAATATTAACGGTGAAGCAGAGTTTACAGGAAGTTATTGCTGATTGCATTTTTGGCAGGATCAACAGGTATTGTAATTGTACTTTTTAAACAGATATAACAAAATAGTCTTAATGGTATAATAAATAGACCAAAAAAAGCAAATAAGAGAAGTTTGTTGTTAGGGTTTACATACACTTTAAGTCATTGGTGTTCTATTCATTTACTTTACCCGATTCATGGAACAACATCTAAAATCACATTCATTTTCAAGCAACACTGTGTGCATTGGAAATCAAAGCATTTGAAGAAGTCCTGAATATTGCATTTACAATGAGCGCCATTCAAGTACATTGAAATTCATGCAAAGCTCATGATAAACATATCCACTGTGCATTCTGCATACACCTATTAGCATTACAATAGTATTCAATCCTCTATATGGACTAGAAAAATCATTGTAAAAACACATCTATAATAAAACCAAAACTGCATACTATATAAGCACATATTATGCATTGTTGTACTCTTACTGTATACTTTTCTCTTTTATAGATACATGGAGGATGCTGCATTCTGTACATTAGTAAAAAGAAGCAAGAAATCTGTTATCATACCATGGCTGGGCCCAGAAGTAGTTGCACCCTCTGTACCCTCTGTATATATAGATCAGCCTTTCTCAACCTTGAAACAATTTTCAGGTCATGGGGAACCCCTGCTAAAACCAATTTATTGGCGGCCAGTGGGAAGAATGTCCCTTATGTTGGTGGCCACTAGGAAGAAAACCCCTTACATTTGTGGTCAGTAGAAGGAATGCTCCTTAAATTGGTGTTCAGTTGGAAGAATGCTCCTTACATTAATGGTCAATGGGTAGAATGTCCTTTACATTGGTGACCCCTAGGAAGAAAGCCCCTTACATTGGTGGTCAGTGGGAAGACTGTCCCTTACATTGGTGGCCACTAGGAAGAAAACCTATTACATCTGTGGTCAGTAGCAGGAATGCTCCTTAAATTGGTGGTCAGATGGAAGAATGCTCCTTACATTGGTGGTCAGTGGGAAGAATGCTCCTTACACTGGTGGTCAGCCGGAAGAATGTCCCTTACATTAATGGTCAATGGGCAGAATGTCCTTAACATTGGTGACCCCACGGAAGAAAGCCCCTTACATTGGTGGCCATTAGGAAGAAAGACCATTACATTGGTGGTCAGTGGGAAGACTGTCCCTTACATTGGTGGCCACTAGGAAGAAAACCCCTTACATTTGTGGTCAGTAGAAGGAATGCTCCTTAAATTGGTGGTCAGTGGGAAAAATACCCCTTACATTAATGGTCAGTGGATAGAATGTCCTTTTTATTGATGGTCCCTAGAAAGAAAGCCCCTTACATTGGTGGCCACTAGGAAGAAAGCCCTTTATATTGGTGGATACTGGTAAGAATGCCCCTTACATTTGCGGACAGTGGAAGGAATGCTCCTTACATTGGTGGTCTGTGGGAAGCATGTCCCTTACAAAAATGTCAATGTGTAGAGAGTCCCTTACATTGGTGGCCACTGGGAAGAAAGCTCCTTACATTGGTGGCAACTAGGAAGAAAGCCCCTTACATTGGTGGAAGCTGGGAATAATGCCCCTTACATTGGTGGACAGTGGGAGGCATGCTCCTTACAATGGTAGTCAGTGGGAAGAATGCCACTTAGGTTTGTGGTCTGTGGGAAGAATGCTCCTTACATTAATGGTCAATGGGTAGAATGCCCTTTACATTGGTGACCCCTAGGAAAAACGCTCCTTACACTGGTGGCCACTGAGAATGAAAACCCCTAACACTGGTGGCCACTGGGTAGAAAGCCCCTTACATTTGTCGTCAATGGAAAGATAGCTCCTTACATTGGTGGTTAGTGGCAATAATGTCCCTTACGTTGGTGGTCAGTGGGAATATTGTTCCTTAAATTGGTGGTCAGTGAGAAGAATGCCCTCCTTACAGACAGCTAAAAATAGAATTGGTGTCATGCAGCTGGTTCTGCCAAGTGGCACTGGCCCCAGAATTATGCAGACACCATCAAATGGAGGTCAATCAGCCACAGCTACCAACCCTCGGCAACCTCTGGAGGACCTCCAGGGAGAATGGCTGATACAGACATTCTCCAGTATACCTGTATGTTCAAAATAACATGTAATGAGATAAATAAATTGAGATCACTATCGTTGACCTCCTATAGAAAAATGCTTGTTGCTTGCCTATCTCTGGCTACAGTATTTCAATACTATCACCAATCCAGAACAAGCAAGTCAACAATGTCAGAAAGAAGTCAAAACTTCTGATTTGCATGCCGGTTCCAGGTCATTGTCTCAGATAGCATTGAAGCAACTGGATGAGAGTTCCAGCCAGGCAACCAGCACTTTTAGAAGGAGATGGCAGCTTCCATATGCTCTCATACAGGTTTCTTTTTAGTCACTGTCTTGGTGCATACACAATGTCACCTTGTTTGTATTGTAATATGTATTTTTAGTGTATCTTATATTCCATTGAAGTTCGCTTTTGATGTGTTTTTCTCTCTAGTTCCTACTGTGCAGCTAAATTGCATGTGAATTGTATTTATACCATAAGATGAACTCCGGGTGACCAGCTAAATACACAGTAGATACACATATGCACATACCTCCCAACATTATGAGATGGGAATGAGGGACACCTACTAACAAACGTATGGAGGCATAGGACACGCCCCCTGCCACACCCCCTAAAGGGGAATTAAGCAAAAAAAATGGTTAATTAAATCCAGAAGGGCTTTTTTTTACCAATTCTATTCCTTTATATTGGCTTTTAAAATGTACAAATGCAACAATTTAGAATTTGGATGAAAGGTTTAGGACTGGGAAAAACTTTTTGAAAGATAAAAAATGCATTTTATGTACAACTATATAGATCAGACCAAAATGAGGGACAAATGAGGAGGAAAGAGGGACAGAGGGACATTGCTCCAAATCAGGGACAGTCCCTGGAAATCAGGGACAGTTGAGAGCTATGTATGCATAAACTGTTTTACCTGTATTTTTAATTGTGTTCAGCCAGCCTTGTGGTCCAGGAACTTTTGCAAGACAGTACAGCCAGGTTGGTGCCCTTTTTTTTTCTTTACCCAACCTGTGATTGGCCATTGGAATAGAATCAGCAGTAGTAGAGAATTATCCCGCCTCTGCCTAAAAACGTATACTTTCACCATCAATCCCTCTGAGGACTGCTATCCAAGAGATTACAGGAGATAGTATGAGGACAGGTTCAGGTACTTATATTATTTTTTTTTATTATACGGGATTTATATAGCTCCAACAGTTTGTGCAACGCTTTAGGGCTTTAGGGCAAACAGTCCAGTTACAACACAAATCAATAGAGGAGGAATCAGAGGGCTCTGCTCGTTATATGTACAAATACACTTTTTTTTATGAATACATAACTAGCTGTACTTGTTTTCGACTGAAGTTTGGCGTTAATATTGATCCCTTGGGATGAGGAACTTCGTGGACTTTTAGAAAGGCACACTGCACAAAAGGCATTGGTGGGAAATGTACTGAAAAAAGGATGGCACTGGAGGTGTGGCAAAGCAAGCCTAAAGGGCAGAGGTGCCAATGTGAACACCTATTTGTTTATCTTCCTCTCGCTTTTCTGCTTTCTCTCTCTTTCTTTGCTCTATTTCTTCTCTCGCTTTCTATCTTTTTTTTTTACCTCACTTTCCCTTTCTTCTTCTCTCTATCTCTCCTCTCTTTCTTACTCTCTTTTTTCTCTTGCTTTCTATCTTCTTTCTATCTCTCCTTCCCTTCTTTCTTTTTTTTCTTTCCGTCCCTCTTTTTCTCTCTCCCTCTCTCTCTCGCACGCCTTTCTTTCTCTCTCTTTCTTCTCTTGCTCCCTATCACCTTTCTTCCTCATTTTCTTCTCTTGCTTTCTATCTTCTTTTTTCTCACTTTCCCTTTCTTCTTCTCTCTTTCTATCTCTCCTTCTCCCTTTCTCTTTCTATCTCTCCTTCTTCTTTCTTTCTTTCTTTCTCTCTCTCTCTCGCTCTCTTTCTTCCATATGTTTTTTTCCCTAATTATCTCTCTCCTTTTTTTCCTTCTTTCTCCCCCCCCCCCCCCTCTCTCTTTATTTCATTCTCACCTTCTCTTTATTTACTCTCTTTCTTTCTCTTTCTTCACTATCTTTCTCTCTTTCTTTCTCTTTCTTCACTATCTTTCTCTCTTTCTTTCTCTTTCTTCACTATCTTTCTCTCTTTCTTTCTCTTTCTTCACTATCTTTCTCTTTCTTCACTATCTTTCTCTTTCTTCACTATCTTTCTCTTTCTTCACTATCTTTCTCTTTCTTCACTATCTTTCTCATTCTTCACTATTTCTTTCTTTCTTTCTTTCTTTCTTTCTTTCTTTCTTTCTTTCTTTCTTTCTTTCTTTCTTTCTTTCTTTCTTTCTTTCTTTCTTTCTCTTTCACTTTTTCTTTCTCTCTTTCCCTCTTTGCCTCGCTTTCTCTCTCGCTCTCTCTCTCGCTCTCTCTCTCGCTCTCTCTCTCGCTCTCTCTCTCGCTCTCTCTCTTGCTCTCTCTCTTGCTCTCTCTCTCTTTCTTTGGATCTCTTCTTGTCTCTCCCACCTCCCACCTATCTACGTATACATACCCTACGTAGGTACAATAGGGCATGTTTCTACAACAAAAGTGAAAACTTGACATCACAGACAGCAATGATTCAGAAAGCATTCCATCCCAGTTCACAATGCAAGCAGTCTGTTGCTATAGGCTGCTGCACGTCACTCCCTTTATTTTCCATTCCATAAACTAGAAGAGCTGAAGACTGGCCCAACAAAATCACAAAATTAGCATAAAACAGTTCACATAATTACAGTTTGTGTATTTAGCCATTTGCCTGGAGATTTAAATATCAACTCAATGGTTAAGGGAGATGTGAACACTAACTGAATGACAATTAGTTTGCACTGTGTACCACAAGCAATTGCTATGGGTTTTTTTTTTTTTTTGTTAAAGGAAATCTTAGTGTTATCTCAGTGCTGTGATCCCCTACAGCCTCTTTGCAGCCACTTCATGTCTGCATGCACTCCAGCGCTGGCCACATTGCACTTCCTAAGGTGGCTTCCTGATGGTGACAACAGAACACCATGCCTGCTTAATCTGTTAAGAACAACCACTTCTAGTCTCCATCAGAAGTCTGCTAAAACAGGGTGACAACGCAGCTGCTCAATTGAAAGACAGGGATAGAGCGTTGTCACTCAATAACAGGAAGAGCCTGAACAAGGACTTTCATCAGAGAATCAGCAGACATTCTTTTAATGTAAATACAGATTTAAAGCTTACATTCAATTTTAGCAGTTGGGTTCACATCTACTTTAAAGTAGTGCAGAAAAAACACCTCCCAACTTTTATTAGTTTTCATTGGTCAGACCAGGGAAAGACAAGTGCTGATTGGATGCTACTGGTAATTTCTGCTGTTGCCCTTAATAACTAATCCTGAATACTTTGGCATTCAGATTCAAAGTGCTGGATATGATAAACTTAAAGTGACCTAAAAAAAAATGGTCTTGAAATCTATTTTTCATGAAATTGTTTCTTACTTTGTTTTTCTGCCCCCTTATAACATCTAAAGAGACCGGGTGCCTACGCCTGAAAAAGTCATTTGCGATACACATGTTACATATTGCCGCGCATGCCGGAATGAGATTAATAATTCTAGCACCAGAACTCCTTCGTAACACTAAACTGATGACCTATAGAGTGCTTTTAAAGCGTCACCTATGGAAATATAGGATCCTGAAGTTTGTCGCCATTTCACAGGCGCAGGTTGGGTATCTATTTACTCGGTGCAACCTCGGCTTTTATTTTTTACCCAAAAATTTGGGTACTTTATTACGTTTTTGTGCTGCCTAAAATGAACTTTTAATGTTTTTTTACTGAAATTTTGCTGTAATATCGCATGACATAAAAATTTGGAACTACCACGATTTTATTCTCTAGGGTGTCTGCTTTCAGAAATCATATCATGTTTGGGGGTTTTATGTAATCTTCAGGTCTAAAATGATTTTTTAAACATGTGGAAAAAAACGCAAAAATCTGCTCTGGTTGTGAAAGGGGTAAAGGACAAGTAAAAAGCGATGTTCCATCAAAAATGGAACTTCTGTTTTAAGGGAAGGTGACCCCCTGACATGGCTCATTTGGCATGTCATTTTTTTATGGGGGGGGGGGGGAGCGGAAACCCTCTTTTTAGAGGGTTCCAGCTCCCACTTCCTCCTGGCGCACCCGCCAAGCCGGAAGGAAGATCACCTCTCCCCCCTCCCTCTCGGCAATCATCTTGGACACGTCACAGGTCCCAGATAATTGCCCGGCCAGTCACAGCGTGCAGCACGGCTCGCGCACGCGCAGTGAGTGCCCGGCTAGGAAAGCCGGGTGCCCACAGTGAAAATGCTGGCATCGCAGAGAGAAGGGGAAGATGAGCGGGGCTTCGTTCCCCCGCATCGCTGGACCCCGGGACAGGTAAGTGTCCGATTATTAAAAGTCAGCAGCTGCAGTATTTGTAGCTGCTGACTTTTATTTTATTTTTTTTAAGTTGAACTCCGCTTTAACCTTCGGGAACATATTACAAGTTCTTCCCATGAGCTTTGTTGGTTACTAAACACTTGTTTTCTAACTTTTATAGCTGGCTCCTAGATTCAAAGCAAATTTGTCAAGCCCCGATCTTAGCAATACCAGTATGTGGCCATCCACCTGTCAATCCCTGTTGTCCAGGGTGGCTACATTGCTACATACAATGGGACCATGGAGAATGAATGTAGTCACCCTCTAACAGGAAGTCGGATCACACCAGCAAAAAAAAAAAAAAAGACATTTGGAGATTTGGGGGAGGCTGAGACTTTTTTTTATTTAATACATATTTGAATTTGGTGGCACTTTCTATGTGACAAATGGTAGGTTGTTATGTACATCCCAAGTTCTCGGTAGTTGTTGTGTAGATCCCAAGTTCTCATTACTCTGATTGTATTTTTACCTTTGTGTATTCATGTTGTTTGCGCTATCGGTTGACTTGATCAAGTATGAGCTAGGTCTTGGGGTCTACGGGACGTCTACATTAAATGGTACATCTCATTGTATATAGTGTGCTGGCCCTATGCTTCTTTTAGGTACATCCCATATGGTCTTCTATCTGTGTGCCTACAAAAGACGTTCTGATGCACCTTTCCACACAGGAGTGCATATGTTACGGTGTCTGGTTGGTGTACACATACTGGTTGATTGTATGAAATGAGCAGCGAATAGCACTATGTGTAGACAGCTCAACACATGTATATATCAGCTGTGTTTGTACTCTTATACTTATATACACATGACGAGCGTCCCACTGACCTGACAGCATGATTACCAAGCTCATCAAGTGTCAGATTAACCTCGAATATGCCTTGTTGTACTCTGGTTCCCAGCAGTGTGCCCATAGCCCAAACAGGCCTGGGCTAGTAAGCAACCCCCCCTCCCCCCTTATTACCACCATCAACATCTGGTCCCAAAGCCTTGCCATGGGGAAGTCAACCAAATTATTGGCCATTCCATCGTTCTACCCAACAATCATTGCAGCCCACCATCTTTTACCTCTTTGTTTCAAGCCCAAACCTGGCAAGGCTCAATGGTTCCCCTCGCACCGCCATTTTTAAAGGGCCCCTGAGTCAATTATCATATCTATTTTTTTATTTTTTTTCCACCCACCAGGACATGGACATTCTTGTCTATGCAGCCCCCTCTTCTCCTTCCCTTTTGATGATTTCCCAGCCAGCCCAATGAGGAGCAGAAAAAAATTGCACTCACAGATAGATGAGGATGCAGCAGTTGGAGAGCTTGGTCCTGTTTGCTCTCTGGTTCCTTAGTACCTAACACACCGGAGCGATGAAGGGAGCCTAGAGGCAAAAAATGATGTGGAGAGAGGAAGGGGAGGGTCACACTCTTCGAAAATACCCCCCTAAGACAAGCCACAAGGAATCCATTCCCTCTCCGACACAATTCCGCTCTCTCCCTCCTCAATTCCTCCTTCGTCTCCCGGAGACAGCGCACAGAGGGGGGAGATGCCGCCTCATCCACCGGGGAGGGGGGTAATCACGTCCTTTTGGGGGTGGAGGGGGGGGGGTTCACGACAAGCTAACAATATCTATCCCCCCAGCCTGGCGATGCAGGGCGCAGGTAATGTCATTAAGGCACAGAGTCCCACAGGAGAAAAAAAAAAGGGGGGCTACCGTTGACCACAAATCACCCAAACCAACCTGGAGATCTCCGTTGACTCGGCCGGTTGCTTCACGAAAACCCACTGGCGGTTGTGGCGGTATGGGAGAGGGCGGCTATGAATCTAAAACAGCAAAACCAAGAGCAGGCCATGTTGACGGTCTTCCTTTCTCCCCCCCCCTCTCCCCAGGTGAGAAGGAGACAAAACGCTTACAGGCGATCGGTTCCACCAGGAGAAAACTGAAGAGTCCAAGGAGAACCAGATCCTGGAGGTGCGGGCGAATGGAGGGCTCTTGAGAGGTAGTCAGAGGTTTTCACAGCAGGAAGACGGCATGTAGCACAGAATACGTGAAAGAATCCCGAGGAGCAGGGATGATGCCTTTCAGGGTCGGTCTTAGTCCAAACTCAACGGTGGTGGTGGTTGGGGGGGGAGAACCTTTTTTTTCTCCCTCTTAGTTTACCTTCTTCGTCCCAATAAAGGGTCTTCTACCTCCAAGAAGCAAAAAGATAAAAAAAATATATATATATAATATATAATAATAAATAAATAAAGAAGAAGAAGAAGAAGAAGCCTTGGTCATAAGGGTGGGATGTGGTCTGCAGGCCTCCTTCCGAAAAACCAAGGCTGGGGGGGGGGCGAGGAGCTGTTGTGTGCACGACGAAGGCGGATGGTGCATGTGAAGTGCCTGTCAGTGCAGAGAAATGGACAGCGGGGAGGATGAGGTGTGCATACGCTGTGCTGGAAGAGAGAGGAGGCTATGCATGCAGTGATGACATGCCATCAGAAGGATGCAGTGCGTCTGCGGTGCATATTTATAAACGGCGTGTGGGTAGGACCCCCGCGTGTTTTGCGAAGCAGGTGCAGCGGGCTGTGGGGTGGAGGGGGGGGGGAATCCAGATTTGCAGGGTCTCTCTCTCTATTACCATTTCTCAGTCACTTCCTCCGATGTCTCCCTCCCTTTGCAGGAGTCTCACACACTTCTCTCCATATCCCCACACCACGCCTCCTCCCTCCCTCTCCCTTTCATCCTTTTTTTTTTTCTATCTGGTCTTGTGTCTATGCCCCCTCTGCTATCCTCTCCGGCTTTGCCCCCTTTGCTCTGCTCCTTTCCCGCAGCTGTCCCCTCTTTCTCCTTCATTTTATTCTTCCCATGCCTGCTTTTTCTTTTCTTTTTCTTTTTTTTTCCTGGTTAATATTTGGTTTTGTCCACCACTCACCCCACTCCTGGGTTCTCCATCCTCCTCTGATGGTGCTGAGGCTGACTCGTCTTGTATTCTCACCATGGATTGTTCTACTCTTCTCCTCTCCCAGCACTCCCTCCCTCCCCCCATTACCCATTCATTGAAGGCTTTGCTGGAGGTGGAAATGTGCAGCACAGTCACGAAGGATGGCCAGTGTCAGAGTTCATGTGTGTCCATGGACTGTGCGTGTGTCATACCAATGGTGATGCCTACCTCACCCACGCTGGTCTTCACACTTAGCTAGTGGAGAGTCGGGAAGGAAGACTCGGACCACATTTAAAAGAGCAGATCTGGGCAACAAGTGCAAGATTTATCACAAGCTACTAAAGCCACCCAGCAAACCCAGCGGCTGTGCTAAAATCAATGTTTACCATAAGGCTCACAGTAGTATTATTACGCACATGGTGATACCATGAGGGGGGTGATTTACTAAAGGCAACTAGTCTGTGCACTTTGCAAAGTGCAGTTGCTCCAGAGCTTAGTAAATGAGGAGGAGCTCTGCTGACTTCCATCATCCAATCATGTGCAAGCAAAAATGCATTTTTTTTATTTTATTTTCCTTGCATTTGATTGGCTATTCTTCGCAAAGTGAAGCTTTACCTCATTTACTAAGCTCTGGAGCAACTGCACTTTGAAAAGTGCACAGTCTATTTGCCTTTAGTAAATCAACCCCCCCATGAGTCCTACACCTACCTCACCAATGCAGGTCCTCGCACTTACCTAGGGGGAGTCAGGAAGGCTTGGATCAAAATCAAAGAGCAGATCTGGGAAATAAGTGAAAGCATTTCTGTAAGCTACGAACCAGTGGCTGTGCTAAAATCAGAAAAAAATGTTCCACTCAACCTTAACCCTTTCATGCCTAAGCCTATTTCTGACATTTGTTGCTTACAAGTTAAAATCTGTATTTTTTGCTAGAAAATTAGTGTTTGAAAGACCGCTGCGCAAATACCGCGTGACATAAAATATTGCAACGGTTGCCACTTTATTCTCTAGGGTCTCTGCTAAAAAAATATATATATATATATACATACACAAACAAGTTAAATTCTGTGTGTGTATGTATCTGTATTTTTTGCCAGAAAAATTACTTAGAACCCCCAAACATTATATATATATTTATATATATATATATATATATATATATATATATATATATATATATATATATATATATAAAATGTTTGGGGTTCTATGTAATTTTCTAGCAAAAAATACAGATTTTAACATGTATATATATATATAACTATATATATATACATATGTTATATATATATTTTTTTTTAGCAGAGACCCTAGAGAATAAAATGGTGGCTGTTGCAATATTTTATGTCACACGGTATTTGCGCAGCGGTCTTTCAAACACAATTTTTTGGAAAGAAGGCGCTTTCATGAATTAAAAAAAAAAAATAAACAATAAAGTTAGCCCAATTTTTTTGTATAATGTGAAAGATGATGTTACGCCAAGTAAATAGATACCTAACATGTCATGCTTTGAAATTGCGCACACTCGTGGAATGGCGACAAACTACGGTACCCAAAAATCTCCATATAGGTATATAATCTCTCTCTCTCTCTCTCTATATATATATATATATATATATATATATATATATACACAAGTTAAAATCGTTATTTTTTGCTAGAAAATTACTTAGAATCCTCAAACATTATATATATATATATATATATATATATATATATATATATATATATATATATATACATAAAATGTTTGTTTGTTCTAAGTAATTTTCTAGCAAACAATAACGATTTTAACTTGTGTATGTATATATATATATATATATATATATTTTGTAGCAGAGACCCTAGAGAATAAAATGGCGACCATTGCAATATTTTATGTCACACGGTATTTGCGCAGCGGTCTTTCAAACACAATTTTTTGGAAAGAAGGCACTTTCATGAATTAAAAAAAAATAAATAAACAATAAAGTTAGCCCAATTTTTTTGTATAATGTGAAAGATGATGTTACGCCAAGTAAATAGATACCGAACATGTCATGCTTTGAAATTGCGCACAGTCGTGGAATGGCGACAAACTACGGTATCCGAAAATCTCCATAGGCGACCCTTTAAAAAAAAAAAAATAAATAACGGTTACCAGGTTAAAGTTACCAAGGAGGTCTTTTGCTAGAATTATCGCTCTCACTCTGACGATCGCGGCGATACCTCACATGTGTGATTTGAACACCGTTTAGATTTGCGGGCTCGACTTACATGTGCGTTTTCTTTGCTGCGTGAGCACGTGGGGGCGAGGGCGGGGGGCGCTTTAAAAAAAATATTTTTTTTTTCTTATTTTTTTTATTCTATTTTTTTACATTGTCCCTTTACAAAAAAAAAAATCTGATCACTTTTATTGCTGTCACAAGGAATGTAAACATCCCTTGTGACAGTAATAGGTGGTGACAGGTACTCTTTATGGAGGAATTGGGGGTTTAAAAGACCCCAAATCCCTCCTTTGCACTTGAAAGTATTCAGAGCGTCAAAATCGGCGATTGTGAATACTGTCATTTTTTTAAAAATCGGCACCATTGGCAGCCGGGTAAACCGGAAATGACGTCGCTCCCGAAATTTAATAACAGAGACCCGATCAAAGCCGAATCCGACTTTGTTCGGGTCTCAGCCCAGGTGGCGGTGGGTCTCCCGGGGGGACTGGAGCCCCGGGAAGATCGGTGAAAGGTGGCAGGAACGTCCCCTCCCGCTCCTTACGATAATAGCTTTTAGCAGCACCGGTTGCGATTACTAAAAAGCCAACCGCTGGCTCTAAAAAAACAGTACTGGGATGATGTGCGCAGCTGCAGGCATCACCCCGCTTTAACCCCTTTAAACCATGAACGCAAGTTTGCATATGGTTGGCGCAAAGGTGTTAAGGCCGAGCTTACAGGAGTCTGCATGGTAAATTGTAGTGTGCGTCCATTAGACATGTGCGGTTTGTTTCGTTCCGAATTAATATTTGGACGAATTTTTATTTATTCAGAGATTCGGATACGTTCGAATACCCGCATTACAGTATAAACAAAGTTTAGCGAATGCTCCGAATAACCAAACGAAATATGTCCGAATTTCCAAAATTCTAATTAAAAATTCGATTCGAATTTTATATCGAATTCCATTGACTGTGACTGACCAAGACTATTGCCATTATTATTATTAGTACCATTTTGAAATAATGCTGTTTTTGTTTAGCCAAAGGTGATTTAAAGAGTCATTGTAATCATTTGCTGAAGATTGCGTATTGGGGTCGAAAAAAAAAAAATTTCGATTCGACCGATTCGAAATGTATTGATTCAAACATTTTGAATCCAAAAAAAAAAAATCGGTAAATTCAAAAAAAATTTGAAAGAAGACATAAAACTAATTTCAAATACAAATTCCGAAAACGAATTGAACGAATCAACGGAATTTAACAAAACTACATAACTAGATTAACGAATCTAAACTAAACACATTTTCTCATCATGCACATGTCTAGTGTCAAAGCACACTGCTTGTGTCAAGTACATGAGGACACCAGGGGCGGCCCGTCCATTAGGGGCGCACGGGCGCCGCCCCCCCCCCCATTCATGCGTCCAGCCCCCCTAATCTACATGCAGGACGCCGGATGCATGGATTCCAATGGGGGGGGGGTTTAAGCACATGATTAAAGCCAGAGGCTCTAATAGGCTTCAAAAAAGGGTGGGCTCGTGGCGCAGAGCACTGCGCCCAGAGCACACCCATTTGTGTGATAATAGCAAATGAATATTCACTATTGTCACACTGAATCTCCTCCCTGCCAGTCAGGAAGTGGGTCCTGAGACCCGTTTCCCGATTGGCAAAAAACCACAAGCGATCCTATTGGACCACGACAAGGAGAGAGGAGAAGGGAGGAGACGTGGAGGCCGCCGGAGGAGACGTGGGGGACGAAGTCGCAGTGCGGAGGGAAGCGCTGCCTGCGGGTATGTGCAGGGCTCATCGATCGACCGATGGTTTTGGTGGTTGTGTGCGGACCCGACCGACCCACGGGGGTATGCAGGGGGGGTGTCTGTGGGTGCATTGTTTGCCACCCCACAAAATATAGCACCAGCAGCCACTGAGGGACACTGTAGAGATAGAGTTAATAAAACTGGAGCACTCAGAATCTGGTGCAGCTGTATATAGTAGCCAATCAGTTTCTAACTTTAGCTTGTTCAATGAAGCTTTGGCAATAAAACCTGGAAGCTGATTGGTTTCTATGCAGAGCTGCACCAGATTTTGCACTCTCCAGTTTTCACCCATGCTGGTCCTCACACTTACTTAGGGTGAGTCAGTAAGGCCCCTTTCACACTGGGGCGGTGGGTGCACTGGCGGTAAAGTGCCGCTATTTTTAGCAGCGCTTTACTGTCAATTTCGCTGCGCTATTCGGTCGCTAGCTGGGTGCTTTTACCCCCCAGCTAGTGGCCGAGAAAGGGTTAAAACCAGCCGAGAAATGGTTAAAACCACCAGCAAAGCGCTAGCCGGCGGTATAGCCGCGCTGCCCATTGATTTCAATGGGCAGGAGCGGTGGAGGAGCGGTATACACTCCGCTCCTTCACCGCTCCAAAGATGCTGCTTGCAGGACTTTTTTTAGCGTCCTGCCAGCGCACCGCTCCAGTGTGAAAGCCCTCGGGGCCCTTTGGGGCTTTCACATTGGAGAGACAGGAGCGGCAATTTCAGGGCGCTTTGCAGGCGCCATTTTTAGCGCTGCAGCTCCCGCAAAGCGCCCCAGTGTGAATGGGGTCTAAGACTCGGATCAAAATCAAAGATCAGTTCTGGGCAGCAAGAAAAAGCCATCCAGCAAACCCAGCGTCTGTGCTAAAATCAGAAAAATGTTCCACTTTACCTTAAGGCATGGCTCACACCTATCCAATGAGCAGCGTGTTTTCAGTTTTGGTGAAACGCACTACAGCCCATTTAGCATGGTTTCCTATGGGGGTCGCGTTCACATCGGTGCGTTTTCAACCGATGCGTTTTTTTGGAAAAAGGATCAGGGACTTTTTTTTGTTGCCTGCAGCAGATTGCGTTTTGAGCTCCATAGACTTCAATGGAAACGCATCCAAAAATACATCTGGGCTTGCGGTTTTCATATGTTTCCGTTGCATTTTTGTTAGTTTATCCCGCATGAAGACAGACTTCACCTAAAAAAGCAAAACGCATTAAAAAACACGCGTGAAAAATGCAAAATGCACCGGGAAAAACGCATCACCCTCCGTAGGTGTGAACTTTGCCTAAGGCCGGGCTCCCAGGAGCCTGCATGGTAGATTGCAGTGTGTGTCAATGTCCTCTGCTTGTGTCAGGTACAAAGGACACAATGGGGTTGATTTACTAAAGGAAAATAGACGGTGCACTTTGCAAAGTGCAGTTGCTCCAGGGCTTAGTAAATGAGGAAAGGCTCTGCTGAATTCCATCATCCAATCATATGCAAGCAAAAAAGGCTTTCTTATAAATTTTCCTTGCACGTGATTGGGTATGCTTTGCAGAGTAAAGCTTTACTAAGATCTGGAGCAACTGTACTTGCAGAGTGCACAGTCTATTTGCCTTTAGCAAATCAACCCCCATGTGGGTTATTTACTAAAGGAAAATCCACTTTGTACTATTTATTTCAGGTACTTCTATAGTGCTGTCAATTTACGCAGCGCTTTACATATACATTGTACATTCACATCAGTCCCTACCCTCAAGGACCTTACAATCTAAGGTCCCTAACTCACATTCATACATTAGGGAAACTTTAGACAGAAGCCAATTAACCTACCAGCATGTCTTTGGAGTGTGGGAGGAAACCGGAGTACCCGGAGGAAACCCACGCAGGTACAGGGAGAACATGCAAACTCCAAGCAGGTAGTGTCATGGTTGGGATAATCTTACAGATTACATTACTGTATGGAATTATTTCACCTCTCTTTTGTCCCTAGTGCTTTCTCCAGTGCCCTGCATGCAGTTTTATATTATATATACTGTTCTTTCTGCCTGGAAACTGGAGATTGTCCATAGCAACCAAAACCGTCTCTTTACAGCAAAAGTGGCTTTAGACCAGCAAGAAAACAGCGATAATAAATTAGAATCACTTACAGAATTGAGTGATAGTGATTGGTGGGGAGATCCGTCATCAAACACTAAAAGTAACAAAAGCGACAATTCTGCAACTGAGCAAATTTCAGTGTTTCTGATTTGATTACATTATTATATAATTGTAATTATTATTATATTATTATTTGTTATAATTATTTTTAGTTATTTATTATATTATAATTTATGATTTTGTGTTTCAAACTTTATCATACCCGGGATGTCTTCTAGACTCTTGTTTGGACAGATTTAAGTGAATTATTCCTAAGAATTACAGGCCTACAATATAAAACGCCAAATTTCCATGCAAAATAATTGTACCGCTTTCAGCATCAAAAATCGGACATAATCATACCGCCAGGGAGGTTAAAGTGGTTGTAAACCCTTCTATATACCCAGTGAAGTGACTGGCATCAGGTGATACACAGAGATTAAACAAATCCTCCTACATAAGTTGTACCTGTTTATCTACAGCAATCTTTCCCCCTACATCCATTCAAAGTGCAGAATTTACACAGGATCTCTCAGCTCTAAAAAGCAGGGGGCGGAGAGCTAAAGTTACATCAGTGTAAAGGAGGGGGAGGGGGACTTTGAGTGAGGCACAAAGACGAACCAGACGTAGAAGCGATCGCTTATTGATCAACCAAGAACATGACATCATACAGCCAAAAATGGATGGTACAGTAAGGAAATGTTTACAAAAAACTCAAAAAATCATTAAAGTGGAGTTCCACCCACTTTTACAACTCTTCAGCATCCCTCACTAAACTGTGCACTGTAAACAAATTGTTTTTTTTTTATTATTTTTTTTTCTCAGCACCTACTGTATATCTGCTGTATTCATTTTTCACTTCCTCCTCCCTGGCCGCGGCCCATCGCATCATTTCCTGTTTGCAATGCCTTCTGGGAAGAGGAAGCAACTTCCTCTGACACTGCCGTTGCTATGGAAACCTGACCTGAAACCTATTACACTGCTTGTGCTGCACTGAGCATGTGTGAGATCTGCAAGGATGAGATCCAGGAAGAAATACAGTCTGGCTTCAGATGCCCACACTTAAGATGGCCACGGCCTGCTGTAAGTTTATAATAAAACAAACTACTGCTATAAACTAACAAAACAGACCTTAGTTTACAGACTAACTTTACTAGAATACATTAAGCTTGTGTATTATAGGGGTATTTTTGTTTAAAAAGTATAATTTCGGCCGGAACACCACTTTAAACAAAAGTGGTAGACGAATATAGAATAACATACCCGTTGTTGCCCCATGTGCAAATTCATATAAAACTTTAAAAGTTGGGTTTTTGTAAACATTACCTTACTGTACCCTCCATTTTTGGACTGTATGATGTCATATTCTTGGTTGATCAATAAACGATCGCTTCTACATCCGGTTCCTCTTTGTGCCTCACTCAAAGTCCCAAACTGCACACCCCTCCTTTATATTGAAACTAGGGATGGAGGCGCCTCTTTCCCCGAAGTCCCAACCTTCCTGTCTGTTACAAAAGTTACATCAGTGAGGAGAGCTCTGGGAGCTGATTGGAGGGAAGGGACTCTATATACACTATATTACCAAAAGTATTGGGACACCTACTTTTACACGCACATGAACTTTAACTGCTTGCCGACCGGCTCACGCCGATATACGTCAGCAGAAGGGTACGCACCGGCAGATTAACGTACCTGTACGTTGCCCTTTAAGAAGCGGCTTGCGGGCACGCGCGCGCGCGCCCGCCGAGAGCTCCGTTAGTGTGATCGCGGGTCGGCGGGCGCGCGCGTGCCCGCAAGCCACTTCTTAAAGGACGACGTACAGGTACGTTAATCTGCCGGTACGTGCCCTTCTGCTGACGTATATCAGCGTGAGCTGGTCGGCAAGTGGTTAAAGTTCATGTGCGTGTAAAGGTAGGCGTCCCAATACTTTTGGTAATATAGTGTATATATGTCCGTGGGGATAGCCGCGATCGTCTCACGGAGAGGAAGAACGGGGAAATGCTGATGTAAACAAGCATTTCCCTGTTCTGCCTAGTGACAGGACACTGATCACAGCATCCTGTAATCGGGAGCGGTGATCAGTGTCGTGTCACACGTAGCCCATCCCCCCACAGTTAGAATCACTCCCTAGGACACACTTAACCCCCTACAGCGCCCCTGAGTGGTTAATCCCTTCACTGCCAGTCACATTTACATAGTAATCAATGCATTTTTAAGCGCACTGATCGCTGTATAAATGTCAATGGTCCCAAAATCGCGCCAAAAGTGTCCGATCTGTCCGCCATAATGTCGCAGTCACGATAAAAACCGCTGATCGCCGCCATTACTAGTAAAAAAAAAAAATATTAATAAAAATGCCATAAAACTATTCCCTATTTTGTAGATGCTATAACTTTTGTGCAAACCAATCAATATACGCTTATTGCGATTTTTTTTTTACCAAAGATATGTAGAAGAATATGTATCGGCCTAAACTGAGGGAAAAAAATGTTTTTTTATATATTTTTTGAGGGATATTTATTATAGCAAAAAGTAAAAAATATTGCGTTTTTTTTTTTTTCAAAATTGTCTCTATTTTTTTGTTTATAGCGCAAAAAATAAAAACCGCAGAGGTGATCAAATACCACCAAAAGAAAGCTCTATTTGTGGGGAAAAAAGGACGTCAGTTTTGTTTGGGAGCCACATCGCACGACCGCGCAATTGTCAGTTAAAGCGGCGCAGTGCCGAATCGCAAAAAGTGCTCTGGTCTCTGGGCAGCCAAATGGTCCGGGGCTGAAATGGATATACACTATATTGCCAAAAGTATTGGGACGCCTGCCTTTACACGCACATGAACATTAATGGCATCCCAGTCTTAGTCCGTAGGGATCAATATTGCGTTGGCCCACCCTTTGCAGCTATAACAGTCACGCAATTACAAGTGAAGTTGCACGATTTCAAAGCCGCATATAGTGTGAACCTAGACTCAGGGCCAGTTCACTCCACATGCAGTCCAGTGAGTTCCAGGAAAAAAAACGAAACTGAACTGAACTGGAACACAGTAAAACGCATGAAAAACGCACTGGAAGGCACCTAAACGCACCAGAACGCACATGTCCTTATTTAAGGCCAGTTCACACCACATACAGTCCAGTGCGTTTTTTTTTTTCTGCATCAACAACGCACAGATAGTAGGTTATACGGTTTTCAATGGAATTGGAGTTCACACCAGTACATTCCAGTTCCAGAAAAAGTAAGTAGAACGTGCTGCATGTTTCCTGCACTGGACTGCACTGGAACGCATCAAAAATGCACCGGAATGCACCAGAACACATCACAAACACGCCCGACCCCAGTACAGTGGGAAAAAAAAAAAGAAGAAAAAAAGCATCTGGAATGCATCTGTAAATGCACCAAAAACGCACCAGAATGCACCAAAAACACATTAGGGGCCAGTTCACACCACATGCAGTCCAGTGTGTTTTCTGCATAAAAAAAACGCATGGAAAGTCGGTTATATGGTTTCCAATAGTATAGTTCACACCAGTGCGGTCAGTTCCAGGAAAGAAAATAGAACATGCTGCATTTTTTCTGCACCCAAACACACACTTATTATACCACCTCAATACCGGGACTTCCACCCCCCTTCCTGCCCAGACCAGTTTTCAGCTTTCAGCGCTGTCGCACTTTGAATGACAATTGCGCGGTCATGCTACGCTGTACCCATGTGACATTTTTATCATTTTCTTCACACAAATAGAGCTTTCTTTTGGTGGTATTTAATCACTTCTGGGGGTTTATTTTTTCCTAAAAAAAAAAAAAAAAAAGACCAAAAATGTTGAAAAAAAAGTTTTTCTTAGTTTCTGTCAGTAAATTTTGTAAATAGGAAATTTTTCTACTTCACTGATGGGCACTGATGAGGTGGCACTTATGGGCACTGATGAGCACTGATAGGCGGCACTGATGGGCACTGATAGGTGGCACTAATGGGTGGCATTGGTGGGCACTGATAGGTGGCACTGATGGGCACTGATAGGCGGCACTGATGGGTGGCATTGGTGGGCACTGGGCACAGATAGGTGGCATTGGTGGGCACAGATAGGCAGCACTGATGGGCAATGACGGGCATTGATGGGTGGCATTGATTGGCAGCAGTAAAGAACATTGATGGGCACCAGTGATGGGCAGCACTGATAGCCAGCAGACTGGCATCACTGATGGCCACGGATTGCTGGCACTTGTGGGCACAGATTGGTGCCAATTGTGGGCACTGATTGCTGGCAGTGGCATTGCTGGCACTTAATTGTAATCAGGGCACTGCAGTGCCCTGATTACATTAAAGTGCCAGCAATGCCACTGCCAGCAATCAGTGCCAACCTGTGCCCACAATTGGCACCACAAGAGCGGTCGTTCTGGAGAGCCGCCAAAGGACGTCCAAGCAGAACAAGAGTCGCACCGCCCAGCCGCCGTCATTTGCCGGCCGGTGGGCGGGGAAGAGGTTAAGGTGAAGAAAATAAAGGGGGGAAATGCACTGGAACGCATTAAAAACGCACCAGAAATGCATCAAAATTGTGCACTCCCCCCCTTTTTTGTTCTTCACCTTAAAGTGGGACATGTGCATTGTGGTGCGTTTTACCGTATTCCAGTGCAGTTCAGTGCAGAAAACATGCAGCATGTTGTACATTTTTTTCTGGAACTGACTGCACTGGTGTGAACGATGCCATTGGAAACCATATAACCTTCTATCCATGCCTTTCTGATGCAGAAAAAAAATGCAATGGATTACATGTGGTGTGAACCGACCCTAAATAAGGACATGTGAGTTCCGGTGCATTTTTGGTGCGTTTCGGTGCCTTCCAGTGCATGTTTGATGTGCTTTACCACGTTCCAGTAAAGTTCAGTTTTTTCTGGAACTGGAATGCACCGGTGTGAACTATTCAATTAGAAACCAAAAAAAATAAAATAAACCTGCTATCCGTGCGTTTCTGATGCAGGAAAAAAAAATGCCCTAGACTGCATGTGGTGTGAACCGAACCTACAGCTGGCCAGAGAATCGATCCACTTGATTGTTCGACTTTTGAAGCGTTAGTGGGCTAATCTGATCATCGAAAAAGCAAAAAAAAAAAAAAAAATCGTTGTGTTGAATTTTTTTCTAGCCTAAACGATCGATTTTCTAACATAAGTAGTGGAATCGATCGGAAACAGTATGAAAAAATCGACAGCGCATTCCTGTGTTATGATGTAACCCCCGAACCGTGTAATGGGTCAATGAAAAATGTATCGTTTATGATGTTATCGATCGATAATATGGCGATAATATGGCGATGTGTATGGATACACTGATGGCGTTATCACATGCATGTTTAACAGATCTTTAGAAACCCGACCGTTTTTCTTTTCAAACTATTTTCTGTGTATGGCCAGCATTAGGCTGAACTCCGAGACAGGCAAATATTGTTCAATTTATTCGTCTTATGTATTCCTCCTTAAATCTCGGTGTGATTTGTGTATTTCTTCCAGATCTGTGCAGTAATCCCAGTGTGAGACTTCCTGTAATAAAGACCGCTCACTGCTGCTCTTTCTCCCTAGGCAGGGTGACTGGTCTTGTCTCCGCCCCTCCTGTAGTTTTCTATAGGCAGCCTGGAGTAGGTGGAGCCTGCCGGGCCCCTCCCACAGCTCTGCTCTTTGCACAGGCTATGTACAGCACAGTGATGACGTCACAAGGCTCAGCACTATGACATCACAGATACTATTGCTGTCTATGTGCCCAGTTTACACCAGAATGGGGTTGCAGTGCGCTGGGGAAAAATGTAGGCATGCTGCGTTTTTTTTTCTTTTTTCGCACAAGTAGCGTGTTTTCATCGAGGCCGCCAGAGTCCAAATTCAACCCAAGGATGGTATTTGGAATATTTCCATTATCCAGGTATAGAGAGAAGCGTCACACCTCTGATTTCCACTGCTAATTACTCAGCACTGGCTGCCTGAACCCCACCAATTGACCTGATCTCAGTAAAAAATTCTTTTCCTTTAAAGTCTTTGTTCACACGTGCAGTGTGTGGGGGGGCGATCAAACTTAAACAGCATGTCACCTTCTAACACCATCCAATGTGACTAATGCAGTTCTCTGGGGATGGGCTGCAGCTGCATGTCATGCATGTGATTGTGGCTTCCTGCCAATTATAGGGTTCAATCAGGAGGTGAAGAGGGGAGATTGCCTGCTCATCACATGTCCTATGAAGAGTGATCCACAACATCCCCCTTACATCAGAGTCCTCTGTCACATCAGAGTCCTCCCTTATATAACCCTCCCCTCTAACATCAGAACCCTCCCTTACCTCCCAACTTACATCAGAGTCTATCTGTGTGTGTGCTCAGTACAGTAATATATATAATGTGGAGAATGAGCCCCGTCTGGTAGGTAGGTAGGTAGGTGACAGTGGAATGATGTGGATATTGTCCTGTCGGGTGTATTATGAGGGGGTCGGGTTGTGGCTCCTTCCTCTGCATTGGAAATGACATTCAGGAGCACCAGGTGGAGGGAGAGATTGTTAGCAAACCAGAAAACTGAACTGTCATTTGCTGGGAGTCCAATGTGTCCAATGTGTCCAATGTGTGCAAAGTGTGCAATGTGTGCAATGTGTGCAATGTGTCCAATGTGTGCAATGTGTCCAATGTGTGCAAAGTGTGCAATGTGTGCAATGTGTGCAATGTGTGCAATGTGTCCAATGTGTGCAATGTGTCCAATGTGTGCAATGTGTCCAATGTGTCCAATGTGTGCAATGTGTGCAATGTGTGCAAAGTGTCCAATGTGTCCAATGTGTGCAATGTGTCCAATGTGTGCAATGTGTCCAATGTGTGCAATGTGTCCAATGTGTCCAATGTGTGCAATGTGTGCAAAGTGTCCAATGTGTCCAATGTGTGCAATGTGTCCAATGTGTGCAATGTGTCCAATGTGTCCAATGTGCGCAATGTGTCCAATGTGTGCAATGTGTGCAATGTGTCCAATGTGTGCAATGTGTGCAATGTGTCCAATGTGTGCAATGTGTCCAATGTGTGCAATGTGTTGTGTGCAATGTGTCCAATGTGTGCAATGTGTCCAATGTGTGCAATGTGTGCAATGTGTGCAATGTGTCCAATGTGTGCAATGTGTCCAATGTGTGCAATGTGTCCAATGTGTCCAATGTGTGCAATGTGTGCAATGTGTGCAAAGTGTCCAATGTGTCCAATGTGTGCAATGTGTCCAATGTGTGCAATGTGTCCAATGTGTGCAATGTGTCCAATGTGTCCAATGTGTGCAATGTGTGCAAAGTGTCCAATGTGTCCAATGTGTGCAATGTGTCCAATGTGTGCAATGTGTCCAATGTGTCCAATGTGCGCAATGTGTCCAATGTGTGCAATGTGTGCAATGTGTCCAATGTGTGCAATGTGTGCAATGTGTCCAATGTGTGCAATGTGTCCAATGTGTGCAATGTGTTGTGTGCAATGTGTCCAATGTGTGCAATGTGTCCAATGTGTGCAATGTGTTGTGTGCAATGTGTGCAATGTGTCCAATGTGTGCAATGTGTGCAATGTGTCCAATGTGTGCAATGTGTGCAATGTGTCCAATGTGTGCAATGTGTGCAATGTGTCCAATGTGTCCAATGTGTGCAATGTGTCCAATGTGTGCAATGTGTCCAATGTGTGCAATGTGTGCAATGTGTCCAATGTGTCCAATGTGTGCAATGTGTGCAATGTGTCCAATGTGTGCAATGTGTCCAATGTGTGCAATGTGTCCAATGTGTGCAATGTGTCCAATGTGTGCAATGTGTGCAATGTGTCAAATGTGTGCAATGTGTCCAATGTGTGCAATGTGTGCAATGTGTCCAATGTGTGCAATGTGTCCAATGTGTGCAATGTGTGCAATGTGTCCAATGTGTGCAATGTGTCCAATGTGTGCAATGTGTCCAATGTGTGCAATGTGTGCAATGTGTGCAATGTGTCCAATGTGTCCAATGTGTGCAATGTGTCCAATGTGCGCAATGTGCGCAATGTGTCCAATGTGTGCAATGTGCGCAATGTGTCCAATGTGTCCAATGTGTGCAATGTGTGCAATGTGTGCAATGTGTGCAATGTGCGCAATGTGCGCAATGTGTCCAATGTGTGCAATGTGTCCAATGTGTGCAATGTGTCCAATGTGTCCAATGTGTGCAATGTGTCCAATGTGTGCAATGTGTGCAATGTGTCCAATGTGTCCAATGTGTGCAATGTGTGCAATGTGTCCAATGTGTCCAATGTGTGCAATGTGTGCAATGTGTCCAATGTGCGCAATGTGCGCAATGTGTCCAATGTGTGCAATGTGCGCAATGTGTCCAATGTGTCCAATGTGTGCAATGTGTGCAATGTGTGCAATGTGTGCAATGTGCGCAATGTGCGCAATGTGTCCAATGTGTGCAATGTGTCCAATGTGTGCAATGTGTCCAATGTGTCCAATGTGTCCAATGTGTGCAATGTGTCCAATGTGTCCAACATGTGCAACGGGTGCAATGTGTCCAATGTGTTCAATGTGTGCAATGTGTCCAATGTGTCCAACATGTGCAACGTGTGCAATGTGTCCAATGTGTCCAACATGTGCAACGTGTGCAATGTGTCCAATGTGTGCAATGTGTCCAATGTGTGCAATGTGTCCAATGTGTGCAATGTGTGCAATGTGTCCAATGTGTCCAACGTGTCCAATGTGTGCAATGTGTCCAATGTGTGCAATGTGTCCAATGTGTGCAATGTGTGCAATGTGTGCAATGTGTGCAATGTGTCCAACATGTGCAATGTGTGCAATGTGTGCAATGTGTGCAGTGTGTGCAATGTGTCCAATGTGTCCAATGTGTGCAATGTGTCCAATGTGTGCAATGTGTCCAATGTGTGCAATGTGTCCAACATGTGCAATGTGTGCAATGTGTGCAATGTGTGCAGTGTGTGCAATGTGTCCAATGTGTGCAATGTGTCCAATGTGTGCAATGTGTCCAACATGTGCAATGTGTGCAATGTGTGCAATGTGTCCAATGTGTCCAACGTGTGCAACGTGTGCAACGTGTCCAATGTGTCCAATGTGTGCAATGTGTGCAATGTGTCCAATGTGTGCAATGTGTCCAATGTGTGCAATGTGTCCAATGTGTCCAATGTGTGCAATGTGTCCAATGTGTCCAATGTGTGCAATGTGTCCAATGTGTGCAATGTGTCCAATGTGTCCAATGTGTGCAATGTGTCCAATGTCCTCCAATGTGTGCAATGTGTCCAATGTCCTCCAATGTGTGCAATGTGCGCAATGTGTGCAACGTGTGCAACGTGTCCAATGTGTGCAATATGTCCAATGTGTGCAATGTGTACAATGTGTGCAATGTGTCCAATGTGTGCAATGTGTGCAATGTGTCCAATGTGTCCAATGTGTGCAATGTGTCCAATGTGTGCAATGTGTCCAATGTCCTCCAATGTGTCCAATGTCCTCCAATGTGTGCAATGTGCGCAATGTGTGCAACGTGCGCAACGTGTCCAATGTGTGCAATATGTCCAATGTGTGCAATGTGTACAATGTGTGCAATGTGTACAATGTGTGCAATGTGTACAATGTGTGCAATGTGTCCAATGTGTGCAATGTGTCCAATGTGTCCAATGTGTCCAATGTGTGCAATGTGTGCAATGTGTCCAATGTGTCCAATGTCCTCCAATGTGTCCAATGTCCTCCAATGTGTGCAATGTGCGCAACGTGTGCAACGTGTCCAATGTGTGCAATATGTCCAATGTGTGCAATGTGTCCAAACGGCAGATCACACACAGACATAGAATCTGATGATAAAGTGATGCATACACAAACTTCCTGGGCCTGTGCACCTGCTGGGCTTTTTTCTTGACCCTCCTTCCGCCCCGAACCTCATGTTGTTGTAACCGTTCCACCCATTCCTTCAACATACGACATCACAATGAACAATTGTATTTATGTCCATCCAGTCCTGCACAGCTCTGCTCTGCCAGGCATAGGAGGGGGTCTGATCTTTCTCTGCTTAAGTTTCACTTTTACTTCCCAATCCTGCAACTAGACAGTGAAAGGACAAGCAGCACGCCAAAGAGTTCTTCTGTCTCTCTGCTCTCTACTCCTGTCAGCATTCTCTTTGTACTGCAGCCCACCTCACTGACCTTTAGTGCTGCTTCTACCTACTCCTCTCTGAGCTCTGCTGTATCATAGACTGCAAGGAGCCGTTCCTAAATAAAATTCAGGTATTTGCTATTAAAATGAGTGAATCCTAAATTAAAAGTTTGTTTTTATAATGAGCTTTAGATCCCAGGAGTGATCCTTCCTTGCCGATTGTATGTCTGTACAGTGCGGGTCTAACGTCGGACTTTCCTGTTCTGTTTGGATTCATGGACTGAGGATCTGCAGCTTTTCCTGGGTGAGTAGATTGTCAGCATTCATCTGTATGGCTGTGAGGGCTCAGGATTGCTTTATGCATGTTCTGTATTACTTCACAGGAATCAATAACGGATCAATAGTAAAATCAATGATTTGACATTTGAAATTGACAAATGTTTAAAGCTGAACTCCAGGCAGAATTAAACAAAATGCCAAATCATTCGGTCATGTATTCATTAAAGAAAATATATACATTTAAATGCAACTACACAGCAGCTGTACAGCAGTGCTCAGACTAAAGCTGCGTTTTTGTACAGCATTTTTCAGCTGTACTTTTTTTTATTAGCCAATAGAGACAATTATCATCGGTTTCATCATTTGTTGCTATATTTTTCAGCTTTTTCATTCACTTTTAATTTTTATTTTATTATTATTCTTATTATTTTTATTTTATTTTTTGTTAGGGTTAGAGGTAAGGGCCTAGGGGTTAGGGTTGGGGGTTAAGGTTTGAGGTTAGAGTTAGGGATTCATTTATTTATTTATTTGCTTATTATTATTTATTCATTTTTTTGTTAACGGTTAATTTATGTAATTATTTTATTTATTATAATTTTTATTAATTTTTGTATTTATTTTATTTTATTTTTTTAGCTGTTTCATTTACTTTTAAATTATATTTATTTATTATTAATATTATTATTATTATTTTTGTTAGGTTTAGGGCTAACGGTCTAGGGGTTAGGGTTTGGGGGTAGGGTTAGGAGTTAGAGTTTGGGGTTAATTTATTTATTTACTTTATTTTGTATTATTATTATTTTTATTATTATTATTAATTTATTTATTTACTTTATTTTGTATTATTATTATTTTTATTATTATTATTAATTTATTTATTTTCTTCGTCTTATTTTTTTTTTGTACGGGGTTAATTTATTTATTTATTTATTTTATTTTTCAGCTTTTTCATTTACTTTTAATTTTAATGTATTTATTATTATTATTTTGTTAGGGTTGGGGTAAGGGTCTAGGGGTTAGAGTTAGGCTTAGGGGTTAGAGTTAGGTGTTAAGGTTTGCGGTTAGAGTTAGAGGTTGGAGTTAATTAATTAATGTATTTATTATTAATATTATTATTATTCATTTATTTATTTGCTTATTATTATTTATCCATTTTTTTAGGGGTTAATTTATGTATTTATTTTATTTATTATCATTTTAACAAATTACTTTATTTTATTTATTATTATTAAAGATAATTTCATAGATAATAGAGTATTGCTGTTTATCTACAAAAATTATCTTTCGTACTCAGTGTTTTGAATATATAGCACTTGTTTTAATCCGCAGTAGGGATGGGCCGAACACCCCCCGGTTTGGTTCGCAGCAGAACATGCGAACAGGCAAAAGATTTGTGTGAACACTGTTAAAGTCTATGGAACACGAACATGAAAAATCAAAATTGCTCATTTTAAAGGCTTAAATTCAAGTTATTGCCATGAAAAGTGTATGGGGACCCAGGTACTGCCCCAAGGGTCATGTATTCATGCAAAAAAAAGTTTTAAAAACGTCCGTTTTTTCGGAAGCACTGGGGGGTCCCCTTAGTCTGCCTGTAAAGTGGTAGATCTGTGTGATGTGTAGAACAGTGCCACAGCAAAATGAAATTTCTAAAGGAAAAAATGTCATTTAAATTTGCTCGCGGCTGTAATGTATTGCTGGCTCCCGGCAGTATAGATAAAAAAAATCAAGGAAAAAACTGGCGTGGGTCCCCCCTCCCCCTGTTTATACCAGGCCCTTTGGGTCTGTTATGGATTTAAAGGGAAACTCTACGTCAAAATGTAAAAAAAACTTGGCGTGGAGTCCCCCCCAAAATCCATACCAGCCCCCTATCCGAGCATGCAGCCTGGAGGTCAGGACAGGGGTGGGATGAATGAGCGCCCCCCCCCTTCTGAACCATACCAGGCCACTTGCCCTCAACATGGGGAGGGTGCATTGGGGTGTCGATGGGGACAAGAGCCTCTTCCTGACAACCCTGGCCATTGGTCATCGGGGTCTGCAGGCTTTAACAAGGAGACCCCCAGATCCCGCCCCCCCTCTATGTGAGTGGGTATCAGGTTCATTGTACCCCTACCCATTCACCAAAAAAAGTGTCAAAAAGTGAAAACCACAATAGACAGTTTTTAACAATTTCCTTTATTAAAAAAGAAAAAAAAAAGTGTCCCGCGATGTACATCCATCGTCAATTACACTGCCCGACGGACCCGAAAAATAGAAAAAAAAAAAAAAGAAAAAACTCTGCCTCCATGGGAGAGCTCCCGCCGAGTGTTGTCTTTTCCCTTTGACAGTTCTTATATAGGCAAGGGCGGGGCCACCCGCTGACGTAATCGGATGACCCTGCCCTGTCTGACGATGGGTGGCCCCGCCCTTGTCTATATAACAGCTGTCACAGCCAAGAGACAGCAGTCGCCAAGACGCCTCCCATCGAGGCGGAGCTTTTTAATTTTTTTCTATTTTTCAGGTCCATCGGGCGGCGTGATTGAAGACATCGCGAGACACTTACAAAATTTAAAAAAAACTTGGCGTACAATGTACCCATTACCCATTCAAATAAGGGGGGGGATCTGGCGATCCCGGGACCATCCCTAATCCGCAGCAGCCGAATTCACAGGAATTAATAATTTACACATTTTATGCACTTTAACTTATTATTTCCTGGGCATGAGATCTTTTTACTTTCTCTTTACTTATTATTATTGTTTATTTATTTTCTTCTTATTATTATTATTACTATTATTATTTATTCATTTTTTGTGAGGGGTTAATTTATGTATTTTTTTTTATTATCGTATTTAAATCATTTACACATTTTATACACTTTAACTAATTATTTCCTGGGCATGAGATCTTTTTATTATTATATTTTAAATTTATATTTTTTTCTCTTTATTTATTATTATTTCCTTATTTGCTTATTATTGTTATTATTATTATTATTTATTCATTTTTTGTTAGGGGTTTATTTATGTATTTATTTTATTCATTATCATTTTTATTAATTTATTGTATTGATTATTATTATTAAAGATGATTTCATAGAGAATATAGTAGCGCGGTTAATCTGTAAAAATTATCTTTTGTACTCAGCGTTTTGATTATATAGCACTTGTTTTAATCCACAGCAGCCAAATTTACAGGAATTATTAATTTACACATTTTATGCACTTTAACTTATTATTTCCTGGGCGCAAGATCTTTTTAGTTTCTCTTTATTTGTTATTATTATTTATTTGATTATTATTATTATGTATTCATTTTTTGTTAGGGGTATGTATTTAATTTATTTATTATCATTACTATTATTTTATTTATTATTATTAGTATTAAAGATGATTTCAGAGATAATAGAGTAGCGCTGTTTATCTATAAAAATTATCTTTTGTACTCAGTGTTTTGAATATATAGCACTTGTTTTAATCCGCAGCAGCCAAAATTCACAGGAATTATTTTTTTTACACATTTTATGCACTTTAACTTATTATTTCCTTGGCGCAAGATCTTTTTAGTTTCTCTATATTTGTTATTGTTATTTATTTATTTGCTTATTATGTATTCATTTTTTTGTTGGGGGTTAATTTATGTATTTATTTTATTTATTATCATTACTAATATTTTATTTATTATTATTTATTCATTTTCTGTTAGGGGTTAAATTATGTATTTATTTTATTCATTATAATTTTTATTAATTTAGTATATTGATTATTATTATTAAAGATGATTTCATAGAGAATATAGTAGCGCTGTTTATCTATAAAAATTATCTTTTGTACTCAGTGTTTTGATTATATAGCACTTGTTTTAATCCGCAGCAACCAAAATTCACAGGAATTATTTATTTACACATTTTATGCACTTTAACTTATTATTTCCTGGGTGCGAGATCTTTTTAGTTTCTCTTTATTTGTTATTATTATTTATTTATTTGCTTATTATGTATTCATTTTTTGTTTGGGGTTAATTTATGTATTTATTTTATTTATTATCGTTACCATCATTTTATTTATTAGTATTAATATTAAAGATGTTTTCAGAGATAATATAGTAGCGCGGTTTATCTATAAAAAAATTATCTTTTGTACTCAGTGTGTTTTGAATATATAGCACTTGTTTTAATCCGCGGCAGCCAAATTCACAGGAATTATTCATTTACACATTTTATGCACTTCAACTTATTATTTCCTGGGCATGAGATCTTTTTAGGTTCTCTTTATTTATGATTATTATTTATTTACACTATTTGCTTATCATTATTATTTATTCATTTTTTGTTTGTACTGTATTTAATTTTTTATCATTACCATTATTTTATTCATTTATTTTTATGTTTTTATTATTTATATAATATATTTATCATTTCTTTCTTTATTGTTATTTGTTTTTATTTAATCATTGCATTTGAGCAGAAAAATGCTCAAAACACACGAAAACGCTTAAAAACACGCAAATCACGCGTTTCATTGCACTTCGATGGGGAAGGAAAGGTTTCCAAAATGCACCGGTCTGCCCAAATCGAGCTACAAAAGAAGTTCCAGAACGTTTTTGAGCGTCAGGCGACTTGGAGTGGAGATGTGAACGGACTCCATAGAGAACAATTGGTTTTTTTTTTCTCCTCCAGCGGTTTGGAGCTTCCCTGTCTTGCCTTCCCTGCAAGGCGATGTCATAATTGATAAACTCACCTTAGAACGAAGCCCTCCAGCACTGCGATGTCACAGCTGAGACAGCTGGCATCTTCCCCGGATCTTTCTTACAGGTTTGCGGCCTCTGGCTACATAAGTGACCAGGGGCGCGATGACGTCACTCCCATGTGTGCGCGCGGGAGCCACCGTTTCCAACCACGGCTCTGAAGGTCCGGCACAGTAAGACAGACCTTCAGAGCGCATGCGCCGGTGATGTCATCAGCTTCATACACTCTGAATATCTTCTAAACTGTGCAAGTTTAGGAGTTATACTATATTGCCAAAAGTATTGGGACGCCTGCCTTTACATGCACATGACCTTTAATGGCATCCCAGCCTTAGTCCTGTAGGGTTCAATATTGAGTTGGCCCACCCTTTGCAGCTATAACAGCTTCAACTCTTCTGGGAAGGCTGTCCACAAGGTTTAGGAGTGTGTCTATGGGAATGTTTGACCATTCTTCCAGAAGAGCATTTGTGAGGTCGGGCACTGATGTTGGACGAGAAGGCCTGGCTCGCAGTCTCCACTCTAATTCATCCCAAAGGTGTTCTAATCGGGTTCAGGTCAGGACTCTGTGCAGGCCAGTCAAGTTCCTCCACCCCAAATTTGCTCATCCACACTATATTGCCAAAAGTATTGGGCCACCCCTCCAAATCATTTGGTGGAGGGGGGATTATGGTCTTTGGTTGTTTTTCAGGGGTTGGGCTTGGCCCCTTAGTTCCAGTGAAGGGAACTCTTAAGGTGTCAGCATACCAAGACATTTTGGATAATTTCATACTCCCAACTTTGTGGGAACAGTTTGAGGATGGCCCCTTCCTGTTCCAACATGACTGCACACCAGTGCACAAAGCAAGGTCCATAAAGACATGAATGAGCAAGTTTGGGGTGGAGGAACTTGACTGGCCTGCACAGAGTCCTGACCTCAACCCGACAGAACACCTTTAGGGTGAATTAGAGCATAGACTGCGAGCCAGACCTTCTCGTCCAACATCACTGCCTGACCTCACAAATGCTCTTCTGGAAGAATGATCAAACATTCCCATAGACACACTCCTAAACCTTGTGGACAGCCTTCCCAGAAGAGTTGAAACTGTTATAGCTTGAAAGGGTGGGCCAACTCAATATTGAACCCTACGGACTAAGACTGGGATGCCATTAAAGTTCATGTGCGTGTAAAGGCAGGCGTCCCAATACTTTTGGTAATATAGCGTATAAACAGTACCTACAGGCAAGCCTTATTATAGGCTTGCCTGTAGGTACAAGTGGTGTAAAAGAGATTACTACCACTTAAACAGACGATGAGGAGGTGTTGTATTGCCTACTCACTGCCTACTTTAACCTCTTGAAGCCCACAATAGCTCGTCACAACCACGTGCATTGTATACAGTTGTGGGGCACTTGAAAAGTGGCCCCATTTACTTGCAGCTCAACGGCAGGGTTTTACCACCCCCCAACCACTGGTGTGAATGTACCCTTAAAGCTGGATTCCAGATATGAAATGTAACTATGCATATACCCAGGGCGTGGAGAAAGGGTGGGCAAGAGGGGAAGGTGCCCCGAGAGCAGCACTATCACATGGGGGGGGGGACATGCAGTGAGCAGACCCCCCCCTTATTGCACACACGCTCCAGATCAGTGTCTGGAGTGACATTTCGATACAGCTGTAATAAAGCTGAATTCCAGGTATGGCAATTTTTTTACATAGTTTCATCAGTCCAGCTTGGACCAATGTCACTGTGCATATACCCAGTGTCAGGAGTGTGTAAACACTGCTGTTCTTTAACAGCTGCTGGTCTTATTCCAGAATCCTGGTTTTGGCAATGATGCTTCCCTGTCTGTCTGTCCACCTGCAAGGTGATTGATGTGGCCAGTCCCTGAGTGGAGACCAAACCTGATTTAAGGAGGAACTGCAGTCTACTCACATAATTTGTAATAAAAACATCTTTGCCATTCTGAAGCTTCCCTCCAACCACTTTGCATATTATTTATATTTTTATTTATATATACTGTGATTCTGTACTTGCCAAATATGCTGCAGAAATCTCCCTCCACTGAGTCTGGCTGCATCCATTTTAACTGTGGGCAACTGAAGCTGCTGCCTGTTCACTGCCTGAATTTACTGACACACAGAGGCACACCTCCAGCTCTGCAGCTCTCATTGGCTCTCTTATGACTCACCCCCCCCCCTCCCTTCCTGGCAAACTCTCACGAGAGAGAGGTGTTGAAAGAAGTAACAGCAAGTAGCTTTCTATAATGTGAACTATATATATGCATTACACCTATCTATACCAGTAGGTGGCACTGCAGTATTATTGTTTGTATTCACTGTGGTAATGTAATCACAGGATGTACCTTCTGTATCTAAGCATGCACTTGTATCCTCCTTGTTCCTGTTCCTAATGCTGTAAGACATGCATGGCTAATCCTCCATGAAGTTAAGTATTCTCTGCATTCAACAAGCATCCAAGCGCATTATTCAATAACCTGCTAATAAGAGAGAGCTGTGCATGATGTCATAAGCTTAGGATCTTTACCAGACAAGAAACAGGAAGTGGGCTGTATAAGGTATTTACTGGCAGAAGAAAAATGTTTTACTATCCAAATTTAAAACAACAAGGGCAGAAGATTTAATGGATGGAAAGTTGAAAAAAATGACTGAAGCCAGCCAAGCCTGCAGTCTCATGCTTGTGATAGTGTGTGTAATATCCAATCAAGCTCTCTGTCTGTTTGTCCGTCCTGCTCTGCTTGGATCTCCTTGGATCGAAGATCAACTATTCTCTGAACTCTGTCTGCTTTTTCTTTTATTTGATGGGCACAGTGGCTGCATTTGATGGCACAGTGGCTACATTTGATGGCACAGTGGCTGTAATTGATGGCACAGTAGCTGAATTTGATGGGCAAAGTGGCTGAATTTGATAGGCGGTGAGGCTGCAATGGATTGGGACCCTGACTACTTTGAACCTTGCCTGCCTTGTACCTGGACTGTGATTGAACCACTTTGCCTGCCTGCCAACCACAAGTGCCTGTTTGCTTTGCTCAGTTTGCACCTGCCCCGGCGTGGTAGTCAGGCACTATAGCATTGTGGGGGCAACCGAGTAGCCGTCGGCCTGCTTGCCTTATGGGAAAGGGGGCTGCTATAGGTGAAGAACACAGAAGCCAGTTATAGTGTCTGACCACCTGCGTTAGGGGTAAGCCTGACACCCAGGACCAAGACAAGGGGCGGGCAGGTGCCCGAGAGCAGCACTATCACATGGGAGGGGGTGTCAAGCAGCGAGCAGAGATCCCTCTAATGCACACACGCTCCACATCAGTGGCTGGAGTGATGTTTCAATACAGTTCTTTTCACAGCGGAGGCGTTTTGATGCGCAGGTTTGCGTCGCATCCCACTGCACTAAATAAAAGACTGTAATACTTTTTTTGTACACAATCGGATACAAGGCTTTTAGCCATGTCTATGCATTGGGCTGTGCTGGAAATAGCCGACAGCATAGCCCCAATGCATCTGGTATGTAGGAGCCCTTAGGCATGGTATGGATGTGTGTAATTAATGGCGGTATTTACTTACTATAATTGTATGAAGTCGGTGTAAGTGAGTGTGTTGTCTATTATCCAGCACTAGAATAAAGGAAGTGATCCTGGCTGTATTAGCTGGTCAAATATTTGTTTTTAATCTCTAACTTACTCCAGAAACATGATGGAAATTAATTGTTCTGCAGAGCAAATATGCGTCTGCGTGTTTACGTGATTTCTGTTTTTGTAGTAGCTTATTTGTGTTTTTGCTGACCATTCCAGGAAGTTATAAATGCACCAAATCCCGACAAGGGCTCATTCACACCATGTTCAAGTGAGCTGCGTCAATCAATGTAGTCTCAACGCGAGAAAAAAAAAAAAGTTTTCTTTGTGCCTTGTTCATACCATACACGTGCGGGATAAAAAATACAGCATGTCTGCAATTTTATACAACGCGCAAAAACGCGCGTCAACGTATGGCTACGCAACATGCCCATCGTAATACAGTGGGTATAGAAAAGAATCATTCCTCTTTAAAATAATCACATTTTGTTGCTTTGCAGCCTGAAATAAAGACAGACACAGGTTTTGCTTTATGCAGCTGTCATTACTCAATGCAACTTATAACATCCAAGTGAAAGATATAACACCAATATGTCAGAAAAAAATAAACCAAAATTCAAAAACAGAATCACTGAGTTGGAAAAAGGATCACCCTCCTTGTGTCAGTATTTTGTTGAACCACCTTTTGTTTTAAAGGGGTCGTAAACCCTTGTTATTTGTTTTTTTTTTAAAGTTTGTTTTGCACAGAGTGGCCCCGATCCACCTGTTCTGGGGTCCCCCGGCGGCGCTCTCAGCTCCTCCTCCGCATCAGTAAACCCCCTAGGAGAAGCACTCTACCAGGGAGTTATCATGTGGGCGCGCTCCCGAGTCTAGCTTTTGCGTCCATAGACACAGGATGCCGGACTCGGCCCCGTCCCCCGCGCCATTAAATTTGATTGACAGCAGCGGGAGCCAATGGCTGCGCTGCTATCAATCTATCCAATCAAGAGCTGAAACAACGGGCAGAGAGGTAGAGTGAGTGTCTGCCGTGGGAACGAACGGCTCAGGTGAGTAAAACGGGGGGGGGGGGGGGGCTGGTCAGTGTCAGAAGTTTTTTTCTCTGTAATGCATAGGATGCATTAAGGTGAAAAAACAAGAGGATTTACAACCCCTTGAATTACAGCCTTTATTCTGTTGGGATTTGTCTCTACTAACTTTGCACATCTAGACTTTGCAATATTTGTCCATATTTGCAATATTTCTTTGCAGAACTGCTCAAGTTCAGTTAAATTTGATGGTGACCATTTGTGGACTGCAGTCTTCAAGTCATTCCACAGATTTTCGATGGGGTTTAGGTCTGGGCTCTGACTAGGCCATGCAAGGACATTCACCTTTTTTTCCTTCAACCACTGTGTGGTCATTTTTGCTGTGTGCTTTGGGTCATTGTCATGTTGGAAGGTAAACCTTCTTCCCATTGACAACTTTCTGGCAGAGGGCAGCAGATTTTTCTGAAGAATCCATTTTCCTTCTACCCTGACAAGTGCTCAAGTCCCTGCTGCAGAGAAATATTATTATATTATTTGGATGGTGAGCTGTATTGGATTTCCACCAGACATATCGTTTGGTGTCGAGGCCAAATAATTCAATTTTAGTCTCATGAGACTATATTATCTTTTTTCATGTGGCCTCAGAATCTTCAAGTTTTGGCAAAGCTCAGTCCTGACTTCATGTGGCTTTTTTCTTGCAACCCTCCCATACAAGCCCCATTTGTGGAGAATTTGTAATATTGTTGTCACTTGCACACAATGACCACTCTGCCATAAAGTCCTGCAACTGCTTCAGAGTTGCTGTAGGCCTCTTGGTAGCCTCTGACCAGTTTCCTTCTGGCTCCTTCATCCAGTTTGGAGCGACGTTCTGATGGGGGGGAGGGGGGTCTGTGTTGTACCAAATACCTTCCACTTCTTAATAATCAATAATCGACTTCACTGTGCTTCTAGGCATTGATAAAGCCTTTGACATTTTTTTTTTATCCATCTCCTGACTTGTTCCTGTCCACAGCTTTATCCTGGAGATCCCGGTAACTGTGCCTTTTTACCCATAGTTGATTGTTTGCTTCAATTGCATTACCAGGGACTGAAATGCTTCAGGAAAGCTCTTTTCATGCTGAGCCAATCAAAATGACCACAGCTGATCACAGTTGAAAGTCAAATGGCTTTGTGTGCCTTTGAGAAGGAGATTAGCTACACCTGATTGAGTCATTATTAGGAGGGGGTGATCCTTTTTCCAACTCAGTGATTCTGTTTTTGAGGTTTTTTTTACTTTTTTTCTCACATGTTGGTGTTATATCTTTCACTTGGATGTAAGTTGCACTGAGTAAATACAGCTGGATAAAACAAAAACTGTGTCTGTCTTCATTTCAGGCTGCAAAGCAACAAAACATGAGTATTTAAAGGGGGATGATTCTTTTCTATAGCCACTGTACAAAAAGATGATAACATTTTGACCCCTGATGTGGCCTGTACAAAGCGCATTTAAAAACACAGTTCTACCTGATTACAGAGAAAAAGTAGTTGTCCCAGGAATCTGCGGGTGGAGGAGGGGAATGAGACAAGCGACATCATCCCTGCCTAGGTAAGGATTGCGTAAGTAGGAGCGAGTACCAATAAAAAAAAAATGTTACTCGATCCTGCCTTCTTCCTCCCCTAAATAAACCTGCAACCCAGTTACAGGCTGGGAGGAGGAGGAGGAAGAGAAAAAGCAGTACTTCCCTTTTTGAGTGAAGTTCTACTATAACATGCATTGTGTAAAGCCGCCTATTCATCCTATTGGGTGACAACGTGCTACAGCAGACTTAAAATTAGATCTGTTTTTTTTTCCAATGTAGTGCAGCACTACGCACTGTAGCACTTTACTGTGTGTTGTGTTGCGCTGCATCACCGTTGTTGATTGCAGCACTGGACAGCAGGCATGTCAGACGGCTGCACTCTGTGCTGCACAGTGGTCTGGCTCTCCAGTGTGCGGCTAGCACAGGGGATTTCAACCTTGGCTGCAGCAAAAGTTCTTATAAAAAAATAGTACTCTCAGATGTAGATGTGTAGGTGGTGAGCCAGACTTATGGAAGAACCAAGAGACTTGTTGACCTGGCATTGTTTTTTTATGATAAAGAGATTAACAAATTCAATATTTAAAGCGGAGCGCCACCGAAAAAATTTTTTTTTAAAAGTCAGCAGCTACAAATACTGCAGCTGCTGACTTTTAAAACATGGACACACCTGTCCAGGGCGCCCGCGATGTCGGCACCCGAGACCGAAGCGTCTCTCCGTCCTCGGGTGCTGCCGCCTCCATCTTCAGTAAGGGAATCAGGAAGTGAAGCCGTGCGGCTTCACTTCCCGGTTCCCTACTACGCATGCGCGAGTCACGCAGCGCAATACGGATGGTCCCTGCTGCCTCTGGGACCCGTGTGTGTTTCCCAGCAGGCAGCGGGGAGGGAGCAGGAAGTGGCGTAAATACCTGCAGATTCTGTGGGTATCTATGCCGGAAGTGGGTACAGATACCTGTAATATACAGGTATCTGTACCCCCCTCCCCCCTGAAAGGTGCCAACTGTGTCACCGGAGGGGGGGAGGAATCTGATGAGTGGAAGTTCCACTTTTGGGTGGAACTCCACTTTAACCACAAGGCACAACCATCCATTATAGTCTTGGCACCACAGAAGCTCTGAGATATAAAGTTTCCTTGTCTGCAGAATACCGGTTAGAAAGTAGACTTTACTCCCGAGTAATACCAGTATCACATGCTATTTCACTGTACCGGAGGAGTGCTCCATTGGAGGGATGGTATTATGTTTAACTGTTGTTATGTTCCACCAGGCCGCTGCGGTATAGGATGGCCTAAGGTGATCTGTCCAGGAACGGTGGAGAGTGGACACCCTAGAAAGGAAATCTTCACATCCCTTCTCATCTGGATCCTCTCCCCAATCTGCACCCGCGCTTTCCTACCTAGTGGAGCTTTTTCCCTGTCTCACTGCAGGTACATCAACTGATGTTGCCCCCCCCCCCCCCCAATGTTTACAAGCTCTTGCATTAAATGGCACCCAAATCTTGCAGGAATTCCGCATCCAACCTGATCACCATCCTCCACAAGATGGCTGTCTGGAGCCATTTTGTCCTCATTGAACTCCTACCAACCTGAAGGAATGGTGTGATGCCACCTTTAGGTTGGAGAATATACTGCAGCCTGCACCTACCTGCAGACAGGAGGTCAACTGAAGCAGGGTGGTGCACGTGTTCGGAGCATGCGCGCTCCTTCATCAGGCGACTTGTCTGATGAAGGAGCACACATGGGGTGGATTCTTTAACGTCAAGACTTGGTCAATACCTAGACATTTTTTTACAGCCTTTGGTAGAATCGATTCCAGTGTATCTGAAAGATACTAAACATTTACTTCAAATACTTGAAAATGTACAAATAGATAACTCGCCCTGTTTTTTGGTAACAGCGGATATATGATCCCTGTATACCATAATAGAACATATAGATGCTAAAGAGTCAGTCAAATGGGCATTAAGTAAGTCTACTTTAGAAAGAAAGCATAAGAGATACTTATTAGAATGCCTAGAGTTTGGATTGCTCCATAATTACTTTGGGTACGATAGTAATTACTATCTATAAAAGACTGGTGTTGCTATGGGAGCCCGCTTCGCTTCCAGTGTGGCAAATTTGTATGGGAGTCTCAGGAAGTCTTCCGTGATAAACCCTACGAGTTGGTTTGTTATTGTAGATTCATTGATGACCTGTTCATGATATGGAAGGGGGACAAAGTCAGTCTCCAAACATTCAGGTTAAATCAGAACAATAAAAACATTGTGTTAACCTGGAAATATGACCAACTGAGTATGGTATTCTTGAATGTAGAGATGTCTATACAAGGGGGAAAGATATGTACCAGGAATTATTGCAAACCCATAGACAGAAATGAATACATAGCTATTGACAGCTGTCATCATAGACCATGGTTACTTAACATACCAAGGGGTCAATTTGTGCGATTAAGGAGGAATTGCACTAAAGAGGAGGAATTTATGGAGCAAGCAACCCATTTTGGTGCAAAATTCCTACAGAAAGGTTATGAGGATAAGTTTATAAAAAAAGGAATTGGAAGTAGTTAAGAATATGGATAGAAAGGACTTATTAGTAAATAAAGATAAAATACGAGGTGAAGCGAAAACAGCAGATGAGTTCAGGATATTATTGGGATATAACATCCAAAGGCATAAGGTAGAAAATATTTTTCAAAAACATTGGGAGATACTGTTGAGGGATAGGGTTTTGGGGGGGGAGCACTTCCACCTGCACCTAAATTTGTTTACAAAAAGGTCCCAAATTTAAGAAATATTTTAGCTCCCGGTGTATTGGAGAGAAAAGCAAAGGGATCTGGAAGCCGCACACCGGTCTGATGATAAGTGCCTTTATTAGTAAAAAAATTTGGATCATGGAGGTATACAAAAACACCACAGCAGAAGTGTACAGGGATCAGCTGACGCGTTTCGCACTCACAGCGAGTGCTTACTCATAGCTCCCGGTGTATTGGACCCGCCCACTAAAGGGACAGGAACTTACACCTTTTTTAACTGGCTTCTATTCGTGTGGTAGATGTTTGGCTTGTAAGGTTACAAAAGGAAGTATTGTGAAAAAGCGTAAAGATTTCCTGGCCACTGCGACAGGAAGAACTCATAAGATAAAACAATTTATAACATGTTCATCAGAGAGGGTTGTTTATGTGTTAGAGTGCCCGTACAAACTCCAGTATGTGGGACGTACTTCTAGAACACTGCTGGTGAGGGTACGAGAACACTTAAACAATATTAAAAAAGGAAAGAAAGATCATAGTGTTCCTAAACACTTTAGCGAGGTCCATGGTAGAAAACCCCACTGTTTGCAATTCTGGGGGGGGGGGGAGTAAAACAACATTGGAGAGGGGGGAATTACATCAGAGCTCTTAGTCAACGTGAGTCTTTCTGGATATACGAGACTAGGGTCTTGGCACCCAGGGGTCTCAATGTTGACTTCAACCTGAACTGCTTTATCAGGAATAATTGATGGTAGCCCTCCTTTTCTCCCCCACCTAAGGGGTGTTGGCAGTTAAAGTTTATTGATAATAATATTGTCATCACCTTTACCATCAAAATTAATAATAATGATGGGAATGACTATATATATTTGTTGCAACATAAAAATCTCAGGTATATACAGGGAGAAAATTATTACAATAGTAACATAGATTAAGATGAGGATACATATATCCCCGAATTTTAGTCTAATTGCCTTTAGATACCATTTTGTGGTATCGTATTGGTTTTGTGTGATCTGGTTTAAGGGAAAGTCAGCCCTTGGGGCCCGCCGGAAGTGGGCGTTCCTTGAGTCACTTGAAACTGCCGGGGAGAAGCCTGAGAGGTTGCCATAACAACGATAGAGAATATAAAGTCTCGGGCGAGGTGTCCTACCCATCTGCTGATGAAGACCAACCAGAGGTCGATACGCGTGCAGAGGGCAGGAACCGAGCTTGTTAAGTCACGCAGCCACGATGGTGAGCGAGCGGAAGCTCTTATTATACACACATGCGAGTATTTGTTTTTTATCTTGTAAGTGTCCTCTTTGTTTGTAATTACATGACACTGGAAATGAGTACTTAGGAGAGGAGGAGAGTCTAAGGAGAGAGGCTGTTTTTATGAGAGATCGACCCTTTATCCATGTGAAGCACATTGAGAGTAGTTGGAACTACAAGAGGGCGGAAGGTGAAGAGCTGATCCATAATAGAAGGGAGAGATCATTGAAGAGTCAAAGACAAGGAGCTATGTTTGAATCTGTCTGACTCATTCTTGAGGTGAGCAGGTAAAATAGCCGGTGGAGGTGTAAACAAGTATACAGTGTCTAAAGAAAAGCACGGTGGTGATAGAATATCACAGACAATCACAGCAATCATGAATTGTGTTTATAATAAGGACTTTTTCTGTTATGTGATATTGCAATGACTGATTATTATTATTATTATTATTATTATTAATAATTTTATTATTTGCACAAGGTGTGGTATTAGAGTTACCATTATAGTAGCGCTGCACTATATACACTTATATACACAGCTCTATAGATCTGCCACTGTGGACTCTTCTGTGTATGGACTCTTGCCTGTGCAGGTATGCTGGGGCAGCCACAAGCCTGAATTAGGTATTCGTTTAGGGAAAAGACTGCGCACTTTGTTTTGGAACTGTTATGCTGAGAGTTTCCAGTAATTATTATTAAACTTAGTCATGCCTGGTCTGAAGTTACTTAAAGGGGTGCATGATGGTAATGGCACATTGGAATAACAGGGCCTGTAATGCACACACGGGTTGAAGTGGTGACATGTCGTTGCTAGGGGCAACAAGTATCAGAGAAAGATGATATGACAGCATAAATTAGAAAAAAAAATGATTGCACAGGTAGATATGAATAGTGAAATAAGTGTAAGCTGCTGGCAACAACACAATAGGACCATTTGTGATGTAGCAGAGTAAATAACAAAAGTTGCCACTCTAGGTATTCAAAAAATAAAAGGATAAACAAATGTCCATAAAGTGAAACCGTTCATGCTATTCTTTGTGATAAAAAGAAACAGATGGTTGCAAATAAAATCTCCTGATAAGTGTCCAATTTAGGTGAACAAAATAAATGCAAGTGGCGGTCAAGCAGATGCACCTCCACCGTAAATCATATGGAATGCCTCCTTACCGGAAGCCTAGACTCCAAATTTAAGAGTCTAGACAAACGTAGTTTGTAAGCACAGAAGTTCTGAACAACTCCCTCTGTTATGCTGAAGGGAATAGTTTCATGGCTGATGGTAAGGATCACTCAGTATCAAAGCCCATAGGAAAGAGATAAAAACGCCCACATAGTGTAAAACTATATAACAATTTATTAGAAAAATAACCTACATGTGGTATATGACACCAGTCAAACTTAATCGCATGTTTCCAGACACTCCCTCTGAATGTTGGCATCAATGTGGACAAAGGGGGCGACTTACACCACATTCTATGGAAATGCAAGGCCATATGAAACTTCTAGGAATCAGTGGTCACCTTAATCTCACACATCACTGGAACGAGCACTGAACCATGTCAACTAGTAGGCCTCTTTGGAATGCAACTAGACCGCTTTCCCAAGCAATTCCTGACGATAGTCTCACATATGCTAATAGCAGCCCGAATGTCAATAATAAATAAATGGAAACAGACAATTATGAAGTCATCCACAGAGTGAACGCAAACTGCATTTGTAAAAAATACATAGCGGGCCAAAACAACTCTATACATTCATTTGACCAAAAGTGGATGTCTTGGATACAAGTGTTTAATTTAACCCAATATTCACATATTCTTCCTTCAAACCCCTTTGGATGACATTTATTTATTTCAGGTACTTATATATCACCATCAATTTACGCAGCGCTTTACATATACATTGTACATTCACATCAGTCCCTACCCTCAAGGAGCTTACAATCTAAGGTCCCTAACTCACATTCATACATATACTAGGGCCAATTTAGTGTCATGACCTTGCAGTAATACATTCATGACCTGTCTACCTCTTACCTGGTCTGTGTATCAGCCTTGAGGCTTGTACTCTCACCCCTGCATGCTTAAGTAATCTTCCCTCTGTGTGGCTCCACCCTAGCCTCAACAGGAACCACTATTTAACACCGTATTCTCCAAGCCTGCCTTGTCGTGCAATATTGTGTGTTTGGCTTCCTGTTTGCTGTGTGCTCTAAGTTTGTCTCTGTCTCTGTTACCGATCTTGGCGTGTTCCCGACTATTTCTGTCTGCTTGTGACCCTGACCTTTGGCGCGTTTTCGACTATCCCTGTTTGCCTGTGACCCTGACTTTTGGCGTGTTCTCTGTTATCCTTGTCTGCTAGTCGCCCCGACATTTGGCTACCTCCCTACTATTCCTTGCTGTCCTGGGCTGCTGTTTCCTCTCCATCCTCCTGTAACCTACCGTGAGCGTGAGCTGGGAGACCCTGGGGGCCGCAACCTGGAGCCAGTTGCAGCCCAGTCCATTCTCACCACTAGAGGCTCTGGTAAACACCTACTGGCTTTTAGACTCCGCGCCCTGGGGAATCTATGCTCTAACTCACTGTGGGATCCGTGTTGGTGCTCCAGGGGACCTGCCTTCCTGAACCACCCTGAGTTCCATCTGCAGCAGTCAGCCTTAGGGTCCACTATCATAGCGGTGCACTCCTGACCCCAACGGGGTGCATCTGTCACATGGATACAGGTGACCTGACATTTAGACATGATCCGATTAACCTACCAGCATGTCTTTAGAGTGTGGGGGGAAACTGGAGTACCCAGAGGAAACCCACACAGGCACAGGAAGAACATGCAGATGGTGTCGTGGTCGGGATTCGAACCAGCGACCCTTTTTACTGCTAGGTGAAAGTGCTAACCATTACACCACTGTGCTGCCCATAGCCCCCCCCCCGACCACTAGATTGGGTGGGGAGAGCCGAGGTGACCAGACACATTAAATATAAACTGTACCGATGATACCTCCATTACCATGGTCAGTCGTAAACTATAATGACTTGTAATATATACCATATTACTTAGCTGAGTGTAACTGCAAGACAAAGTTCTATCTTATCTCGTGTACCACTTCCAGGATGATTGTAATAGATATGTTTTAATTTGCTCATTACCTATCTGCTGATCGTAATTGCAATTGGAACCACCTTGTCATATTAGTTTGTGTTTATGCAAATATTTTTGTTCTGTGAAAAATACTCAATAAAAACTTATTTGATTAAACTATTTATTAGAGGACAATGATGCTAAAAACTCACAGAAATCCAAATCAAATCCAGCATGTAATAATCAGAAATTCCCAGGAGCAGGTCAGCATGTAAACAAGTTCGGCATGCGTGGTAACATCACAGACATGGACTCCGTCCAACGCGTTTCGTCAGAGTTGACCTCATCGGGCGCATCAGAGGGAGTTCTTCAGATCTTCTGTGCTTAGAAACTATCTTCGTCTAGGCTCTTATAATTTGGAGTCTTGGCTTCCGGTAAGGAGGCCAGCGGTAGCCGGTCCATAAGGGGCACTGGGGCGCCGCCCCATAAAATCTTCATGCACCAGCCCCTAATCCCCATGCGGGGCCTCAGGCGCATAGATTTCTACAAGCTTTTTTTTTTTTTGTAGCTCATGATTAGGATGAGGCTCTAATTGGCTTTGAAAAGGTTGGGTTCGGGGTGCAGAGCACTGCGCCCCGAGCCCACCCACTTGTGATATTAGTGAATCAACATTCGCTATTGTCTTCCTTCTTCTCCTGGCCAATCAGGACAGGAAGCGGGTCTTAAAACCAGATTGGCCGGAAGGAGAAGGAAGGCTGGAAAAACCGCCTGTGATCTGGATGGGGTAAGTGCGGCCCCCCCCAAAAAATGGAGCACCAGCCGCCACTGAGGGAGGCATTCTATATGATTTACGGTGGAGGTGCACCTGGGTGACCGGCACTTGCATTTATTTTGTTCACCTGAATTGGACACTTATCAGGAGATTTTATTTGCAACCATCTGTTTCTTTTTATCACGAAAAATAGCATGAACTGTTTCACTTTAACCACTTGCCGCCCGCCATATAGCAATATGATGTGGCAAAATGGTTGCGATATCCTGACCGGACGTCATATGACGTCGCCAGTATATTAAGCCGATGCGCGCCCCCGGGGGCACGCATTGTGGCAATCGTTGTTGCGGTGTGTCAGTCAGTGTCCAACCACGGCTGATCACGATGTAAACAGGAAGAGCCGTTGATCGGCTTTTCCTCACTCGGGTCTGTCAGACGCGAGTATAGGAGAGCCGATCGGCTGCTCTTCTGACAGGGGGTGTCTGGGCTGATTGATTATCAGCTCAGCCCCCCGAGGATGCCCACACTGGACCACCAGGGACACCACTGGTGATGCCCACCACTAGTCACCACCAGGTATGCTACCCATGGCCACCTTGGATGCCAATCGGTGCCCACAATGGATGCCAATCAGTGCCCACAATGGGCAATACTGAGATTGGCAGCCATTTTTGTTTGGCACTGATTGGCATCCATCATTACCATCCATTAATGTACTTCAGTGCCAACTATCAGTGCCCATCTGTGCCACCTATCAGTGGCCATTGGTGCCACCTATCAGTGCCACCTATCAGTGCCCATTAGTGCCACCTATGTGTACCCATCAGTGCTGCATATCAGTGCCACCTATCAGTGCCGCATATTAGTGCCCATCAGTGCCACCTCATCAGTGCCACCTCATTGGTGCCACCTCATCGGTGCCCATCAGTGCTGCCTTATCAGTGCCCATCAGTGCAGCCCTATCAGTGCCCATCAGTGAAGGAGAAAACTTACTTATTTACAAAGTTTTGTAACAAACAAAAAAAAAACATTTTTCTTTCAAAATTTAGGTCTTTTTTTTAATTGTTTAGCAGAAAATAAAAATCCCAGAGGTGATCAAATACCACCAAAAGAAAGCTCTATTTGTGGGAACAAAATGATAAAAATGTAGTTTGGGTACAGTGTAGCATGACCGCGCAATTGTCATTCAAAGTGCGACAGCGATGAAAATTGGTCTGGGCAGGAAGGTGTATAAGTGCCGGGTATTGAAGTGGTTAAGGATGATATGACAGCAAGAGAGTGGGAGAGTGGTACCGGCAGGGGTGACGGGTCAAATGTATAATGTGGGGAGCGGTTCATAGCCTACCTCCTGAGCGGTCGGTGCCCTAGCAACCGGGACCGGACTCGCGTGGTATGGGAAAGAAGAGAGTTAATTATGCATATGTATGGGGTCCACACTGGTGCTTGGTGGGACCCAATTGGGAGATGGGTGGCAAAGTCAAGCTGGACCGGTGAAACAAGACAGTGCTCTGTGGTGGCTCCTTCAAAACCCTGCAATCCACATCCTGAGCAGGTGTATGTACCATGGGACGGAGAGGAACCTGTATGACAGCTTCAGGTTTTAATGCAGAGACACCGGGGTGTACGGCTCGCTTCCAAGTCGGGGTATCACCATAATGCTGATGTCACGGGCATGGAGAGGGAAGAAAGAGAGCAAAAAGGCCCTGTGTGCCCCGGGCGAGTCAGCCTAGCTCACGCGTTCATGGACACATAGAACACAAAAAAACTGCGCTCAGATCCGTAAAAAAAAAAAGAAAAGAACGCTGTACTGATAAAAATTAGATATTATTTACGGCTGTGTGCAGGACCCTAAAACACAAGAAGGTACAAAAAAAGAAATAAAAACCCATTAGTTAAATAAGCAATGTATAAACGCAGCTACATGCCAAATATTGGATCTTTTGTCTTATTGAATGTCAGATCTACCCTTCCTTGTCTGATAGTAGAACGACGCTCACAGCGCCACTGTTTGCACTGAAAGAACCCCTCTCCATCTCCTTCCTCATCAACAGAATTGTGTACTGACCCCCATTAGGAAGAGGCACACTCCTCCCAGCACAAACACTAATCAAGCATGTAACATACACACAGGGCACAATTACACACAACCAGATCCGCACAAGCAGAATTCTAATGAAAAAGAAAAAAAAAACGAACACCAGCTGGCCTGTTAAATAAGCCTTTATGCCCAAATCTACAAAAGCGAATCGGTAAACGCTCCCTTAAATCCAATAATGTGATTATATACACAAAGCTTCCAATTATATCAACATTATGCCAAGAGCTTGCGTTTTATGTTAATCTGGAAAGGGAGCACTTCTCCTCCTCCCCGGTCGGGCACCGTGCCCAGATGGCACACATGACACGGCCTCACCCCCCCAAGCGCCAGCACCAGGCAAAGCTCGAGCTCCTGCTTTCTCAGCAGCGTCAGTTTTTTTTCCGGACAGTAAGCAGGAAAAGGGACCCGTAGGCATCAATCTCAATGATAAGAGCGCGAGCCGTGCACCACTGTGGAGGTAAACAAATCGATTGACGGTGTATTAGAAGCCTGTGCCAAAATATCGCAGTCCCTCATTTGCATGGTTAATAATTTGCGGTTCATTGGATTTCCACCGTCGATATTATCGGGTTGCTTGATTACCTATTCTTGGAAGCCTCTGGAACGAACAATGGAGAGTTATTTTCTTAACAGCTGGCATCAAGTTAAATAACTCATAGTAGATCTAATCCTAATCAATAAATTCTCATATTAGTTTTAACACGGCGATGCAATTTCAAACATTGTTTTCAGCTTTTTTTTTAAAGTGAACCAGCAGACAGGCTATGGGCTATCAAATATTTAAATATTCTTAGCAAACATTAAATGTGCTGCAAAATAAGCCCTCACTAATCTCTGTAACTGCAGGCACTGTGGATCAATTCATCCTCAAAGTTCACAGAAGATGCAGGGGAGTCCTTAACCAGTTCAGCTCTAGAGAAATTCTTTTTCTTTGTCACATACATGTAAAAATACAAACTTTTGGCAATAAAATTACATAAACCCCCAGAACAGTATATATTTTCTAAAAGCAGAGGCCCTGTAAAATAAAAAGGTCATAGTTGCAATTTTTTGTTTCACTTGCTTTTTGCGCAACTGTTTATTAAATGCAAATTTTCCAGAAAAAAATGTAGTAAAATTAATTTTAGTGCAAAACCACGCCATATAATACCAATTTTTGGTTAAAATATAAAGGATAAGCTTTACAGCCAGCTGCCAACTGCGCATGCGCGAGCTACACTACACATCGTAAATGGTCCTGCAGCCCTCTGGGACCAAACAAATGGCCACTGCCCCAACCCATACTGGTCCTTAACAGGAAGGAGCACATGGAAGGGCGACACATGTATAACAAAAACAAAGAAAAATTCCCAGCTCAACTTACCAACCAGCCTGCAACCAAACAAATTGTCCTGTCTAACAGTTCACGTTAAAACCAGGAGTTTTGTTTGCACACATTTGCGAATACATGAAAATACACGAGTAAGCTGCAGAGGCAAGGCGCCCCAGTATTATTTGCAGTCCTAACTGTATAAATTTTGAGAGCCTCCATCAGTGGCGGCTGGTGCTCAAATTTCTTGGGGGGGGGGGGGAGTGCCCCAAGCACACCCTTGTTTTAAATCAATTAGAGCCTCGGGCTATAATTATGTGCTTCCAAAAATAACATTGAAAAACATTGAAATTGGATTAGGAGGGGCGGCGCCCTACATGAGCGGCCACCACTGGCCTCCATAGAAAAATGCTCAATTGGTACTAAGGGGCCCAAAGTGTGCCAAGAAAAAATTCCCCACGTCATTACACCACCACCTCCAGCCTGAATCATTGATACAAGGCAGGATGGATCCATGCTTTCATGTTGTTTATGCCAAATTCTGACCCTATCATCTGAATGTCGCAGCTGAAATCGAGACTCACGAGAATCACACCAGGCAACGTTTTCCCAATCTTCTATTGTCCAATTTTGGTGAGCCTATGCGAATTCTAGCCTCAGTTTTCTGTTCTTAGCTGGCAGCAGTGGCATCCGGGGTGGTCTTCTGCTGCTGTAGCCCATCTTCTTCAACGTTTGATGTACAGTGCGGTCAGAGATGGTATTCTGCATACCTTGGTTGTAACAAGTGGTTATTTGAGTTACTGTTGCATTTCTATTATCTCAAACCAGTCTGCCCATTCTCCTCTGACCTCTGAAATTACCAAAGTATATTGGTCCACATAACTTGCACTCACTGGATATTTTCTGTTTTTCCCACCATTCTCTGTAAACCCGAGAGATGGTTGTGTGTGAAAATCCCAGTAGATCAGCAGATTTTGAAATACTCAGACCAGCCCGTCTGGCACCAACAACCATGCCAAGTTCAAAGTCACTTAAATCCCCTTTCTTCCCTATTGTTTGAACTACAGGCGGTCCCCGGATTACAAACAAGATAGGGACTGTAGGTTTGTTCTTAAGTTGAATCTGTTTGTAAGTCGGAACAGGTACATTTTTCAAGTGTAGCTCCAGCTAAAAAATCAATTTTTAAGCTTTTTGGATAACATAGGGAAGGGTTATCACCCCTGTGACATTTGTTTTGTTGTCTGTGCTCCTCTTCAGAAGATTTCACCTCACTTTCTGTCCCAATGACAAATGGATTTTGAAAATTTTGGGTTGTGGAAACAAGGATTGGTGATAAAGCTTCAGTGGAGGTACCTTTTTCCCATAATAACTTTTACAGAAGAGAATTTCCCTTCCTAGGTAGATTTCCACTCACTTCCTGTTGTCTCCCTCCAATCGTAAGTAGGAGTCGTTTGTAAGTCGGATGTTTGTAACTAGGGGACCGCCTGTATATAGAGAAGAGCAACCAAACTGATAAGAGGCATGGAGGAGCTCAGCTATGAAGAAAGATTAGAGGAACTGAATTTATTCACTCTGGAGAAGAGGAGATTTAGAGGGGAATATGATCAACATCTACAAATACATAAGTGGTCCATGAACTTGGTGTTGAGTTATTCACTTTAAGGTCATCACAGAGGACAAGGGGACTCTCTTTATACCTGAGGAAAAGCAATTTAATCTCCAAATACGGAAAGGCTTCTTCACAGTAAGAGCTGTGAAAATGCAGACTAGACTCTCTCAACAGCTGGTTCTGGCCAGCCCAGTAGATTGTTTTAAAACAGTCCTGGATTCTTTCCTAAATATACATAAAATAACTGGATACTAACAATTATAGGTAAAGTTGATCCAGGAAATATCTGATTGCCTCTTGGGGAATCAGGAAGGTATTTTTTCCCCTGCTGGAGCAAATTGGATCATACTTTATTGTTTTTTTTGCCTTCCTCTGGATCAACTATGGATATAGGACTATACATGTGTATGTGTGTGTGTGTGTATATATATATATATATATATATATATATATATATATATATTAGGTGGGGGGACCTGTTCATGCAATTCTGGCACAGTCCCCTAGGAGAAAATGGTGGAAAGAAAAAATGATTTCCCAAGAATCCCCTATAAAAAGGGGGTTCATGGGAGATGGGGATTTTTGTGTGCCAGAAGGGGGTTCATGGGAGATGGGGATTTTTGTGTGCCCAAATGTTAGTAGTTATTCAAAAAGTAGTCCTTATAAAATCATTATATTTTATTTGTACAAAACCTTAAAAACACCAAAAGGCACAAATTCTCTGGAAAGCACATAATGTTTTTACATTGAAACATATAATACACAAATTCCACAAGAGGGTAAATCCTAGGAGGTGTATGGATCTGGATCGATGTGTTTCACCCAAGATGAGGCCTTCTTCAGGATCCACTTTTCAGGGAAGAGACAAGGCAAAAAAATATATACTACAATTCTTCAAAATACTCTAGTTGTAAAGTAAGTAAAAAGAGGAGATGAGGGCAAAGAGAAAAAACAAACAAACATACATTAATGTGGAGGACTGTTTTGAAACATCCTATTGGGGGAACAGGAGGCAGAAAAAATGGAGGAGTAACAGTGCTAAAAATAAATCTTACCTTATGAAAAAAAGAGGAAGACAATATGATAAATGTAAAATACACACATCGTAAATAGTGTGTGCTGCGATCCATAACAGATAAACTGTAGGGGTCAGGAGAAAAAGAGAGGGATAACCATTGTATGGAAGTCATCTGATAAGAATAAATGTGGTGAAGAGTAATGAAAAAAATGTAGTGCAATAATAAGTACAAATAATAACATTATGTGCAGTGCTTAATGCATATATATAGGGACAGAGAAGCTGGTCAGAGTTGATGGGAAGATGGATTTGAGACTGGGGTGGAGGTTCACCTTCCAGCAGGACAACGCCCCCAAAAATACAGCCAGAGCTACGATGGAATGGATTAGATTAAAGCATATTCATGTGTTAGAATGGCCCAGTCAAAGTCCAGACCTAAATCCAATTAAAAATCTGTGGCAAGATTTGAAAAATCGCTGTTTACAGACGCTCTCCATCCAATCTGACAGAGCATGAACTATTTTGCAAAGAAGGATGGGCAAAATTGTCCCTCTCTAGATGTGCAAAGCTGGTAGAGACATCCCCAAAAAGACTTGCAGCTGTAAATGCAGTGAAAGGTGGTTCTACAAAGTATTGACTCAGGGAGGCTGAATACAAATGTACACCACACTTTTCACACATTTGTTTGCAACAAATGATGAAAACCTTTTATCATTTTCCTTCCACTTCACAATTATGTGCCACTTTGTGTTGATCTATCACATAAAATCCCAATAAAATACATTTACATCTTTGGTTGTATAATGACAAAATGTGGAAAATTTCAAGGGGTGTGAATACTTTTTCAAGGCACTGTGTGTGTGTGTGTGTATATATATATATATATATATATATATATATATATATATATATATAGCACTGCCCCCTTGAGGGTTGCTTGGAATTTCATGTTCATCTGTGCCACTCTGACCCTGTAAACTTTCTAGGGATACACATGTATGTACCTTTAAATAATACAACAACACAATGCAGATTGATTAGCTCTCACTGATTTCACTTGTTCAAAGGAAGAGTCATGGAACAGGGTATTAGCTAAGTCCTGAGTAAACAGCCAAAACTCAGTTAGAAAGGTCCCCTTTGGAATCACAAATATAAAATAGCAATGTACATAGAAACAGACAATAAATAAATGAATAGCTAAGGAAAAGCTACTAATGGCTAAATGCACTATCTTTCAAAAGAGGACCCCTAGGTAGCCTATTATACCTTCAACCCTAATGAGAGACTGGGTATTATAGATATTAGGAGTATGTCCCCTTTAAATAGCAATAAGATAACAGTGTCCAGGATGCAAGGCCTTGCAATGATTTTCACCGGCAAGTTGGAGCTCATAGAACAAGGATCCTGAGTGTGGCACAGTGAGGTATAATCAAAGCAAAACAGCTGTGCCTGGCTAGTTGTAATCCTTAGGGTAATTCCAGGTGTAAGTTGTCTGTATACAGTGTTCTGTGAGATAAGGTAAAGCAATTCCAGGTGTAAGGTGTCTATATACAGTGTTCTGTGAACTAGGATACAGTAGAGATTGTATTGACGGGCTCATGCCCTCTCACCAAACCTCGTGAAGAGCGATCCAAGTCGGTGTATCCTTCTGTGGAAGGAGCAGAGATGCCGGACCGGCTGTGGGACCGTGAGTCGCCTGATCTGGCTGGTTACTGCGATGCTGCGGTGATGCTCCTTGTGTAGCAAGCGTGATGCTAGACCCACCTGGGCCAGAGCTGGAAACACGTGGTAGGCCACAGTCCTCTCACACAGCAGCAGAGGGCCGTTTACTTGATGGAACAGGGAAGCAAGCTTGGGCCAAGTTGACTGACCCTTTTAAAGCCTCTCCCAGAGTTCTTTCTCTGGAGCCGATGGCATGCTGGGATGTGTAGTCCAGGGATAGTTCTGCAGATCCAGGATGGCTGTTCAGGAGTCTACAGTCCCCACACTGCTCTCTGCTGGGATCAGGAAGATGATGCAAGTATTTTTGAGCCCAACACTAGAGGAACACATAGACAGTCTAAGAAAGGAGAGGGAAGTCTGCAATGCCAGATAATTGTAGTCTGCCGTCGGCTACATAAACATTTTAAAAACCTAACTAAATTACTAAAATAAAATGAACACCAAACCATTATAATTTTACTTAAAAGAAACAACATTTAATAAGAAAGTGTGTGTATAAAGAGGGCTGGAAAAAAATCTGTAATGCCGCATACACACGATCGGACATTCCAACAACAGAATCCATGTTTTTTTTCCGACAGATGTTGGCTCAAACTTGTCTTGCATACACACGGTCACACAAATCTTGTCGGAAATTCCGAACGTCAAGAACGCGGTGATGTACAACGCCTATGATGAGCTGAGAAAAATTAAGTTCAATAGCCAGTGAGGCTCTTCTGCTTGATTCCGAGCATGCGTGGAACTTTGTGCGTCGCAATTGTGTACACACGATCGGAATTTCCAACAACGTATTTTGTTGTCGGAAAATTTGAGATCCAGATCTCAAATTTTGTTTGTTGGGAATTCTGACAAAAATGTCGGATGGAGCCTACACACGGTCGGAATTTCCGACAACAAGCTCCCATCGAACATTTCCCGCCGGAAAATCCGATCGTGTGTACGCGGCATAACAGTTCTATTCAATACGTGTCACATATGGTTTTACACAGGAATAATTAGCCTTTAGAACCACAAAAGTTTATTTATTAAGGTTTTATATTTTCTCCTATATGCCTGTACTACTTTAGCCTAGTCTGATGCATTAGCGAAATTGTTAAGGACACTCTGAAAACGGGAGACAGCGCGAGGTCAGGCAGCTAACAAGCCAGCAGCTGTCAAAATTTAAGCACTAAAAAATCCACTAGTCACTATTCATAGGTCTCTGGTTTGGGAGAATTGAGATTCAACGATGACGGCACAAGTCTCTATTGAATACCAGATTTACTTAGAAAGACGCATGGTGTAAGCCGGCATATTTGCTAAGTGCTGACAGCGAAAAATTCTTTCCTTTGCTAATGTTTACAGAAACCGCTACCAAATATGAACTATTCAGCTCATAAACAATTCACCGGTGCATAATCATAAAATGAAAACTCTGCTCAAGTCTCCCTCGGGACCCGTCGTTTCCTCGTCGGAAGGCGATCTTGTGCCTGGCACGGCACAGAGGAGAAGCAGAGCTGTCAATCGCAGCCCCGCGTGTCAAGGACACCTCTGCCATTCCTGTGACAGTCATGTGTCACTGCTCTCTGCATACACCAGCAGCCGGGGAGAGAAATTAAATATCAAGGTGAAGAATTACTGTAGCTATTGACTTTTTGACAAAAAGTCAACATTTGCATATGAGTAATAGTTCTATTTGGTCTTCTTAGAGTGCATGTTTTCGGGAAAGAAGGTGCATGTTTGAACCGGTTGATGGAGCGGGTTATGAAGATACTGCTATTGCGTTATATCAAAAGGCTCCAACCATGGATGCAGGTGGTCATACCGCTTGTCCCCTGGTGAGTCTGCTGACAGCCTTTTAACTGTTTGCAGCATACCAGGCTACGACTTAGGCCAAGGAGTGCCATTTTTACATGGGAATCATTTAGAAGAGATGAATTGTGTACACTGAAGCATTGTATGATGATCAGTGAATAAAGGATGCACAGATGAATGAAAGGTCCGCCTCTTCCATTCATAGAGTGCTTCTCATTATGGGAAGCAAAAGTACAGCTTTTATGAAAGTGTGATTGTACACGAGTCTATCAGCAAGTCCCAGACAATGATTTATGGCCGGGACCTGCTGACAATCAACACAGGGCTCTGTACAGAGGGAACGATCTCTCTGTTTCTCATCCCTGCAAAGTAGGGATAGGAAACAAAAGATATGTTAATAAAAGCAGCATACATTACACATTTAACCCCTTGATCGCCCTAGATGTTATCCCTTTCCCAACCAGTGTCATTGGTGCAGTGACAGTATATAGTATTAGCACTGATCACTGTATTAATGCCACTGGAGATGTCAGTGGCAGTTAGTCAGTTCCCACAGTGTCACTACCTGTCAGATTGCCCGCCGCGGTCCCATAAAAAGTCACTGATCACCGCCATTAGTAGTGTAAAAAAAAAAGTTCATATATATATATATATATATATATATATATATATATATATATATAATTCTAATCTTTTTGGCTCTATACACCACCACAATAGATTTGAAATGAAACAAACAAGATGTGCTTTAACTGCAGACTTTCAACTTTAATTTGAGGGTATTTACATCCAAATCAGGTGAACGGTGTAGGAATTACAACAGTTTGTATATGTGCCTCCCACTTTTTAAGGGACCAAAAGTAATGGGGCAATTGGCTGCTCAGTGGTTCCATGGCCAGGTGTGTGTTATTCTCTTATTATCCCATTTACAAGGAGCAGATAAAAGGTCCAGAGTTCATTTCAAGTGTGCTATTTGCATTTGGAATCTGTTGCTGTCAACTCTCAATATGAGATCCAAAGAGCTATCACTATCAGTGAAGCAAGCCATCATTAGGCTGAAAAACAAAACAAACCCATCAGAGAGATAGCAAACTGTTTAGAACATCCTTAAAAAGAAAGAACGCACCGGTGAGCTCAGCAACACCAAAAGACCCGGAAGACCACGGAAAACAACTGTGGTGGATGACCGAAGAATTCTTTCCCTGGTGAAGAAAACACCCTTCACAACGGTTGGCCAGGTCAAGAACACTCTCCAGGAGGTAGGTGTATGTGTGTCAAAGTCAACAATCAAGAGAAGACTTCACCAGAGTGAATACAGAGGGTTCACCACAAGATATAAACCATTGGTGAGCCTCAAAAACAGGAAGGCCAGATTAGAGTTTGCCAAACAACACCAAAAAAAGCCTTCACAGTTCTGGAACAACATCCTATGGAGACCAAGATCAACTTGTACCAGAGTGATGGGAAGAGAAGAGTATGGAGAAGGAAAGGAACTGCTCATGATCCAAAGCATACCACCTCATCAGTGAAGCATGGTGGTGGTAATGTCATAGCATTGGCATGTATGGCTGCCAATGGAACTCGTTCTCTTGTATTTATTGATGATGTGACTGCTGACAAAAGCAACAGGATGAATTCTGAAGTGTTTTGGGCAATATTATCTGCTCATATTCAGCAAAATGCCTCAGAACTCATTGGATGGCGCTTAACAGTGCAAATGGACAATGACCTGAAGCATACTGCAAAAGCAACCAAATAGTTTTTTAAGGGAAAGAAGTGGAAAGTTATGCAATGGCCAAGTCAATCACCTGACCTGAATCCGATTGAGCATGCATTTTACTTGAGGAAGACAAAACTGAAGGTAAAATGCCCCAAGAACAAGCAGGAACTGAAGACAGTTGCAGTAGAGACCTGGCAGAGCATCACCAGGGATGAAACCCAGCGTCTGGTGATGTCTATACATTCCAGACTTCAGGCTGTAATTGACTGCAAAGGATTTGCAACCAAGTATTTTAAAGTGAAAGTTTGGATGGATGATTGTTAATCTGTCCCATTACTTTTGGTCCCTTTAAAAAGTGTGAGACACATATACAAACTGTTGTAATTCCTACACCGTTCACCAGATTTGGATGTAAATACCCTCAAATTAAAGCTGAAAGTCTGCAGTTAAAGCACATCTTGTATGTTTCATTTCAAATCTATTGCGGTGGTGTATAGAGCCAAAAAGATTAGAATTGTGTTGATGTCCCAATATTTATGGACCTGACTGTATATATTATGTGACAGTATGGATCCCTGTCCTAGTGATTGTCGCCCAGGATTCTCAAATAGGCAGGTTGAGAAGCTCCAGGAGGATTATTTAGTTTGGAGGAAACTGTTTTATCAGTTTCCTCTGTGGTTGGTAAAATCCAGTTGGGGACCTGGAGCCTGGAGATTTCATAGCGTTCTTAGTGGGATGGAATCTCCAATCCTTCGGATGGGTTTTGGGAACAGCCAGGAGTCTGGCTTGTTGATTGTGCAGGTGGGTCCTGGGCTTAAAGCAGAGCCAGGACCAGGGTTCTGGGCTCCACCCTCCCGAGGAGTCCAGGCGTGCAAGGGAGAAGTGTGCCTGTTGGCACAGGACAGTCTGACAGGGCAGGCGGAGGGCCCAAGCCGGTGGGCTGAAGCAGCCAGGAAGCTGTAAGAGAGAGTGTCACCAGAGGTACAGAGTAGGTATCAAACAGGGACACAGTTACAGGGTCAAGAGGACCGAGGTCAACGCCTGAACAGCAGTGCGGAACAGAGAGCCAGGTGGCTTGGTATTTTCCATTTGTTATTTCATTATTGCTTTGAAGTTGAAACCCCTGCGTGGGAATCCTGGATGGACTGTTTTTTCCTTTTACTTCAATAAACATGGGCCAAGAAGGCCCTTAAACTGCATATCTGGCGTAGACTCAGCTCACTGGTAAGCTCTACACTGAAGCGAAATAACACCCAATATTACAATATATAGATATATATACACACCATAGTTTGTAGACGCTATAACTTTCATGCAAAACAATCAATATATACTTATTGTTTTTTTTTTTATGAAAGACATGTAGTCTAATACATTTTTGACAACATTTATGAAGAAATTATATTTTTTTGATTTTTATTGGATATGTTTTATAGCAGAAAGTAAAAAATGTTTGTTTGTTTTTTCAATATTTTTGGTCTTTTTTTAATTTATACAGTGAGGGAAAAAAGTAATTGATCCCCTGCTAATTTTGTTTGCCCACTGACAAAGAAATGATCAGTCTATAATTTTAATGGTAGGTTTATTTTAGGAGTGAGAGACAGAATAACAACAAAAAAATCCAGAATCCATTTCAAACAGTTATAAATTGATTTGCATTTTAATGAGTGAAATAAGTATTTGACCACTTCGCAAAACATGACTGAATATTTGGTGGGACAACCCTTGTTGGCAATCACAGAGGTCAGACGTTTCTTGTAGTTGGCCACCAGGTTTGCACACATCTCAGGAGGGATTTTGTCCCACTCCTCTTCAAATCCTCTCCAAGTCATTAAGGTTTCGAGGCTGCGCTTGGAGATATTATCCCAACGGGAGATATAATACCAAATTACTCTCCAAATTAGGCATCACCTGCCAGGGTGGATGTATTTCAGATATCTCCAGCTATGCCATGCCATTAGGGCCCAATTCCCGACACCTCCCAGAATAATCATGAATCCTATTGAGGAGCTGTTGGCCCAAGAAAAGCTGCAAAAGCCCCTATCTGCTCTAAATCTAGACCTGCTGAGAAAAGACTCCACCAAAATAGATAAACTCTGGGTTCAGTGGAAAGCGGATATACCGGACCTGGACAGAGAGGACTGGGATGACTGCTTAGCCGACAGTACTACCTTACTGATATCCTCGAAAGAAAGATTAATACAGGTCAAATTCCTACACAGGGTCTATTATACCCCCAGAGGCTCCACAGGGTTTACCCACAGAGACAGGACTGCCCCCGGTATCAACACGAAACAGGCACATATTTCCACATGTTTTAGATTTGCCCTAAAATGACCAGATATTGGGCTAAGGTGGTAGACTCCATCAATGGTCGCCTCCAGCTGGTTCTTCCTGTGTCCCCGGAGCTTGCTCTTCTAGGTATCCAGGATGACGACCAGAGGCTGCGATATATCAAACTGCTCTTGACTTACTTATTCTTTTACGCAAAAAGGGAAATTGTACTGCAGTGGAATGCCCCCACCCCCTACAGTGGGATCATGGGAGAAGTCAATAAATGCTGTTCTTCCTCTGTATAAACTAACATACCTTACCAGAAACTGCCCCAAGAAGTTTACTAAAATTTAGCAGCCATTGACTACGTAGATAGGAGTTGACCCCTGTCTATTGGTTCCTGATATGTGGAAATGTAGTACCTACTCTGGCTCTTATATCAGGAAAATAGATGATATCCCACACTACTGATGTGTAATATCGTATTGTTAATGTACTCATTGTCCTTGGTATGGATGCTTACCTGTACTGTATATTTTTGATTTAGTCCATTTTGGACAAATGTTGTATCATGCTTTGAAATTTCTTTGTTTCAATAAAGGAACATTTTGAATTAAAAAAAAAAAGGTTTCGAGGCTGACGTTTGGTAGCTCGAACCTTCAGCTCCCTAACTATATTTTCTATCGGATTAAGGTCTGGAGACTGGCTAGGCCACTCCAGGACCTTCATGGCTTCTTCTTGAGCCACTCCCTTGTTCCCTTGGCTGAGTGTTTTGGGTCATTTTCATGCTGGAATACCCATCCACGACCCATTTGCAATGCCCTGGCTGAGGGAAGGAGGTTCTCACCCAAGATTTGAAAGTACATGGCCCTGTCCATCGTAGCTTTGATGCAGTGAAGTTGCCCTGTCCCCTTAGCAGAAAAACACCCCCAAAGCATAATGTTTCCACCTCCATGTTTGATAGTAGGGATGGTGTTCTTGGGGTCATAGGCAGCATTCCTCCTCCTCCAAACACGGCGAGTTGAATTGATGCCAAAGAGCTCGATTTTGGTCTCATCTGACCACAACACTTTCACCCAGTTCTCCTCTGAATCATTCAGATGTTCATTACCAAACTTCAGACGGGTCTGTACATGTGCCTTTTTGAGCAGGGGGACCTTGCGGATGCTGCAGAATTTCAGTCCTTCACGGCGTAGTGGGTTACCAATAGTTTTTTTGGTGGCTATGGTCCCAGCTGCCATGAGATCATTGACAAGATTGTCCCGTGTAGTTCTGGGCTGATTCCTCACCGTTCTCATGATCATTGAAACTCCACAAGGTGAGATCTTGCATGGAGCCCCAGACCGAGGGAGATTGACAGTTATTTTATGTTTCTTCCATTTGCGAATAATCGCACCAACTGTTGTCACCCTCTCACCAAGCTGCTTAGCGATGGTCTTGTAGCCCATTCCAGCCTTGTGTAGGTCTACAATCTTGTCCCTGACATCCTTGGACAGCTCTTTGGTCTTAGCCATGGTGGAGAGATTGGAATCTGATTGATTGCTTCTGTGGACAGGTGTCTTTAATACAGGTAACAAGCTGAGATTAGAAGCACTCCCTTTAAGAGAGTGCTCCTAATCTCAGCTCGTTACCTGTATAGAAGACACCTTGGAGCCAGAAATCTTGCTGACTGATAGGGGATCAAATACTTATTTCACTCATTAAAAAGCAAATCAATTTATAACTATTTTGAAATGCGGTTTTCTGGAAATTTTTGGCTGTTATTCTGTCTCTCACTGTTACAATAAACCGACCAATAAAATTATAGACTGATCATTTCTTTGTCAGTGGGCAAACGTACAAAATCAGCAGGAGTTCAAATACTTTTTTCACTCACTGTGATGATCAAATACCATCAAAAGAAAGCTCTATTTGTGTGAAATAAATGATATACATTTTGTTTTGGGTACAGAGTCGCATGACCGAGCAATTGCCAGTTTTAGCGCAGTGCTAAATAGCAAACAATGGCCTGGTCATGAAAGGGGTAAAAGCCATGGGAACCTATGGGTGACGTCATGCATTCCTGAAGTTCCAGCCAATGTTGAACGCTGAGCCAGAGCTGCTGGACCACAAGACTGGACCAGAGTGAATTAAAAATAGGTAAGTTCACAGATCTTTTCTATACAGAATAGGTAGAAAATGTGGGTAGGGAACATTTTTAAGAATTGTCTGATAATAGATTTTCTTCTACTTTGCCGCGGTATTAAACCCAAGACCAAAAATGTAATATATTGCAGCTCACTATTGGATGTGGTGGCTGCATCGGTTTTCTTTCATCTTTTCCACTCTGTTTTCTCCTGGTGATCTGGCCAGTAACAAACCTCTGGTATTAGGGACACACAACTCTGGAGGAATGAGCACAGGAGGGACAACAGACAGCAGCATTGCCAGTTTGGAGGGGAGGGGAGTGTTAAATGTATTAGCAGATTTAAATACAACAAATTGAAGTCAAACTCCAGCTCACATTTTATAAGCTGTTACAGCAAACAGATTTTTTTTTTTTTAGTTTGGGATAAAGGTTTTACATAAATAAATAAAAGATGATCATTTTAATCAATCCTGGTGGTAAATAGATTGTCTCGGCCATGTATACTGATACATGTTGCTGGAGAGGTTGGGGTTTTGAAAAACAACAGACTTGCTGGCTGGATCACCAGATGAAAATAGAAGAAAGAAAGCCTAAAAATTAAAACGAATGCAGCCACCACATCTAAGAATTAGTGAGCTGCAATATAATAAAAGAAAAGATTTTATTCTGGTTTTTAAGTTGATGTACAGCCATCAAAAAAAGTAGGACACAATCAAAAGCAACAACTATATACAGTAAATAAGGACCCATGAATCTGGACTAGAGAATACTTTTGTACAGATAGAATGCAGAAATCAAACAAGAACTCCAATGGACATTTATGCAGAAAAAATGGTGTCCTTTACAAAACAGTTGAAAAATGAGAAGGCCATTAAGGTAGTGGGTAGGTACAGAAGACAAAGGGAAACGGGGGTGGGTGGGTGTCAGGGCTGGGCTCAGCCCTTCCTTCTCTGAGCTGGCCGCTCAGCTGTCGGCTAATTGCCAGCTCCTATCTCTCCACAGTGACTCAGCTGTTGATGATATCCTGCTCGTCAGTCCTGCCTACTTAAGCCGTCCAGTCCAGACGATCTCTGCCTTCGCCGTGGTCACATCTCTTGAGACGCTCTCCTGTGTTTCTGTTAAAGACTCGCTTGGCTGACATTCCTTCTGGCTCCAGATTCTGCTTACTGTTCTACTACGCTCATCTCTGGTTCTCTGACGTTTTGGCTTGTCTGACTATTCGTTCTGGTTCCTGAACTCTGGCTATGTTTTGACTATGTTTACTCTGTTTACCTTTTTTTTATTATTATTATTATTATTATTAAACAAGTGATTTACCTGTACTTCTGTCTCAGTCTGATTCATGGTTTCTGACAGCGGGGGGCCAAGGGACCTAGGGAAGGTCACTAATAGCGATAATGGATAAGAGCATGTCATTATGGCTCCTCTGATAACGAAGCATCAAAATCAGTGGGAAGAAATGTATCTATCCATGGCTGACAAATCTTATGTTTGGAGGACACAATTATGAAAGGTGGCTGGTACAAATATTTTCATTTAAATTTACTCCTCCATAACTACAAAGGATTTAAATCCACTTTGTGCACATTTTAAAAACTCAGTTATTACTTTGTAAACCAGAGAGCAGAGCTGTAGGAGGGGCCCAGCAGGCTCCACCCACTACAGGCTGCCTGCAGTAAACTACAGGAGGGGGTGGAGACAAGACCAGTCATCCTGCACAAGGTGAGAGAGCAGCAGTGAGCGGACTTTATTACAGGGAGGAAAAGTCAAACTCGATTACTGCACAGATCTGGAAGAAATATACACCAATATTCAAGAAAGAATACGCATGTCTTCTGTTTTTTTTTGTAAATTTATTAAGTATGGTCACATATCTTGACAAACATTTGCAATATTTGGTACAGTAGTAGTACAAATATTTTATTTTTCCATCATAGATAACGAAAAAATATAACAGAAAAAAGTATATGAGGAGAGTATCACTTATTAAAAGGTTACATGTCTCTAGTGGTGCTGTCTGCCTACTGCTTAAAATAAGTTCAGGGTGACAGTCGCCAATCAGGTACTCGCCATCTGGAGTAGGCTACTTAACACAGAACCCAACCTCATGCCTCACACCAGCAGCAGCCAGTACAAGGGTCAAGATTGACTCCGACGCAGCCAAACCCGGGCCTCACACTAGGAAAGGGGGGCAACCAGTGCCTCCACCAAACCTCCCCTAGTACTCCACCCAGGCCCAAGCCGCATCCGAGCCCCTCCAGTGCACCAGAGGGGGGCAGAGCAATACCGCCACCTATTTGTCGACTCCTCCAGCAGTAAAACTTTAATGACACTTATCAGTTATAACAATCCAAAGGGACATGTAAACCAAAGGGGTAGTAAAAAATGTAAGGGAAACAGAATCAGGATCGTACCTAAAAGCTCTTGATAGCTGTCATCAATGGCACCAAGCTCCCACCTGAATGGCATTTGTGATGTCCTCCAGGGCAAAGAGAGGCAATGTTCTTAGTCAGTGCTCTAATCAAGGGTAAATCCACTCCCACTACTACTGAGGTCGGTTGCACTGTCTAAGAGTTGGTTCTGCCAGCTCTAGCAGTGCTACATCTAGACTTGAGGACACTTGGTCAGTCAGAAATGTGATCCAACCACAGGGACCATATGTTGGTAAACCGATCTCTAGGAGCCCTACTTGTAGCGATCCAGTCTGCCAACTCTCTGATCTCTTTCACCCTGCGCACCCACTCCTCCCAGCCCGGGACCTTAGCTCGCTTCCAGTAAATAGGAAGCAGTCTTTTGCCTGCGTTCAACAAGTAAGGCAGCACACTCTTTTTATACTGACTAATTGGCATGGGAGGAATGGGCAGGAGAAAATTAACTGGAGAGAAGGGGATGTCTAACCCCAGAATTTATTTAACCTGTTCTCTAACACCCTTCCAGAAAGGTACAATCACTGGGCAATCCCACCATAAGTGTAAAAGTGTTCCTTGGCCTCCACAGCCTCATCAACATGACTCAGAGGTAGAGGGATATATCTGGGCCAGGTCAGTAGGCACCCTATACCAGCGTTACAATATCTTGTAATTCATCTCTTGCATTTTAATGTCAATAGAACTTGAATGGGTGAGCTGGTACAGGTGTGTCAGTTAAGTTTCAGTAAACTCCAGTCCCAAGTGTCTCTCCCAAGCCCCGATATATTCAGGTTTAGCAGCCGAAGAGGAAGACCCCAACAGTTCCAAAACCATGTGTGGTACGGGTTCATCTGCTATAAAAGGCCTTCAAAATATGTAAGAGATGTAATGTCTCTTATGGAGCTGCGATGTACCTAAAAAAAAGTGGTGTAGTTGTCTATACCTCCAAAAGTTCATTTGAGGTCTAGCTGTCAGTGACTCAAAGTGTAGTAGCTTACCATTCCTCAATAGTTTCCCACAGCTAGCATTTCCATCATCCACCCAGGGCCCAAAGAAGCCATTTGTTCCCCTGGAAGGGAACCAGAGAAACCCTCCCAATGGCGCCATGGTTGACACGATCCCATATTTTAAGTGCATGGGTCGTCAATGGGAACGTATCATCTGATAGCCCCCTGTGTTCCAGAGAGAGCCACGGGGCATAGGACAAGTTTCTGCCTGCCATATAATTCTCCATAGAGACCCAGAGTTTAGAATGGGTATGGAAGCACCAGTTCAGGATCCTCTGGAGAACTGTAGCCTGATAGTATCGCTGTATGTGCAGAATTCCCAAACTCCCTGAACGTTTTGGGCATCTCAATACTCTCAGGGCTATACGCAATTTTCGTGAGTTCCAGATAAAACTAGTAAACATGCTAGATATTTGGGTGAAAAGCTTCTGGGCAGAGGGACAGGGAGCATCTGCAAAAAAAATAGTATCCTAGGAAGGACAGACATTTTTATGATATTCATCCTCCCCAGCCAAGTAAAAGCAGTCTTTGCCCACTGCAAAAGATCTTGCCTAACTGCAGCCACCAACCGAGGGTAATTAGTCGCGTACAATGTGTCAAAGCGGTCTGTTAGCTGGATGCCCAGATACTGTATCTCAAGGAGGCTGATGCCCAAGTAAAAGGGAATACTCTCTTAAGACTATAGGTCATGGCAATGGTCAAGATTAATTTTGAGGTTCGAGAGCATCCCGAAAAGTTCTCGCATCAGGACCAGTAATGAGATCACCGGGTCTGTTAGGTGGAATAGTACATCATCAGCATAAGCTGAGAGCTTATGTTCTGTGTTGCCCACCTTCAAGCATTTGATGTCCTGCCTTTTGTTTTTAGTCAATATTGGTTTATCTCAGAATTCAGCTTTAAGCTTTAAAAAAAAAGTGAAGAATTTGGCTGTGTTAAAGTCAGAAAGACTACTACAGCTTTATACTTTATATTTTTTGGCTGACTTTTACTTGAATGGGAACTGTGGAGCTGTGTTACTATGGCTATTTTAGTGATCTTTTATAGCATAAATATAAGTAGAAGTTAGGATTCCCCTGTTTATATGCTAAGGAACTTGTTGGACTAGTTTGTGAAGCTTTGGAGAGGACATAAGGTTGGCAGGAAGTGGGGGGTAGACTTGAACACAGCCATGTGCTGAACAAAGGAATCCGTTTTGCAGGACTCCAAGAAACAAGGATCAGTCTGGGGAGAACCTGGATAAAAGGAAGGAGACTGGTGTCCCATGCTTCTCTTATTGGCACTTCTAGATAAGTGGAATTGGACGCCTGCTCCCTTCTCCTGATTCCCAGCAGAGCGGCTCTACAAGCCTTTTAAGGTTGCATCAAGTTAAGTGACTGTTTAGTGGAGGGGTCTCAAATTGGCGGCCCTCCAGCTGTTGCAAAACTACAAGTCCCATCATGCCTCTGCCTGCGGGAGTCATGCTTGTAACTGTCAGCCTTGCAATGCCTTATGGGACTAGTTTTGCAACAGCTGGAGGGATGCCAGTTTGAGACCCCTGATTTAGTGTATACCGATTACATACATTGTTTATGCTCATTTGCTGGGAAGGATAGATGGCTTGTGCATGTGTATATTGTAAGTATATTTTGTAAAACTTTGTTTACTGCAAATTGTTTTTCCTACAATTGTATGTGCAGAATTTTTTGTTTAGTAAAACAATAACACACTAAAAAAGTTTTTTATGCTTCCTTGCTTTTACTGCAAAGAACTCTCAAAGACAAAGTAAAACAGGAGCCACCAAAATTTGTGGTTATTAGGAAAGGCACCTCTAAAATGACCCCCAGGGTGGGTGCCTAATTGAGGTCCATTCAGCTCTAGCAGAGGCCGTACATTGTATGTGATGTATTGTGGGTACAGAATGCAGAGGCAGAATAGCGTTGCGTCTACAGATAGCCTTGGCAGCCTATGGTGTGTTTTGGCAGTTGCTCTTGTACTTTGTACAACAGTCTTCTTACAGAGTGTCATTTATAGGGATCTGTGTAGAATATCAGTGACTGCACTTAGCGGGAGCGCCTCTGATAATGAAAGCTGATGACTGATCGGAGATGGAAGATATGTCATATACAAACGCTGAGTAGATTCAATAATCATGGAGCCCCTGTTATAAGATGACAAGGTATGGTATGTAGCTACGACTGAATACATGAGTCCATGCTGGAAACTTTGCATTGTCAGTGAAATTATTGATGCAGGATTCATACAGACAGTGTCCTGCAGCAGTGAGACTCATCTTTGGTGAATTTATTCCATCTTTCGCTGTTTAACACTATGATGCCCCTGCATTCACCGCATTACATGGCATACCTGGTGGTGGGTAGTCTTTGGGATAATGACTGGTGTAGAACTCAAAGGCTCAGAGTACTTCAGCTTTGTCCATTAAAGAGGGAAAGCCTACTTACTCCGTAGTTCACCATATTTAACCTTCTGATCCAGGCATTGCTATACTGCGTCAATCCACCCTTGGCCTTTCTGTGGTAATATAGTGATCTGAGAACCCCTATCTGTAATGCGAGAGAGAGATTCCTAAACACACCCACTTTGTCTCTCACATACAAAAAGCCTGGAAGAAAAAAAATGTCTGTATTTAAAGATTTTGAAACCTTGGACCTTTGGTCTGTCGCTCACATTAGACTTTGGATCTCAAAGTCTAATGTGGGGTGCCCTGTTTTTGTTGAGAGCCATTGCACCCTGTTTGAATCTGATTGACCTCCCGCAATCATGAGCCCCTGACTGGTCGAATCTAGGTCCTCGTTTATACTTGATTTAGATTTTTATGGCTGTCTGTGTCCCCCAATGGGCAGATTCACCCTTGATTTGTCCTGGTAACCATCCCCACAGAGACAGAAAAAAGATGGAAAGTTCAAAATTGTCTACAGAGTAGGAAGTAAAAGAAAATCCTCCGAGACAACCCTCTAAGGCACCGTTCTCAACTAGGGTTCAGTGGTACCCTAGGGTTGTGTCCTGGGATAGCTAGGGGTTCCTTGTGCTGTGGCTAACTGACCTCCTATTTGATGGTGCCTACATAGTTCCAGGTCCAATGTCACTTCGCAAAGCCAGCAGCATGACTGCATTCTGACCACTATCAATGTAAGGGGCATTTTCCTTATGACCCTCGATGGATGAATCTTACCATGGGTTTCCTGAGACCTGCAAATGATTTCAAGGGTTCTTGTGGGGTAAAAAGGTTGAGAAAGGCTTCTCTAAGGGTACAGATGCATCACTTTGTAATAAGCATTCCTCAGTGGTGCAGGGGCAGTTGACAGGCATTCAGGAACTGATACTGCCACCTCCCGAATGTTCGTTTTATTTTTTTTGGGGGGGGGGGTTGAGGCCGAATGGGCTGTTCGAATGGGAATACTGCGAGCCAAGCATTTGGCTCATGGTTGTTGCGCAGCCTCACTCACTTGACTGTGTCGAGTTCAAAAGTGGTATTGTACGTGATGGTGGGGGATAACTTTGATGCATATACACCCTCGTCGGGCTGCCTTTGCATCTTAAGGAAGGGGGGGGGGTGGTTGGGGACTGTAAAAATACTTCACTGCCGACTTATAGCACCCCAAAACACAAGTGTAAACTACATCTAAAATAAAAACTACATTCACTTTTGGAGGGATTTCACTAACTGTTGCATAACAAAGACAGGAATTAAACAGAATCCGCAAAAAACGAATACTCCTACTCTACCTACAACTAAAATTTAAAAAAAAATTTTGGTCTACACATACACTGTAAAACTACACATTTCAAAAAGGTTGACAGACTTAGATGTTTTCCTCTGCAATTATGTAACAAAAATAAAAAAAAACTCTAAAAACCTAACTGCACCCACCTCCTGTCAAAGTGACAGATCTAGTACTCGTTAGTTAAAGCAAGGTCTGCCTTTACTGCACAGGCTCCTAGGTGAGGATCACATCATGCCTCTTTCCAGCTAGATCCTGGAGAATACAGAACAGCCACATCTCATGAGAAGATGATTTTGCGATGGACTGAAGTGCCTTCTTGTGAGATTTCTCTGCTCTGCATTCCCCTGGAATCTTCCAGGAAAGGCAATGACATCACACCCAGAGACGGGGAAGAGGGAGGTAAGCATAAATCCAACTCATTTCTTTAGGGTAGGTGATTTTAAAGGGGGAGGGGGCCTGAGTCTGGTAAAGCTGGCCATACACATACAATGTGATAAGTATATTGTATGTGACCATGCCTGAAGAAGGGGTCCTGCGTGGCCATGAAATGTCCCTACTCCATGCTGTGATGTGATCGCTTCAATAGGGTCCTGGACGCTATTTCAAAGATTCTTGGTGTGCTGGAGATAAGGGGCAACCCGTCCATTAAGGGCGCATGGGAGCCACCCCCTCTCTCCAGCCACCCCCCTATGTGGTTAATGGATAGAGACATGCATTGGGTGTTTTTTTGAAGCACCTGATTAGAGCCATAGGCTCTAATAGGCTTCAAAAAGGGTGGTCTCGGAGCACAGAGCATTGCGCTTGGAGTCCACCCAGATGTGTTAGAAAAGCAAATGAATATTTGCTTTTCTAACAGTCAACCGCCTCTCTGCCAATCAGGTAGCGCGGGTCTGATACCCTTCACCTGATTGGCTGAAAGGACAGGGGCTGTCATTGAACGCCTAGCAGGAAGCCGAGAACACAGACGAGACACATGGAGGACACAGCTCACTGCTACCAGATTTGCCACCAAGATGGGGTAAGTGCCGGTCAGAGAGTGGGCGGGGGTCACAGTGGCTGCATTTGATAGGGCACAATGGTGGCATTTGAGGGTCACAGTGGCTGCATTTGATGGGGCACAATGGCGGCATTTGATGGGAACAGTGGCGGCATTTGATGGGCACAGGGGCGGCATCTGATGGGCACAGTGGCATCATTTAATGGGCACAATGGCGGAATTTGTTGGGCACAGTGGCTGCATTTGATGGGCACAGTGGCTGCATTTGATGGCACAGTGGCTGTATTTGATGGGCACAGTGGCTGCATTTGATAGGGCACAATGACGGCATTTGATGGGCACAGTGGCGGCATTTGATGGGCACAGGGGCGGCATCTGATGAGCACAGTGGCATCATTTAATGGGCACAATGGCGGAATTTGATGGGCACAGTGGTTGCATTTGATGGCACAGTGGCTGTATTTGATGGGCACAGTGGCTGCATTTGATAGGGCACAATGGCGGCTTTGATGGGCACAGTGGCTGTATTTGATGGGCACAGTGGGTGCAAATGATGGGCACGGTGGCTGCATTTGATGGGGCACAATGGCGTCATTTGATGGGCACAATGGCAGCATTTGATGGGCACAATGGCTGCATTTGATGGGTACAGTGGCTGTATTTGATGGGCACAGTGGCTGCAAATGATGGGCACAGTGGCTGTAATTGATGGGCACAGTGGCTGTAATTGATGGGCACAGTGGCTGCATTTGATGGGCACAGTCAGTGAGGCTGCAATTGATGTTTTTTCAGTATTTATCAGATTTATTCAGTTTGTTTGCGCCCTCCCCCTAATAATTTTGAGCACCAGCCGCCACTGCTGTAGATAACTCCCTTAACCCTTGGTCAATACCGGTTCCCGGCAGGTGGTCACTGCAGCACCCACTTACCATATAGCCATTTCCAGGAAGCCATTGTGTACATTGAGAATATTTCACTGTTATACACTGGCCAATGTGCATGTTGAGAATATTTCACTGGACCTTGTGAAGGGGGCCGTGTCACAACCACCGTCCATTGGATGTGATGCAACCTTTTCAGGTAGTGAGGAGGGAACATATCACCTCCTAGCCACCTGCCGACCACAATCTGAAATAGGAATCCACTTTCAGAGGGGTGACAAGGGCTGTAGCGTGTATGAATGAGGCCTTAGGATCAATTCACAAAGCTAACAAACCAGGATAAGGATTCCTATTTCCAAAAAAAAAGTTAAATCTATTTTCATCTAAGTCCAATGAAATTTGAAATATATACTCAAATGGTTGAAAATGAAGGTCCTTATCCGTGGCTCATGCTTTGTGAATTGAGTCTCTTTCTTGTAATTTGTTCAGCTGGTATCCTTGTTATTGCTATGGAATAATACAGCAGTAAGACGAATACATGGACGGCGAGGCATTTCATAAATTCCCCATGATACTGTCAGATCAATATTAACCAATGTCTTCTTGTTCTTCTGTAGTTTGATACAACAGTTGGGCTTTGCTGTAATACACCGACAACGCTTAGTACTACAATGTTTTGGTAGCGATTTAGACACAGTAAAAAATAAAAATCAGACAGAGAGAGGTGGAGAGCGATACACATAACATTTACAGTGCTGATCTTGTATACCAAAGAAAAACAGTCACAGAAACATGGAGGACCAGCTGTTTTCCTCATCCAGTGGCTTCCATACCTTTTCAAAACCCATGTTCCAGCAAAGGTGATGGGGCAGCAAAAGACAGAACCCCCACCAAAGTGACATCCAGCCCCTGCAGAACCCTTAAATCTCTCACTGAGCTTGTTTGCATTGTTGGTGAATTGATGAGGGGACACACTGGATACCATCGCTGCCATTGTGCTATTGCTGGGTGTCCAGTCCATCCCTGTACCTTTCAGGAGGGGTGGGAATTTTGAACTGTTAGACAGGACAATTCGGTTTGTTGCAGGCTGGTTGGTAGTTATAGGTTGGGATGGTTGCCATTTGTTTGCCCCTGCAAAGTCTCCGGCCTCCTAAAGAGAACCCTAGCTCCCTCCAGAGGCCCCATCCTCTACAGGACCAACCAAGTAAGCTGCAGAGTCCCCTAACCCCCTTCCGAATCCTCATGCCCCCACAGTGACACCCAGACCCTACAGCACCCTCCAATCTCCCACAGTGCCTCTGCAAAGTCTCCGGCCTCCTGGAGAGACCCATAGTCCCCTCCAGAGGCCCCATCCTCTACAGGGCCAACCAGTCAGCTGCAGAGTCCCCTAACCCCCTCCAGGGCCCCCATCCCACCACAATGACACCCTGCAGCACCATCCAATCTCTCATAGTGCCCCTGCAAAGTCTCCATCCTCCTGGAGAAACCCCAGTCAACCCTCCAGTGGCCCCATCCCCTACAGGGCCACCCAGTCAGCTGCAGAGTCCCCTAACTCCCTCTTGGAAACCCATCCCCCCACAGTGACACCCAGCCTCTGCAGAACCCTCAAATCTCTCACAGTGGCCCTGAAAAATCCCCGGCCTCCTGAAGAGACCTCTAGCCCCGTCCAGAGGCCCTATTCTCTACAAATCCACCAGGTCAGCTGCAGAGTCCCCTAACCCCCTCCAGAACCCCCATCCCCCCACAGTGCCACCTAGCCCCTACAGCACCATCCAATCTCTCACAGTGGTGCTGACCCCAGTCCGCTCCAGAGGCTCCATCCCTTGCAGGGCCACCGAGTCAGCTTCAAAGTCCCCTAACCCCCTACAGGATCCCCAAGACCCCCCACAGTGACACCAGACCCTGCAGAACCCTCAAATATCTCACAGCAGCCCTGAAAAGTCCACAGCCTCCTGAAGAGACCTCTAGCCCCCTCCAGAGGCCCCAGTAGTGTTGCCACCTCATCCCTTTAAAACTGAACCCATGTTAATTGCACAGGTTCTGAGGCTAATTTAATGCAGGTAAGGCACCAAGTGAGTTTAATTACCACCTTAATCAGCCACAGAACCTGCGTAATTATGTTGTGTTCAGTTTTAAAGGGATGAGGTGGCAACCAATCTCTCACAGTGCCCTTGCAAATTCCCCAATCCCCTGGAGAGACCCCCTAGCCCCCTCCAAAGGCCCCCTACAGGGCCACCATGTCAGCTGCTGAGTCCCCCATTTGCAAGTTTTGTTGGTTGTGCTGAGTTCTGTTCACTTGTACATGGTGGAAGTCACAGAACATTAGAAGATATATCAATTTTATTCCTTGGACTGAATTTAAAAGGATTGTCTTTTCTTATATATAAGATCGTATTTTTACATTTTACATTTTATTAGTGCTGCCATGATCGCCTGTATTTGGAATTTTCAGTGTCTTTCATATCTGCCTAGAGTTCAGCTTTAAGGTATATAAGTTGACTTTTTTGACTTTCGCAGCTCTGCGGTATTTCTGGGTTAGCGAAAACCAATTCGCTGATTAATTTTCCTTGTTGCCTGGAGTGCTCTTCAATATAGGCCAAATTATCTTACAAAGCCAAGGGTGGATGAACCTATGAAATAGCTCTGATTTAGCTCTTATAAAGGAATATTCCGCGCCCGATGGAATCACAGGACCCGGCAGTCTGCTGGGAAGGAGCTGGTCTGGTAATTAACCCTTCTTGATCTCCATAGTTGGTGCCCCGACAGCGATCATCACACACGCCCCGGAGGGGTACCAGGCCGGTTTAAAGGGACACCGCCTGCAAGCGAGTAATAATACCATCCCCCGCTATTGGCTCGCGGACTTACACGTCCTTGAAATGCAGCGCAATCCGTTTTGTTCTAACTTGGCTCTGCGGGACAAATGGATCGTCAAAATGGTTAACAATTCATGAGGTTAGGTGGTATCGTAAACGGCTCGGGTGATTGGTGATACGTACCGCGCAGACAGGGGAGCACATTTTTCCCCATGTAAAGTGAAATATTCCGGGAGGCAAGTGAAAGATAGCGGAGGAATAAATCATTCTCTTGGAGCGAGGACAGCGCCTCGAGCTGCAATATAACTTCAATAGCCGGAAAGAGGCAAACAGATCAACTAGTTGAGTTAGTTGAGAATAATGGACTCGGCATTTTTATAGCTCGGTTTTGAGCCATTTTGCAGGGCTGTGTGCCGGCTCTTTTCTGCTGTACGGAGAAATGATTTTACAGTTTGCACGTTCACTACATTTGGCTTAACCCACAAGTACGATGATGGTGTGAACTTGTATCAGCCAATCGGAAGTTATCTTTAGCCACTTCTTTGTAGGGAGCTTGCCCTAAACAGGAGTGTCCCTGGTTCACACTGCTGTGACTTGCTGCAACTAGGGTTGCCACCTCATCCCTTTAAAACTGAACACATATTAATTACACAGGTTCTTTGGCTGATTAAGGTGGTAATTACACTCACTTGGTGCCTTATCTGCATTCAGTTAGCCTCAGAACCTGTGTAATTAATAGAAATGGCCAGGAAGCCAACACTGCACACGGCTAATCACAGGCAGTGAGACATTTCCCAATCTGTGCAGCTGCGGATCGGGAAATGTCTCACTGCCTGTGATTAGCCGCCCATCAGTAATGCCTGTTAGTACCTCCTGATCAGTGCCATCTATTAGTGCCCATCAGTGCTGCCTATAAGTGCCCATCAGTGTTGCCTATCAGTGCCACCTATCAGTGCCCATCAGTGCCGCCTATCAGTGCCCATCAGTGCCACCTTATCAATGACCATCAGTGCCGCCTATCAGTGTCACCTATTAGTGCCCATCAGTGCCGCCTACCAGTGCCCATCAATGCAGCCTATTAGTGCCCAACAGTGCCGCCTTATCAGTGCCCATCCATGCCCATTAGTGCAGCCACATCAGTGCCCGCCAGTGCAGGAGAAAACAAAATTTTATAACAGAAACGGAGAAAAACTTTTTTTTTTTTCCCCAAAATTTCTGTCTTTTATAGTTTGTTTAGTAAAAAATAAAAACACCAGCGGTGATCAAATACCACCAAAAGAAAGCTCTATTTTTGGGAAGAAAATTATAAAAATTTAGTTTGGGTACAGTGTTGCATGACCTCGCAATTATCAATCAAAGTGCAACAGCACTGAAAGCCGAAAATTGTCCTGGGCAGGAAGGGGGGGAAGTGCCCGGTATTGAAGTGGTTAATATGTGTTCGGGTTTAAAGAGATGAGGTGGCAACCCTAGATGCAACATGTGACACAGAAAATTTCATGACATGCCCAAACATGTCATGAAACTTTCATATCAATTGGTGCCGTCTGAATTGCTACTTAAAGCGGGGTTCCACCCAAATTTTGAACAATATCTGTATGTATTCTCTTCCTTGCCTAGATGCTGACATGCCGTTTAAAAAAATTTAAATCGCCGTAATTACCTTTTATTTTTCTATTCTTCTTTGCACTTCCTGGTTCTCCTCCCGTGGGAGTAGGCGTGTTTCTAGCCTCTCCCAGACTCCTGAGAGCTAGTCTCAGGCTTCCCAGGATGCCACTGAGCATGTGCGGGAACGAGCGGTGAATGCTGGGAGCACAGCATTCACCACATCCAGGAAATAAATGCTTGTGGGCTTCAAATGCCCACAATGAAGATGGAAATCGCCTGCAGTGAATAATATAAGTTATTCTTTCCGACGAAATCTGACACAGGCAGACATATTACACACAATATGTGAGTATGTAATGCTGAGAAGAAAAGTTTGTGAATGAACTAAAAAAAAAAAAAACGATAGATAGGTGGACCCCCGCTTTAAGTGCGACTTAAGTTGCAGCAACAAAAAAAAAAAAAAATAGCTCCTGCACTACTATTCTGTGTCTTCCTTGCATAAGTGCCATAGACTGCAATGTTAAAACCACTAAAATTGCAAGGAAGTTGTTTCTTTGTCCTATCTTTGCGACTTTGGCTGCAACTTCAGAGGATCTTGTAAGTTCAATGATATGTGTCACACTTTGTATTGGTATGATTTGCCAAAGCCAAAACTTGCAAAACATCAAAACCAGTGGCGTCACCAGGGTTGGGGTCACCTGATGCTATCCTCCCCATCGGGCTTTCTTCTGTCCAGCCTGCCACAGTGCCCTGCAGGGCAATAGGCAGCCTAGTTTTGGGCCATCAGTGCACGCTCACGGTGCATACCCCAAACTGGTCCCTGTAAATGATGTGGTTGGTGTTTTATGCCGATCCATGCGCTGTCACGGATGGGGGTGACACCATCGTGGCCGGATATCACTAACTAATTGATGGTGTCACCCCTCAAGAGAGTGTCACCCGGGTGAGGTCCGCACCCCCACTGATGAAATTTTGGGCTGAATTCGGACCTGAAACGGACCAAAAGATGCACAGGGCTCCTGTACAAATTTTTACACCGGAGCTGCATGAGAGATGTATGAACCGTCTTCATAGAGAGCCGGTCACAATCTCCTGCTATTGCGAATTGGATGTGGCTTCCCCGCATCCAATTTGCAATAGTTTGAACCCAGCCTTAATTAGCACTACTGAAGTCGCTCCGACTTTGGAAAAGGTTCCTGTACTACTTCAAGGCGACTTCTATCCGACTTGTGGCCATAGACTTTAATGGAAGTCACCTCCAAGTCAGATCCTCATTTATATTGATGTGATTTGGATCTGACATTAAAGGAAGATTACCCAGGCAGTGCATGCTGTTATCTTTGCACAAGATAAAGTTGCATCAAAGTAGTACTCAAGTTGCATCAAGTTGCTAGCTAATCCCCTGGCAAAGTCACACGTAAGTGGTGCGACTTTTAGGTCACAGGAGTGTCAATCAAGCATAAGTGCTCTGGATGGAGACAAGTTCACACTATAGAGCGATATGCTTTGTTCATATTTCATGCCTGAGGTATACAAACACTTTAAAGATGAGGATGAAGAACTAGTATGGCAGAACGGGTGAGCGCCTGGATGTTGGCGGTGGGTTCAGAAGGTCTTGAAGGGGATGGGAAATGTTTGTATGAAAGGCTAGTAAAAGAAAGAAGCTTGACTTATCTCGCTAGCAGTTTTTTAAATTCATTTGTCCAGAAAAATTCTGATTTTGAAGCTTTTGATGCCGGAGAGTAAAGCCCACCTGCCAATGTCTTTTATATCTCTGGGACTATAGATTATTATGGGTACCTAGGCTTCCAGTTCAGCACACCTGCTGTGCCCATTGTGAGGGTCTGACACTCTTCCTGCTGGATTTTTTTATTTATTTTATATTATAAAGGATGTAACAAGAGGAGCTGGAACACACAATGGTGGGCTGGAACACCCAGAACTACCAGGTTGGCAGGAACGGAATTACAGCAGGGAGATCTCAGTGTTGCACTATCTGAGACATATAAAAAGCCAGGAGAGAAGCTAAAGGAGAGAAATCTGTGCTTCAGTGGAAGGCAGGTGAGATATCAAGGTTCTAAGGGACAACCGATATCCTATTAACTGCTTGCTGACCAACCGCCGTCGTTATACCGCGGCAGGTTGGCCCTCCTGAGCGAATCGCCGTAGCCGTGCGCCGGCTCGCGCGGCGCAGTTGCAGGCAGGCGCCCGCTGCATGCTGCGGGAGCATGCCCGCGGGTCAAACAGACTCGATGTCCACCAGCGACCTGAGATCGCCTAGTACAGAGGCAGAACGGGGATCTGCCTTTGTAAACAAGGTGGATCCCTGTTCTGACAGTGGACATGTCAGAGATCTACTGTTCCCAGTCATCGGGAGCAGTGATCTCTGTCATGTCCCTGGTAGCCCATCCCCCCTACAGTTAGAACACACCCAGGGAACACAGTTAACCCCCTAGCACTGATCAATGTAATAATGTCACTGGTCCCCCAAAAGTCATTTGGGGTCATATTTGTCCACCGCAATCCCGCTAAAAATCGCAGATCACCGCCATTACTAGTAAAAAACAATAAAAAAAATAAAATTCTCTAAATCTATCCCATAGTTTGTAGACGCGATAACTTTTGCGCAAACCAATCAATATACGCCTATTGGGATTTTGTTTACCAAAAATATGTAGAAGAATATAGATTGGCCTAAACTGATGAATAAATTATTTTTTTTATATTTTTTTTTTGGATATTTATTATAGCAAAAAGCAAAAAAAAAAGTTTTTTTTCAAAATTGTCGCTCTTTGTTTGTTTATAGCGCAAAAAAACAAAACAAAAACCGCAGAGGTGATCAAATACCACCAAAAGAAAGCTCTATTTGTGAGAAAAAAAGGACATACATTTTGTTTGGATACAGCATCACAAGGCCGCGCAATTGTCAGTTAAAGCGACACAGTGCCGTATCACAAAAACTGGCCTGGTCATTAAGGGGGCAAATCCTTCTGGGGCCGAAGTGGTTAAAAAGAACCTGCCTTATATTATATTACATAGAGGACTTTGTGTCCCCTAGGTGAAGTAACGTTTTAGTTCAAAAATGAACTTACAGCCAAGCACTAAAATATGTTTCGAGATAAATGATAGTGAACTGGCACAAAAATAAAAAATAAATGTAATAAAAAGTATGCACTGTGAGAGCCCAGGCCCCAGCATAGAGCTCTGAAGGTATGGCACGGGTATGCCGTTTCTCCAGAGCGCATGCGCCGATTACGGCTGCATCCTATGTGAATATCTCCTAAACACCGCAAGTTTAGGAGATATTCACTCATTATAGGCTTATATATAGTTTTAATGTGTGAGCAGAACGTTACACTCAGTATATTCTCATTGTGGCACCATCCCAAAAAGCTTATATATAAAAAAATATAAAATAAAATAATAAAATAAAAAGGAAGAAGAAGGGAAATGTAGAGGGGAAAACTGCGCCTCAAAAAGGGGAACAGTAGACCCCCTCTACACACTGGGAAAGGGGGGGTGGACTTATATGCGACTTTATATTAGAAAGACGCCCCCCCCCCCATTCCCCAGTGTGTAGAGAGGGGTCTACTGTTCCCCTTTTTATTTTTTACTTATTAAAGGTTTACCTGTGGGTACAAGTTAAAAAGTGGGCATTACTTCCACTTTAAAGTCCATCAAGTCCAGCCTATGTGTATGATTATATGTCAGTATTACCTTGTATATCCCTGTATGTTGCGGTCATTCAGGTGATCATCTAATAGTTTCTTGAAGCTATCAATGCTCCCCACTGAGACCACCGCCTGTGGAAGGGAATTCCACATCCTTGCTGCTCTTACAGTAAAGAACCCTCTACGTAGTTTAAGGTTAAACCTCTTTTCTTCTAATTTTAATGAGTGGCCATGAGTCTTGTTAAACTCTCTTCTGCGAAAAAGTTTAATCCCTATTGTGGGGTCACCAGTACAGTATTTATAAATTGAAACCATATCCCCTCTCAAGTGTCTCTTCTCCAGAGAGAATAAGTTCAGTGCTCACAACCTTTCCTCATAACTAATATCCTCCAGACCCTTTATTAGCTTTGTTGCCCTTCTTTGTACTCGCTCCATTTCCAGTACATCCTTCCTGAGGACTGGTGCCCAGAACTGGACAGCATACTCCAGGTGCGGCCGGACCAGAGTCTTGTAGAGCGGGAGAATTATCATTTTATCTCTGGAGCTGATCCCCTTTTTAATGCATGCCAATATTCTGTTTGCTTTGTTAGTAGCAGCTTGACATTGCATGCCATTGCTGAGCCTATCATCTACTAGGACCCCCAGGTCCTTTTCCATCCTAGATTCCCCCAGCTCATAAATCTCAAAATAAATAGTGTGAATAACTCAAACTTTAAAGCAGTGGTCTCCAAACTGTGGCCCTTTGCTTGCTTTTATCCGGCCTTTTGAGCACTATTTCATCTACTGACCCTAATGAAGGGGCACAATTAATAACAATGACACCAACAATTTGAGCCAATGGCACCAATTATGGGGCACTATACCTTCTACTGGCACCAACAATGGGGTACAATTCCTCCCACTGATACCAATGATGGGGCACAATTCCTCCCACTGATACCAATGATGGGGCACAATTCCTCCCACTGATACCAATGATGGGGCACAATTCCTCCCACTGATACCAATGATGGGGCACAATTCCTCCCACTGATACCAATGATGGGGCACAATTCCTCCCAACGACACCAACAACTGGGCCCAATGGCGCCAATGAAGGGGAACAATACCTCAAACAATTGGGCCCAATGGCACCAAAGATGGCGCACAACTCCTCCTACTGACACCAACGAGGGGGCATTGTTTTTTTCCCACTGATGTCGGGAACTTTTCCACTCCCAATGGAGTTGCAACGACCACCATTTTATTCCTTAGGGTCTCTGCTAAAAAAATATATATATATAATGTTTGGGGGTTCTGAGTAATTTTCTAGCAAAAAAAATATGATTTTTACATGTAGGAGAGGAGTGCCAAAATTTTGCCTGGTATGGAAGTGCTTAAATTGTGCAAAAAAATTCAAAAATGGCTCTGGCATTAATCCATTGTGGAGGCCATGAAATAGTTATTTTATCACAATGACCATTATCTCATCAACATATTCAGTTATCAAAATACTACAAAAAAAACCCAAAAAGAACAAAAAACCTAGAAGCATACATTTCCAAGTGTCAGCTCCACCTCAGCATCTCAATTTTCTTCTCCTCAACAGACACCTTATGGAAACTGGCAATTAAAACCATCCAGAAGCTAATGGTTTTTTTATAACAGCAATCATTTTTTAATTGACTTTCACATACAAAAATACAGCAAAAATCAATGTTATTGTATACGTTGTAAATTCAACTGATCCATGTGATAAAGCCTTAAGTGAATTGAAAAACATCATTTTGAATCGTAAAAATCAGAAAATAATGCACAGTGATGTAAATACTGTACGGCTATGCTTTAGTATTTAAACCCCTAGGGATATTAATGGAGAACTTCAGTTCCTAAACTGTAACATTAATAATAACAACTTGATAAAAAAATAATATTCTTTAGCTAGGAACAGGCATTCCACATTATGCTACCAAAATTAGTGTGTGCTATAAATTGCCTCCAGCATTGCTCCTGTTTTTTTATTGCTGGAGGTCGGCCATTTTGCTGATGACCAGAGCCCCTGAACAGCAGTAAATCATAAAGTGGAACTAAACCCATTGATTTAACAGTTTCAAAAAACAGTTACATTCCTGGAATGCTGGGATTGCTAACTGTCACATTTTCTTGTGTCCTCAACCAAACTGTTAACCCATCAAATGGCTGGTGTCATAACTGATCACATGTGCAGCATCATGACAGTTGAAGATCAAACAGAAGCAGTTTCCTTGGCTGTAAAAGATAGGAGGGTTTAATTCCGCTTTAAGGCTGTCAGCAGATCCGCCACTAGAACTTCGGCAAAAGTGCCTAAAAATAGAGAGCAACTGAGCATGTGCAGAGCAGGGTGAGACAGCGTATTGCTGGGTTTTAAACAGTATAGACATTTGTTTTTAACATTTTACATGCTATACCTGCAAAATGGGATAGCCTGAAGTGATCTAGCAGGACTTAATTTTCTGACTAAAGTCCCACTTTAGAACATGTATTTTATTAATTATTTTTTTTTTATTATTAATATGTTTATGTAAATATATGTATCAATGTTTTTTTTAATATATTGACTCCAACACTGTGCAGCTAATCCACAATCAATAGTCTAGTGTTAGCTGCTTACCTCTAATAAATAGTAAACAATATAAATAGGCAGTGCTTTTTGTCATTAAAAAAATGGGTACGTTTAGTTCTTTTTGGCTGCTCTGCACTCATTGGAGCAGATGATTTTTTTTTTTTTTTGGACTGTTCTGGATCTCACAGGCTTCAGGTTTGATTGCTCCCCCCTGCCTTCTAGAGGCTTCTAGAACATATGGGGCTGGATGAGTCAAATGGTAAGCTTGAATATTTATTGTCCTGCAGCCAATCCCTAGGGAGGTGTGCCCAGTAGGTGGCTGGGAGAACATAAATAGTTTGGAGTCTGCAACAGCCAGGTTTCTGTCCTGCTGGAGAAGTTCTCAGCCTCAGAGACTATTGAACCAGGGGGGCAGCTTGCTGGAGTTGCTGCGGTTTATTGAGGTCCCAGCTGTGGCAGAGCCTATTCCAAATTAACTTTGGAGCTAACTAAGCAGTTTCACCTAAGGATCTGGTTTGGAAAGCTCACTGAAGAGTGTCTGCTGGAAGCTGGAAGCTGGAAGCTGGAAGGTGTCCTGTGGCATTGTGAGTAGGGATGGGCTGAACGGACCCCTGTTTGGTTCGCAACCTAACTTTCGAACACCGCAAAAGTTTGGACCCAAATAAAGAACCCCATTAAAGTCAATGGGACCCGAAAGTCAAAAAATCCAAAGTGCCCATTTTAAAGGCTTATATGCAAGTAATTGGGCATACAATGGTAATAGGAGTCCAGGTCCTGCCCTGGGGGACATGAATCCAAAAAAAAAATTGTGAAAAAGATAATTTTTAAATGAGCAGTGATTTTTTGATTTTTTAAAGTGACAGGATAAAAATGAAAAATTCCTTCCAATATAGTGCCTGTGGGGTCCCCTTAGTTTACCTGTAAAGTGGCAGATCTGTACTATGTCTAGAATCTGCTGGAGCAATAATTGCATTTATAAAGCCAAAAAAATGACATTTTCCCTGCAAGCTGCCTTTATTTTGCTCAGCAACAGCCGGGGAGCCAGTGTGTATGATGAGGCCACAATGTAGTGCACTGGGAACAATATTAGAGTTTTTTTAGATACATTCTGGTGTCACTTTGACTTTGGATAGAAGTAACAGATGCGTAAAAATTGGTCGGTGGTGCCTTCCCACCGTAACCCTATAGAAGTACTCTTGATGAAAGCAAGAATTGGCCTTGCTGTAAAAAATTGCAATAATATGCACCTGTCAAACAGGTGCAGAAAAATCTTTGGGTGTTAATTGCGCCCATGAAACCTATACCAAAAACATTCTTCCAGATGAAATGATTGAACACCCTCAAAGCTAGGCAGCCTCAAAGTCCTGCAGAGATTCCACATCCCAAAAAGACTTAATCAGTGACATCGGCATCAGGGGCATCATAGCTGGTAATCCAGGACTGATTCATTTTTATGAAAGTCAAACGGTCCACGGTGTCTGTGGACAGACGCGTTCTATGATCAGTAACAAAACCTCCTGCAGCACTGAATGTCCGTTCTGAAAGCACACTGGATACAGGGCAGCCCAACAACTCAATAGCATACTGGGCAAGTTCAGGCCAGTGGTCTATTCTCATGACCCAGTAAGTCAGTAGAATCATCAGCTGGAAAGCTCTCCATCTCTGCAATCCCTTTTCACATGATCAGAGAGGCAGCAGCTCAAGACCAGAACCAGGTCCGACATCCCTTTCACACAATCAGAGAGGCAGCAGCTCAAGACCAGAACCAGGTCCAACATACACTTAGCCAGGTGGAGAATGCCCCCTCTTTTTATTATTAATAATTGAACAAGCAGGTCACCCTGGCGGATGACATGGGCTCACCTGAGATGCAAGTTCTACGTACTAATCGGTGTTCACCAGAGCTCCAGATGGTGGAGATGGGTTTTGCTGCATGTTAGTACCAGGTTGCAGTCCTCAGGATCGCCCCACCAGGAAATTAACAAGCTGGGGTCCAGTAGCAGATAGAGCAGGTAGGGATCAAGTAGAAGCATAGTCAGTAAACAAGCCACAGATCGGTAACAAGTGGTTGGAGGTTGTGATCAAACAGAAGCGTAGTCAAGGAACAAGCCAAAGGTCGGTAGCGAGTGGTAGCAAAGATATGGACAGCAGCAGGAAAGACAACAGCAAGATATTGGCTGAAGAGGGCACAATAATCTGGCAAACGGAGTGCAGAGACATGGCTTAAATCAGGAAGTTCATGGGAGAAGCAGAGAGTTTAAGGTTCACAAGAAGCAAGACATAAGGCAAGGTCGTCTAAGCAATCAGACAGGGAGCTCTCAAGCATCTCAGCGAAGACACTGCCAGACACAGCAGAGGTCCTGGGTTCAGGTCCAGGCCCTGACACAGAATTTATATAGAGCCAACAGTCTGCACAGCACTTTACAAAGTAAAGGGGAAACAGTACAGTTGCAATGCAATTTAAAACCGGAGTGTTAGGAAGGCCCTTGTCACAAAAGCTTACAATCTAAAAGGGAGGGGCATGTGAAACAAAATGTAATAACTGTGTGGGGATTAGATGTTTGAGAATTAAAATTCCAGTCGTTAGGAAATCACAATAAAAACCAATGTAAAAATATTGGCCAAAACCTTTATGGCTTCATTTCAAGCACTATGACTGCTGATACCCTCCTGGGCTACATCACTGACCTGTGCCATTCTTCCTATCCACCTGGTCTGTTTGCAGGAGAAGTTTAATCAGTGTGCAGGCAGATTGCATGGAGTGTGCGTCATCACAGAAATTGGACTGTGCACAGCGGTGGTATAGAGACATGTACTATTGAAATATGCATTACTCTTAACCGGTTTGTGGCAGCATTTTGCTCTCTTGCACAGTCTGTGTATGAATCAGCTGGAGCTGTAGGTTCAGAATACATTTTTGGAGCTCATTTGCTTACATGGTAAACATATCACAGACTTTATTCTAAATAGTGTCTTAGAGAAGATCTAGAATGTCTTTTCAGTAAGAATGTATTTTATAGCGGAAGCCAAGGCACCAGAATGAAGACACAGGTCAGCAGAGATGGGACATGGCATTAAAAACCTTCCATGACTAAAATAAATGATGAAGGTACCATAGGATCTTCCTCTAAAATCAGGTCACGTTACACATTGGCCTTCTTCTTATTTCAGAAGATGCAGTCTAGGAGGAGGAATCCAGCTCAGTGGTGGTCAACTTATCTGATTTTAGGGGCCTTAAGTGTGCCCCTGACATCACCGAAAGGTTGTACATAATATTCATTGCATGGAATGCTACAGAGACATGTCAGAGACAGCAGACATGGGACAGGGGGTGATTAGAAACAATGGATGTGCTATAAGAGATGGCCAGAGACTGCAGAAATGGAACAGAAACTGGCTAGGGACTATGAGTGTGCCACAAGAGATGGTCAGAGACTTCAGGCATGCTACAGAGACGGTCAGAGACTGCAAACATGGAACGGGTAATTGTTCAGACTACAAGCATGCTAAAAGAGATGGTCATTGACTGCAGACAAAAAACAGGAGATGATTAGAGAATAGGGGCATGCTACAAGAGATGGTCAGATACTGTAGGTATCCTACAATCGGCGATCAGGGACTGCAATCAAGGAACAGGAGATTACAAGCATGTTTAAAGAGACATTCAGAGATGGCAGACGTGGAAAGGAGGTGGTTGGAGGCTACCGGCATGCTACAAGAGTTGGTTAGAGACTGCAGGAATACTATAGAGGTGGTCAAAGACTACGGACATGGAACAGGAGATGGTTAGATAATACAAACATGCTACAAGAGATGGTCAGAGACTTCAAACATGATAGGGGACATGCAGACATAAGAAGATTAGAAACTATGGATGTGCTACAAGAGATGGTCAGAGACTGCAAACATGCTAAGGGGGGGGGGGGGGGGTCAGAGACTACAGATATAAAACAGAAGATGGTTAGAGACTTCAAACATGCTGCAAGAGATGGTATGAAACTGCAGACATAGAACATTAGAGACTATTGATGGGCTTACAAGAGAAGATCAAAGACTGCCGAAATGGAACAGGAGATGGTTAGAGGCTATGGGTGTGCTACAAGAGATGGTCATGAACTGCAGGCATGCTACAAGAGATGATCAGGGACTGCTAACATGGAATAGGAGATTATTAGAGACTACAAGCATGCTGAAAAGAGACGTTCAGAGATGAAGACATGGAACAGGAAATGGTTAGAGGCTATGGCATGCTACTAGAGATGGTCAGAGACTGCAGGCATGCTATAAAGGTGGTTAAAGACTACAGAAATGGAACAGGAGACTGTTAAAGACTACAAACATCCTACAAGAGATGATCAGAGACTGCAAACATGACATGAAGACAGGAGATGATTAGAAACAATGGACGTGCAACAAGAGATGGTCAAGGACTCCAGCAATGGAGCAATGTTCCAGCATCCTCAGTAGGTTGGTTGTGACATACCCAGCAGATGTGTTAGAGCATTCCGAGAAGGTGTGTTCCAGCATTCCCAGCAGTTATGTTTAAGCATCCTCAGCAGGGTGGTCCCGATATACCCAGTAGGTGTGTTTCAGCATCAACAGCAGGTGTGTTCAAGCATCCCCAGCAGGGTGATTTTGACACCAGGTGTGTTCCAGCATCCCCAGCAGATATGTTCCAGCATCCCCAGCAGGGTGATTCTGACATACAGAGCAGATGTGTTCCAGCATCAACAGAAAGTGTATTAGAGCAGTGTTTCTCAACTCCAGTCCTCACGGCGCCCCAACAGGTCATGTTTTCAGGATTTCCCTCAGGTGAAATGGCTGTGGTAATTACTAAAGCACTGAAACTGATCAAATCACCTGTGCAAAATAATAGTGAGCCTGAAAACATGACCTGTTGGGGCGCCTTGGGGACTGGAGTTGAGAAACACTGTATTAGAGCATTCCTAGCAAGTGGGTTCCAGCATCCCCAGTAGGTGTGTTCCAGCATCCCCAGTAGGTGTGTTCCAGCATCCCCAGTTTACAAAAGAGTGTGAAGTAGGCTGCTGCAGTACAGATAGCTCTGGATTAACAACTGAACTGGTCACCAGCTAGATTGTGCTTCTTGTATGCATCTCTTGATTTCAATTTTAGAGTTGACTGGAAAGTACCTTTTAACATGCAAACACTTGCACATACAGCATTCCTAGCAAGTGTGTTCCAGCACCCCAGAAGACAAGTTCCAGCATCCTCAGCAAGCTGGTTCTGACATACATAGCAGGTGTGTTCCAGCATCAACATTAAGTGGGTTAGAGCATTCCTAGCAGGTGTGTTCCAGTATTCCCAATAGGTGTGTTCCAGCATCCTCAGTAGGTTGATTCTGACATACCCAGCAGGTGTTTTAGAGCATTCCCAGAGGGTGTGTTCCAGCATTCCCAGCAGTTATGTTCCAGAATCCTCAGCAGGGTGGTCCCGACATATTCAGTTGATGTGTTTCAGCATCAACAGCAGGTGTGTTCCAGCATCCCCAGCAGATATGTTCCAGCATCCTCAGCAGGATGATTCTGACACCAAGTGTGTTCCAGCATCTCCAGCAGATATGTTCCAGCATCCTCAGCAGGATGATTCTGACACCAAGTGTGTTCCAGCATCCCCAGCAGATATGTTCCAGCATCCCCAGCAGATATGTTCCAGCATACTCAGCAGGGTGATTCTGACACCAAGTATGTTCCAGCATCCCCAATAGATATGTTCCAGCATCCCAAGCAGATATGTTCCAGCATCCCCAGCAGATATGTTCCAGCATCCCCAGCAGATATGTTCCAGCATCCCCAGCAGATATGTTCCAGCATCCTCAGCAGGGTGATTCTGACACAAGGTGTGTTCCAGCATCCCCTGCAGATATGTTCCAGCATCCTCAGGAGGGTGATTCTGGCATACAGAGCAGGTGTGTTCCAGCATCAACAGCAAGTGGATTAGAGCATTCCTATCAAGCGGGTTCCAGCATCCCTAGATTACAAAATGGTGTGAAGTAGGCTGCTGTAGTAAAGACAGCACTGGATCAACAACTGAACCGGTCAACAGCTAGATTGTGCTTCTTGTATGCATCTCAAGATTTCAATTTCAAATTTGACTGGAGTTTACCTTTAAAATGCAGACACTTGCACTTAACAATAATCGCTTTACAATTGAATTCCTCACATTATGAAAACATTGTATTACTATAAGATCATTTCAGTCATTAATCTTAATTCTATACAGAGTGCTGCTATGAAGAATTTGTATTATGCAGTGAAATACCTTAATTTAATTTAAACTATTATTTGTCTCCTTCATGAAGACTTTTGATTCTTCTATTATAATTAACTATTATCATGTTCTTTGCTTTTTAAAAACATTTACCAACAATTTGCTGTATACATTATTTGCTAAATTGCTGACAACTCATTTCAGGTTTTTCTTCACCTAACTCAGCTAATCCGATAATCTGCTTTTCTATGAATCTGTTTAAGTGCCGTACACGTGAGTATTGTGGTAAGAAGAAACTGCCACTATGCTTAAAGCTTATCTATATGTCATATATTGCTGCTTACCAGTTCTTATGCCCCGTACACACGGTCGGATTTTCCGACGGAGAATGTGTGATAGGACCTTGTTGTCGGAAATTCCGACCCTGTGTGGGCTCCATCACACATTTTCCATCCGATTTTCCGACACACAAAGTTTGAGAGCAGGCTATAAAATTTTCCGACAACAAAATCCGTTGTCGGAAATTCCGATCGTGTGTACACAAATCCGACGCACAAAGTGCCACGCATGCTCAGAATAAATTAAGAGGCAAAAGCTATTGGCTACTGCCCCGTTTATAGTCCCGACGTACGTGTTTTACGTCACCGCGTTTAGAACGATCGGATTTTCCGACAACTTTGTGTGACCGTGTGTATGCAAGACAAGTTTGAGCCAACATCCGTCGGTAAAAATCCATGGATTTTGTTGTCGGAATGTCCGACCGTGTGTACGGGGCATTAGATGCGGTGGCTGCATTCGCTTTCTTTTCAGGCTTTTTTTCCCTGCGCTTTCACCCGGTGATCCTGCCCGTAACGCACTTCCTGTCCTAGGATGACAATGCTTACTCATTGTCCTGTATACATGGTAAAGCAGTGTTGTCACCCTACAACAAGAAATGTGTTAGGTCTACAGTACACCTTCACCTCTCTTTAACCACTTAAAGCGGAACTTCAGTCATTTTTTCAACTTTCCATCTTTTAAATCTTCTGCCCTTGTTGCTTTAACTTTGGATAATAAAACATTTTTTTTCTGCCTTATACAGCCCACTTCCTGTTTCCTGTCTGCAAAAATGCCTAGGCAGGGGTGTTGCTAGGTCTACAAAAGATCTGGGGCTAGAGCCCATAGCAGAGTAGTAAAGAAAGTCATACGCTTGGGCGGGCATACACACTTATTTATTTATTTATTTTATTTATTTCAGGTACTTATATAGCGCCGTCAATTTACGCAGAGCTTTAAATATACATTGTACATTCACATCAGTCCCTACCCTCAAGGAGCTTACAATCTAAGGTCCCTAACTCACATTCATACATATATTAGGGACAATTTAGACAAGATCCAATTAACCTACCAGCATGTCTTTGGAGTGTATACGTGTGTGTGTGTGTGTGTGTATATATCCCCAGAGAGCCCCCCACTTACATCATGATCCCCAGAGAGCCCCCCTTACATCAGGTTCCCCAGAGAGCCCCCCTTACATCAGGGTCCCCAGAGAGCCCCCCTTACATCAGAGTCCCCAGAGAGCCTCCCCCTTGCATCAGGGTCCCCAGAGAGCCCCCCCACTTACATCAGGGTCCCCAGAGAGCCCCCCACTTACATCAGGGTCCCCAGAGAGCCCCCCCACTTACATCAGGGTCCCCAGAGAGCCCCTCCTTACATCAGAGTCCCCAGAGAGCCTCCCCCTTGCATCAGGGTCCCCAGAGGGCCCCCCCCACTTACATCAGGGTCCCCAGAGAGCCCCCCCACTTACATCAGGGTCCCCAGAGAGCCCCCCCACTTACATCAGGGTCCCCAGAGAGCCCCCCCACTTACATCAGGGTCCCCAGAGAGCCCCTCCTTACATCAGAGTCCCCAGAGAGCCTCCCCCTTGCATCAGGGTCCCCAGAGAGACCCCCACTTACATCAGGGTCCCCAGAGAGCCCCCTTACATCAGGGTCCCCAGAGAGCCCCTCCTTACATCAGAGTCCCCAGATAGCCTCCCCCTTGCATCAGGGTCCCCAGAGAGCCCCACACTAACATCTGGGTTCCCAGAGAGCACCCCCTTAAATCAGGGTCCCCAGAGAGCTTCCCCCTTGCATCAGGGTCCCCAGAGAGCCCCCCACTTACATCAGGGTCCCCAGAGAGCCTCCCCTCCCCTTGGGGACCCCTGCAGAGACTCGGGGCTATGGGCCCCAGATTCGGGGCTATAGCCTCAAAAGCCACCCCCTGTGCCTATGATGAGTCATATCAATCAGAGGTGCAGGGCTGCAGAGCTGGAGGTGTGCCTCTGTTTAAATCCAGGAAGTGAACAGGCAGCAGCTTCAGCTGCCCACAGTTAAAATGGCTACAGCCAGACTCCGTGGATGGAGATTTCTGCAGAATATTTGGCAAGTACAGAATCACAGTATATATAAAATAATACGCAAAGTGGTTGGAGGGAATCCTCTGAATGGCAAAGATGTTTTTATTACAAATTATGTGAGCAGACTGCAGTTCCTCTTTAAGCATAGCTCCCAACTGTCCCTGATTTCGAGGGACTGTCCCTGATTTGGAGCAATGTCCCTCTTTCCTCCTCATTTGTCTCTCATTTTGGTCTGATCTATATAGTTGTTAATAAAATGCACTTTTTATTTATCAAACAGTGTTTTCCAGCACTAAACCTTTCATCTGATTTCCAAATTGCTGCATTTGTAAATTCCAAAAGCCAATATAAAGGAATAGTAGTGGTAAAAAAAAGCACTTGTGGGTTTAACCAATCTTGTTTTTTTGTACAGTTCTCCTTTAAGGGGGCGTGGCAAGGGGTGTGTCCTATGCCTGCATACTTTTGCTGATAGGTGTCCCTCATTCCCATCTCAAAAAGTTGGGAGGTATGTCTTTAAGGACCTGGCCTATTTTCCAGACTGTGTTTACAAGTTAAAATCATTTTTTTTTGTTAGAACATTACTTAGAACCCCCAAACATTATATATTTTCTTTTCTAGACACCCTAGAGTATAAAATGGCAGTCGTTGCAATACTTTATGTCATACCGTATTTGTGCAGCGGTCTTACAAGCGCGCTTTTCTTTTTTTAAAATACACTTTTTTGAATGAAAAAATAAGACAACAGTAAAGTTAGCCCGATTTATTTTTATATTGTGAAAGATAATGTTACGCCAAGTAAATTGATACCCAACATGTCACCCTTCGAAATGGCACCCGCTCGTGGAATGGCGACAAACTTTTACCCTTAAAAATCTCCAGAGGGGACAATAAAAAATTTCTACAGGTTACCAGTTTTGTGTTAGAGGAGGTCTAGGGCTAGAATTACTGCTCTCGCTCTAACAACCTCACATGTTTGATTTGAACACCATTATCATATGTAGGCGCGACTTACGTATACGCCCGCTTCTGCGTGCGAGCTCAGCGGGACGGTGTGCTTTAATTTATTTTTTTTTCTGATTTATTTTACTTTTTATTTTGACACTGTCCCTTTAAAAAAAAAGGGTCACTTTTATTCCTATTACAAGGAATGTAAACATCCCTTGTAATAGAAAAAAGCATGACAGGACCTCTTAAATCTTAGATCTGGGGTCAAAAAGACTTCAGGTCGCATATTTACACTAAAATGTAATAAAAAAATAAAAATAAAATGTAATTTAAAGAAAAAATAATAATTTACCCTTTAAGAGCATTGGGCGGAAGTGAGGTTTGGCGCTCCCCTACACTCCCGTGATGGATTGTCCTTTAGCGTCATCATGACCAGTGCAGGGCTACAGACCCTTCATTGGTCTTGATGAAGTCGGGACCTTAGACCACTGGAGCATGGGGGAAGGGGACGCTGCAAGGACCGGTGGAGCAGCACAGAGGAGGCTGGATCGGGTGAGTAAAAAATAAAGAAGGACGGCGCCCTCTAAGTGCAGCATGTATGTTAAAAATATTTATTACAATAGATAAAAACACTCACATTTGAGTTGCTAAAAACCAGCATGTAAAGTAGTTTCATCCGCGTGCTCTCGGGGGATGTGGGTGTCACGGGCCAGTGGGGGGGTTCCTGGGATGTGAGTCCTGTGACCTGGGTCCTGGTAGCTGTTCCGGTGGTGCCGAGGGTCCTCAGAGCCTCCGGGCGGCCAGGATTTCGGTCATGGATCCTCCGTGGAGCGCCGTGCTGACCTGCGTCTTCACTTCCGGGAGCGGGGTGAGGCGGGCGGTGCTTCGCGTTCGGAGCATGCGTGCTCCTTCATCAGGCTATGCGCTGGATCGGGTGAGTAGATCTTTTTTTTTTATGTCCCTATAGACCTAAACAAGCAATTAACCCTTGTAGTGCAGGTACAGCCCCAATACACAGGATCATTTTTAAAGTGGTTGTAAACCCTTACATATATCCAAGACTGGCCTTAGATGATGCACATAGATTAAACAAATCCTCCTACATACTGTAAGTTGAACATCTTTTTCTGCAGTCTTCTACTCTACATCTGTTCAAAGTCCAGAATTTATCCAGCTTGTCTGAGATTCAGAAGTCAGGGGCAGAGAGCTAAAGTAACACTCTGCAGAGCTTAGTAAGGAGAATTCTGGGAGCTGATTGGAGGGAAGGGACCCCCGCACCCTCCCTTCTTCGGAAAGCACACAGCAACAGAGCTGAGGCTGTCAATCACAGGCTGTGTGCTGGAGCTCCCTCCCCTGTCACCTTTTTTCTCTTGGTGTCATAAAAACATGTCAGGGTTTACTTCCCCTTCATATATACTTCCTCTTCATATATATATATGTGTGTGTGTGTGTATATATATATATATATATATATATATATGTATGTGTGTGTATATATATTATATATATATGTATATATATATAATATATATATAATTTTTTTTATTTTAAATTTGTTTTAGTTTTTTTTTTTTTCAAACTGAAATCCCAGAAGATATATAAAAAAAACACCATGTAGCACTCTGGAGTTGAGGATCAGTTGATTTCACTCTAAAGCCGCGTACACACTCTCGGAATTTCTGACAACAAATGTTCTATGGGAGCTCGGAAATTCCCACCGTGTGTAGGCTCCATCGGACATTTGCTGTCGGAATTTCCGACAACAAAAATTTGAGAGCTGGTTCTCAAATTTTCCGACAACAAAACTTGTTGTCGGAAATTCCGATCGTGTGTACACAATTCCGACGCACAAAGTTCCACGCATGCTCGGAATAAAGCAGAAGAGCCGCACTGGCTATTGAACTTCATTTTTCTCGGCTCTTCGAACGTGTTGTACGTCACCGCGTTCTTGACGTTCGGAATTTCCGACAACATTTGTGCGAGCGTATGTATGCAAGACAAGTTTGAGCCAACATCCTTCGGAAAAAAAATCCCATGGATTTTGTTGTCAGAATGTGTACGCGGCATAAGGCTGTAATTGCTGCACTTCTCTCTTTTGCTGCTAGGTGGCTGGGTACTTGGTGGCATTAGATATGAGAAGGGCACTGCAAGGTCTGATTATAGGCATATGGGGTATCTCAGCCAATGGGCAGGGGTTTTCTTAAATCCCTTGGCCTGCTGGGAGAACCTCTATATTCGGGTGGAATCGGGTGATCTGTGTTCTGTGCCACCTGGATGGCTGTCTGGGTGAACGTATGTTGTATTGCCCAGGCTGCTAGGCCGGGGATTGGGCCTATCCCAGGCACATCTGGCTGCTAGGCTGTCTGAGGACCTATCCAGAAGTAAGAGAGCAGTGTAGGTTTGGGATTGCGGTTTGAAGTCCAACCAGAAGTGATGGTTCTGCCAGCCAGAAGAACCTGGCGTGGTCGGAGGTAGAGGGGAAGTTGTTGCCACTAAGGTACCAACCACCTTATTACCAGGGACCACAGTGAGTAATTGAAGCAAGTACCGGAGCAGTATTCTCACCAACCAGGGACGGTGAAGAATTGGGAAACTTCAGCAGGTGTCAAGCCAAGGACCCAACCAGCGGAGGTGACACTTGCAGAGCAGTCTTGTGTTCCAAGCCAGGGACCCAACCAGCGGAGGTGACACTTGCAGAGCAGTCTTGTGTTCCAAGCCAGGGACCAAGCAGGCCAGTTGGGTGAAGCTTGAGTATCTGTGAGTGCCAAGCTAGGGACCCAGCAGAGAAGCGGGGGTGACGCTTGAGGAAGATACTACAGTGAAGATTGGAAAAGCTCAGGAGATCCAGTGGCAGAGAATCATCTAGTCTAGTGAGAGAGATTGGGAGCTCAGTGACTGAAGAGCTACAAGAAGTAATTGTAGTGGAAGTGAAGGAACCATTAAGCTTTGTGTTAGAAACTGTTAAAGACTGTTGCCATAGGAGACAGCATTCCTACACATGCAGATGTGGTGTCTTGCTGGAAGCCTTTCCCTGCATGGCTGTCCTCCTGTTGAATTCTCGGAGTCTGCCAATTAATCTTGCAACTACCCAGGGGTGTCCTGGCCCTAACCCTTTCTCCCAAAGTTCTGTTAAGAGAAATAAAAATCACTTTTGCATTCAAGAAGTGTCCGGCGCCCAATGACTTTCACTACTTTGCACCCACTATGCCTCACAACCCTTACAACCATATACAGAGGAATGTCAGCTTTCCCTGGCCCTGGAGGTTCTCATTAGACCGAAGGAGGCCGAAGGAGGCCTGGAACCTTGCTACATATGAAATGTATTGTTAAACACAACGTGTAAGTACCTACATTTGTCTTGTGATCAGGCTTTTTGATCCACAGCTTAATTCAGATTCAGAGGGCAGCCCGTGGACCAAACATATTTTGCTTCATGCAAATGTGCTGACAGGAGGAGAGAGCAGAGTGAGCAGAGGGTGACTTGCTGCTGCTTCTTCACTTCAATTTTATGCATTAAGCTGAAAAACCTCCTGGGGGCAGCTCCCCCCAGACCCCCCTTTTACTTACCTGAGCCCCATCTCTATCCATGTGAAAAAGAGCAGCGTCTCTCTCGGGTCTCTCTCTCTTCATTGGCTCATGCTGCTGTCAATCACAGCCAGTGTGCCAAAGAGGAGAGGGCGAGGGGGCGGGGCTGAGCCCTACTCTATGTGTGAATGGACACACAGAACGTGGCACGGGAGCAAGCCTGCTTGAGTGCCCCCATATCAAGAGACTTGCTATTGGGGGCACTAGGCAGGGGGGAGGGACCAGGACTCAGGGCTGCTCTGTGCAAAACCATTACACAGAGCAGGTAGGTATAAGATGTTTTTTTTTTTTTTTTTATTCTTTTAAATACTTTTTGGGTAGACTTAAATTAACACTAAACTCAGGTTTAAAAAAAAAATCTGTTTTCTGTTTTTTGTATTCATTCTTACCCCCTAAAAGTCTCTTACATTGCTCTCAGCCCCCTCCAAATCTCAAAATTCCTTTTTTTTTACTGCTGTGATCTGACTTTCTGTTAGAGGGTGGCTATGTTTGTTCTCCTCCATGGTCCCACTAAAGGTAGGAATGTAACCACCCTTTCTTGCTCGTTCCGGAGATTGACTATAGACTATGGGCAGAGGCGTGCACACAGGGTGCGCCGGATGTGCCTGGGCACACCCTAATCATCCCATGCACATTAGCATTATTGCTCTCTGTGCCAGCAGGAAGATAGGAAAGATCTTCCTCTTACCGGCTCTGCCATTAGAGAAGTGTTTACACACTTCTCTTTCACTGTGCCAGCAGGGAGATCAATGTGCCGTAGTCATATATATGTAGACACACACGTGTGTTTGGGCTTTAGGGTGCACACTCTATTACAATAGGCTGGGCACACCTATGACTATGGGATATGTAGCATGCATAGAACAAATGGAGGAACACATTTCAAACACATGGGTATGGAAGGGAAAAGGAAAGGTTCAGGAGTTCACATAGGACATTGCAAGGAGGCAGGGAAATGCAGTAAGGGCTCGTTCACACATGCTTTGCTCTCTGAAGAGTGATCTGCATTCGTATCGCTCTTCAGAGAGCATTTGACAGGTGGTGGGTAGGCATTGTATCACCTCCTTGCCACCTGCTTTAAACCCTTGAAACCGGCGGTAGCACACCGCAACTGTGTGCATTTGCAGAGAGGCACTATTCACTTGAATGGGTTCGGCAAACGGCGAAAGCGACAGGAGCTGTAATTCCTGCTGCAGCCTCAATCACATGATGTATGTGTAATCCCCCCCCACCACCACCACCACCACTGCCTCTGCAGCTAAGTGGGGAGCAATAAAGACAGGGCAGAGTTTTACCCCCCACCCCCCACCAACCACTAGTGTGCCCTAAGAAATGATTTAATGAAAAATAGATTACAGGACCATTAGAGTGTTACTAAACCCAGGACCCTGCATTCACTACATCTGCTCTCCCACAGTACACAGAACATGGAAATGCAATCATTTTAGTAAATATAAACAGCTAAATACCTTTTATCATCAGCAGTATATAGCAGTCTTGTGACTTCTACTAGTGTCTGGTTAAAGCTTGTAGGAGGAGTTTGCATTCTCCTCTGACTGTCCTATGAGGCTGCAGGATCCCTGACCCTCTGTCTGCACAGTGCTGATTGGCCCTGTGCTGATCACATGCACCCTCCCTAAAAAAAAACACTCTAGCAATACACACCAAACTGAGCATGTGTAGAGTGACTCCAAAGGCTCTGTATTATCAGGAGATGGATTGGGGACAGTAGAAGAAGGGGAAGATCAGAGTAGACAGGATCAAACAGCCTTTTTACACAATGAAGAGGATAAACCCCTTAGGTTCCACAATGAGTATAACAAGCAGGCTTTACTGCATATACAGACTGATTTTACTGTTGTGGGTTTAGTATAACATTAAAGTGGAGTTCCACCCACTTTTACAACTCTTCAGCATCCCTCACTAAACTGTGCACTGTAAACAAATTGGATATTTTTTTATTTTTTTTCTCAGCACCTACTGTATATCTGCTGTATTCATTTTTCACTTCCTCCTCCCTGGCCTCGGCCCATCGCATCATTTCCTGTTTGCAATGCCTTCTGGGAAGGGGCGGCAACTTCCTCTGACACTGCCGTTGCTATGGAAACCTGACCTGAAACCTATTACACTACTTGTGCTTCACTGAGTATGTGCGAGATCTGCAAGGATGAGATCCAGGAAGAAATACAGTCTGGCTTCAGATGCCCACACTTAAGATGGCCATGGCCTGCTGTAAGTTTATAAAATAACAAACTACTGCTATAAACTAACAAAACAGACCTTAGTTTCCAGACTAACTTTACTAGAATACATTAAGCTTGTGTATTATAGGGGTATTTTTATTTAAAAAGTATAATTTCGGCAGGAAAACCACTTTAAGTAGTGGATGTGACTGGATTACATTTTAGAGAATAAGGATATCCTTTGGTGTCCTTTAGTCATAACATTTCAGTACAGACTTTCATCTGATAACCTTGTGAATACTTTAGGTTTTGGCAGTTGGGTTGGGAATATTCTTATACGGTAATTGATATGGCACAATGGCAGTTTCCAAGTGGCAGTTGACAGATTTCTTTATTTTCTACCGTCCCCCAAACTTGTCAGTTGAGAGTAGAGGGGCACACTTTAAAAATCAAAAGAGCTCAGCTTGATAAGAGCACTTAATGTTTATCTAGACTCCAAAGTCGCACGATTCCCGGTGAGACTTTGGAAGGCAACTTTGATGTGACCTTGATGCGACTTTACACTCTCTTGATGTAATACTGACACATAATCACACACATAAGTTGGACTTGATGGACTTGTGCCTTTTTTCAACCTCACCTATTATGTAACTATGTAACTATGGATCAAAGTCGCTTTAAAAGTTGCATCAAAGTAGTGCAGCCACCTTTTCAAAGTAGCTGCAACTTTAAGTCGTACCGATTTGAAAGGGTACCTTTAAAAAGAGTGGTCTGCGACTTGTCATGCGACTTTGATACCCAAAGTTGCACAACAAAGTTGCACAAGTGTGAATGGAGTATAAAATTCTGAAAATAGAATAGTGGAAACAGGCCATCCGTTTCTGGCAAATCAAATTGCAATTTAAAATTCAGCCATACATGCGGTGGGAGAGGTTAAAGGATCTCTCCGTTTGGCTGCTATTCTCTCTTGCATCATCCTGGTCATTTATCTGTTGAACAGAAACAATGTATTCCTTGACAACCATTTACATGCTACCTATTTACTACCGTCAGAGCTCTTATTCCTTGACAACCATTTACATATTGCATAGTTAATGTTGTCAGAGCTCTTCTCTTTACTGTTTTATGATCAACTGTTCAATTCTGCCAAAATATGATTAGGGTAAAGTAAATGTAGCTCTGATATTTAGTTTGCTAAAGCACTTATAAATACAATTATAAATAACTGCCATTTAAAAAAAAAATATTGTCCCAGATATTTTCGTTGGCCAAATAGCTAAATTCTCACTAATAAATAAAGTAAAAAAAAAATGTAGCAAAATAAATAAAAGATGAGATTAGGTTAAAGTAGATGTAAAATGTACATTAAATTTAGCGCTGTGTATCATAAATGACTGCCCATTTTTTTAAATAAAATAATGACTTCAGATATTTTTATTGACCAAATTTTGAGGCGTAATGTATTATACTTAAATTTCCGCTATCAAAGTAAAAAAAAAAAAACAGTATGCGGTTAGGCTAAAGTAGATGTAAAAGTCAAAATCAAACTAAATTACATTTAGTTTGCTAAAGCACTCTAATGTCAAAAGTAACTGCCATTTGTAAATAAAATCATTGTTTCAGATATTTTCATTGGCTGAATGTTGGGTCCTAAAGTGTGTTACTTAAATTCTCGCCGTTAAATAAAGTATAAAAATAAACAAATAAAAGATGAGATCAGGTTAAACTAAATGTAAAATCTAACTGCATTATATTAGATTAAAGGGTAGTACAGTATATCATAAATGACTGCCATTTTTAAAATAAAATCATTGTCTCAGATATTTTCATTGGCCAAATGTTGGGGCCTAATGGTTAATACTTACATTTACGCTAGTAAATAAAATAAAAAAATAAAAAAACAATATAAAAGATGTTGTTAGGTTAAAGTAGATGTAAAAATCTAAGTAAATTACATTTAGTTTGCTAAAGTCCTGTATATCATAAATAACTGCCTTTTTTTTTTTTTAATAAAATAAATGTTTCAGATTTTTTTCATTTGCCAAATGTTGGGGCTAGAGGCATAACTAGAACCTTCGGGGCCCCAGTGAAAAAAAACATGAAGGGCCCCCTGACCGCCGGGGGACTTTCCATCAGTCGCAAGTCGCAAGGAAATCGCAAGCAAGTCGCAGAAGTTGCAGAAGTGCAGTGGGACCCTTTCATATCTTCTGCAGCGGCACCCTTCCTGCTGTCTTGGGGCACCCCCACAGTAGCGGAACGGCAGGCCCCCTTTCGCAAGTGCGACTTTTGTGACCCTGGTAGTTTCGCCACTGGTTGGGGCCCAATGTTTGTTCTGTAAATTCCTGTTATTAAATAAAGTTAAAATATAAAATAAAAGATGTGGTTAGGTTAAAGTAGATCGAAGTAAATTCAATTCAGTTTGCTAAAGCACCGTATATCATGAATAACTGTCACTTTAACACCTTCACGCCTAGCAGATTGATGGCTGGGCGGGTGCTAACCCATTCTGACTGGACGTCATGTGACATCCTTCACATTGCGCCACTTGTGCCGGCACGGTGATCGGTGGTGAGCGGTGTCCCTCAGACACAGCGCATCACCTATCAGGGTAAAGAGCTGATGACATAGGCTCTTTACCATGTGACCAGCTGTGTCCAATCACAGCTGATCACATGTAAACAAAGCTGGGACCTCCCTAATTAAGAAATCCATGTGAAATCAACAAATAGAGTGCCAAATACTTGTCTTAAGAGCCCTCCAACTCTTATGGCTGATTACAATGTGACAGCAGTAAGATATATGCCAGCGCATTTTGGGGGGGAAAGCCCACTTCATCAGGGCATGAGCAAAGTAACTGGGCTTCCCAATGGATGTTTAATGGGGATACTAGTGACGTGTCTTCATTACATGTCCATGGATGTGAATGGTTCTTTGCTCCTAACAGAAAATATCCTAGGAGTTTTTAGACAGAGTTGAATGGGAAGCCCACTTACTTTGGCCAAACTCTGATGAAGGGGGATTTATGGCCCTTAAAATGCATTGAATATCGTTTATCTTTATCTTCTGACAAGTTTTCCTGACACCAAGAGACAAAAGGTGACAGGGGAGGAATCTCCAGCACACAATCTATGATAGACAGCCTCACATAGGTGTGTGCAGCCTATCGCATTAGGGTGTGCGCCCCAAAGCTCAGACACCAAAAACATGGCTTTCTCTGCAGCCTCAGCTGGGACAGGGAATGAATGGGAAGTACTCTGTGCTGAGCAGCTTCCTATTCCTTCACCAAATGAAGCATAGTAAACACAGATTACTATGCGTCAGTTAGGAATGAACACAATGAGTGAGTGAGTGTGTTCACTGTGTTCATTTAGAAAAGGAAGGCAGAGGTAAATTACGTATTTACTAGTCTCTTCTCCCACTCTCCATCCTAAAACATTCCCCGCACCAACCAGGGGGAAGGGAGGAGGGATGCGAGCAGCACTGCTGGGCAGGGGGGGGCAACACAGGGGTAAGCCCAGGCAGTAGGGGAAATCGGCACCACACATAGTGATTAGGGTGTGCCAACTGCACTCACCTATTCAGCTTCAGCTCTGTTCCTGTGTGCTGTGTGAAGCGGGGTGTGTCCCTTCCCTCCAATCAGCTCTCAGAGCTCTCCTCACTGAGCTCTGGAGAGTGTAATCTCAGCTCTCCACTTACTGTTTTCTGACAGCTCAGACAAGCTTTATAAATTCTGGATTGCTGGATCTATATTAGATTAGATGGCAAATAAACAGGTACATCTTATGTAGGAGGATTTGTTTAATCCCTGTGTATCACCTGAGGCCAGTCACCTCACTAGGTATATGTGAGGGTTTACAACCATTTTAAAGTTTAAATGAGATTTTAGCGATGGACTGGAGTTTGCGGTTTCCCCTCAATTGATCATTGCGTAGGTCTTCTGTTATTTGTACATGATGGGGAAAATAGAGTAAAATACGCCTCCTTTTTCAATAGAAGTGATGAGACGGGGTGCAATGGCCATTCCCAGGATCTCCGGCATGGAAATCATGCTCTTTAAGCTCCTAAGATGTCTACAATGTCAGTAGGTGATTCGGCCAAACAGCATTCCAGAAAAGGATAACCGCACATGAAAATGAACTTTACAGTAATAACAGCAACTTACAATATTTGCCCTTTGAGAAAAGCTGTATAAAACATTTTATAAAGTATTCAGCTGCAAAAATGACATAAGGAGGTCCAGGCTTTATCGGCTGTAAAACACCTGGGGCCTCATGTCTCCTTCAATCTATATTCTTTAAATCTGAACTCCAGGCAGATAAAAAAAGACACAAATTAATACAGCTCTGTAATCATTAATAAATCAGTAAATGTATTTCCTAAACACAAGCAGTGTATATACCTATATTTGACCTGGTATCAGCCCCTTGCAGTCCCTGTACAGCAGGGCTAGTATGTGAGAGGAAGAAGCAGCCAACCAGTTTATGTGCTGACAAGCATGCTGATAGGAGGAGAGCGCAGATTGACAGAGAGGAGAACCCATCTCTGTGCTGCTTCTCCTTTCACTGTCCAGTCACAGGCTGGGGTGGGTGCAGGACAACCTGGGTTCAGACGAAGTGGGTTGCATGATACTGGTCATCAGACTGAGGACATCTACTGGCAGAAAAATGTACTGCAGGGGAAGTCTCTTGATTAATTAAAAGTGAATATTGCAGCAAAAGCTGTTTTTTTTTTTATTATCTTTTAGCGGGCTATTTGTTTTACCATCTCTGGACTGAAGGTGATTATTGCAGCAAAATCTGGTAATTGTGGATTCAGATGAGTAAAAAGAGGTTTAGGTTTAAAAAGAGGTTTAGGAAAAGTTTAAGGAAAAAAAAGTGAATGGGCTGGAGCTTGGGAAGTTGTGGGGATACTTTCATTTTTAGATTTTTAGTTATAAAAAAATATCATGTACCCTTCTCCTTCAGAAATATCCAGACATGCGGTCTGCTATCCCAGTGGCAGGGTGACAGCGAGCTAAAAGCCCCCTGTTGTGTTGATACCAGCCCATGATGTGCCCTCTTGCATTGGGTGGGTGGAAGGAAGGAAAGGATGGAAAGAAAGAAGGAAAAGAAGGAAGGAAAAGACGGAAAGAAAGAAAAATAAGACGACTCATGTGGCCAGGTGTGTAATTGCCATCGTCCCTATGGTAACAGAAATAATTGAAAAACCTCTAGTTTGGGATTTTTAAGGCAATAAAATAATGGATTAGAAAGAAATTCTATATATAAGAAAATGTATTTTGACATATAAATAGATAAAGAAATAAGTAGAAAAAGTCAACATATTGCATGATGGATATCCCTCTACTCATCACCATCCGGTTTCCACTGGTGGTAGTTCGGCAAGTAGTTGGGAAATACAACTTCCAACTCAATTCAATACATCATGCAATGTTTTTAATTTTTGTACAATCATGCAATATGTTGAATTTTTCTACTAATTTCTATGTCAAAATAAACATTCTTATATATAGAATTTATTTCTAATCCATTATTTTATTGCCTTAAAAATCCCAAACTAGAGGTTTTTCAATTATTTCTAGAAGGAAGGAAAGGAAGGATAGGAAGGAAAGGAAGGAAAGGAAGGAAGGATAAGAAGGAAAGGAAGGAAGGAAGGAAGGAAGAAAGGAAGGAAGGAAGGAAGGAAAGGAAAGGAAAGGAAAGGAAGGAAGGAAGGAAGGAAGGAAGGAAGGAAGGAAGGAAGGAAGGAAGGAAGGAAGGAAGGAAGGAAGGAAGGAAGGAAGGGAAAAGGAAAGGAGAAAAAAGAGGTACCAAGAAAGAAAGAAAGAAAGAAAGAAAGAAAGAAAGAAAGAAAGAAAGAAAGAAAGAAAGAAAGAAAGAAAGAAAGAAAAAGGAAAGGAAGGAAGGAAGGGAAGGAAAAGATGGAAATAAAGGAAGTAAAAGATGGAAAGAAAGGAAGGAAAGGACAGGGAAAAAAGGAAGGAAGGAAAGGATGGCAAGAAAGGAAGGAAAGAACAGACAGAATGAAAGGAAGGAAGGAAGGAAAGGACGGAAAGAAAGGAAAGAAGGGGATGGAAGGGAAGGGAAAGGAAAGGAAGTCTTAGTATCACAGTCTTTGTGCCCTGTAAGTCCTGGTACCCCATGATAAGTAGGGATCTTTGGTACGCCTAATGCCCAGGAATGAGTGTCAGCACAAAAGAGTTTGGCACCTACCTGCCCCCATTGTGGGGGGCAATGGTCACCCTCTCTCTGGTGGACTGGTTTGCACCCCCTACCAGTTCCTCCATGGAATTTCACAGCATTAGCTGCTGAGAGAAAGGGACGGACAGACAGCTTGACAAAACCAAACTGGTCCTTGACCCTCTATATTCCATCAACTCATGGCCATGTACAGGTATATTGATCAGCACCATACAACGTAAATAACAGAGCAGCAATCCAAGAACAGATACCACATTAGTTAGGCCTTGTCTCTTATTGACCCCATCAGTCGTACTTGGAATAGACAGACACCTGGGGTATTGAATTACTGTCTGGTGCTCACTGTGCTGTTCCGGCCCACTGCCCTGAAATCTCTGTATATGGATCCACTGGAGGGCATGTCTGATGGGCTGTTCAGTAAGACATTTATGGTGGCCATAGTGGGCAACTTTCATCGATTTCCATTGACAGGCCAGTTCTTAGACATATTCACAGCTGTTTTGTCCTTGAAAAGATTCCTGTTTTGATGAAGACCAGACACAGAGTATGAGTGTTTTTATTAGGGGAGTGTGTAAAATGCATATTACAGGTCCTCTTGTTCTGTATACAGTGCATGCAAGCATTACCTTCTGGGCCTTGACTATTAAAGCTCAGCTCAAACCAAAACCTCTTTTTATAGAGTAGGTAAGAGTCCAAATGTTTGTAAATTATTTACTGTTTCATGTGTTCTCACTGTTGAAACCCCCCATTGTTTTCCTGTCCTAGTGACACCAGCACAGAAATGGAGGGTGTGGGTGTCACTGGGACTGGAAGGCCAGAAATAAATCAAAACCCAACAAGTGTTTAAAAACCTCCTCCACTTCACTAACCAAACATACTTGGGGTCATTTGCTATAGCGCTGGGAAGTACTGGGCACTATTACATATAATAGCGCCCACTTTAGGCAATTAAGATTTCAACAGGCGAACGTGCGAATGAAAAAGGGCGCTATTATTGGCGAACATACGTTATTAAATTTGTAAATGTTGGGCTTGGCCCCTTAGTTCCAGTGAAGGGAACTCTTATGCCGCGTACACACGACCGGACTTTATGGCATACCGGAGTCCGTTGGTCAATTCGATTGTGTGTGGGCTCCAGCGGACTTTTTTTCCCCAAACGTTCGACGGACCTAGAAATGAAACATGCTTCAAATCTTTCCGACGGACTTGAGTCCTGTAGAAAAGTCCGCTCGTCTGTATGCTAGTCCGACGGACAAAAACCGACGCTAGTGCAGCTATTGGGTACTGGCTATGAACTTCCTTGTTTTAGTCCAGTCGTACGTCATCACGTACGAATCTGTCGGACTTTGGTCGATCGTGTGTAGGCAAGTCCATTCATTCAGGAAGTCCATCGTAAAGTCCGTCGAAAAAGTCTGCCAGACAAAGTCTGCTGTAAAGTCCGCTCATGTGTACGCGGCATAAAGGCGTCAGCATACCAAGACATTTTGGACAGTTTCATGCTCTCAACTTTGTGGAAACAGTTAGGGGATGGCCCCTTCCTGTTCCAACATGACTGCGCACCAGTGCACAAAGCAAGGTCCATAAAGACATGGATGAGTGAGTTTGAGGTGGAGGAACTTGACTGGCCTGCCAGTCCTGACCTCAACCCGATAGAACACCTTTTGGCTGAATTAGAGCAGAGACTGGGAGCCAGGCCTTCTCATCCAACATCAGTAAATATAAGGATACTGCGCTATAAATAGAAACAAAAGGAGCTGTGACTAAAAAGTGTTATACTACACCAAACAAATATAAAAAGAGCAAAAAGTTGCGCTAATCAATGAATAATGCAAATGAATAACGCAAATTGATGAGCATAAACTTTTCAGTGGTGGAGGAGATACATATATTGCACCTATCACTGCAGTGTGGACCCTCACTATATATCACTGTGGACTTACCTTCACTATTGGATTTTCTGATGGTTTATTTTTCAATATGGATTTTATTTTTTCACTTACGGATTGATTTTTGTTTTCACCATTCATTTATGGACTTTTGGTATCTTGATTTTTTGTTATGTCACAATTTTTATATTCATTTAGTATTTGCACCCACACATCTGGTGCACAATTTTGATATGTGCCGTTAGATGCACCTTAGTTTCATTTTTTGGATATTTATTTGTATTATCAATTTATGTTATAGGTTGTTTGTCACTCATATCTTATGTTTATGCTCATCAATTTGCATTATTCATTGATTAGCGCGACTTTTTGCTCTTTTTAAATCCAGCATCAGTGCCTGGCCTCACAAATGCGCTTCCCAAAAGGTGGGCCAAATCAAATTTTAACCGTACGGACTAAGACTGGGCTGCCATTAAAGTCATGTGTGTGTAAAGGCAGGTGTCCCAATACTTTTGGCTAGATAGTGTATCTGGTAAGATTTACAATGGTGGTGAAACCCTCCTACACATAAATACTACATTTAGACATAGTTTTGGGACCTGGGAGATGAGACAACTTCTCCACATGAAGCTGCATGTTTGGGATTTGAACCCAGACGCTCAGCCACAGAGCTGCCACATGTGAGAACCTCCTACACATAAAAACACATAAATACTGCATTTCTTTGGACATATAGGTGGTGGAACTACATTACTCAAGAGTTATTCTTCTTGATTTATTCTGTGATACTTGGTGGGTGAGTGTAGAATAGTGATGTTACCCTCTATTTTTTGGGAATTATATTTTGATTTCTGATGTTGGTACACATATCACATTTTTTGGGCTCAAATTATGATTATTTGTAAATAATAAAAAACTCGCAAAATTTGACCAATTTTAAATTTGCATCAGCAATGGTACTGTATGTGGTTTGTAAAGTCACCTGTGTGAGTTTGAGTAAAGATTTTTGTGAGCTGGAGAGTAACAAGTGAAAGTGAAAGTGACAGAGAAAAATATATTTTACCAAAATATTCCACATTCCAGCATAATAACTAAAAACAAAATAGATGAGAGAAACAAAATAGAAGCAGCAACATTGTTGCAATGAACATATATTTTTTACCAGCGCTATAGTGAATACCGTTTTAGCGCTAATTAGCGTGACGGCGCTATAGTAAATGAACACCACTGTTGCTATATCTGTCCCCATCAGAGAAGCATCTAATTACATCCCATCCTTGGGACACTTTTTACTGTGTAGCACCCTTCTAATGTAAAGTAGATTGCTGGGTAAATTTAGTTTAGCTCCTCTTTAATCAGTGGAACTGGGGTTGATTGTTTAGGTCTGCTGAGTGTCTCATTGCTGTTGCTCTGATTGCATCCCCCTGTCTTCTAGAGGATTATAGAATTATAGTGGAAGGATAACAGAGCAGGCTGCCAGAATATTTATGGCCCTCCAGCCATTCCCTGGGTAGGTGTGCCCAGAAGGTGGTGGAAGAGCCTATAAATAGTTTGAAGCGGGAGTGCAGTGTTCCTGGGTCCAGTCCTGCTGAAGGAGACCCCTGTGCAGGAGCTCTGTCCCTGGGGCAGGGGTGTTAGGGAAGCCTCTGAGGTCCCAGTTGGGGAGTCTATTCACAAGTTCAAGTCCAGGGATCAAGTTGGTTCTGGAGAAGCTCACTGGAGAGAGCCAGGAAGAAGTTGGGTTGAAAGAGTCCAGCTGTCTATGGTGGTGTGAGTCTACATCTCCCAAACTAGGAAGAGCCTGGGGGATATCGGCAGGAGGCAACCGATGATCCTGTGGCATGTGAATAAATTACCCCAGTGCTGGAGAATAATGACTGTTGTAGCTTTTAACTCTGAAAGAAGAACAGGTCACCAATAGCATAGAGATCCTGTGGGACATTCAAATATGTGCTATCCCCATCCAAGTTAATTATTCCCAATAAAAAAACGAAAAGAAATTCCAAGACCTAGTTCTTTGGAGCTAGTGGAAGAGTGCAGGAAACGCTGTGTGCCTGGCTTTGTGTGCTCTATGTTGAAATGGGGTCGAAGTTCACCAGTGGCTCCTTAGATGTTGCACTACAAGTGTGACAGGAAGTGAGAATAAATTTCCCCAATGGAGAAACAGACAGCAATAAAGCCTCAAAGCATACATATTCTCCTTTTGATTCTGTACTGTGAACTAGGAAGTCATACTAACAATGGTGGCTGGTGCTCCATTGGTCAGGGGGGGCAGGCAGACCTAATCACATACATCCCCCCCCCCGTCGCTCCATCCCACCACCCCACACTAACCCCCCCATCACTCGAGCCCACCACCACACACCATACCCACACCCCCCACCCCATCGGCAGCTCGCTTAATGGCCCGCCAGGCCCCCTATCCGCCCTGCACTTATCGCATGCAGGTCAGCTGCGGCGGCGACTTCCCCCCTCTGTCTCCCCTGTGTACCAGCCGTTGCTTCTCCTCCCGGCCAATCGGGTCTTTGGACTACCAGCCAATTGGGTTTCAGGACCCGCTTCCTGATTGGCCGGAAGAAGAAACAGGAAAACATTAGCGAATATTAATTCGCTAATGTCACACAACAGGGTCGGCTCAGAGGGCAGGGCTCTGCGCCCCCGAGCCCACCCTTTTTTGAAGCCAATTAGAGCCTCAGGCTCTAAGCATGTGATTAAAAAAGAAAAACCCCCATTGGAATCCATGCGTTCGGGGTAGATTAGGAGCTGGGTGCATGGATTAGGGGGGGCAACGCCCCTGATGAGCGGCTGCCACTGCATACTACACACTGCCCATCTTGAAGACATGAAAAAAAAATAACAAAGAGTTTGGAATCTGACACTTACTTAGAACCCCCAAACACTATATATTTTTTAGCAGAGACCCTAGAGAATAAAATAGCGGCTGTTGCAATTTTTTTATGTTTCATGATATATTCGCAGCGGTTTTTAAAACACTTTTTTAATACAAAAAAAAAACACAAAATATAACCCAATTTTTTGGTAACATATAAAAGATGATGTTACGCCACATAAATAGATATCAAACATGTCACACTTTAAAATTGTGCATGCTGGTGGAATGGCTACAAACTACGATACTTAAAAGTCTCCATAGGCGACACTTTAAACCAGTTTAAAGTTACAGAGGAGGTCAAGCGCTAGAATTATTGGTCTCGCTCTAACATTCCAAGTGGTATCTCCCATGTGTGGTGCGAACATCGTTTACCTATGCGTGTGCGACCTGCATATGCAATCGCATCTGCGGGGTGTGCTATTAAAAAAAAAAAAAGAAAAAAGAAATTATTTTATTAACATTTTTTCATTTTTACACTGACCCTTTTACTTTTTTTTTTTATCACTTTAATTGCTGGCACGAGAAATGTAAACATTCCTTGTGATAACAATAAAGCATGACAGGTCCTCTTTATGGAGAAGATTCTCTTCTGTCACAATTCAGAGAAATAAAATAAAAAAAGAAGATAAATAAATGAACTAAAGACCATCGTTATGGTGGACGGGCATGTAGGCACCTGACCACCAGCGTGGTCCAAGCACAAATGATTGCATCTCTAATTAGTTCATATTTAGGTCCACGGAGAATAGAAGGAGCCTCGGACAACCCTGGCGCTGGCTTATCGGGGGGGAAACAGAAATGACAACTTTGTCTGATTACGTCCCCCTTCCCCTTAGACTTGGCTGGCATTATCTGCAGGTACTCAATGGACACAGAACTGTCATGCCGTATCTATAGGCTTGTTTCCACCAGATGCTTTTTCATGCGTTTTGCTGCATTTTAAAGCAAAAAACAATATACACAGAGATCAGGAAATCCATTGTTTGCCAACGATTGTGTTCCCATCAATGTATTGTGTTGCAGTGCACTGGAAGAAGATCCCTCATGCTGCATTCAAATGCTCTGACCTTCAATTTACCATTCAAGTTAACTCCCTCAAAAATAGAACACACAGTGATTTGCAACAATACAAGATGAGATAATCCATACGTTATGGAGGGAAACCACGTGGGTTCCATAAAGCCCAACTGCAGGAAACTTAAAGGGATTGTAAACCTCAGACAAGAAATATAAACAAAGCATATCCCTCTATAGTGTGTACTTGTCCTGATCCAGAGCACTAAGGCTCGATTCACACAGGGGCAACACGACTTCAGCGCGACTTTGCACGGCGACTTCAACGCGGCTTCAACGCGACTTCAGCGCGACTTTGATCAATTTACAACGCGACTTCAAGTCGCCTCCAGGACAGGCGACTTTGGCTGTGGCCAATCACAAAATAATCAGCTCTCTGGGAGGGAGGGGTTTGCCTGGGCACACTAAATTTTTTAACTGTAAAGTCGCTTCTGTATAGATGGAGATCCGACTTGGAGGCGACTTCCATTGAATTGAATGGTACAAGTCGCCTAGAAGTCGGATCCAAGTAGTACAGGGAGTACGCTCTGAAGTCGGAGCGACTTCAGTAGGGTAAATTAAGACGCTCTGATTCCCTGTAATGTTAATCTCTTCTTGGGGCGACTTGAGGGCTTACAAGTCGGATCCCAAGTCGTCCTAGTGTGAACCGACCCTAAGAGTCATGTCTGTCTGCTGCCTCGTTCATAAGTCACCTCTGATGGGTTTTACTTCCTCTTTGTCTCCCTGCAAAGATAAAGCATAATGGGCTACTATGTATCGCATAGTAGACCACTATGTGTCACTTACCTGAAACCGAAGCCTGCGATGTCACCGCTGTCCCCTCTCCCACGAAGCGTCCATCTTCCTTCCGGGTATCACGGCAGATCTCCTTTAGAAACGGTACGCTCGCCATTCCTAAAGGAGTCTAAAGTGCCCCTTCACCATAGACATCAGCGATCGCCTTTTTTGTAAATATCTCCTAAACCGTGGAGGTTTGGGAGATATTTCGAGCACCTACACCTACTTAATCCAGGCTTTCCTGTAGGTAAAAGTGGTTGTAACGGGTTTACAACCACTTTAAGGATAATGTTGCTATAGGTTAGAAAATCTATTTATACAGAATTGGGAAAAATGAAACTGTCACATACAGTAAGTCTGACACTAAGCTGTCAAAGCTATCATACATAATTTATGTATAATTAGATAATTCATCTTCAATCCCTTTTAGGTTAAAATACTTGAATTAAAGTTAACACTGAAGGAAATAGAACAAATTCATGGGTGTCTAGTAAAAGGACTCTATCGTTTGGTTAAAGCTAAACTCCAAGAATTGGACAAAACCTACTCTTGCAGGGGGTACCCCCACATTGCAATGGTAAATGCTTATTTAATCTCAGGGTGCAGGGATGAGGTGTAATACCGAACTCCTGGCTCTGGCAAGCTACTTCAGTCCATGAGACTGCCACATCTATAAGAAGCTCTCAGCCCCGATCGCATGCTTGCCTCCTTCACGTGCATTGCAGGGTTAGTAGCCCTGCCTGGTATGTGATGACTACAAGGGACCATCCAAAGCCCGGAGCTTCTGGTAGAAGAGAACAAGCTCTGCAGCCTGTTGCTCCAAGTAATACACCTTATCCCAGCACCCCTAGACTTTAGTATGGAAAAGAAGTTCCTGCTAGATGACTTCAGGCTGGTCCCTTATGGAGGTAAAACAGAGCTAAACCCATCGATTTAACAGTTTCAGAAATCAGTTATTTTGCCGGGAAGGCTAACTGTCACAATGAATTTGCTCTCAACCAAATTGTCAAATCATCCAATGGCTGCTGTCATAACTGATCACATGTGCAGCATCATGGCAGCTGTAGATCAAGCAGAGGCCAAGATGGCAGCTTCCTTGGCTGAAAACGATAGGAGGGTTTACTTCCACTTTAACCGGTTCCCGACTGGTTCGCGTACATTTACTGCGGCACAATGGCACCGCTGCGCGAAACCCTGTAGTTGCTTTAAAAGCCGCCAGCGGGTGCACACGCGCACGCTGCACGTCGAGGGTACCGATGCGTGTGGCCAGCGAACGCCACCGGTCATGAGCGATCGCTTGCATTAGCGCCAGCACGGGGATTTGTGTGTGTAAACACACAAACCCCTGTGCTGTCAGAGGAGAGGAGACATGTCGTTTGTTCCTAGTAAGTAGGAACAGCGAAATGTCTCCTCTCCTACTCAGTCCTATCCCCATAAAGTTAGAACACACCTAGGGAACACACATTTAACCCCTTGATCGCCCAGTGTTAACCCCTTCCCTACCAGTGTCATTTACACTGTATAAATGTCAATGGTCCCAAAATAGTGTCAAAAGTGTCCGATCTGTCTGACGCAATGTCATATTACCGCTAAAAATCACAGATCACTACCATTGCTAGTAAAAAAAAAAAAAAATTATAAAAATGCCATAAATCTTTCCCATAGTTTGTAGACGCTATAACTTTTGTTCAAACCAATCAATATACGCTTATTGCGATTTTTTTTTAACAAAAATATGTAGAAGAATATATATTGGCCTAAACTGATGAAGAAACAAGCAAAATCCCATTCATTTCAATGGCACCTGTTCACATCTGAGCGTTTTGAAGCAAAACGCCTGAAAAACGCCCTAAGCTCAAAAAAGAACATGAGCTTCTTTGGGGCAGATTACAGGCGTTTTTCTGCCTTTTACATTGGTGACCTGAACAAAATTGCGGCAAAAAAAACGCGGTTAACAAAAAGTGGCAAAATCGTTGTAAAAAGACTCAGTTACTCCAGGATACGGTAGTGACATAAGGGTCAGCAGAAGGAACCATTGCCTGTGGTAGGGGGAACAGACATTTGACACTCCTGGAAGTGTCAAGTATGAAATATCTATGGGGGGGGGGGGGCGTAGTTCTAAAGCAAAGCGAAGATTAGAGGAACAGCAGAAAAGATGAGTTATAAAGCCTTATAAATACAAAACAGGTGAGAGACGACTGCACTCACCAGAAGAGAAGAGTACATTCACAGGGAGATAAACAATGCGCACAATGTATCCACATTGATTAGTTACCTGTCAACGTGGGAGTATTTGTTCCGTTAATCCACAATGATCATAACGCTTTGTTTGTAGAAATCCTCTGCTAAATAATCCGATTGGAGCTGCACTGCTGAGAAAGGTTCACGCCAAGTCTATCTACTAACAAGATGCACTTGTTTTGGATTATAAATTTATTAGGGGTATCATCTCTGAGACTACAGCAGCAGTTTTGTACAATTATAGGATTTTGTCTACTCTAAGCTCCACATCATATACAAGTATAGCCTCTTCTTTCCCAGGTTCTGTTTTTTTATATTTTTTTAACCAATTGCCTTGATGTCCCTCTATCAAATTCCCAGGCCTGATAGAAAAATACTGTATATACATATAGCTATTGATATATACATAGCTCCCAACTGTCCCTGATTTGGAGCAATGTCCCTCCGTCCCTCTTTCCCCCTCATTTGTCGCTCATTTTGGTCTGATCTATATAGTTGTATATAAAATGCACTTTTTATCTTTCAAAAAGTTTTTGCCAGCGCTAAACTTTTCATCCAAAATCTAAATTGCTTTATTTGTAAATTTTAAAAGCCAATCTAAAGGAATAGTAGTGGTAAAAAAAAGCCTTTGTGGATTTAATTAACCTTTTTTTTGGTTAATTCTCCTTTAATGGGGTGTAGCAGGAGGCGTGTCCTATGCCTACATACGTTTGTTAGTAGGTGTCCCTCATTCCCATCTCAAAATGTTGGGAGGTATGTATATATATATATATATATATATATATATATATATATATATATATATATATATATATATATTACATATATTGGCTTCTTTCACAGTACCACCCTTCCAGTTGGTCATTAGTATTAGCAGGTTATTGAATCATGCGCTTGGAAGCTTGTTGTACACAGAGAATTCTTCATAGAATACCTTCATGGAGGATGTCTTTATCATGTCTTACAGGAAACAGGACAATATAAGTACATAGAGATGAGGATAGACAAACAACCTGTATAGACAAACATCCTGTCATATCATAGAAAAACATGTACTATACACTATAATACTACAGCGCCACCTGCTGCATAGATAGGTATAATGCATAAAGTGTATATTGTTCAGTTTATATAAGCGACTTTACATTACATGTTGTTGTTCTTCCACAGAGATTCTTATGTTTTATTAATAATAACAGAAATAATAATAGTAGTAGTTTATTTTACAAATACATTTGTAAAATTAAAAAGAGAAAGAACTCTAGCTGGCCATTACCTTTTTTTAGTAGTAGTAGTAGTATTATTATTATTATTATCATCGTCAGCATCTTTATCATCTTTTTATTTTTATTTTAATATTATTATTATGTTTTATTGTTTATTTTTGTACATTTGAAAATTGTAAACAATTTTCTCTTGAGTCATCACATAGATCTTTGCTTTTTTTGTTTTTTTTTCCCCTCAACCGCTTCCTGACCGCTGCACGACGATATACGTCGGCAGAATGGCACGGGTGGGCAAAAGGGCGTACAGGTACGTCCCCTTTAAGAAGCGGCACTGTGGGCACATGCGCGCCGCGTTCTCCGTGACCGTGACCACAGGTCCCGAGGACTCGATGTCCGCCTGGTGCCCGCGATCGTGTCACGGAGAGGTAGAACGGGGAGATGCCTTCCTTCCCTTCCTTCTTCACCCTGCCTGTTGTTGCATCTATATCTATGCCGCCTCGGCTCCTGTGGAGAGGCTATGCTTCTGGCCCACCATGCGCCCATCGCCGCGCACCGCACTTGCTGTCCGAGTTGGTGAGTGCGTTCGATCCAACTTTTTGGATATACCAACATTTATTCATTTATATACTTAATATATTTTTTACTTTTATATATGGACACCATGGCTCATTATCTTCATATGTATTTTTTAGGAATTTTGGGGTACATCAGCTCCTGATGAGTGGGAATGGCCACGAAACGCGTTGTTTTTGATGCCCCAGCTACATTTTATATGGAACTCTACCCATTTACACCATGGTTTCTTCCAACTATTTTATTTAGTAATGATACGTATACCATGCGAATGCACCGATCGGTACCAGGCATGTGTCTGCCAAGAATATTACGCTTCCTTATTCTCAATATCAAACCATGTGCTGCATACGTGCATATATATTTTCTACCATATTATGTGTATAATTCTCATACTTATATGAAATGAAAACATTTGTTACTGTATATGAAACGAATACTCTCTTTATTGTTTGTTATTTATTATAACCAATAAACACTTTACAATGCAATTTAAATATGGTACCATTCATCTCCACTACCTAAGCGCTTCATATAAAGTCCCAAATCCCCTTTTTTGCATTGTAAACAAAGCATTTCCCCATTCTGCCTTGTGTCATGACAGAGATCACTGCTCCCTGTCATCGGGAGCGGTGATCGCTGTTATGTGTGTTTAAGCCCATCCCCCCCACAGTTAGAATCACTCCCTAGGACACACTTAACCCCTTCATCGCCCCCTAGTGGTTAACCCCTTCCCTGCCAGTGTCATTTACACAGTAATCAGTGCATTTTTATAGCACTGATCGCTGTATAAATGACAGTGGTCCCAAAATAGTGTCAAAAAGTGTCCGATGTGCCCGCCATAATGTCGCAGTCATGATAAAAATCGCAGATCGCCGCCATTACTAATAAAAAAAATGAATAATAAAAATGCCATAAAACTATCCCCTATTTTGTAGACGCTATAAATTTTGTGCAAACCAATCAAAATACGCTTATTGCAATTTTTTTTTTTTAACTGAAAATTATTATTATTATTATTATTATTATTATACAGGATTTATATAGCGCCGACAGTTTACGCAGCGCTTTACAACAACATTAGGGCAGACAGTACAAGTACAATACAATTCAATACAGGAGGAATCAGAGGGCCCTGCTCGTTAGAGTTTACAATCTAGGAGGGAGGGTCAAGTTATACAAAAGGGTAAAAGCTGTGGGGGATGAGCTAATGGAGAAAATAATGCAGTTGTTAGATGGAGGCAGGATAGGCTTCTCTGAAGAGGAAAGTCTTCAGGGATCGCCTAAAAGTGGATAAATTTGGAGACAGTCTGACAGATTGGGGTAGGGAATTCCAGAGGATGGGCGAGGCTCGGGAGAAGTCCTGGAGGTGGATATGGGAGGAGGTGATAAGGGAGCTAGAGAGCAGGAGATCTTGGGAGGAACGGAGATGGCGTTTAGGTTGGTATTTTGAGACTAGGTTAGTGATGTAACTGGGGGCAGAGTTGTGGATGGCTTTGTAACTTATTGTTAGTATTTTGAATTTAATTCGTTGGGCGAGTGGCAGCCAATGGAGGGATTGGCAGAGAGGGGTAGCAGATACTGATCGGTTTGTAAGGTGGATGAGTCTGGCAGCAGCATTCATGATGGACTGAAAATATGTAGAAGAATACATATCAGCATAAACTGAGGAAAAAAAATGTTTTTTATATATTTTTGGGGGACATTTATTATAGCAATTAGTAAAAAATATTGCGTTTTTTTTTTCAAAATTGTCGCTCTTTTTTTCTTTATAGTGCAAAAAATAAAAACTGCAGAGGTGATCAAATACCACCAAAGGAAAGCTCTATTTGTGGGAAAAAAAGACATCAATTTTGTTTGGGTACAACGTCGCACGATGGCGCAACTGTCAGCTAAAGCGACGCAGTGCCGAATCGCAAAAAAGCGCTCTGGTCAGCAAGGGGGCAAATCCTTCCGGGGCTGAAGTGGTTACTGCAATACAATTGTGAGATTTTTATCAAGTTTTATTTTATTTAAACAAGCAACGCTTTTTATTTCCAAAGGGGTTTTTACCAGTAATCTAACCGCTCGATAGCCATCTACTATACTGATTAAATAAAGGCTTGTACCCATACATTGTAGCTAACAGGAGAAAAAAGAAGGACTTGGGTCTTGTAGAAGGACAGTAAGGAGCTATGATACAGAGTACAACACACTACATCAAATGGTGAACTCTGTAACTTCCAATATTACACAGTCTTCAATGTTTCCCGTCTCATCCATCTCTCACGTCAAGCGTAGGTCTCATCCAATCCTCCTCAGTCTGTCTCTCCCTCTCTCCCTCTCTCTCTTCTTCCATCCTTCCGTGTTCTGAATGCAGATAGTAGCTTTCAATATTCCATTCGCACAACAGCTAACAGCATCAATGGGGAGCGCGGGAGAGGAGGGAGGCAGCGGGAGAGGGGGTGGGAGATGGAGAGAACGGTCAGAAGATACAGGCAGATGAGGTGCTAATAAAACAATGACTAAAGGGGATTATCGGGGAGAGGGAGAAGAACTCCGAGGCCCCCCTCCCCTAGATGAAGATTCCTCTGTAGAACCCCAATGAAGTGTCTTCCTCGCCTTTGTAGCCCCCATGCCCACCCGCTGATTTTTTTTTTTTTATCTCAGCCAGGGAAGTGACTCACCTCATTGAGCAACAGTGTCACGTATCGGCTATGCGTCATGGCCTTTTTTCTAGGGTCTCCCTTCCGTCCACTAAGAGGGTCTCCGGAGAGAGTGGGCAGAAGCACATCATCTGTTTGTAGCTTATTACACTGTAACTGGCTTCTCCTCTAGAGTTAGACAAATGCCTTTTGGGGGTTCCGTGAGAGTCCTCCATGCGCTGATCTCCTGCAGCCTCTTTGCAGTCCAGCAATGCACTCCAGCAATGGCTGCATGGCATTCCTCCCTGATGGTGATAATAGTGGAATATGACATGCAATGTGCATTGGTAGCAGTACCGGGACAAGGTCATCTAGTGCCCAGGGTCAAGATGCCAAACGGCTCCCCCGTCCCCAAAATGCAAGAGCATTATGTGTCAGCAAAGATCCCCCCCCCCCCCCCAATCCCCTTCCTTACAGAAATCCACTCCCCCTCAAAATTTCGCTTCTGAGCATAAATCCTCACCCCCTCCCAAAAAAAATCTTTCTCCCAGAACAAATCCCCCCAAATACTCTCTCCTAGCACCCCCCCCAAAATGCAAGAGCATTATGTGTCAGCAAACCCCCCCCAAAAAAAAAATTGAGCACTAAGCTTTACACCTACCTCCTAAGCATAAATTCCTTTTGCAAGCCAAAATTCTCCCCCCAAAATAGTTCCTACTCTTCCAGTACATATCCTCATAGCACAAATCCCTCAATCCCTTTCCTTACAGAAATCCACTCCCCCTCAAATTTTCGCTTCTAAGCATAAATCCTCACCCCCCCCAAAAAAAATCTCTTTCTCCCAGAACAAATCCCCCCAAATCCCCTCTCCTAGCACCCCCCCCCCCCCCAAATGCAAGAGCATTATGTGTCAGCAAAAACCTCCCCCCCCCCCAAAAAAAAATGTGAGCACTAAGCTTCACACCTACCTCCTAAGCATAAATTCCCTTTGCAAGCCAAAATTTTCCCCCCAAAATAGTTCCCACTCTTCCAGTACATATCCTCATAGCACAAATCCCCAAATCCCCTTCCTTACAGAAATCCACTCTCCCTCAAAATTTTCCTTCTGAGCATAAATCCCCCCCCCCAAAAAAAATCTCTTTCTCCCAGAACAAATCCCTCCAAATACTCTCTCCTAGCACCCCGCCCCCCAAAATGCAAGAGCATTATGTGTCAGCAAAAACCCCTCCCCCCCAAAAAAAAAAAAATTTGAGCACTAAGCTTCACACCTACCTCCTAAGCATAAATTCCTTTTGCAAGCCAAAATTCTCCCCCCAAAATAGTTCCTACTCTTCCAGTACATATCCCGATAGCACAAATCCCCCCCCCCCCCAAATCCCCTTCCTTCCAGAAATCCACTCCCCTTCAAAATTTCCCTTCTGAGCATAAATCCCCCCCCCCCCCTCCAAAATCTCTTTCTCCCAGAACAAATCCCCCCAAATCCCCTCCCCTAGCACCCCTCCCCCCCCAAAAAAATGCAAGAGCTCTATGTGTCAGCAAACCCCCCCACCCAAAAAAAATTTGAGCACTAAGCTTCACACCTACCTCCTAAGCATAAATTCCCTTTGCAAGCCAAAATTCTCTCCCCAAAATAGTTCCTACTCTTCCAGTACATATCCTCATAGCACAAATCCCCCCCAATCCCCTTCCTTCCAGAAATCCACTCCCCTTCAAAATTTCCCATCTGAGCATAAACCCCCCCCCCCCAAAAAAAAAATCTTCTTCTCCCAGAACAAATCCCCCCAAATCCCCTCTCCTAGCACCCCCCCCCCCCCCAATTTCCCCTCCTAGCATCCATTCAATCATCCCCACTAGCACAAATCCCCCTCCCCCCAAATCCCCCTTCCTAATGGTAATTCACACTCCTAGTACAAATCCCCCCTCCAAATCATCCATTTTAGCACAACCCTCCAAAATCCCCACTGCGTCCAGGGCAGCCTCGCCTCCTGCCCACCCCTTGTCCCGGCCCTGATTGGTAGGCATAGGTATGCGCAGCCTTTTTGCATTAGAGTGTGGCACCCCAAAGCTCAAACACACATGCATGTGAGTATGTCATATACAGTGTAATACACCCCTCACATTTTTGTAAATATTTTATTCTATCTTTTCATGTGACAACACTGAAGAAATGACACTTTGCTACAATGTAAAGTAGTGAGTGTACAGCTTGTATAACAGTGTACATTTGCTGTCCCCTCAAAATAACTCAACACACAGCCATTAATGTCTAAACCGCTGGCAACAAAAGTGAGTACACCCCTAAGTGAAAATGTCCAAATTGGGCCCAAAGTGTCAATATTTTGTGTGTCCACCATTATTTTCCAGCACTGTCTTAACCCTCTTGGGCATGGAGTTCACCAGAGCTTCACAGGTTACCACTGGAGTCCTCTTCCACTCCTCCATGACGACATCACAGAGCTGGTGGATGTTAGAGACTTTGCTCTCCTCCACCTTCCATTTGAGGATGCCCCACAGATGTCCAATAGGGTTTAGGTCTGGAGACATGCTTGGCCAGAACATCACCTTTACCCTCAGCCTCTTTAGCAAGGCAGTGGTCTTATTGGAGGTGTGTTTGGGGTCGTTATGTTGGAATACTGCCCTGAGGCCCAGTCTCCGAAGAGAGGGGATCATGCTCTGCTTCAGTATGTCACAGTACATGTTGGCATTCATGGTTCCCTCAGTGAACTGTAGCTCCCCAGTGCCGGCAGCACTCATGCAGCCCCAGACCATGACACTCCCACCACCATGCTTGACTGTAGGCAAGATACACTTGTCTTTGTACTCCTCACCTGGTTGCCGCCACACACCAGTATGAGTCCAAAGAAGGACCTCCAGGCAGGATCACTAGGTATTATTTGAAGGGCCATAAACCACAGCAACAACAAAAAAACAAAAAATTGGGCCCCGGGCAGTATGCGATGCAGTGATTTTTTTTAGCGATTTGCACTCTATTTTGCATGTCACATAGTGGAATATGACTGTGCAATTAGCATTGGTACAGCAGCTTTTAGCGTCCAGTAGAAGCCTGTAGGACAGGGTGACAACATGAAGCACAAAAAGGAAACAGAAAGAGTGTTGTCACCCTATAACAGGAAGTGCCTGAACAAGGACCTTCATGGCAGGATCACCAGGTATTTTTTTTAATGAAACCTGTAGCCTCTTACTGCACATGTGAATTCTAGCAATGGCTGCAGTGCATAGCATTTCTCCATTGATGGTGACAACTGTGGAATAAAAGTATGGAATGAGCATTAGTTCAGCATTGGTCCTGTCAGTGGTGTCCAGTAGAAGCCTGTAAGACAAGGTGACAACTTAGGAACACATTAAGGTGACAAGAACAAAGTGTTGTCACCTTGTAACAGAAGGTGCCTGAATAAGGGCCTTCACGGCTGGTATTATTTTAATGAAAGCTGTAACCACTTAATGCCCGCATGCTTTCTAGCAATGGTTGCATGGCATTCCTCCCCAATGGTGACAACAGTGGAATATGACTGTGCAGTGAGCATTGGTACAGCAGCTTATAACACCTAGTAGAAGCCTACAGGACAGGATGACAACACAGAGCACAATAAGCAGACAGCAACAGAGTGTTGTCACACTATAACAGGAAGTGCCTGAACAAGGAGCTTCATGGCAGGATCACCAGGTATTATTTTAATAAAAGCTGCAGCTTTAAAATGTTGAAAATGCCTTTTGGAATGACATAAACTTTTTAAAGCTTTTGTGAAAATGTAGTGATTCTGTTTACATCTGCCTTTAAAGCTGATTTCTTGGTAGATATAAAAGACACAATTTAATGCAGCTCTGAAATCATAAAAAACATCATTAAATATGTTTTTTAATTCCAGCGCTGTAAGTTCCTGCATTTGATCTGGTAGTCTATTTCGGTCCCTGTGCAGAAGAGCTGGAGTATGAGATGAAGAAGCAGCACATGGAGATGATCAGTTCATTTGCTGACAAGCGGAAGAAGGAGAAAGCAAAGTGACAAAGATGAGCTCATCACTGTGCTGTTTCTCCTTTCACAGTCCAGTCACAGGCTAGGGGCGGGTCCAGGATGACCTGGGCTCACAGTAAGTGGGTTGAATGATGCAAGCCATCAGATTGAGAACAGCTAGTGGCAGAAAAAAAGTACTGCTGGGAAATTTTCTCAAATAAAAGTGAATATTGCCGCAAAAGCTGTTTTTGTTATTTTATCTTTTAGCTGCCTATTCATTTTAACTTGTTATTTTTGGCAGGAGTTCTGCTTGAAAGTAACTTTACTGCTTTTTATTTTTTTTTTACATTTTATATTTATTTATTATCTATTGGGTAAACTCAATGGACTTTTTTTAACCTAACAATGAAATTTGCTACAAGAAAAAAAGAAAAAGTGCTTTTTCATACTAATAATTTATTTTCCAAAGTCAGGGGCATAGATAAGGAAGGGGGTCAGGGGGGACCAAAGTATGATGTTCTACCCAAAACTTTTTTTATGTAAAGTATCCCACCTCAATGCTTTAGATGGTAACTCCACAGCCTGTAAAAGTCACTATCAAAGATACAGCGATATCATTTGTTACTTAAGATGGCTGACTGATGATGCTGCTATAGGTTCAGCAACGCCGCCTGGATTAAAGGATGACAAACTGAATTGTGTAAATGAAGTGATTTCATAAATATCAGTTCTAACGAGCTCTGTTCACACTCAGATTTATGGGATATCAGAACACGGAGACATGAGCGGCTGCTGCATGTTTAATGTCCTCACATTCTTAATGTAATTGGCATAATCGTGAGGAGAGATTACAATGTAATGTCCGTCTCATCGCCGCATTATTCCGCGCGCTGCATGGGAAATTTGGAATCATTTGGCAAAATTTAGATTTTTTTTTTGTGCCTTTGTTGCAAATGATTTATACAGCATTGATGCATTCTGCAGAGAGAGCACTTAACCTTATCATATTGTTATTTTATTATTATAATTATTCCAATCATTATTCTAGCGGAAAACCGCTCCAGGGACACGGGTATCCTTACAGCTGCTGCCAATAAGCTGTTGGCTAATCTAAAGCCCAACACCATTTTTTTTTTTTTTTGTAAGCCCAAATGAACCCACAGTTTAACCACTTCAGCTCCGGAAGGTTTTACCCCCTGCATGACCAGGCCATTTTTTGCTGTTTAGCACTGCGCCACTTTAACTGGCAATTGCGCAGTCAGGCAAAACTTTACTCAATTGAAATTTTTATGTTTTTTTCACACAATTAGAGCTTTCTTTTGATGGTATTTGATCAACACTGGGTTTTTCATTTTTTGCGTTATAAATGAAAAAAAAAAAAAAGAACATTTTGAAAAAAATGTTTTTCTTACTATTAAAAAAAATTGTAAAAACTCAAATTTTTTCATACATTTTGGCCAAAATGTATTCTGCTACATGTCTTTGGTAAAAAAAAAAAAAACCCAATAAGTGCATATTAATTGGTTTGTGTGAAAGCTATAGCATCTACAAATTATGGTATAGATACTACTGTATATTAGCACAAGTATTGGGACACCTGCCTTTACACGAACATGAACTTTTAGGTCTCCTTTCACACTGTCGGCCTGTCAGTTTTGTCGGTGGACCTGAACGGGTGCTCCATGCTAGTCTATGGAGCGATGGATGTCAGCACTGACATGTCCGCTGACACCTGACCCGCTAAAATCAGACAGATGCCCTGTGCCTGGCGGATTGGATCGGGTGAGATCTGATAAAAACGGACATGCTGTCCGTTTTCGTCCGATTTCTCCATAGTAACTATTGGCGCTCGACAAGCCCCTCCCCGCTCAGTGAGCAGAGAGGAACTTGTCATCCGCCGGCTCAGCGGAGATCAACAGGGAATTTCTCCCACTGAGCTGGCAGACAGAGGCGGACTCTGAGCCAGCGGATCCGCCTCGCGAGAATGATGCCTAAGCTTCATCAGCTTATCAAGACATTTTGGACAATTTTATGCTCCGAACTTTGTGGGAACAGTTTGAGGATGGCCCCTTCCTGTTCCAACATGACTGCGCACCAGTGCACAAAACAGGGTCAATAAAGACATGAATGAGCAACTTTGGGGTGAGGAATTTGAGTGACCTGCACAGAGTCCTGACCTTCTACAAAGAGGGGCCACTGCAGCATCCCGGGAATTGGTGAGAGGGCTATTTGCCCATTGGTAATACTGCTAGCAGGGATTGAGCCACTGAGAGCAGGACACCAAGTGTACCCAATCCACACTACACCCATACTGCACTCTATAACCACACTTATTCCAAACCCAGACTGCACCTATACCAACCTTATGCCACATTTTGCCAAACCTTTACCGCATCTGAAATAAATCTTCCTTGCACCTGTGCCAAAACTATACTGTGCTGTACCTATACTGCATGCAGGTTAACTGGTTAACTGTGACTGTCATTAGATGCACCAAGTTCCTAAGGGCCACAACATTAGCCGGAAAAGGAATATCTGCCCCTCCTGTAATAATTATTCTGCATGTCCCCTACCTCCTCTGCTACATCCTCCTTTTTTTTATCCGTGCATACCCAGTCAGTCTAGGACTAGCATCGCTGCCATAAATGTGTTCTGATAGTATAGTTCCAGCACTTAGTAGAATAAACTTTACTACTACTCACTGCTGCGCTTGAGGAGGCCTTGCCACTGTTTATACTGATCCGGACGCCAAATGTCATCCTTTGCCTAGTCCTTACTGTTAATCACTTTGTATGCTAAAGTGTGTCATTACCATTTGTTGGAAGGCAACATGATTTAATATCATATTTCTGGAGTTTCTTTCTGGTTGATACAATCAAGCCTTTGCTTTCTTGGGGGCGGTCTGGAATTCTAACAGGTTGCACATCAAAGCTTTGTAGCATATCAGGCTGGACAAGTTGGCTCCGGATCGTCTGTTTTTATAACGCTATGCAAGCAGGCTTGAAAGGGACCATAGCTGACAGGATGATTGATGAATGTCCTGCTACAGAAGATCAAAAGATCAAAGGCATTGAAGATTGACCAGGATACATAAACATGGACAATGCTGCCCCTAGAGGCCAATACAGCAGGACGGACAGTAATATAATATATTGAGGAGGACTACCCCATAAATATGTGATTCGTCAAAAGTCTAGATGGGATGGCAATGTGGTTGGGTCTGGATGGTGTATGATTGAAGTATAAAAGAACTGAATGAGTCAGAGAGCTCCCTCTCTACCCTTTTCGCTGGTGGCTCTCTGAGCCGCATGGCTCCCTCTCTTTTGCCATCTGAGCCCAGCTGACGAAACAAAATCGCGAGGAAGGCATTGTGATAAGTATCTTTGATATTCTTGTATTATATGTTCGGTGTTATAAGCTTTGTAATATCTTTCTTTAGTATTTTCATGTTAGCATTTTCCTATTTTCTTGGGAAATAAATAAGACTTTGTTTTATTAAGCAGTGTGCTTGGTTTCATAGCTAATTGTGTATTATAGTGATATCAACAGTAACATGTGATCAGAGTTTTAATAGACTAGCTAACTATAGGAATAGACAAGGTAATACATACCGTAGGTGCAATAGATATGCTTTTCTAGTTACCAACTATATTGGTTAACAATATATTAAGTTTGCTTTTACTACCTGGTTTGGTGCCCGTTTTCCTTAACATAGCAATACTATTGGGTACAAAGTATTACTTTCAGTGATTTTCTGTGACATTGTATGTTTTGTATGTTTGTACACTCAACCTGGTGTGTCAGAGGGGCTGAGGTTCAAAAAACAGAGGACCCATCCTATCCAGTAGCTCCTACAGGAGTAGCTCTCTGTTTTCCCGGAGTGCAGCTCTAAAGAAATCCAAGCTTACAAGATTCACCTCTGCAGAATGAAAAAGATACAACGTACTATCACGTACCTCTCTTTTCTAATGCTGACAGCGTTAAGTCTACAATGTCACAGACTTTTAAGTATCAGCATGAGCTCAGATTAAATACAGAAAAAAAAGAAACATTAAAACGGAGCAGAAAAATAAAATCGTGTTACTCTCCGTTTAATGTAAAATAAATGATACTTATAAATAGTGCATTTTCCTCTCTGCTCAGCCTCCTCCTCCCATTCTTTTTCCACTTTCCAGGAGATCATTTAAAATCTAATTGTGCGTTCAACAATGGAATCTATCATACAATGCGTGTTAAAGGGCAGCTTTCTCCTACTCCGCATCACTGCTGTATTTATTTGCAGTTATTGCAGTCTGTCTTCAACTGTTTTTTTTTCTAAGTAAATTAAAGCTTAGTGTGCAGCAAGGTATGTATTTTCTGACACTAAATACCCTGCGCATTTAAAACTGATCTCTAGGCAGACAGAAATAAACGCAGCTTTGTAATCATTACCACGTGACTAAAGGGTCTATTTAGAAAAAGAATTGCTGTATGAATGTAAATAATCACTGAAATGTGTCTAACGTGTATCTTCTATGATTGTCAGCTCCATCTAGTGGCCACAATGCAATATTTTTGTGAATGAGGTATTTCAGGAAAATACCGCATTACGGCCAGTAGATGGAGCGGAATATCAGAAGAAATTAAACATAAAGTGGAACCTTGGATTACGAGCATAATACGTTCCAGAAGAATGCTTGTAATCCAAAGCACTCGCATATCAAGGCCAGTTTCCCCATAGAAGTCAATGGAAACAAAGATAATTCGTTCCGCATTGGCTTCTATTGCATGCAATACCGCATGTGGCCAGAGGTGGGGGGCGCCGGAGAACCTCAGAAATACTCGGGGACAGCTCGGCTGAACTCGGAAACCCTTGAAAAGGCTCAGAAACACTCGGTAACTGAGCATTTCCGAGTGTTTCCAAATGATTCAGAGTATTTCTGAACAGCTCTGAACCGTCCCGAGTGTCACAGGCGCCCTCGGACCTCTGGCAAAATGAGGTACTGCACACCACATTAACTTGAATTCTGCTCGTTTTGCGAGACAACACTCGCAAACTGAGTCAGAATTTTGAAAAAGAAAAGTTGCTCATCTTTTAAAACGCTCGTTAACCAAGGTTCCACTGTATTGGACAGAATATGCACATATTGCACAGCCATCATAAATGATCCCCTGCAATGTGTCTAATATGTGTCTTTTCTATGATCGGCAGCTCCATCTATTGGCCGTAATGCAATATTTTCCTGATTGAGGTATTTCAGGGAAATACTGCATTACGGCCAGTAGATGGAGCTGACGATCAGAAAAAATAAACATATTGCACAGATTAGGCATATATTGCACAGCCATCATGAATGATCCCCTGCAATGTGTCTAATATGTGTATTTTCTATGGTTGTCAGCTCCATTCGGTGGCCGTAATGCAATATTTTCATGATTGAAGGTATTTCAGGAAACATATTGGACAGATTACGCACATAGCCATCATGAATAATCCCTGCAATGTGTCTAATATGTGTATTTTCTGTGATCGTCAGCTCCATCTAGTGGCCGTCAAAGTCCAGTCAAAAGCTGGGGGTGGGTCCAGGACAATCTGGGCAAAGAGGAAAATGGGTTAAATGATGCTGGCCATCAGACTGAGGTCATCTATTGGCAGATAAAAGTATTGCAGGGGATATCTTTGGATTGAAAGTGAAATCAGCAAAAGCTTTTTTTTTTTAGCTTGTGTTCTTTGACTGGAGTTCTGCTGTGGCTATTGTAAACATTTGAAACAAGGCGAACCTGTAAAAGAACAATGCAAATACTTATTTTTCCTGTGGAGGAGAGAGGGGCAATGCGGGAGGGTAGGTAAAGTGGGTAGAAGGGTGATGAAGGTGATGCCCTTTTTCACATTCACTGTCTTTTTCCCCTGCGTCGGTAGAATGACAGAGCCTCTTTAAAAGTAGTATTAAACCCTTGTTTTTTTTTCAATTAAAATAACAAACCTACCTATACTTACCTGCTCTGTGCAATGCCCTGATCCTCTTCTTCTGGGGTCCCCCGCCAGCGCTCCAGGCCCCTCCTCTTAGGCAGATTCCCCAATGGAAAGCTGCTTTCCCTGGGGCATTCATGCATGCGTGCTCCCGAGTCCCACTGCTGCATCCATTAACACAGACAGCGGGACTCGGCCCCGCCTCCCGCGTCACAGCTTTTGATTGACAGGAGCCAGAGCCAATGGCTCCTGCTTCTATCAATCAGTCCTATGAGCAGAGAGACAGCGGAACAACCTCCGACATCACTTCTGGTCCTCGGCAGACCGACAAGAGTTTTTTTTTCTTAAAGTAGTTGTAAAGTCAGAAGGTTTTTTTTATCTTAAAGGGGTTGTAAACCCTCGTGTTTTTTCACCTTAACGCATCCTATGCATTAAGGTGAAAAAACTTCTGACACTGACCGGCCCCCCAGCCCCCCCAGTTTTATTCACCTGAGCCCTTCGTTCCCTTGGCGGAGACGTGCTCTTCCTGTGCCCGGGGATATTGGCTCTTGATTGGATAGATTGATAGCAGCGCAGCCATTGGCTCCCGCTGCTGTCAATCAAATCCAATGATTCGGGAGCAGGGGGGGCCGGGCCCAGTCGGGCATTCTGTGTCTATAGACACAAATGCTGGACTCGGGAGCGCACCCGCAAGGTAACCTCCCCGGGAGAGCACTTCTCCCAGAGGGTTTACCAATGTAAGGAGGAGCTGCGAACGCCACAGGGGGACCCCAGAAGATGAGGATTGGGGCCACACTGTGCAAAACGAACTGCACAGTGGAGGTAAGTATGATATGTTTGTTATTTTAAAAAATTAAAAAATTAGGGTCTACAATCACTTTAATGCATTCTCTTGCATTAAGATAAAAAGCCTTCTGTGTGTGGCAGTCCCCCTCAGCCCCCCTAATACTTACCTGAGCCCATTTCTATCCAGCGATGTCCATGAGTCCCTCGGCTGTCCGGGACTCTCCCTCCTTACTGGCTGACACACATCAGCAGCCCCATGGGCTCCGGCTGCTGTCAATCAAAGTCAGTTAGCCATTTAGGAGAGAAAGGGGGCGGATCCCTGAGTCCCTTCAAATACAATAGTACTGACCTACCTGATTCCTATACTGACTACTATACTGAGAACTACACTGTCCACTATACTACATTGTCCACTACACTGACCACTATACTATACTGTCCACTATACTACACTGACCACTATACTGACCACTATACTATACTGTCCACTATATTACACTGACCACTATACTGTCCACTACACTACACTGACCACTATACTACACTATACTGACCACCATACTACACTATACTGACCACTATACTACACTACACTGACCACTATACTGACCACTATACTACACTGACCACTATACTACACTATACTGACCACCATACTACACTGTCCACTATACTACATTACACTGTCCACTATACTACACTATACTGACCACCATACTATACTGTCCACTATACTACACTGACCACTATACTACACTATACTGACCACCATACTACACTGTCCACTATACTACATTACACTGACCACTATACTACACTATACTGACCACCATACTACACTGTCCACTATACTACATTACAATGTCCACTATAATACACTATGCTGTCCACCATACTACATTATACTGACCACCATACTACACTGTCCACTATACTACATTACACTGTCCACTATACTACACTACACTGTCCACTATACTACACTGACCACTATACTACACTGACCACTATACTACACTATACTGACCACCATACTACACTGTCCACTATACTACACCATACTGACCACCATACTACACTACACTGACCACTACACTGTCCACTATACTATACTGACCACTATACTACACTACACTGACCATCATACTACACTACACTGACCACTATGCTACACTACACTATACTGACCACTATACTGTCCACTACACTAACCACCATACTGACCACTATACTACACTACACTGACCTCCATACTAAACTACACTATACTGACCACTATGCTAACCACTATACTACACTAACCACTATACTGTCCACTATACTACACTATACTGACCACTATACTACACTGACCACTATACTACACTGACCACTATACTACACGACACTATACTGACCACCATACTACACTGTCCACTTTACTACACTACGACCACTACACTATACTGTCCACTACACTGCCCCCCATACTGACCACTACACTACACTGACCTCCATACTAAACTACACTATAATGACCACTATACTGTCCACTATACTGACCACTGTACTACACTACACTGTCCACTATACTGACCACTATACTACACTATACTGTCCACTATACTGACCACTATACTACACTATACTGTCCACTATACTGACCACTATACTACACTATACTGACCACTATACTACACTATACTGTGCACTATACTGACCACTATACTACACTATACTGTCCACTATACTGACCACTATACTACACTATACTGACCACTATACTACACTATACTGTGCACTATACTGACCACTATACTACACTATACTGTCCACTATACTGACCGCTATACTGTCCACTATACTACACTATACTGTCCTGCCTACAGTCTCTCTCTCTCGCCCCCCCCCCCGGCCAGTAACAAGACTCTCACAAGGGGGTCTCACTCACCTTCTTATCCTGGCTGCATCGATTTGGAGGAGGAGGAGAAGACAGCGGCAGCTCACATTCTTCTCTCCCCTGCGCTCTGCCTGCTGCCATGTTCAGTGTCCAGCACCCTGTGATTGGGCGAATGGGGGGTCATGTGCCTCACATGACCCCCATATGCCCAATCACAGGGCGCCGGACACTTAACATGGCGGCCGGAGTGCGGGGGACACAGGAATTTGAAATTAGGAGGAGGCAGCCAGTGACACATACTGGCACCCCCCTAAATGTCGCGCCCGGGGCCACGGCACCCCCTGCACCCCCCACGCTACACCACTGACAGTATCACAGCAAACTTACATTTCTAAAAGGAAAAATTGTCATTAAAAACTGATCGCGGCTGTAATGAATTGTCGGGTCTCGCCAATATCGATAAAACTCATTGCAAAAAAGAGCATGGGATCCCCCCCCCCCCCCCGGTCCATTACCAGACCCTTTGGGTCTGGTATGAATATTAACCAAATTTTTTTTTTTAAATTGCGTGGGGGTCCCTCTAAAATCCATACCAGGCCCTTCGGGTCTGCGCCAAATTAAAAAAAAATGGCGTAGGGGTTCCCCCAAAATTCATACCAGACCCTTCAGGTCTGGTATGGATTTTAAGGGGAACCCTGCACTAAAATATCAAAAAATGCCGTAAGGGTCCCCCCCAAGATCCATACCAGACCCTTATCCAAGCATTGCAACCTGGCAGGCCGCAAGAAAAGAGGGGGGGGAGAGAGAGTCCCCCCTCCTGAACAGTACCAGGCCACATGCGTTTCGACTCGAACATCGGGCTCATCCCTACTTGTAACCAACAAATGTCAGAAAAAGGTCTGGTCTTAAAGAGGTTATAGCCACAAAGGACATAAGTCCACATTGTGTGCACCAAATGCCTTTGCAAAGATATTTGCTTGAAAAAGTAGCTGTGACATCATCGCCGTGCAGGACAGAGAGTGTGGGCAGAGAGCAGAGCTGTGGGAGGGACCCAGCGGGCTCCACAGGAGGGGGCGGGGACGAGACCAGTCACCCTGTATAAAGAGAGAGCAGCAGTGAGCGGTCTTTATTACAGGAAGTCTCACACTGGATTACTGCACAGATCTGGAAGAAATACACAGATCACACCGAGATTCAACGATACAGAATACATTTGATTAGACAAGATTTGCTGATCCCTGAGTTCAGTTTTAACAAAACAGTGTCCAGAATTGTTTGTTGCAGCATTTAGAGATTGTGTAACATATTGTACATATTGTTCCCTATTCTTTGCCTCATGTGCATCCATCCAGTGGAAAGACCTTGGTGGGTCTTGGTGCTTCTTAGGACATCAGAGGTGAGGCTGTCCTCCTGCCCTGTGTACAGTCACTTTAGGTGTCACGTTTTGTTAAGCTCTCCTTATTTGGGCTTGATTTACCTTCATTGATTACTGCATACATTCCATTACAGAACACATCTGCAAATGCAGTAGACTGTGGAAATGGCTATAGCTTGTCTATTGAGGGCAGAAGAGCAGACAAATGGATTACTGAAGCATGCTAAGACGAGAGGGGGAAAAAGTTCAGAGGATTCATTGTGGAAGATCTGATCACGGACACTTGCCCTTAGTCCTCCAAATCCCACCTCATTGTCACCACCATCCCCTGCTCACAATAACATTCCAGCCTTGTGCTATTCACTATGACTACTCAACTGGCAAGACTGGAGTTTAATCAAATAATTATTAGTAGCTTGTACTATCAGTGAGGTTTTGGATATAGCAGCATCCAAATTTTGAGTATTAAAAATAAAAATGACATTTTTTTAACCACTTGAGCTCGAGGATTTTATCCCCTTTATGACCAGGCCATTTTTTTGCTATTTAGAAATTCAATATTCTTACCTGGTAAATAATAAAATAATTTTATTCACACAATTAGAGCTTTCTTTTGGTGTTATTTGACCACAACTGTTTTTTTTATGTTTTGCAATAAACATAAACAAAAAAAAAATTGGACAAAAGACAAAACATTTTTTTTTCTACTATAAAACATATCCAATTTTAGAAAAATCGAATTTCTTCATAAATTCTGGCCAAAATGTATTCTGCTACATGTCTTTGGTAAAAAAAAAAAAAAATCAAATAAGCATATATTGGTTTGCGTGAAAGTTAGAGCTGCTACAAACTATGGTATATATGGAAGTATATTGGAATTTTTTTTTTTTCTTCTTTTTATACTACTAATGGCAATGATCAGCAACTTATAATGGGACTGTTATAGTGCGGCGGACAATCTGACACTAACTGACCCTAGGGTGGGAACTGACTGAGCGCCACTGACATCACCAGTGACACTAATATAGGGATCAGTGAAAATACTTAACAGTGTCACTGTACTAATGACACTGGCTGAGAAGGGGTTAACATCTAGGGCAATCAAGGGGTTAAATGTGTGCTTGTTTACTGTGTGGTTGTTACTAAGCAATGTCCTGGTTTTTACTGACTGCTTTGCAGTGAGAAAAAAATGGCATCTGCTGTCAGTGGAGAGCCCTGTGTTGTTTACCTACACAGGACTCTCTTCTGTCATTCGCTCAGCCAATCAGCAGATTCCGGCCATTAATCATTGGCTGGGACCTGCTGATCGGCCTGTGCTGCAGTGAATGGCAACACAGCCAGGACATTGAGCATGCACGTGCGCACTCCCCCCTACCTATAAGTACAGACTCACGTTTATGTACGTGATTCAGCACAGCAGAGCCACCCTGCCACAATATAAGTGCGGTAGGTGGTCCTGAAGCAGTTAAAGCTCCATCATTATTATTAAAAAGTCATCCTTTAGCTCCTGTCCAATGGAGTCCAGTGAAGAAAAAAATGTTATTTATTGTTGGGTGGGGCATTTGGTAATGGACCAGAATTAAGGTCCTCCCACATATTGTAGATGCGATAGAGCACACGTTTCCACGCATTTCTGCACGTTACATATACGGTAGCTCATTTATTTTAAACCTGCACGAAAATATGCCACATATTTGCGTTATTGCCCCCCAAGCCTGCCAGTCTCTTTTCCTTCCCTGTGACAAGCTCCTCCGGATGTGATCCTCTGACCCGTGACGTCACTTCTGTGCGTTCTACGCTGGTTCCGGCTCCTCTCCTGTGGCCACGGGACGTGCTGCGGACCTGCCATTAACATACCACCAGGAACCCTTTCCGGACTCGAGGAGCCCTCGGGACTACTTATACAGATGAGCCTGTATCTTCCTTACTTCTTGTGAGTGTTTATGTATACCTTGTCATTAAAATCAGCTTCTAATACTGCACTTAGGTGGCGCTTCCTTTGTTCTCCCCTTCTATTTCTGTGTACAGCTCTTTGAGGACAGCAGCCGCCCTTATCATCCCACCGTTATCTGTATTCTTATGCTGCGTACACACGACCGGTTTTGCCGTTGGATTAAACTCCGAAGATTTCTTTGACGGAACTCCGACGGAATTCCATTCAAGCGGTCTTGCCTACACACGGTCAAACCAAAGTCCGAGTGTCCAGAACGCGGTGACGTACAACACGTACGACGGGACTAGAAAACGGAAGTTCAATAGCGAGTAGCCAATAGCTTCCATCTCGTACTTGCTTCAGAGCATGCGTTGTTTTTGGTCCGTCGGAACAGCATCCAGACGAGCGGTTTTCCCGATAGGAATTGGTTCCATCGGAAATATTTAGAACATGTTCTCTCTCTAGGTCCGGCAGATTTTTCTAAAAAAAAAAAAGCATGATGAGGCATACACACGATCGGAAAATATACGATAAAAAGCTTCCGTCGGACATTTTTCTGTCGGACACTCCGCTCCTCCTTTTTAATACAGACTCAGTAATAGTGATTTTTTTATTACTATAATTCTGTTTTATAACGGGACGCGCTTGTTGCAGTCCCATTACTTTCAATGCCCCCCCCCCCCTGGATCTTGGCGCAACTTTGCCACGATTGTCACCTGGCAAACTGCAGCAAAATCATGCAAACAAAATCGTGGGATGCCAAAGAGCCAAAGTCAATAGCCAAAGTCCAAGTCGTACCCATCCACAGTTGCATCAAAGTTGCAATGTAAAGCGCACAACTTTGGAGTCATACAAGTGTGAATGAAACCTAAGAGGGAATTAAAAAAATTAATATATAAATATTAACTAAATAAAAGTGACAGCACACAAAAAAATTCCTGACACAAACAAATGTAAAACGTAGGTTTAGCCTCGGTTCACACCATCAGAACCTGCTTGCGGTTCCATGCGTTTTTGTACGTTGTGCGTAGGGAAGCCTATTCATTTCAATGGGTGATGCTTCATGGGAGTGCCATTAATAAGTAATAGGCAACGTGTTTCGGTGCATTGAAGGAAAGCTTGTAAATTTAAAGCACGTTCCTGCAATGCGCATACATTATGTAAACCTAGAGTGAGACCTAAAAAATAAATACATAAATAATAAATGAATAAACAAAAAATAGGGGGCAGCACACAAATAATAATGTCTCTGTCCTCTTGTCTACCCCCCACCCACCCTTTCCTCCTCCATTGGCTTTAATAAAGCTTCCATAATGTCAGAAATTGAGTGACCCTATGACACCCAACGTCAACACTGCTGGAGAATAAATACATTTTTATTAATGTTTAATATGCTAAAACTGAAGACTTATAATGCAATCCTCTAATCCATAGGTCTCATTGGTGCGTTTTTAGGTCCATTGTTGTGCTCTGGCTGCCCATTCATAATTAATGGGCTGCCTTATTGCAATGCATGTTAACATACTGCTATGGGCCACATAAATGCGAATCCTGCCTAGCGCGTGGGATAACGTGCATTCGTTAAAGCACAAGGAATATGTGAATGGGCCTTTAGAGATTGGATGAAAGGTTTAGTGTAGTATATCACTTCATAGAGGTCTATAGAAAAATGAGGAGGATAGAGGGACAGATGGGAGGATCACCGGGAATTGCTAAAAAAAAATATTGCTAATAAATCAAATTTTTTAAGTTTTAAAGCACCCCCGTCCCCCATGCTCATGCGCAAATGCGAGAGCATAAGTAGGACCTGCACGCCTATGTAAACCATGAGTGAGAGCAATAATTCTAGCTCCAGACCCCCTGTGTAACTCTAAACTGGTAACCCATAAAGGCTTGTAAAACATTGCCTATGAATATTTTTATAATAAAGAATTTACTATTTAACCACTTGCTGACCAGCCGCAATCATTATACTGCGGCAAGGTGGCACAATCCCGCGAATCGCCGTAGCTGTACGTCGGCTCGGGAACTAGCTTTTGGGCGTTGGCTCGGGAACTAGCGCTGCTCCCATTGGCCAGCAGGGGGAGCGAATCAGTGGGTTCCAACGGACTTGATGTCCGCCAGCCACCCGCACTCGTTCCCCGTAGTGACAGAACGGGGATCTGCCTGTGTAAACAAGGCAAATCTCCGTTCTGACAGGGGAGATCACACAGATCCTGTCTTTCTGCTATGCATGAAGATGGAGCTGTGTGTTTCCCCAAGTCACACAACTGTATCCCCCATACAGTTAGAACACACCTGCAGGGAACACATTTAACCCCTTGATCCCCCCCTGATGTTAACCCCTTCCCCGCCAGTGTCATTAGTACAATAACAGTGCACATTTTTAGCACTGATCACTTGTCACAGATTCCCAAAAAAGTGTCAAAAGTGTCAGTGTCCGATCTGTCCGCCGCAATGTCGCACTCCCGCAAAAAAAAAATCACTGTTTGCCGCCACTACTAGTGAACAAAAAATAACAAAAATATTATAAATCTATCCCCTATTTTGTAGACGCGATAACTTTTGCGTAAACTAATCAATATACGCTTATTGCAATTTTTTTTTACCAAAAAGAGCAGACTACATATCGGTCCAAACTGATGAATAAATTAGTTTTTTACATTTTTGGGGGGAGAATGTTTTATAGCAGAAAGTAAAAAAAAATGTGGTTTGTTTTTAAAATTGTCGCTCTTATTTTGTTTATAGCGCAAAAAATATAAACCGCAGAGGTAATCAAATACCACCAAAAGAAAGCTCTATTTGTGGGGAAAAAAAAGACATAAATTTTGTTTGGGTACAACGTCGCGTGACCGCGCATCGCCATATTGCAAAAAATGGCCTGGTCAGGGAGTGGGTAAATCCTTCCGCGGCTGAAGTGGTTAATTATATTGATTGAATCAATTGGAAAATCTTGCACTTTAATACTAATGTGTGCTCACTATTTAGGCTGTTTTATCAATTTAACCCTTTGGTGATAATATTGATTATTTATGTTCAGAGGTATTTTTATTACCTGCACATATATGAATTGTATGTATTTATTGTGATGTACTTTTTTCAGGCACCTTTAACCGCTTGCTGACCGCCGCACACCGATTTACGTCAGCAGAATGGCATGGGCAGGCAAAAGGGCGTACCTGTACATCCCTTTGAATTTGCCACCTAGCGGGCGCACGCATGCCCATCACGTCTCGCGGGACCGTGCCCACGGGTCCCGCGAACTCGATGTTCGGCGGCTACCCGCGATTGCGGCGAGGAGTGGCAGAGCCTATGTAAACAAAGCATTTCCCCGTTCTGCCTAGTGACATGACAGGGATCTACTGCTCCCTGTCATCGGAGCAATGATCTCTCTCATGTTCTAGTGAGCCCATCCCTCCTACAGTTACAACACATCCAGGGAACACACTTAACCCCTTGATCGCCCCCTAGTGTTTAACTCCTTCCCTGCCAGTGTCATTTATACAGTAATCAGTGGCTATTTGTAGCTCTGATCGCTGTATAAATGTCAATGGTCCCAAAATAGTGTCAAAAGTGTCCGATCTGTCTGCCATAATGTCGCAGCCCCGATAAAAAAATCGCAGATTGCCGCCATTACTAGTAAAAAAAATAATAATAATAATAAAAATTCCATAAATCTATCCCCTATTTTGTAGACGCTATAACTTTTGTGCAAACCAATCAATATACACTTATTGCAATTTTTTTTTTTTTACCAAAAATATGTAGAAGAATATATATTGGCCTAAACTGTGGAAGAAATTTTTTTTATATATATTTTTTGGGGATATTTTTAATAGCAAAAAGTAAAAAATATTGCCTTTTCTTTTTCAAAATTGTCGCTCTTTTTTTGTTTAAAGCACAAAAAAATAAAAACCGCAGAGGTGATCAAATACCACCAAAAGAAAACTCTACTTGTGGGGAAAAAAAGGACGTCAATTTTGTTTGGGCACAGCGTCGCACAGCCGCGCAATTGTCAGCTAAAGCGACGCAGTGCCGAATCGCAAAAAAATGCTCTGGTCGGGAAGGGGGTAAATCCTTCCGGGGCTGAAGTGGTTAAGGAAAAGGATTTTTTTAATTTGAGGTGGATACACTTGGACAAACACCAAAAGACACATCATTTACTTAATTTTTTTTTTTTTTTTGTTACATTTGAAACACTTTTTTATTTTTAGACTGCACCTTAGTAGCAAAGCGCCACATCAATTCTTTATTATTTATTTGTATGTTACATGTGGGGGACACATTGTGTGGATGTGAGCTGCTGCTGGAAACATCTAATTAATAATACCAGAGAGGTAGCACATAGAGAATACTTCACTGTACTATGGAGATTTTTAGATAGCGTAGTTTGTTATCATTCCACGGGCATGCGCAGTTACTTACTCGACATAACATCATCTTTTATATTTTACCAAAAATATTTGTTATTATATTTTGTTTGTGTGCAATACAATTCATAAAAATGTATGTTTCCTGAAAATGTGTTTTTTAAAAATGGCTGCGAAATATTGTGCAACATAAAAAATTGCAACAACCACCATTTTATTCTCCTTTATTCAAAAAATAAATAACATTTGGGGGGTTCTATAACATCTAGAAAAAAAACATGTGAGAAAAGTCAGTATTGGCCCGGTATTGAAGTGGTAAGACAAGGATAAGGATGTGTGTTTTTAGGCACATGGCATAATTGCTATAACTCATTGGAACTCAGCTGAAAATAACTGTCATTTTTTTCAAAAAGGATCCTTATTGCTGGTGTGTTAAAGTGGTAGTAAACACCACTTGTGCCTACAGGTAAGCCTATAATAAAGCTTTTCTCCACATTTTGTCATGTTACAGCCAAAAACATAAATGTATTTTATTGGGATTCTATGTGATGGACCAGCACAAAGTGGCACATAATTATGAAGTGGAAAGAAAATGATAAATGGTTTTTGAAAAAAAAAACTTTTTTTAAAAATAAATATCTGAAAAGTGTGGCATGCATTTGTATTCAGCCTCCTTTACTCTGATACCTCTAACTAAAATCTAGTGGATTAGTAAATAGAGTCCACCTGTGTGTAATTTAGTCTCAGTATAAATACAGCTGTTCTGTGAAGCCCTCAGATGTGTGTTAGAGAACCTTAGTGAACAAACAGCATCATGAAGGCCAAGGAACACACCAGACAGTTTAGGGAGAAAGTTTTGGAGAAGTTTAAAGCAGGGTTAGGTTATTAAAAAAAAATATCCCAAACTTTGAACATCTCACGGAGCACTGTTCAATCAAATGGAAAGAGTATGGCACAAATGCAAACCTACCAAGACATGGCCGCCCACCTAAACTGACAGGCCGGGCAAGGAGAACATTCATCAGAGAAGCAGCCAAGAGGCCCATGGTAACTCTGGAGGAGCTGCAGAGATCCACAGCTCAGGTGGGAGAATCTGTCCACAGGACAACTATTAGTTGTACACTCCACAAATCTGGCCTTTATGGAAGAGTGGCAAGAAGAAAGACATTGATGAAAGAAAGCCATAAGAAGTCCCATTTACAGTTTGTGAGAAGCCACGTGGGGGACACAGCAAATATGTGGAAGAAGGTGCTCTGGTGAGATGAGAGTAAAATTAAATTTTTTGGCCTAAAAGCAAAACGCTATGTGTGGTGGAAAACTAACACTGCACATCACCCTAAACACACCATCCCCACTGTGAAACATGGTGGTGGCAGCATCATGTTGTGGGGATGTTTATCTTCAGCAGGGATAGGGAAGCTGGTCAGAGTTGATGGGAAGATGGATGGAACTAAATACAGGGCAGTCTTAGAAGAAAACCTGTTAGAGTCTGCAAAAGACTTGAGACTGGGAGGTTCACCTTCCAGCAGGACAATGACCCTAAACATACAGCCAGAGCTATAATAGAATGGTTTAGATCAAAGCATATTCATTTGTTTGACTGGGCCATGCCAAGTCCAGACCTAAATCCCATTCAGAATCTGTGGCAAGACTTGAAAATTGCTGTTCACAGACTCTCTCCATCCAATCTGACAGAGCTTGAGCTATTTTGCAAAGAAGAATGGGCAAAAATGTCCCTCTCTAGATGTGCAAAGCTGGTAGAGACATCCCCAAAAATACCTGCAGCTGTAATTGCAGTGAAAGGCGGCTCTACAAAGTATTGACTCCGGGGGGCTAAATACAAATGCACGCCACACTTTCCAGATATTTTTTTGTAAAAAAATGTTGAAAACCATTTATCATTTTCCTTCCACTTCACAATTATGTGCCACTTTGTGTTGGTCCATCACATAAAATCCCAATAAAATACATTTACGTTTTTGGTTGTAACATGACAAAATGTGGAAAATTTCAAGGGGTATGAATACTTCTTCAAGGCACTGTACCTGTGCAAGTTTAGGAGATATTCAGAGTGCATGCAGCCAATGACATCACCGGCGCAGGCGCTTTGAAGGTCTAGCTTACAGTGCTTATCCTTTAGAGGCTGTGTTGTAAACGGCGGCTCCCACGCGCATGCATGGAAGTGATGTCATCACGCCCCCGGGCGCTCATGTAGCTGAAGGAAGACGTGGGGAAGATGTCAGCTGTCTCAGCAGTGATATTGCAGCGCTGGAGGGCTTCGTTCTAAGGTAAGTTTCTCATAATGTGCTAGCATGCGATGCATACTAGCACATTATGAGATTGCCTTGCAGGGAATTTTTTTTTTTTTTTTTAGCCACCCGTGGTTTACTTCCGCTTTAATTCTCTGAGTTGAAACTTATATGTTAGGATTGTTTTTAATTTCTGCATTTTGAAAAATAATAAAAATGAATATATTTTCCAGAAGTCTGTTCTTTTTTTGGTTGTCTTCGTGTTGTAAACATTGTATAGAAGATGTCATTATAATGAAATGCAGAAACTGGCTGATCTAAATCGTCCTCGCCGTATATTTCACACACTCGTATACAGCTTTCCGAATGGCAATCTTTCGTAACCTGGAGGCTGAAATCTCTGTTTAGAGACTCAGTGTCGCAGAAGAACACATCCAATTTAATAAACAACGTCACTTTGTCATCTTCGGGTTTCTAGACATGACAGCTGAGTATTATGTCAGAAAAAGGGACAAACGCTGCTGAAGAACCTCCGTTTTTTTTTTTTCAGATTATTCTAAGGGGCAGATTTACTAAGTGGTGAACTTTTTTTTCCCAAATACTTCTGCTGATAATAAAAGTTCTATTTTTTTTTTAATTAAAATAACAAACATGTTGTACTTACCTGTTCTGTGTAATATGTTTTGCACAGAGCAGCCCCAACTTGTTTATCTGCAGTCTTCTCCTCTCTATATCTGTTCAAAGTCCAGATCTTATAAAGCTTGTCTGAGCTGTCAGAAAAGGGGTCGGTGAGCTGAAGTTACACACTGCAGAGATCAGTGAGGAGAGCTCTGAAAGCTGATTGGAGGGAAGAAACTCCCCCTCCCCCTTTTTCACATAGCACACAGGAACAGAGCTGAGGCTCTCAATCAGCTGGAAGTCCCTCCCCTGTCACCTTTTTTTTTTCTTGGTGTCAGGAAATCTTGTCAGAAGTGATTCATGCAGATAGCAGAGGAACAAAGCAGCAGACAGATATGTACTCTTCATTGAGACAAGTACACTATAGAGGGATATGCTTTGTTCATATTTCATGTCTGAGGTTTACAACCACTTTAAAAGAGGGAAGCCAAGGTGTTCCTACTTAGGACCCACTCATTCCTCAACTGGCCCACCATAGCTGGAGAAACATCTGGCACTGGAAATCCAGTGGCACATACACAGCATATTGGTTGAAAGGACAACCTGTCACCAGTCAACCAATCACCACTTAAGGTAGGGTTTCTGAACCAGGGTTCCATGGAACTCTAATGCCCTGTACACACGGTCGGATTTTCCGACGGAAAATGTGTGATAGGACCTTGTTGTCGGAAATTCCGACCGTGTGTAGGCTCCATCACACATTTTCCATCGGAATTTCCGACACACAAAGTTTGAGAGCAGGCTATAAAATTTTCCGACAACAAAATCCGTTGTCGGAAATTCCGATCGTGTGTACACAAATCCGACACACAAAGTGCCACGCATGCTCAGAATAAATTAAGAGACGAAAGCTATTGGCTACTGCCCCGTTTATAGTCCCGATGTACGTGTTTTACGTCACCACGTTCAGAACGATCGGATTTTCCGACAACTTTGTGTGACCGTGTGTATGCAAGACAAGTTTGAGCCAACATCCGTCGGAAAAAATCCATGGATTTTGTTGTCGGAATGTCCAGTCAATGTCCGACCGTGTGTACAGGGCATAAGGGTTTGTCCAGATGTTGTTAAGGGTTCCATGGAACTCTAAGGTTCCTCCAGAGGTTGCAATACAAAAGTTATCCCCGCACTAGTTTAGGTCTCACCAGGTGTAAAGCTGATCTTGCTCTCCAGAGATGAAAGGTTCCAGGTGCTGGCTCATGCTAGTAGAGACTATATGCAAACGAGAAGATCTGGACAGCCGCACTCCAGGAAGTAATAATCCAAGTTTCTTTATTTTAAAATCAGGAACACATCAGATACAGGACATCATAGACAGAATGTACAGATCATAGGCTAACGCGTTTCACACTTGTCCAAGTGCTTACTCATAGCTCTGAGTAAGCACTTGGACAAGTGTGAAACGCGTTAGCCTATGATCTGAACATTCTGTCTATGATGTCCTGTATCTGATGTGTTACTGATTTTAAAATAAAGAAACTTGGATTATTACTTCCTGGAGTGCGGCTGTCCAGATCTTCTTGTTTGCATATAGTTCCTCCAGAGGTTGTTAGGAGTTCCATGAAACTCTAGAGTTCCTCCAGAAGTTGTTAGGGGTTCCATGGAACTCTAGGGTTCCTCCAGAGGTTGTTAGGGGTTCCATGGAACGTTGGGGTTCATCCAGAGGTTGTTAGGGGTTCCATGGAACCCTAGGGTTCCTCCAGAGGTTGTTAGGGGGTTCCATGGAACGTTGGGGTTCATCCAGAGGTTGTTAGGGATTCCATGGAACTCTAGGCTTCCCCTAGAGATTGCTAGGGGTTCCTTAAGCAATGAGCAGTTTCCGCCTCTCAGATAAGTTCCCACTGACACCATTGCACTTTAGATTTCTGTAAGAGGGTAATTCTTCTAATTGACCACAAGTGTAAGGAGCATGCTCCCCAGTGACCATCACACTAATGTATCATGAGTTGTAGATATAGTAACTTTTAGCAAGGGTTCCCTGAGTCCAGAAACTATTTTCAAGGGTTACTCCATGTTGAAAAGATTCAGAAAGCCTAGCTACGTTGTCTCCTGGCCAATTGATGTTGTGAAAGGAAGGGGCCCCTAGCCTTGTGGAATGTGCATAATTCTGGAGGGAGAGCCCCTGTATGTAGATGGGGTTGGCTGGAATGTGGAGCCATGGACGGTTGTGCCTTGCACTCACAAGTCTAAAGAAAACTTGAATTGCCAAAGGATAGGGTTTGAGTTAAAAATCCAAAACCAAAATGTAATATATTGCAGCTTACAAATCCTAATATGTGGGGGCTTCACTCATTTCTTTTTAGGCTTTTTTTTCTTCTTTTATCTTCACTCGGTAATTCTGCAAATACTTCTTGTCCTTGGGGGGACTCCAAACTAGAAGTTGGGTTTTAAAATACTCTCTTTATGAAATGTGTAATATCAATGTTTTCATTTCCATGTCCTCCCTCTGTTTGATCCTGGAGTTCTTTGAAGGGAAAATCTATTTAATATTAGTCTTCCCCATCTCAATAAAGCAGCCTTATGTATTTTCCACACATTTCAATCTGCAGGTTTTATCTGCTACTCTGATCATGCAAAGTCTATTGATTTCTAATAACTATCAGTGAAGTACTTTTCTGCACGGCTACGTATAATGCAACAAGGACAAAGCTTAAAGGGGAACTCCAGGAATGATATTTTCTTGCATCGGGCCAGCTTGGCTCGCTGTAGGTATCCATATGTTATATCTGGAGGGCCACGCAGGATGCTTTAAATCAATATAGTAGTATGTATGTGCTATATACAGTGCCTGTACGTGATTTTTTTCTTCTGGGCCTGGGGCGCGCATGTGTGCCAGCAGCAACCCGCTCCCGCTGTGATTCGACACAGCGGGAGCCAATCAGCGGGTCCGGACCGCCAATCGTTCCCGAGGCCGACAGAATAGCGGTCTGCCTATGTAAACAAGGCAGATCACCGTTCTGTGACAAGGGAAGATAGAGATCTTGTGTTTTTGCTAAGCAGGAACACGGATCTCTGTCTTCTCACAGTACAATCACCTCCCCCCACAGTTAGGAAACACCGCCTAGGGGAAACGTTTAACCCTTTAATTGCCACTGATGTTAACCCCTTCCCTGCCAGTGGCATTAGTACAGTGACAGTGCATATTTTTTTAATCACTGATCACTGTATTGGTGTCACTGGTCCCCAAAAAGTGTCACAAAGTGTCCGATTTGTCCGCCGCAATGTCACAGTCCCACTATAAGTTGCCGATCACCGCCATTACTAGTAAAAATAGATAAATCAATAAAAATTCCATAAAACATCCCATAGTTTGCAGACACTATAACTTTTCCGCAAACCAATCAATATACGCTTATTGATATATTTATTTTTTTTTTACAAAAAATATGTAGCAGAAAACATATTGGCCTAAATTGGTGAAGAAATTCGATTTTCTTAAAAAAATTATTGGGTATGTTGTATAGCATGCAAGTCAAAATTGTTGCTCTTTTTTTGTTTATAGCGTAAAAAATTAAAACCGCATAGGTGATCAAATACCACCAAAAGAAAGCTCTATATGTGGGAAAAAATTACATCAATTTTATTTGGGTACAGAGTCAGTTAGTTAAAGTAACGCAGTGCCGTATCGGAAAAAATGGCCTGGTCATGAAGGGGAGAAAACCTTCCAGGGCTTAAGTGATGCTGATGCTGCTCCAGCGCCTTCCCCTCTGCACATTGACCACAGGGGAGTCCCTCACTCAGCACCACTCCCATTCAGAGAACTCCTTGTATATTTTTTTCAATGAATACAAGCTGATCTCTGATTGGATGAGATGGAAAAAAAATTGTGGCTGATATCTCCACCTCTTCCATTCAGAAACTGCCTTGTATTCATTTAAGAAACTACAAGGAGTTCTCTATTTGACAGAGGTGCGCCCCCTGTGGTTAGTGTGCAGAAGGGAAGCTGCTGGAGCAGCGCCCCAAAGATCACGTCTATCCCTGTATGTAGCACAGACTAGTACATATTGATATTCAGCATCCTCAGTGGCCCCCTGGATATCAGAGATTGATACTTCCATCAAGCCAAAATGGACAAATGTGTTTATGCAATGCAATGTATGATGAGAAGGTAGAATACAAACAATGACAACTCACATCTCTGAGGTTGCTGAGCCCCCCCCCACCCGCCATATGGAGGATTAGACAACCTGGGGCCAAAGGCTGCAGGGAATATAAGTGAACTCAATGGGGTGATCCGGACAATCCTACGCACTGCAGTCTCTGGATTCTGGTGAATTCACAGTATGAAATCTTTGGGCCCCCAAAGGAAGGGAAAGTGGTCTCAGCAGAGGTGCCCACATGCAAAGAAGAAGCAGAGAATTGGATTCTTCAGGAACTGCATATTGATTACCATGGAATAGTATAAAAGCACATCCAACGCATTTTGTGGCAATATTCTGGCCACTTCCTCAGGATGTGCATAGAACACTTAAAGTGATTGTAAACTGTAAAACCTGCAAGACAAAGGCATAATGATTGATTGCATTGCACTAGGAAGTCCATTTATTGGCTTAAAGTATAAGTAAACCCTCCTATCGTTTTCAGACAAGGAAGCTGCCATCTTTGCCTCTGTTTAATCTACAACTGCCATGATGCTTCACATGTGATCAGTTATGACACCAGCCATTGGATGGTTTGACAGTTTGGTTGAGAGCACAACCAATGAGAGTGTTACATTTGCGGCACGTGCCGGAAATGAAACGGTTTTAAGGATGGGTTTACTTCCGCTTCAGTGCACCAGAACTCACCAAAAAAGGTGCATTTATCATTTCTGGCAGCACCAGACAACGCTGCCAATGTGAACTGGGCCTGCCATAGTGTGAACGTGTCCTTATAGTGGGTGGCAAGGTGCCCGAGTTTTTTTCACATGCCACAGTTTATGTTTCATCATTATCCAGTCTGTTAAATTCAGTAAATAACTATGGATCGTGCATTCAAATTTCCAGAAATAGGTCAGGTTTAATCTGTTCCCTGCAGAGTTTGTGTTATTAACATTCACTCTTTATAAGAATCAATACAGCGATGCCAGGCCACGCTATCCAAACCACAGTCTAGTTTGGAGTAAAACGTTCCTCCTTATTTGCCATAAAACAACGAATGCTCTTGAGCTCCCAAATACGACTTATCGTCTAGAGTAGGGGTCTTCAAACTTTCTAAACAAAGGGCCAGTTTACTGTCCTTCAGACTTTAGGAGGGCCGGACTGTGCCCCGTGGCAGTAAACAATGCCTTCTTTGGTATTGGAGTAGAACAGGGGTCTCAAACTGGCGGACCTCCAGCTGTTGCGAAACTACAGGTCCCATCATGCCTCTGCCTGTGGGAGTTATGCTAGTAAGCCTTGCAATGCCTCAAGGGACTTGTAGTTTCGCGACAGCTGGAGGGCCGCCAGTTTGAGACCCCTGGGATAGAAATAGTAACCCAATGTCAGTGGGAGGAATAGCTCCCCATCGTTGGTATCAGTAGAAGGAATAGTGTCCTATTATTGGTGTCAGTGGGAGGAATAGTGTCCTATTATTGGTGTCAGTGGGTGCAATAGTGCCAAATCATTGGTGTTGGTGGTAGGTATAGTGCCCCATCATTGGTGTTGGTGGTAGGTATAGTGCCCCATCATTGGTGTTGGTGGTAGGTATAGTGCCCCATCATTGGTGTTGGTGGTAGGTATAGTGCCCCATCATTGGTGTTGGTGGTAGGTATAGTGCCCCATCATTGGTGTTGGTGGTAGGTATAGTGCCCCATCATTGGTGTTGGTGGTAGGTATAGTGTCCCATCATTGGTGTTGGTGGTAGGTATAGTGCCCCATCATTGGTGTTGGTGGTAGGTATAGTGTCCCATCATTGGTGTTAGTGGTAGGTATAGTGCCCCATCATTGGTGTTGGTGGTAAGTATAGTGCCCCATCATTGGTGTTGGTGGTAGGTATAGTGTCCCATCATTGGTGTTGGTGGTAGGTATAGTGCCCCATCATTGGTGTTGGTGGTAAGTATAGTGCCCCATCATTGGTGTTGGTGGTAGGTATAGTGTCCCATCATTGGTGTTGGTGGTAGGTATAGTGCCCCATCATTGGTGTTGGTGGTAGGTATAGTGTCCCATCATTGGTGTTGGTGGTAGGTATAGTGTCCCATCATTGGTGCCAGAAGTTATGCCCCATTGTTGGTGGCAAGAATAATGCCTCAAGGGCCAGATAAAGACAAGCAAAGGGCCATATTCCCTCATTGTTGGTGTCAGTGGGAAAAATAGTGCCCTATCATTGGTGTCAGTGGTAGGAATAGTACCCCATCTTTGGTGTCAGTGGAAGGAACAGTGCCCCATTGTTGGTGGCAAGAATATTGCCTCAAGGGCTGGATAAAGACAAGCCAAGGGCCACATTCAGCCCCTGGGCCACAGTTTGGAAAACACTGACCTAGACAAAGGTCAATATGGTCTCTGGCATTGTGGGTGTTTCATATCATTGGAGATTACAGAGGTTCTAATGACTTCTAGTCCTGCCCCTTCCTCTCCCAGTCTGAGTGCTGCTGTATAGAGGATTATAAGGGGCTATTGCCAAGATAAATTCAGATACCTATGCTAAATTCATTTAGAAAAAAAACATGATAATGGTTTTATTAAACAATTTTATTAAACGCTGTGTTCACCTGCAGACTGCCCTAGGTAATGCCCATGTGTGATGCTGAGCCCCCATGATTGAAAGAACTGAAATCCAATGAATGCAGAAAGCAGGCCAGGAGCAGTCAGGCTGAGGGGGGAAAGGTCTAGATGATGTTGGATGACTTTCAACCAGGAAATGAGGCAGTCTCTGTCTCATCTGCTGCAGTATCTAATGCACACTATGAGAAGCTCACAGTGTGCAGTGAAATCAGGGTATACAATTTCATTCTAGGAGAGGAGCCGGTACTGAAGGGGCTGGGAAAAGGGGGGGCAGGAGGGGAAGCTGCCCTGGGCGCAGCAGAGCAAATGAGCGCATGGTGGTGCACCCATTCTATAACATGCATTAGCAGTGGGGGAGGGGGTGCAGTTCCACATCACTGCCCTGAGCACTGGATGTACCTGTCCCGGTACGGTGTACAACTGTGCAAGACTGAAGGCATGGCCGGAGAATAAATTATTGAATTATTTTAACCAGTTAAGGTTAAGATTTACTGGTTTGTAGCTTATAGTCAGTGTACTCTGCTGGGCTCCTCCCACAGCTCTGCTCTCTACATAAAGGCCTTGTCTTGTATCCGCCCCCTGCTGGTAGCTTATAGTCAGTGCACTCTGCTGGGCTCCTCCCACAGCTCTGCTCTCTACATAAAGGCCTTGTCTTGTATCCGCCCCCTGCTGGTAGCTTATAGTCAGTGCACTCTGCTGGGCTCCTCCCACAGCTCTGCTCTCTACATAAAGGCCTTGTCTTGTATCCGCCCCCTGCTGGTAGCTTATAGTCAGTGCACTCTGCTGGGCTCCTCCCACAGCTCTGCTCTCTACATAAAGGCCTTGTCTTGTATCCGCCCCCTGCTGGTAGCTTATAGTCAGTGCACTCTGCTGGGCTCCTCCCACAGCTCTGCTCTCTACATAAAGGCCTTGTCTTGTATCCGCCCCCTGCTGGTAGCTTGCCGTCAGTGCAGTCTTCTGGGCTCCTCCCACAGCTCCGCTCTCTGCACAGGCACAGTGATGATGTCACCGCTACTTTACAAAGTAACATCTGGATTTGCAAACCCATTTGCTGCACACAAAGTAGATTTATATCGTTTGTGGCTACTGAGGAATAGATCTTAATTCAATCTCTTGCATCCGTAGCTCGACGTTAACACCGGACAGGGAAGTGGAAGAATGACGTGACATCAATTCAGTGCAGTAATTTTCTCCGATACACTATAAACAAGTACATTGTTGTAACTTGCACAATTTAGACCTGTCACCGGGGAGACTTTGGCTTGAAGTCAGCGGCTTTAATGCACAGCTTTCTGCACACCTCCCCCGTGATTTGAAGCAGCCATCGATTTGTATGGAATAGTATAGATTTCCCTTTCAATGTAATTAGGTGTTTCATTGATATAGAAACAAAGAGGCTGATGGGGAAAAAAAAAAAAAAAAGATCACAAAATTGCAGGGTGGGAAAAAAAAAAAAAGACCATTTAAAGGCTGCATCCCGTCTGTGCTATACATCGAACGTTGGCGCGGTCATGCATGCGGGTAGACATTGGAGGAAGGAATGGAATAGCGGCAGCTGGTGAGACCGGCCAAGCGTGCACAACACTGCAGTCATTCATAATATTACAGCAGGTAGTGGAGTTTATGATAAAGAGACCCCTGCAGTCCGAACAGCTTATGCACCAAGATCTGCCGGCGGATTTCAGAGCCTCTGCTGAGAACTTTAAAAGGAGAACGCCACCTAAAAACAGTAGAAAATTCGCATTGCCGCACGCGTCAGCATTAGTGAGCCGCCTTATTACCCCCAGTCACATCTTTCCTCAAGCTCCCTGAAAGCCTAGGCAATGATCACATGGTCTTTGGCTGCACTGTGGGTGTTTCACATCATTAGAGACTGCAGGTGGTCTGTTTGGAATTAGACACTGGCTGGTAGAGTTAGAGTACAAATTTACAATAATTCCTTCCCGCCCAGCCCTGGGGTCCCTTTAAGTGGGTCTTAAAGCGGGGTTCCACCCAAATTTTGAACATTATCTCTATGCATTCTCTTCCTTGCCTAGATGCTGACATGCTGTGTAAGAAAATTTAAATCGCCGTAATTACCTTTTTTTTCTAATCTTCTTAACACTTCCTGGTTTTCCTCCCATGGGAGTAGGCGTGTTTCTAGCCTCTCCCAGACCTCCCACAGTCCCCTGGGAGCTAGTCTCAGGCTTCCCAGCATGCATTGTGCAACAGCGTCATCACAACATCTCGGTGAATGCTGGGAGCACAGCATTCACTGCATCCAGGAAATACATGTGGGCTTCAAATGCCCACAATGAAGATGGAAACCGCCTTCAGTGAATTTTATAAGTTATTCTTAACAACGAAATCGGACACAGGCGGACTTATTACACAGGACATGTGAGTAGATAATCATGAGAAGAAAAGTTTGTGAATGAACTCCAAAAAAAAAAAATGATAGATAGGTGGACCCCCGCTTTAAAGAGGGGAGTGGGATGGATTTCCCATTCATGTGACCACTGTGATTGGCTGTTACAGTCAGTGCCAGGACAATGTCATCTAGAGCCCAGGGCAAACATGGCAAACTGTGCCTCCCCCCACGAGATGTATGAGCATTATGTGTCAGCAAAATTCCCCCCCACAAAAACACTGAGCACTAATCTGCATGCTTACCCCCTAAGCATAACCCCCCCCCTCCAACTAGTACAAATCTGCCCCCTGCTGAAATCCCCTTCTCAGCACAAATCTTGCCCCCCCCAAAAAAAATTACTCCTCCTAACACAAATCCTCTATGCCTAAAATGTCCCCTCCTAGTACACATCTTCTCCTCCTCACTTCAAATCCCCCCCTACTAGCACAAATTCCCCCCAAACCCCCATCCTAGCACAAATCTCTCCCTCCCAACACAAATCCCCCTAAATCACCACTTTTAGCACTCTCCCCCCCCCCCCCTCCTAGCACAAATTCCACCCAAACCCCCCTCCTAGCCCAAATATCCCCCCTCCCAACACAAATCCCCCTAAATCACCACTTTTAGCACTCCCCCCAGCACAAATTCCCCCCAAACCCCCCTCCTAGCCCAAATATCCCCCCTCCCAACACGAATCCCCCAAAATCGCCACTTTTAGCACTCCCCCCAGCACAAATTCCCCCCAAATCCCCCTCCTAGCCCAAATATCCCCCCTCCCAACACAACTCACCCTAAATCACCACTTTTAGCACTCCCCCCAGCACAAATTCCTCCCAAATCCCCCTCCTAGCCCAAATATCCCCCCTCCCAACACGAATTCCCCAAAATCGCCACTTTTAGCACTCCCCCCCCTCTTAGCACAAATTCCCCCCAAACCTCCCTCCGAACACAATCTACCCTTCCCAACACAAACCCCCTAAATCACTACTTTTAGCACCCCCCTAGCACAAATTCCCCCCAAACCCCCCTCCTAGCCCAAATATCCCCCCTCCCAACACAAATCCCCCTAAATCACCACTTTTAGCACTCCCCCCAGCACAAATTCCCCCCAAACCCCCCTCCTAGCCCAAATATCCCCCCTCCCAACACGAATCCCCCAAAATCGCCACTTTTAGCACTCCCCCCAGCACAAATTCCCCCCAAATCCCCCTCCTAGCCCAAATATCCCCCCTCCCAACACAACTCACTCTAAATCACCACTTTTAGCACTCCCCCCAGCACAAATTCCCCCCAAACCCTCCTCCTAGCCCAAATATCCCCCCTCCCAACACGAATTCCCCAAAATCGCCACTTTTAGCACTCCCCCCCTCTTAGCACAAATTCCCCCCAAACCTCCCTCCGAACACAATCTACCCTTCCCAACACAAACCCCCTAAATCACTACTTTTAGCACCCCCCTAGCACAAATTCCCCCCAAACCCCCCTTTTAGCCCAAATATCGCCCCTCCCAACACAAATCCCTCTAAATCACCACTTTTAGCACTCCCCTCAGCACAAATTCCCCCAAACCCCCCTCCTAGCCCAAATATCCCCCCTACCAACACAAATCACCCTAAATCACCACTTTTAGCACCCCCCCAGCACAAATTCCCCCCAAACCCCCTTTCTAGCCCAAATATCCCCCCTCCCAACACAACTCACTCTAAATCACCACTTTTAGCACTCCCCCCAGCACAAATTCCCCCCAAACCCTCCTCCTAGCCCAAATATCCCCCCTCCCAACACGAATCCCCCTAAATCACCACTTTTAGCACTCCCCCCCAGCACAAATCCCCCCCAAACCCCCCTCCTAGCCCAAATATTCCCCCTCCCAACACAAATCCCCCTAAATCACCATTTTTAGCACTCCCCCCCAGCACAAATTCCCCCCAAACCCCCCCTCCTAGCCCAAATATTCCCCTCCCAACACAAACCCCTCTAAATCACCACTTTTAGCACTCCCCCAGCACAAATTCCCCCCAAACCCCTCTCCTAGCCCAAATATAGCCCCTCCCAAAACAAATCCCCTTAAATCACCACTCTTAGCACTCCCCCCACCCCAAACTTCCCCTCCTAGAACAATACTTACCCCCTGCCCCCCCTCAAATTTCTCCTTCCAACACAAGTTCCCTCCCCCCATTCTCATTGTGGCATTACCTTCCACGCCCCTCCCACACCTCACACAAAACCACAGTGCCCAGGGCAGCTTCCCCTCCTGCCCACCCCTTCCTTGTCCCAGCCCTAGTTACAGTGATTTAATATTTAGGAGCCTGAGCGCTGTCTATGAAAGTTTGATTATTATACTGGTAGCATACAGGGGACCTCACCATCCATGGTCAGATAAGTCTGGAATGTGGGGATTAAAGCCCACCCTCTTTGCCGCTACACATATGCGTTACTTGGGCGGCAAGAGGTTAAAGCGCAATTCAAGTTTTACATCTTTGTTATCTACTTTTAGCTCTGCATTCCTTCATGTTATGGTGTGTGACAAATTTTTGCTTGGAAACATCTTAAAATACCTTTTTTCTCAGTTAAAATGCTGGTTCTTGTTCTCACACTGCAGTGCTCTGTGTTGGAAGAGCTGAGTGACAGCCACACCTCTCAGCACAAGTGTTCACATACAAACTTGTATTGCAGAGAAGGGGGGTGGTGTCTGACCAGATCTGTCACTGAGCACTGATTACTAAGAGAACTAGGTCTTATTCATAAAATAGCTTTAAATTATCCATTTCTTTCAGTTAAAATGCTGCTTCCTGCCCTAATACTGCAGTGTTCTGTGAGGGCAGAGCTGAGTACCAGCACAAGTATTCTTACGCAGACTTGTATTGCAAAGAAGGGGAGCGGGCATGTCTGACCATGTCTGTTACTGAGCACTTTTTACTAAGAGCACTGGGTCTAACTCTAAAAATACCCTTTTTTCCTCAGTAAAAATGCTGCTTCCTGCTCTCATACTGCAGTGCTCTGTGCTGACAGAGCTGAGTAACAGCCACACCTCTCAGCACAAGTGTTCACATACAGACTTGTATTGCAGGGAAAGGATGAATATGAATATGAATGAATATTCGCTGTTGCAACACTGATCCTCCTCCCGGCGAATCAGGAAGCAGGTCTGATACCTGTCACCTGATTGACTGAAAGGACAGGCGATCCCATTGGACGCTTAGGAGGAGAGGAGTAGACGTACAGTGGAAACAAGGAGGAGAAGACACGGGAGCCGCTGGCCGATGCCTGACGCAGCCTGATGTCCACCAATGCCCTGATCCTCGCCGCTGCCCGATGTGCCCGCCACCTAGATGGGGTAAGTGCCGGTGGAACGGCAGACAGCAAGGGGGGTTTGAGGTGCCTTAGGTAGGGTGGTTATTTGCCACCCTCCCCAAACAAAAAAAACACTAGCAGCCAATGGTTCACATATAGACTTGTATTGCAGAGAAAGGGGTGGTGTCTGGCCAGATCTGTCACTGAGCACTGATTACTGAGAGCACTGGGTCTAACTCATAAAATAACTTTAAATTATATATTTCTTTCAGTTACAATGCTGCTTCCTGTCCTCACATTGCAGTGTTCTGTGCTGGCAGAGCTGATTAACAGCACATCTCACACAGACTTGTATTGAAAAGGAGAGGGGGCATGTCTGACCAGGTCTGTTACTAAGCACTAATTACTAAGAGAACTGGGTCTAACTTAGAGTGGTGTTCCACCCAAAAGTGGAACCTCCACTTATGTGCTTCCTCCGCCCCCCCGGTGCCATATTTGGCACCTTTTAGGGGTGTTGTGAATTCATGAAGAAATATATTTTATATTTACTGGCAGAAACATGAGAGATGCTTAGGCCTCAAAAAGTAGATGAACTGTGATGTTACAATAATTGAACTGTTGCCCTTTTGGAGACCTTTAGGACAAAATTGACGTTCTCATGTTTGACCAAGTCTTTCTACTACTTCAAATATTGAAGACTTTTACAAGCATGTATTGTGAGGAAAACTGTTGGAACAAAAAACTGCTCTCGTCACAAAACAAGGAGATATTTCCATGGTATTGTGAATAAATAAAGCTACCACGGAATACAAGGTTATACAGACTATTCTCGCATAGAGATAACCTCACCTGGCCTAAACCTATTGTGTTCAAGTGAGGGACTGTTTAAATAGCTAACACCTTGGCTCACAAAACTCATTGTATGAACTTTTAGGATGGTTTAGACAAACAAGTCATTTCTAAACACCCAGTGGGAATGTTCAAGGTCCATCTCAACACGTTAGAAAGAGTTGGATCTTGTGCCAGTCAAAAATATTTTAAAAGTATCTATAAGGTTATTATAAGTAATTTCAAACTATCTATGGCATTGAAGGTCACAGAGACATATTATAATTTTGGCATCTGCAGACCCAACAACTTTGGTATGAAGAAAATATATATGAAAGCGTGATTTTATAAGTAGAAGTGTTTTAAGAAACTAATTAGTATTAGGAAAAACATATAATTATGATCCTAACTATATAAGATTGTAAAGTATGCTTAGAAAAACAAATATTCAGTGAAGATACCAGAAGTTATACAGGTATCCATATAGATAATCATTTTTATGTAGTATTGATGAAATATATAACGGGTGTATTTCCTAGATCGACCAGTCTTTATAGACATACATTTATAGAGACACATATATATGTAACCAGTTTATGTAATAATGATTAATCAAGATTATGCTGAGTGTATTTTATATTAGACCGATTACCAGAATATTTAAAGGTAAATACTTATCCTTACCATTATACTCATTATGAAAATAGAACGTATTAACTTAAAAGGATGGACCCAAAACACATGTGAGACACCTGGTGGTTGAAGGTGGTATTATTTGAACTCACTAAATTTCCAGAGAAGGTTAATAATTAAGTCTCCTAGCCCAATGGAAAGTGAGCCACGTCCTTTTGGGCAGAGCCATTATAATTTCTATGGTCTTATTATCTGAAATGGTATTTAGAGGCAAGTAAGATGGCAGAAAAAAAGGAGAGAGGAGAGCTCAGGGGGAGAGCTCAGGGATTCACCCTGAGGGGGGACACTGGGAGACACACACACTCCCAGACTGACACTCATGCACCATGCATGAATACATATCTTTACATTCATGAAGATTCCTCAACACCTAATACTTAGAACTCGGAGGTCACAAGGAGTAAATCCTCTTTAAGAGTATACATTTTGAAACTACAGCAGCCATCTTAACTCTGGTAACCAGCCAATAGGAACTGTAGCCATCCTGGAATGGGTAATTATGTCCTGTGATTTTATCTTGTATGTTCTCTCAAATATTGATATGTTCTCTCAAATATTGATGTATTGAATATTATACAGTTGATAATCATTCTCCCGAATCAATAACCGCCTTGTAGATTTTTCTCTAAAGATTCATATTTTTCATCATATTTTTCTTTTTGCATAGTTGCCACATTTATTGACAATACAAACGTCTAATTTATTTCACATTTTTAACCACTTACTTACCTGCAGCATAGTAACGGTTGTACGTGTGAAATACAGACGTTCTGTTTAATTGTCAAGTTCACAAGGTTATTGATTCTACCGAGAAGTTATCATGGTGGTATTATGTCAAAGGGACAGTACGCCCATTTTTGCAAGTGTTTTTATTGATTTTCAAGACGTTCGTGTAACGCAATCGGTATCTTAATTTCATGTGATTGTTTGTGTTTGTTTACCAATAAATTTCTATTTCGTATGATCACACGTCTCCGTGAATAAGTTTCACAAGCATAGACTGTGTCATATAGATTGATTTTGTATCTTAAAAATATCTTCGTTAAAAATTACTCAATGATAATTATTGTGCGGGAAACCTGTCCTTAAAAAGGCACAACTTATTCTGACTGATTATTCACGACAGGGGGGAGGGGGTTTTTGACAGGTACCCTTCCCCACCTCCGGGAGACTGCGTCGTGGTGCCCTTCTCCTTCCTCCTTCTCCACCGCCGGGCCAGTTAGAAAGTGCAGCGTGCTTCGCGCATGCACAGTAGGGATCCGGCTGTGAAGCAAAAGGCTTCCCTGCTGGTTTCCCTTACCCCAAATGGCGGCGGCAGCATCCCGAGAGCAGATCTGAAAATTAACTAGGGTGCCAACATCGTGGGGGAACCCAGGACAGGTAAGTGTCCTAATATTAAAAGTCAGCAGCTACAGTATTTGTAGCTGCTGACTTCTTATTTTTCATGGGGGGTGGGGGGGCGGAACTCCTCTTTAAAATATCTTTTTTTTCTCAGTAAAAAATGCTGCTTCCTGCTCTCATACTGCAGTGCTCTGTGCTGGCATAGCTGAGCATAGCTGAGCAGCAGCCATGCCTCTCAGCAAAAGTGTTCACATACAAACTTGTATTGCAGAGAAGGGGAGAGGGCTTGTTTAACCAGGTCTGTTATTGGCCTAAAGACCCTAAATCTGGCCATACACTAGTAGAATTTTGTTTAAAAGTTTACATTTTAAGAATGTTTGTTCAATATTTTAATCCTTAGTGGGGCCTGAAATAAATGCTGCAATAAAAAAATATTATCCGAGGGTGGTTACAGATTCCCTCTATTTATTGCATATATGTATTAACTTGTCTATTCCTATAGTTAGCTAGTCTATTAAAACTTTGATAATATTACTGTTGATAGCACAATGATATAAGGTTAGCTATGAAAACAAACACACTGCTTAGTAAAACAACGTCTTATTTATTTCCCAAGAAAATAGAAAAATGCTAACATAAAAACACTAAAGGAAAATATTACAGAGCATATAACAAAAGAACATTAAAGATACTTATCGCAAGGCTGTCCCCTAGATATTGTCTCGTCAGCTGGGCTCAATATGGTAACAGAGAGCCATGCGGCATGAGAGCCATCAGGCAAGCAAGCCAAGAGCGGAAAAGGGAGGGATGACTTCCCTTCTGTGTGCACTTTTTAAACTTCATCCATACACCGTCCAGACCCAACCCCATTGCCAGCCCATTTAGGTTTCTAACGAATGAAAGTAGTTACAGGGCACTTCTTCTCAATATATTATATTTCTGTTCGTCCTGCTGTATTGGCCTCTAGGGGCAGCATTTGTCCATGTATCATCGCTATGTGACCTGGGTCCTTCAGCCTTAGCTGGCAATTTGATCTTCTGTAGCAGGACATTCATCAATCATCTTGCCAGCCATGGTCATTTTTGAAGCTTGCTTGCAGAGTGCTACTCAAGGATTTCCATCTTATCACACCAGTTGGACAGGAGCCAAGCTTTTGTTCTACAAAGCTTTGATGTGCAACTTGTTGCATTCCAACTTGGTTGTATCAACAAGAAAGAAACTCCAAAAATATGATATTAAACCATGTTGCCTTCCAACAGGGCCATATCGACATTTGCTTTTGACCACAGTTGCGAGGAAATATCGAAGAAGCAGGATGGAAAATTTTACTTGAACAAACAAATTTCTATCAGTAATAAAAAAATGATGCAGCGCTATGATAGTACAAAATAGAATAAGTGATAATATAAATAATCCCGACAAAGGAAAACTAAAGCAGTTACCAAAAAATGAAAAAACATAAAATGAATTATATTTTTTACATAAATAAGTTGATTCGTGCTAAAATAGTGATAATAAAGAAATCATCATATCATAAATAAGTGCCACAAAAGGATAATTAATCCACCAGAAAAAAGACAAAGATTTGTGGTAAATAGTGAAATCAACTAAAATAAAACACCAAATGACACCCAAGCACTATTTAACACCATAAATATTGAAACAATAAATGTATATAAAGTCTCATCACAAGTGGTGCAAAAATGTAATTAAAAGAGTAAATAGTCCATGAGCATAGAAAAGATGCTAATCCAGAAAATGTGGTATAGATAGGTCCAATCTCCCAAATGCTTAGCACACCCGAGTGAGCAATGAGGCTCCTTACTGACTCAGATGACCACCGAGGTGGTCTCACCAGACACAGGGAATATTGAGGTCTCCCAAAAACCTATAGCTGCATCTGTAGTAATGGCTAGATCTGTGATACTCAGGAAATATAAACAAGAAATGCTCCCATAGTGTTATTGTATAAAAGTTTGCACTTACAAGAAGATCCAGTCAGTAGAGCATATACGAAATATGGATAAAAGATTTAAAATGTCCCGGCATCTCCACAAGCTTCCCGCTGTTCATTAGCTTCCCAGCGGTCTCGGCAAGAAAAACGTAGTGACGTCAGCCTCACAGGCCCCGCCCTACACGTTTCGTCACAATAGGACGTCGTCTGGAGGTTGGCCAAAGTGACGCCACCACTATGCTTAGGGTATAAATAGTACCGCAGAACCATCTTAGATACTGGCCGCTACATGTAAAAGATAGGAGGCAAGAATGGGCGCCGCCATATTAGCAGCTAGTTGATTGGAAGTTTTCACATCTACGTCCAATCAACTTAAACTAATAAAGTTTACAGTATTGAGTCATTCATTACGTGCTCTACTGAGTACGTAGTGTATATGATACAATGCCCATGCTCCAAGCAATACATTGGACGCACTAAACGGGCCCTTCATGTGCATCTGTCTGAGCATGTGGGCAATATTAGACGTGGTTTTAGCAAACACAATTTATCCAGACATTATGCTAAATATCACGATAAAAAAAATCAAAGGAACCCTCTTTGTAGCTCTGGCCAAACTTCAATTTCATTGGAGAGGAATGAATAAAGTTAGAGTTATTTCTAGGCTTGAAACAAGGTGGATCTTCGATATGAAAAGTTATGTGCCCTTTGGCCTCAACGTTGATTGGGACATTAATTCTTTTATCAATAATTCTTAACAATTATTATTCATCTTTTAATATAAAATAATTTTTTTAAATATTTTTATTATGTTTTTTTATTTATTATTAATTTTCAGTATTTATTATTTTATTAGATTTGATTTAATGTTATTATCTTCTGTTATCTTACTATCTAGATTGTTTTTTATTGTCCCTATTTAATTTATATATAATTATGAGAATGTTATGTATATCATATGGAGTTCCATTTGTCTTCCTATTGGTTACATTGCCATCCATTAGTTCAGTATAATTTTTTGCCACTAGATGGTGGTAATACTCCTTCCCATTTTCTTCTTTATACATCTGGCTTTCTGTTTTAAGTCATACCTATTTGTTTGGGCAGCTAGCTGCTAATATGGCGGCACCCATTCTTGCTTCCTATCTTTTATATGTAGCGGCCAGTATCTAAGATGGCGCCGCGGTACTATTTATACCCTAAGCGTAGTGGTACCATCACTTTGGCCAACCCCCAGACGACGTCCTATTGTGACGAAACGTGTAGGGCGGGGCCTGTGACGCTGACGTCACTACGTTTTTCTTGCCGAGACCGATGGGAAGCTAATGAACAGAGGGAAGCCTGTGGAGATGCCGGGACATTTTAAATCTTTTATCCATATTTCGTATATGCTCTACTGACTGGATCCTCTTGTAAATGCAAACTTTTATACAATAAATCCCCCTTTTTGAACGATTACACTATGGGAGCATTTCTTGTTTATATTTCCCGAGTATCACAGATCTAGCCATTACTACAGATGCCGCTATAGGTTTTTAGGTTTTTGGGAGACCTCAATATTCCCTATGCCTGGTGAGACCACCTGGGTGGTCATCTGAGTCGGTAAGGAGCCTCATTGCTCACTCGGGTATGCTAAGCATTTGGGAGATTGGACCTATCTATACCACATTTTCTGGATTAGCATCTTTTCTATGTTCATGGACTATTTACTCTTTTGATTACATTTTTGCACCGCTTGTGATGGGACTTTATATACATTTATTGTTTCATTATTTATGGTGTTAAATAGTGCTTATATATCATTTGGTGTTTTATTTTAGTTGATTTCACTATTTATCACAAATTTTTGTCTTTTTTCTAGTGGACTAATTATCCTTTTGCGGCACTTATTTATGATATGATGATTTCTTTATTATCACTATTTTAGCACAAATCAACTTATTTATGTAAAAAATATAATTCATTTTATGTTTTTTCATTTTTTGGTAACTGCTTTAGTTTTCCTTTGTGGGATTATTTATATTATCACTTATTCTATTTTGTACTATCATAGCGCTGCATCATTTTTTTATTACATGTCTTGGAGTTTTTGTATCTGACTCTTTGATGCTGGCGGCTTTGTTGTTTTTGGATTTTCACTTTTTCAATTTTTTTGATTTATATTACATTATACATTATAATGTATATTACATATCTACATATATACATTAGTTTTCTAGCGCAGCGTTGACCCTTTGGGGGTTTTTTATACAAATTTCTATCACTGTATGTGGGTTTCGGTTGGGAAATTCCAGTCATTCCAAAATCGAAGGTTAAAAGTAAAAAAAAAATTAAATATTCTTTCAAATGACACTTGAGAAGTCATCAAATGTACTGAGAATGTTTATACGAATGTTTGTTTGAACATCTACTTCTGTCTGGCCAGTTTTAGTCTGCTACAGTAGTTAACATAACAGATTCATTTTATGTAGCGAAACATGCGGTTTTAGTGACTATCGGTGTGTTCATGCTCGGTGACAGAATCAGCAGTGACAGTGACAGCAATACTAGAGAAGAGGGAAACATGGATACACGGCCTCCGGGCAATCGTGATTCATGAACTGGATGATCCTGCATGCATATATTCCGGGGAATCAAAAAATGTGCAAATCGCCGGCTTGCCTGCTTTTCAAGATGATTTACTTATCACCGACCACAGGTGCAAAAAAACTGGAAAACACACACAAAAAAAGTCAAAATACCAGCTGATGATGAAAACCTTTGTCAGACAGAAACGAGCAAAACAGGTAAAGCTTGTCAGCGGCAGAAAAATAGAGAGTCCCATCGGTCATATGATGTCATGATATTGCATTTTGACTGTCAGCAGTTTTAATGAGATAGATAATGAGCAATAACACCTACCTTTCCTGGGGAAAGTGCTGCTTCAGGCTCCCTTCAGCTCTGGTATGGTAGGTATCTAGTCTAATGATTTTTGCCTTAGGGGAGTTTCAGACATTGTGAACTCAAATATTAATATTCAGCAAAGATCACATGACTAAAATCTTTAGCTTTTGTACATGTCATCAGCAGTGGATGAAACTTAAAGGCATACTTCACTTTTTGCAATAATGTAATAAATGCACCCACATTAATAAAATAAAATAAATGCATTTATTAAAAGTTTGCATTGAAGCCTGCAGAGCTGTGCAACCACAACTGGTGCATCATGGGTTTCCTGTAGATCTTCTGTGCTCCATTGTGAACTGTGAGCCTTTCTTCCCTAGTGGAAGATGGGACTTGTAATCTTTCATTCACTGATCCCTGTGAATAGACCTGTGAATGGGTAATACAAGTAGAGCCACGCACATCAGTGCTCAATTTAAAAAAATAGAGGATGCTCCAAGGCACAAAACAAGGGGGGGGGGGGAGTGTTTGGTTAACTAAACCATTTACACCCCATGGGGTTGATTTACTAAGACTGGAGAGTGCAAAATCTGAAGCAACTGTGTATGATAGCCAATCAGCTTCTACCTTCAGCTTGTTCAATTAAGCTTACCAAAAAAACCTGTAAGCTGATTGGTTTCTATGCAGAGCTGAACCAGATTTTGCACTCTCCAGTTTTAGTAAATCAGCCCCACGTAACATAAAATATGGTCCCAAAGGTGGAATATGCCTTTAAGAAAAAGTAATTATTTTAGCCCAATTTTTACTTTACAGTGGAACCTCAGATTGCAAGTAACGCGGTTAACGAGCGTTTCGCTATATGAGCACTGTATTTTTAAAAATCGTAACTCAGTTTGCGAGTGTTGTCTTGCAAAACAAGCATGATTCAGGGTAAAACAGTGTGCAGTACCGTTTTTGGCCTGAGGTGGGGGGGGGGCGCCGGAGTCGAGCAGAGCCGAACGTCGCTGTTCGGAGATGCACGGAAAGGCCCGAGGACAGCATGGCTGGCCTTGGCAAATCTCGTGTAGGAAGTCTTTGCAAGGTTTGCCGAGGTCAGTCGAAGTGTCCTCAGGCCTTTTTGGTTGTTTCCGAGGCTCTCCGGCACCCCCTCCGCCTCTGGCTGCTTGCGGTATTGCATCCCATTGAAGTCAATGCAGAACAAATTATTTTCGTTTCCATTGACTTCAATGGGAAAACTCGCTTTGATATGTGAGTACTTTGGATTACGAGCATACTCCTGGAACGGATTATGCTCATAATCCGAGGTTCCACTGTATATGTATTTATCTCAACAAGACTGTAGCTCATAATCTAATTTTAATATTGATCTGTTAAAAAGTATGTTCAGGCATTGCCCAAATGTAAATTAAAGCCTCCTTCTCTCATTAGGGATGGTCCAAACGGACCCCTGTCCGGTTCGCACCCGAATAACAAACCCCATTAAAGTCAATGGGACCCGAACGTCAAAAATCAAAAGTGCCCATTTTGAAGGCTTATATGCAAGTAATTGGGCATACAATGGTTATAGGGGTCCGGGTCCTGCCCTGGGGGACATGTATCAATAAAAAAAAGTTTGTGAAAAACGTTATTTTTAAATGAGCAGTGATTTTTTGATTTTTAAAGTGAAAGCCTAAAAATGAAAAATTCCTTTCAATATAGTGCCTGGAGGGTCCCCCTAGTCTACCTGTAAAGTGGCAGATCTGTACCATGTCTAGAATTTGCTGCAGCAATAATTGCATTTATAAAGCCAAAAAAAAAGACATTCTCCCTGCAAGCTGCCTTTATTTTGCTCAGCAACAGCTAGGGAGCCACTGTGTATGATGAGGTCACAATGTAGTGCACAGGGAACAAGATTAGAGATTTTTTGGATACATTCTGGTGTCACTTTGACTTTGTATAGAAGTAACGGGTGCGTAAAGATTGGTCTTTGGGTGTGGGTGGCGCCTTCCCACCGTAACCTTATAAAGGTACTCTTGATGACAGCAAGAATTGGCCTTGCTGTAAAAAATTGCAATGATATGCACCTGTCAAACAGGTGCAGAAAAATTGGTATTTGGGTGTCAGGGGCGCCTTCCCACCGTAACCCTATAGAGGTGCTCTTGATGAAGGCAAAAAAAATTGCAATGATATGCACCTGTCAAACAGGCGCTGAAAAATTGGTCTTTGAGTGTTAGATGTGCCCATGAAACTTATACCAAAAACATTCTTCCAGATGAAATTAGGCAGCCTCAAAGTCCTGCAGAGATTCCACATCCCAAAAAAGACTTAATCAGTGACATCGGCATCAGGGGCTTCATAGCTGGTAATCCAGGACTGATTCATTATTATAAAAGTCAAATGGTCCACGGAGTCTATGGACAGACGCATTCTATAATCGGTAACAAAACCTCCTGCAGCCCTGAATGCCCATTCTGAAAGCACGCTGGATGCAAGGCAGCCCAACAACTCAATAGTATACTGGGCAAGTTCTGGCCAGTGGTCTATTCTCATGACCCAGTAATTCAGTGGATCGTCAGCTGGAAAGCTCGCCATCTCTGTTTTGGCCCCGAGGTAATCGTCCACCATGTGATGCAGATGCTGCCGATGGGATGTGGAAGCTGAGTGCCATGGGCGGCAAGGACTAAAAATATTCCGAAATGCCTCATTTAGGCGGCGGCTTCTCCAACTCTCCTCTCTTGACCAACAGAGGACTCAAAATGGCGTTTTCCATGACACTGTAACCTACTGGAGTCAGGAAAAATGTTCAATAAAATCCTCTTTAGCGTGTCCTCAAGAGATTTTATCTTCTGCACTCTCCGTGGGGAAAGTATGAGTTCTGAAACCTTCCCCTTATAACGGTGGTCAAGGAGAGGGTTGCCAACTAGTAATCATCCTTCTCCTTTATGCCACATATTTTTGGGTCCTTTCGCAGGCTTTGAAGCATGAGGTTGCACCTCAAATTTGCCGAGGCTTGAGAAGCAGACTCCTCGGGATCACTCAGGATGACAGCATCTGGAACTTCCTCCTCCCAGCCACGTACTACTCCCAAGGGTCCTGGGGATGGAAAGCCATCGCTTACAGATTGACGCATGTCTTCCTCTTCTTCGAAGCCTATGAAAGTGCCATAATCCTCATCCTCCTCCCCTCTCTCCTCCTGTGTGTTCTGTGACATAGGTATGACGGTGTCCGGATAAAGTGGGCCTTGAGAGGAAAGGAAGTCCTCCTCTTCCTCCTGCTGCTCTGCCTCCAGTGCCCTGTCTATGATGCCACGCAGTCTGCTCCAGCAGGAACACAACAGGGATTGTGTCACTGATGCATGCACTGTCACTGCTCACCATCCTTGTGGCCTCCTCAAATGGTGACAATACAGTGCATGCATCCTTAATGATCAGCCATTGGCGTGGGGAAAAAAAGCAGAGGCAGTCTGAGCCTGTCATTGTGCCGTATTCACACAGGTACTCGTTGATGGCCCTCTGCTGCATGTATAGCCGCTGCAGCATTGACAAAGTCAAGTTCCACCTGGTGGCCATGTCACAAATTAGGCAGTTTACAGGCAGGTGGATTTCCAGCTGAATTTCAGCCAACCGAGCACTGGCTGTGTATGACCGCCTGAAATGGTTACAGACTCTTCTGGCCAGCTTTAGCACATCTTGCAGCCCTGGGTATGTATTTAGGAAACGCTGCACCATCAAATTGAGGACATGTGCCAGGTATTGCACATGTGTCAACTTTCCCTGTCTAAGGGCGGACAGGAGGTTTGAGCCATTATCGCACAACACCATTCCTGATTCCTAGCTCTTGCTGGCGTGGTGTGAACAACCCTTGCAGAGCTGCAAGAATCTCTGCTCCGGTGTGGTTCCTGTCCCCTAAACACACCAGCTGAAGCACTGCATGGCACCTTTTAGCCTTACTCATGGAATAGCCCTTTGAACACTTAGGGGTACCTGATGTTCATAGGACAATTCTGCAGAGGAGGGCATGGAGGTGGCGGAGGAGGAGGAGGGGGTAGAGCTCACAGGTCTGGCATCATCACTACCAGCTGTATGGAGACATGGGGGCACAACAAGCTGCAGCACTAAGCCCTGTCCTGCATCCTTTCGAGTTGCAAGCAGCGTTACCCATTGTGCTGTGAACAAAATATATCGTCCCTGTCCATGCTTGCTGGACCACGTGTCAGCAGTAATGTGGATTTTACAGCTGACTGTCTTGCCAAATGATGCCAGAACATTCCCTTCCACATGATGGTAGAGAGATGGAATGGCCTTACGTGAAAAGTAGTAGCGACTCGGAACCTGCCATTGTGGTACAGCACATTGTGCAAATTCACGAAAGGGGACAGAATCCACCAGGCTGAAAGGCAGAAGTTGGAGAGCCAACAGCTTTGACAAGCTTGCATTTAGACACTGGCCATGTGGGTGGAAGGGACTGTATTTTTTTTACGCTGCAGCAGATGGGCTGATGGGGCAGAGAAATTTTCCGGCTACAGTCTACAGCTGGTGGTGTGCTGCTGGCAGTTGTGCTGCTAGGACCTGGGACATCCTGTAAGAGGTAATGACTTTGTATAGCAGGGCAGACTGATGTGGGTAAGGAGGAGGAGGAGGAGACGAGGAGGAGGAGGGACAGATTTGTGCCCCTTTTGTGTGGCCTTTAGGTGCTCTTGCCAACAGGCTGAGTGGTTAAATGCCTTGTTAAGCATGTGGTACCCAAATGGTTGGTGTTTTTGCCACTTTTGATGTTCCTGCGACACAGTTCGCAGATAGCAACAGTGCGATCTCCTGCAGATGTGCTGAAAAAGGCCCAGACAGCTGAGCTTTGGGGAGTGGGCTGGGAGATAACAGCTGCAGAATGTGATGGAATAGGGTGGCTGCTTTCTACTCTTTCCACCACCTCCTCTGCATGCTGTGGCTGGACAGCACGGGCAAACTCACTAAACAGAGGAAATGCTGCCCTGCCTGAGGACTGACCACCACGTCCACCTTTGCCTGTGGACACATTTGTTGCTGGCCCCCTTACAGTGCCAAGGGAACGTCTGCTTCTCCTTGTTGTCCTCCCAGACATTATTGAGAGGGAGGGGGCGGTGCTTATAAGCAAATGTAAAGAAGAAGTTGAAATCTGTACGTATATGCACTTTAAAGTAAAGAGGTGTTTGGTGCACTTTAATTTGAGTACTCACACTACAAGACACACTCCACGGATACTATAATATACTGCAATATAATGCGCTAAACGTACAGTGACGCACAGAATTATTTGGCGTTAAACTGGCAGTAACGCACACAAAAGTAAATGGTGTTAAACTGGCAGTAACCCACAAAACTAAATGGGGTAAACTGGCAGTAATGCACACAAAACTATATGGCGTTAAGCTGGCAGTAACGCACACAGAAGTAAATGGCGTTAAACTGGCAGTACCGCACAGAACTATATGGCGTTAAACTGCCAGTAACGCACACAGAACTATATGGCGTTAAACTGGCAGCAACGCACACAGAACTGTATGGCGTCAAACTAGCAGTAACGCACACAGAACTATATGGCATTAAACTGGCAGTAATGCACACAAAAAACGAAATGTTGTTAAACTGGCAGTAATGCACACAGAAGTAAATGGTGTTAAACTGGCAGTAACGCAATCAAATAGACAGTGTTCAACCGTCACTACACTGACGCTATCTGAACTGTCCCTACTCTAGCTATACACTAATGTCAAGATTACTGACACGGTCTCACTACACTACACTGAAATTATCTGAGCTGTCCCTACTCTAGCTGCACACTATGCAAAGCTGAATGAGGTCCTCCTCACTACATTCACACTATCCCTAGACTGACACTAAACTAATATTCTACACTGACAATTGAAGCAAAATAGCACAAAATAGAACACTAACTAATAGCACTGAACAGAGCCCTGTTCTATCTCTCTCCACACCGAAATCACACTGAAAATGGCTGCCATTGAAAGAATACTTTTATACTGTGGGGCGGGAATGAGCCATGATTGGATAAAGTCATGATGACAGTGTCCAATCATGACTCTGACAGTGCTCTGTGTCCTGATTGGCTGAAGCTTTTGCTGCTTTAGCCAATCAGGGCTTGCAATGCACTGTTCAGCGCTGCAATGCATTGTGGTCGGTTCGGGGGGCTGAACAAACGGTCAAACAACCCGTTTGTTTGGTTGTTCGTCAAACGTCCGAACAGCGAAGGTTCGGCCCGAACTTATGCTCGGGCCGAACCATTCACCCATCCCTACTCTCCATATAGCTTGTGTTTCTGTGTTATTTTGTATTTTTTCTTATTTCACTAGTAAGAAACAGCTCTTATTTTTCCCCATGATGCCATTGCCAAGCTTGTAAAACTACTAAGGGATAGCTACTGGGAGCTCAGTTCCTATTGACATATACAGTGCCCTTCCCTAGAACTACATCTTCCAAGAGCCCTTTACCTAAACACAGTGTGTGGGCAGGCTCTTGAGAGTCATGGCAGTCACACTGTTTTGCAAGGAATGAATTCAACGTATTCACGTGGAGTGGGAAAGAGAGGGGTGGGGTATAGGTGGAGTTCTGTAGTCCAGCAGGAAGGGCTGACAACACTGCTTGGGATTTCAGTGCAGCAAATTCACTGTCACAGCCCAAATAGGAAGTTAGGAGCCAACTGGATTTCTAGCTGGATGAACAAGCATTTTTCTGTATTTGCTTAGGAGATAAACATGGGGAAATATGCATGTATTGCAGAAATGCCCTGGCATTCATTTCAATGTTCACATTAACCCTTTTACTGCTAATAGGGTTGCCACCTCATCCCTTTAAACCCGAACACATATTATCTACACAGGTTATGTGGCTGATTAAGGTGGTAATTAAACTCATTGGTACCTTATCTGCATTAAATTAGCTCCAGAACCTGTGTAATACATATGTGTTCGGGTTTAAAGGCATGAGTTGGCAACCCTAGCTGCTAATGACATGTACCACACATCACAACAATGGAAGTGTTAAAACAAGCTCTCTGGTGAGGTTTCCAGGCTCTCCTACTCCCTGTGGGAGTCCTGAACCATGAAAAAAATAAACCTGCCAGTGTGTCAGTTTGCCAATGTCATCTGCAGAATGTGAACATGGAAGTGCTCAGCTTTGAGCACTTCCACGTTCACAGCTGTCAAAATTGCAGTTGCAAAGGTAAACAGCGGATCAAGTACAGTTGCTGTTCTATCAGCTGGATCAGCGGACTAGGGAGACATTAGAGGTCTAATGGCCTCCTGATGTCTCCATAAAAAAAATACCTGCCACATGCCCAATCCTATCACATAGCCTTGAGTAAAAATACACTGTCTCTTCGGATATATTGATCATGGTACTCTCCCTAACTGTACTAAGCTTTTTCTGTGTTTAGTTCTATATTATACCAAAAAATCCATAGCTGTTCTTTGGAAATCACCTGCTTCCCCTACTGTGTCCTCATATGTTAACTTAGTTAATAAAGCTATTCCATTATACAAGTTGACCTGTGAGGCCAGGGGATCCCCCAAGAAATGTCAGAAGATTTGGGACTCATGGGTGTCTTTTGTCCGAACTGTTACATCTATAGCTCCAGATTAGACATATAGCCCAGGATTCAGGTAGCTTACTTGCTCATGATACACAATGGGGTTGATTTACTAACGGCAAATAGACTGTGCACTTTGCAAGTGCAGTTTCTCCAGAGCTTAGTAAATGAGAGAAAGCTCTGCTGACTTCCATCATCCATTCAAGTGCAGGTAAAAGTGCTGTCTTTTTTTTCTATTCGTGGAGTGAAACTGTGGAATAGTTTTAATGTGGGGTTCAAGAAATGTCTAAGCTGTTTTTTGTTTGTTGTTGTTTACGATGTTATTTTGCTTATATGTGTGAGTGAAGCTCGTTCTTCTCTCAGTACCTATATCTTCTACTTTATAAAGTTACCTTTAAAAAAAACACAAATGATGGCTGCACAACACAAATACCATGCATACTGGGCAGGGACGTGCGGTGAGGTCAGTGGCTGGTGAGGCACTGGCTAGTATCAGAGCCAGATACACACAGGTTACATACACTGCGTACATTAGAGCGAGAACAATAATTCTAGCACTAGACCTCCTCTGTAACTCTAAACAAATAACCTGTAAAAAAATGTAAAGCGTCGCCTATGGAGATTTTTAAGTACTAAAGTTTGGCACCATTGCACAAGTGGGCACAATTTTTAAGCATGACATGTTAGGTATCTATTTACTCGGCGTACTATAATCTTTCACATTATACAAAAAAATCGGACTAACTTTAGTGTTTTTCTTTTTTTTATTATTCATGAAACAGTTTCTTTCCAAAAAAAAATGCGTTTGAAAAATTGCTGCGCAATACCGTGTAACAGAGCAGCAGACGCTCATTCTCCCTCTTAACTGTGTGAGAAAAACATGGGATTGTGGGTAAATCGTATACCCATAAACCCATGTCTTTTCCTTGTAGTTAAGAGGAGGGCTGGGCTGGAAGGGAGCATGTGTCTTTTAGACACATGCCCCCTTCTATGACACGGCAGTGGGAGGCGTGCCTTCACTGCAGCATTTTTATTGGACAGCTGGGGCTAATGGTACTTTACCATTGGTCCAAGACTGCAAGCTGCCCATTGAGCTCAGTGCCTCTGACAAGAAGTGAGGAGAGGCACTGTGAGCTCATCCTCTCAGTCTGCTGCAAACAGTGTGCCAGCTTGTATTTAAACTGGCCGCTCTGCATGTAGCTTCTGACAGACTGCACAAGAAGATCTGTATCTCTGGAACCATAGGTCGTAGGAGCCCCAAATTTTTAACAGTGGTGGGGTAGAAATTTTGACCAGTGGTGGGGTCTCTGTGACCCCAGATCACCGATCTTTTTTTTTTTCCTTTTTTTATGTTCATGGCTCTGCCTCACCTGCCTCCTCTGACTGCACGTCCCTAATACTGGGGTCAGACAGATAGTACTCCAAACTGATGAGCTGTAAAGGCATTTAAAACATCCCATAAGGACAGTTTGGGGTTAAGGAATCTGTCATCATTTTACGGTTGTATGCAGTTTAGGGCAGCACTTCCAAACTTTATTGAGACCAGGGCCCAGTAATTTTTTTCAAAACCATCCATACTCATACAATAAAAGTGTGGGAATACAAAATATGTATTGAAATTTTGGAAGGCTCTGGATGGGGCTGGGTGGCACTATGGGTTACTGCTGGAGGTTGGGGCACTATGGGGGAAGTGCAGGCTCTGCAGCTATCAATGGGGGCACTGTAGAAAGTTGGGTAGCACTATGCAGGCTATGGGCTCTTAGGGGGCCTGGGGGCATTGTGGGAGGTTGAGGTGCACTGTGGCCTATTATGGGAGGCTGGGTGGCACTATGGGTTACTGTTGGACGTTGGGGCTATATGAGGGAACTGGAGGCTCTGCAGCTATCTATGGGGCCACTGCAGGGGGCTGTGGGGCATTGTGGAAAGTTGGGTTGCCCTGTACAGGCTGAGAGCTCTCAGGGGGCCTGGGGGAATTCTAGGAGGTTGAGGTGCAATGTAGCCCACTATGGGAGGCTGGAAGGCATTACGAGAGCTGGAAGGCACTGTGGCAGGTTATGGGATCTGCCACTGGCTTGAGGCCTGGAAAGTGGGAGACCACAGCTCGGCAGGGTCCATGGCTCAATGATTGAGAACTACTGATTTAGATACTTGCATATGTGGTTCCTGTTTATGGAAACCCAGCCTCATCTCATAAATTGTACAAATAAAATTGGGGATTATATTGTGTTTTTGGGCACCTACATTTATTTTAGTGTATTTTTTACATTTGACAGGTCTTTTTATTCTACAAGGACTCTGCTTTTAGAAAATATATCATATTTGGGGGATTTAACATGATTTAAAGGTCAGAAATGCAAATTTTAACATGTGTGAAATAAATGCTAAACGCTGTTCTGGCATCTAACACGTTATTGGTGGAAAACCTCACTAGAGATTCCAATGAAAATTAAAAAAAATAAACTACAAAAAATGGCGTTCTCCTATGCAGCTAGTCAAATATTAGCATTTGTTTTCTAACATGTCTTAGGAAAATGTCAACCTGACTGGCAGATGAGCTTTTTTTCTTTTTTTTTAATTGGTTTTTCTTTTTTTTTTTTTTTGTTACCTAAGCTCTGTCCCCAAATGAATTTTACATTCAGTGTACTAGATTATCTGTGTTGCTATGCAAAGCACTCGGAAATCTCAGAGAGGTTTTCATTTGAACTGAAAATCCTTTAAAAAATTGCAAACTACAAGTAAATAGAACACAATTACCGCCTGCAAAAAAATTGATGTGCCACAATTAGCTCACATGCGCCATCATGTGGCCACATGAAGAAGTTACAGGCTTCTGTCTACAAATTAATTGGCATGTTTTTTTTTCTTTCTCATATATTTGTTCAGTACATGTCATGCCTAAAGCAAATAAAGATTTTTTTTTTTTTCACATAGAGCTGGACAAAGACAAATGTGGATACATGCAGGTTTATTGAAGAAAGAAGAAGAAAGTTTAAAGTCCGCTCAACAATCCCAAAACAAGTTTGCTATATATTGGGGTCTTATTGACTCAGTGATCCTTCATACCCCACATAAAGGCATAGCTCCCAACGGTCCCTCATTTGATTCCTCCTCAGATCTCCCTCTTTTTCTTTAGGTGAAGAGATCTGTATAAATAAATGTACCATTTGACTGTCAGAGCGGTTTATATTGCGCCAAACTTTTCTTTGAATTCACCCAGATTGTTGCAATACTAATATAAAGGAACAACAGCAGCGAAAAAGGCCTCAGTAACTTTAAATCTGAACTCTGGAATAAGCAAAAATTGTCCAAATCCATTCACCATGTGTATTCTTCCTTGAATCTTGGTGTGCTTTGTGTATTTCTTCCAGATCTGAGCAGTAATCTCTTGATTCAGGAGAACTAAAAACCGTGTCGGAGATTCAAGCCAAAGTCAGTAAGAACCGGGTAGGAAAGGTACAGGGCGGAAGGCAGTGAGTGAAGTCCAAGGTATGCCAAGGTCACAACAGCTAGGCAGAAGGTCCTAAAGCAGGTTGCAAGGCAAGCCAGGTCATATATGAGAAGGCAGAAATACTGTAGAAGGTCAAATCACAGGTAATAAGGGGCTGGCTGAAGACCACTCAGAAATCTTACCATACAGTGCTCCAGGTTAATTTTCACCCAACAGTTACTCTGTCTAAAGGGCCATTCATGTGGCCCCTTAATAGTATGGGGCCCTCTGCTTGTCTGTATCTGGCCCTTAGGCCACTATTTCTCCCACTGACACCAACAACGGGACACTATTCATTCTATTGAACCCAATGGTGAGGCACCATTCTTCCCACTGACACCAGTGGTGAATCCCTGGGTGTGCTGATGTACTCACTCTGTTCTCTTTGCTCTTTGCTGCTCCTTAGGCAAGATTCCTTTCCAAACCGTGATGCTGATAGGATCTTCCCAAGCCAGCCTGAGCTCAGCCTGGAGGCAGAGCCCCCTAGAACCAGGGGTCCCCTCCTAGGCCACCGACAGCCTCCTCACCACTCCATCTTCCACCTGACTCCTCTGCTGCCATGGATCCCCCATATTTAGGGGCTTATCTAACCACCCAGCCAGGACATTCTGCCTGGGGATTGGTCATATTCCCTTAAGTATGCAAATCAGAACCTCCTGGCCTCCACCCACTAACTTCTAAAAGCTTCTACCAGCTTCTAGATCCAGGGGGAGGAACCAGAGATCTGCATCTGTAGAGCCATCCAGCTTGACCTGCAGTAACCCTCACCATATTCTTACAGGCCTTCCCAGGTCCAGAATTAATATTGTGAAGAATTATGTTTGGCCATCTACAACAGTCCCAGTTTCTCATGTGGCCCCTTAGGGGATTTACTACCTACAACTTTTATTAAACAGATCAGAAGAGCAGGAGAGATCAGATTGCAGAAGTTGAACCATTCATAGGGTAGGATTGTCTGGCTTGTTTATATGTAAGCTGCCAACATATGCAAGCAGTGCTAGACTTTCTTTTTAGAAAGCCCAGCATGGTTTGCAAACTGTATGTGCCTTGTGCAGTGCTTTGTGCTTGAGCAGCCAATCACAAGGCATATACTTTGGAAATGTGGACAGTCCCTTACTCAGTAATTCAAATTTAACACAGAATTTCAAGCGTACTTGCAAGGTATTGAAGTGGCAGAGGAGTGGATAGAAGGTAAAGTAGAGGGAACCTGTTAAAGCGTTTTGTTACCCCAAAACTTCATATTCCTGTTATGTGATTGCTGTACCATGTACTTGTATGAGAAAGTATACTGTTCTCTTTGTATTGCATCCTTTATGTGAAATCCCTGGTGTTTCTGCTAGTCTCTCTGCTTTTGCTATTAAAAACTGACCAAACTAAGCAGGAGAGCACATCATGGTCAGTTCTCTAGCTATACTGAATGACAATGATTAGACTTGTCCTGACACGTCCCCACTGCACAGCTAGTCACTGGGCAGGTCGGTGTGCTGCTGCTTCTCCTCCCCGCCCGCTCTTATGCAGCTGAGAACAGAGGGAATGCGATGAAAAGGGGAAAAAGGTATTTATAATGTTTTTTATATCTATACCAAAATGTTTTGCGTTTCATTTCTATTTTAAACTAAATGAGCTGTTTTACAAGCAGTAACGGCCTGTCCATAAGGTAAGGTGACCAGATTTTTAAAATGAAATCTGGGGACATATTTTTTTTTTTTACTTGTAATGGCAGCAATCGGCGACTCTTTTCCCGTCTCCACCGCCGCCTCCCGCCTCACAGCCTGTCAAGTCTAAAGCCCTACACACTATCAGATTTTCTGCTGATTTTTTCCTTCAGATTTACGAAAACCATATAATAAGAGGTCAAACCTTAGGAGGTTCAATTTGTATGCAATCAGGCAGGCCCTTGCACTACATGGTTTTGGTAAGAACATGCGAGTGGAGCTGAATGGGCATGCGCCCGAAACTGAAGAAATAGTCCCTCCGCTCCGACCAGCACATGATCATCAGAAAGGGGCACAGATAATGGAAAAAAATAAACCCCCATAAGCTAGTAGGAGCGGCAGAGGAGGGGGGGTGTAATTCAGATTTTTTCTTTTTATTCTGCACGGGCTGTCTTTGAAATTGCCCCAGCCCCTGTTCAAATCCAATCAGGGGACAAAACTGGGGACAGACTTGGTCCAGGGACAGTGTCCTCAATCCGGGGACTGTCCCCAGAAACCGGGGATGTCTGGTCACCCTACCATAAGGGGAGCAGGGGCGCTGCCCCCCTTATCCATGTGCCCGGTCCCTAATCTACATGCAGGGCACAGACACATGGATTTCAATGGGGTTTTTTTTTTGTTTTGTTTTTTAAGCACATGATTAGAGCCTGAAGCTCTAATTGGCTTCGAAAAAGGGTGGGCTCGTGGTGCAGAGCACTACGCCCTGAGCCCACCCAGTTGTCTGACAATAATGCATTAATATTCGTTATTGTCTTCCTGATTCTCCACCCGGCAAATCAGGAAGCGGGGCTTAAGACCAGATTGGCTGAGAGGAGAAGCGATCGTATTTACCTCCGAGGAGGAAGCCGCAGAGGAGGAGACGCAGGGTGAAGCCGCCATGAAGCCGCAGAGGAGGAGGAGACGCAGGGTAAAGCCACCGTGAACCTGCCGATGAGGAGGAGACGCAGTGTGTGCCATAACTAAGGGCTAACGTCTGAAACGCGTAGGGTATTTTACAGCTTTGTACATGTATTTAATAAAGAGATACCATTTTGCATGTCATCCTGAGTGCCGACCATCCCTTTCCTTATTCTGCAGCGTGAAGCCGCCTTAAAGCCACAGAGAAGGAGGAGATGCAGGGTGAAGTCGCCGAGGAGGAGGGGACACAAGGTAAAGCCGCTGTGAAACCGCAGAGTAGGAGGAGACGCAGCGTGAAGCCGCCTTGAAGCTGCAGAGGAGGAGGAGACGCAGGGTAAATCGGCCTTGAAGCTGCAGAAGAGGAAGAGACGCAGGATGAAGCCGCCTTGAAGCTGCAGAGTTGTAGGAGACGCAGGGTGAAGCCACCTTGAAGCTGCAGAGGAGGAAGAGATGCAGGGTGAAGCCACCTTGAAGCTGCAGAGTTGTAGGAGACGCAGGGTGAAGCCACCTTGAAGCTGCAGAGTTGTAGGAGATGCAGGGTGAAGCCACCTTGAAGCTGCAGAGGAGGAGGAGACGCAGGGTGAAGCCACCTTGAAGCTGCAGAGGAGGAGGAGACGCAGGGTGAAGCCACCTTGAAGCTGCAGAGTTGTAGGAGACGCAGGGTGAAGCCACCTTGAAGCTGCAGAGGAGGAAGAGACGCAGGGTGAAGCCACCTTGAAGCTGCAGAGGAGGAGGAGACGCAGGGTGAAGCCACCTTGAAGCTGCAGAGGAGGAAGAGATGCAGGGTGAAGCCACCTTGAAGCTGCAGAGGAGGAAGAGATGCAGGGTGAAGCCGCCCAGGAGGAGGAGATGCAGGAAGGAGCCGGAGATAATCGTGACCTAGATGGGGTAACTGCGAGGATAGTGGGCAGACAGAAAAGCTAGCGACGGGCAGAGGGAGGTTTGACTGACCGACTTACCGAACGGGGGGGGGGGGGGGAGGGGTGTAGATGGTTTGTTTGCTGCTCCCCCACCCCCCAAAAAAATGGAGAACCAGCCGCCACTGTTTACAAAGTGATCATTTACAATCACTTTCACCTTCCCCAGTATGAGTAAAGCACAGGTTCACTTTAAAATGATCCCCTATATAAAAGATAAAAAGTCAAAAAGTAGTAAAAAGTTTGTGTTTCCCTTCAATGTCTGATGTCACATTGTGAAGTTCTGGCAGCAATCCCAGAGAAACTCTGCTCTCGCTAACAATGTAAATGCAGAGTTCTAACACTACCACAGCATAAGCAGCCACCGGGGTATTGCCTTGGAGGAATGACAACACCCACAATAGGCTCTGTTCCTGGAAGATATTCTCCAGGTAGACAATGATAGAACAGAGCATTGCAGCGCTCTCTATGAAGATATAGCGCGTGCTGTCTCGGTGAGACCAGCGATGACAGCTAATGTCAGCTACATGCGTTGATTGTTTAAAATTTTAGAACTAATTAGGATTTTTCAAATTTGAGAACATTTTCTTTAAGGGCCTGTTTACATTAATTATGAATGCACATATTCCAAAGCGCTATAACAAACATGGTTCTCCGTAATAAAATTAGTGTCTAATCCCATGTAGTGCATTTTTAAAAAAATATGACATGCCCATTTTTTTTTCTGCCTTTTATTGCATTGGGAGGTCCATAAAAGTCAATTGCAAAGCGTAAAAATGTATGCTATTGTAGCGCTGGTAGATTTGCGATCTTCCATATGTTAGGTAAATTTAGTAACTTGTTCGTTAAATAGGTTAAGTTTGCCTCTGTTCCAGCTTGGCTGACGTTGTGTGTGTTTCCAGACTGACCGGTGGGTGTCGCTGTTATTACTGGTCAGTGTTGGAAAGGCAGCGTGTCTAAGCGTATGGGTGCTCTTCTGTCCCGGAGACAACTCGGCGGAGGTGGTCCTCCGAGTTGCATTCTGGGCGAGGGTATTTATGGGACAGACGCCATATTAGGGAGTTTGTTTTACAGCCACCTGCTGGCCCTCCTGGCCGACAGGTATGCGTTAGAGAGCAATCTCATGGTCCTCCGTTCCGGAGGCCTGCGCCGCTGCGGCGCAGGGGTGGGCCCAGAAGCTTGTCTGGGGCCTACCACAGCAGCCGAGGAATGGTCCTGAGCTGTCTATCCAGAAGAGAAGAAGCTGGACAACCGGGGAGATCCCAGGGGAGGACCCGTCATGGAAGGATCACGCAGCGTGCTGCTCTGGAGAGGGGCCTGGTGACTCAGTTGGAGGACGTATCCTAAAAGTAACTATACAGCATAGTGTTGCCGGGTTGGCTTAAAGGTTCAAGCACTGTGACTGATGTTCATTGCAGAAAACCAATACATCCTGTGGCAGAGGATCATACAGGTTTATCCCCAAACAAGTCTGTGGCAGAGACTTTTGTTTATGCTATGTACTGGCTGCTAGGCAAGTGAGAGAGGCCTATCCAGGCGAGCAAAGAGTGTGTCCCACAAGGGGAGTGAATTCTAATGAAATATCCAAATTCTACCAGGACATTTATCAAGAGTCCTTCCAAGAAGATATTTGAGTTTCTTCTGCAGTTTCCCTTCTGCCTCTTTCCTGCTACTTCCTTAGTAAACCGTTTAATAAAGCATTGAAAATGTATTCAAGTGTTGGTGCGTGTATCGTCCAGAGGTAAACTTAACCGGTGCCAGTAAAACAGAGGGAAAGAGAGTGAAGGTAACAAGCCCGCTTAAACCAGCAGCTCCGCCGAGAGTTATTGCTACACTATGTCTTTTGATGCGTTAGCAAAGGGGAGGGCTTTTTTTTTTTTGCGGGAATGCATTTCCAGTACCTCCAGTATGTAATGGCAAGGTATGCTAGAGTGTGGAGAAGGGTCCATTGATGCTGGCTGCTGGGGGATCTATTGTTCCTGGAGGAGATCTATTTTTTTCATGGTGGCCTATTCTTGCTGGGGAAGTCTAATATTGTTGCTGGTGGAGGATTTATTGTTTCTGGAGGGGGGGTGGCTTATGTTGCTGAGGGGTCAATTGTTGCTGGAAGAGATCCACTGTTGATGGAGGGCTCTATTGTTGCTGGCTGCTGGCGAATCAATTTGTTGCTGCTCCGGAGGTAAGAAGAAGGATACCACCGCTTCAGGCAGGTCGGCCAAAGCTGAAAACCTCTCCTCCAGTTTTCAGGTGCCCCAGGTGCTGGCAATGCATATAGCAGTTTAGAAGAATATGGGGTTGTGTCGCTTACCTATATACTAAAGGCACTGCCAATATGGAAATAGAAGGAACAGAACTTGTGTTGAACGTGTGCTAGGAACTCACCTACATGTACTGCACCCACCAGCCTGGTATTATGTACCCAGTGTCAAGTGTGAACAAGAAAAAAGGTGAGTATGAATAGTGGTAACCACCAAACCTAAGAAATCATATAGATAAAAGTAAAAAAATATATTGAAATAAATATATATATATATATATATATATATAATGATCCTGATGTTTACAAAAAAACAACAAAATCTACTCAAAAAGTGCATGTGCTATGTGCATCCAAATAAGTGACTAAGAAATCATTCCTATTGTGATATGGCAAGAGTACCTTTAAGGACGCATAATGCTATGTGCATAAATTGCATAAAAATCGCCAAAAAAATGCATGTAGCATCAAAGTATCTTCAAAGAATCTTCTTTGTATTGCTTTGCTGTGGTCTGTATTTTTGTGATCCTGATTTTTTAATAAAAGGCTAAATTGGTTTTTCAGAGTGCGGCTGTCCAGAACTTTTTCCTCTTCTTTTCTGCTGCTCCGGAGGTCTATTGTTGCTGGTTGGGGAACTATTAGTGCTGGTTGGGCTTAGGTTGTGGGGGGCGGGGGCTCAATTGTTGCTGGAAAGGATCTACTGTTGAGGGAGGGGTTTATTGTTGTTGGCTGCAGCAGAGTCTATTGATGCTGGGTTGGCTGCTGGGAAATCTGTTGTTGCTGCCAGGGTCCCGTGTTGCTGGAGGAATCTATTGTTGCTGAGGAGGGTCTAGTGCTGGCTGCGGGGGATCTACTTTACTGCTTTTCTTGTTGTTATTAACAAATTCCATACAAATTACAATAGTCACCACAAAATGATACTTGGTTCTGTATTATCTAAAAGGGGCGGTACTAGGCGGGGGTGGAACAAAAGTGCTCGGAGGTGGGTAGGAGGCAGAGACAAGAAGTGACTCAGAAGGGGGGAGTTCCTGCACCTATTTTTTGAGAAAAGAGTATTATCAAGCCATACGTACACAATGCTGGTACGGTGCTGCAACCCATCCGACATTTATTAGACAGAGCTCCCCGTGTGCCCAAACCACAGCCACACAAACTGAAGATAAATATCCGAATGAAAAGGTTGACCACTTAGTGTGATCCTCTCCTAAAATTCCATTTATTAAAGCTTCATACAGAGTACAGAAAAGTCCCAATACACAGAAGGTTGATGTATTTCAGCCCAAAAGGGCTTCAGTCAATTTCAATGGCTGTTAACTCTAGTCACTCCAAATCCTAAAGTAAAAATGCTTTAAAACACATCAATAACGTATGTCAACACACAAAAGAGTGCATGATAACACATAATGCACCTTCCTATCGCTACAAAAAAATCACCTCTAAGCACAGGCATAGATCTAAATGGGCCATCAGTCATGCCGCACATATGTTTGGTATTTTTTATTCTCTATTTAAAGCGACAAATTATATTAAAATAATGCAAAGCAATCGCATTCCTTAATATACAAAAATGCCCGCTTATCAAAATATACAATAGATTTCATAATAATCATTAATACATAATAATACAAAAATAATAAAAAATAATATTGTAATGGTATTTTTTTTTTTTACATGTTCATTAAAGTGTAATGCCCCTTACACACGAGCGGAATTTCGGTCAGAAAAATCTTGGATGGTTTTTCCGACGGAATTCCGCTCAAGCTTGCCTTGCATACACACCGTCACACAAAAGTTCTCTGAACTTTTGACCGTCAAGCACGCGGTGACGTACAACACTACGACGAGCCGAGAAAATGAAGTTCAATGCTTCCGAGCATGCATCGAATTGTTTCCGAGCATGTGTGTTTTTTTGCGCGTCGGAATTGCATACAGACGATCACATTTTCGGATAGGAACTTTTTCTGACCGAAAAAATAGAGAACCTGCTCTCAATCTTTTGCTGGCTGGAATTCTGCCAGCAAAAGTCCGATGGAGCATACACACGGTTGCATTTTCCGACCAAAAGGTCTTTTGGTGACGGCATTTCCGATCGTGTGTACTGGGCATTAGTGTGGGGTAGGAACAGAGGTGGCCCGATGTAATTCCCCTTTCAGCCACTAGATGTCCCAGTTGCCCAGGGTTAGGGAAGAGTCAGTAGGGTCAAGTGTCAGCCCTGCCCTACTAGGATTGGAACACTTGGGGGTAAGGGAATATATTAGCAAGAACAAGGGCTTGGGTACGTTTCCACAAGGATTGTGATTATTGGTTGTCTCTGTGGTTGGCCCAGATAATATGTAATCAGTTGTGCCTTATTTGTTTAGCTTCCCTTTAGGGTGGAAGCTTTGAGTGGTGTCATTTTAAGGGACTATTTTAATCCACCAGAAAAGTTGCATGTAATATTTTTTTTGCAACCCAGTGCCCCACAGCGCACAGTAGGGCGTTACCATACTGTATATCGTGGTGCACTGTAATGCATGTTTGTTGGCAAGGTGAGTTGGGGTGCCATTAAGAATTAATAGCATTATGGGGCAAAACACGTTTTGCATGTTGGTTCCATACATTGTTGACCCTGCCAACCCTTTTTTTTTTTTGGTGATATTTAATCACCACTGGGTTTTTCATTTTTTGGTAAACAAATTAAAAAAAGACCGAAAATTTTGAAAAAAAAATGTTTTCCATATTTTGCAAATAAGTAATTTTTTTCTTCACTGATGTGCACTGATGAGGCCGCACTGATGTGCACTTATGGGCACTGTTGAGGGCGCATTGATGAGGCTGCACTGATGGGCACTGATGGGGCAGCACTGATGGGCACTGATGGGGCAGCACTGATAAGCTGCACTGATGGGCACTGATGAGGCCACACTGATGTGCAGTTATGGGCACTGATGAGGCCGCATTGATAAGGCTGCAATGATGAGGCAGCACTGATGGGTCAGCACTGATGGGCACTGATGAGGCGGCACTGATAAGCTGCACTGATGGGCACTGATGAGGCAGCACTGATGGGCACTGATGAGGCAGCACCGATGAGGTGGCACTGATAAGCTGCACTGGTTGGCACTGATGGGGCTGCATTAATATTTAGGGCACTGATTATCAGTATAAACTGTACTTGCATTGCCCTGTCAGACTTGCCAGTTATCGGCTCTCCTTTCCTCACACAGGGACAGTGTGTGAGGAAATGAATACCGATAACTGACAAGTCTGCTTACATGTGACCAGCTATGATTGGACACAGCTGATCACATGGTAAAGGGCCGCTGTGATTGGCCCTTTACCATGATCTGTGATCAGCTGTGTCCGAAGGTCACAGAGCACGCCTGATGCACACACGTGGGAGGACGTCCGTGGACATCCTCCCAGAACTGGAGAGCCGCGTTGTAGACGTCTTTCAGCTTTTTTTGTAGCGCAGGCAGGAACCAGTTATTTTTTTTCTCTGCGTGTTATTACCTGGAAAATCCTCCCCTTTTCAGATATTTAAAAGCCCTGAGGCTGCTGCTATCTTGACTCTTATATCAGCATAAGCAGCAAACTCAGAAGTATTTCTCTAATTGACAAAGTATTCCCCTTCATCCCAATCTACTCAGCAACTACATTAAAGGTTATGTAGGGAGGGGCAGAGGAGCTAGGCCAGCACAGTCAGTAAATAGACACTCCCAAATGCAATGGGGGCTATGGCATTCAAGGGGGATGGGACTGTGCTAGGGAAATACCGCTTCACGAAGAAGAAATAAAAAGTGGTTAATGGAAAGAAAAAATATGGCAGTGAGCATTTGACATACTTGATTTTCCAGTGCTTTTACCTTATTATTTGTAGTTGGAGATAGGTCTCTTTAACTGCATACCCAACAGCTAAAGAGGAAAAGCTCAGGGCATACATAGGGTGCAAAGACCCAGCATGAGCCTGGACAAGCAATTCATGAATTGTACACTGGAAGCTGCTTCTTGATCAGTTCCTCACAGATTTGCATGGGGTGGGGTTACTCACTCTTAAAGGTTGTCTTACCCTTGAGTATTGGTATTGGTTGACTCGTAACCTGCTAAGTCTCGCTGTAAACGACATAACAGCCCCCAGAATAAGCATGTTGCCTGGAAGCTGGACAAGTAGGCCACTTCCATAGAGTCTTTAGGGGTGGGATGTGACGGGTTCCCATTAACCCCATAGAATAGCATATTGGCAGAGTGCGGGACCCACGGTTGAGTAAGGAAATGGTTCAAGTCAAGTAAAGGCTTATTTATCTTGGCAACGAGTCTGAGGATATCACCAACACGTTTCGAGTGTTCATAACTCCCCCTTCATCAGGGCTTGTATGCTACCACTTATTACACATTATAATATTATTAGTATACATTAGACAGCGAGAGGTAAAAATTGAGAATTAGAGAGATCGTAGGTAGCCAGTTTAACAACCATTTATATACCTTCTGGGTGGACGCATATTATTCTTTTTTACTCGTGTAGCGCTTACACTTGATGTGTCGAGTCCTCTGTTCTTGTGCCCACAACTCTGCGAACAGCTCTGCACTCTGCGACACACCTGGCTAGGCTAAGAACAGCAATTTCAAAAACCTGTAAGTGTGTGTAGATATAGAATATAGTATATATATTACAATTATTTGTAAATTTTAAATTTCGCCTTTTTGTGAAATGGTGAAAACTGAAGGTGTGCAAAACAGTAAATAAAAACAATTTACTGTAAAAATCTGAGGTTATCATTTTTCACTTATGCTGAGTACACACGATCGCACATTCCGACAACAAAATCCATGTTTTTTTTCCGACGGATGTTGGCTCAAACTTGTCTTGCAGACACACAGTTACACAAATCTTGTTGGAAATTCCGATCGCCAAGAACGCGATGACGTACAACATGTACGATGAGCCGAGAAAAATTAAGTTCATTAGCCAGTGCGGCTCTTCTGCTTGATTCCGAGCATGCGTGGAACTTTGTGCGTCGGAATTGTGCACACACGATCGGAATTTACAACAACGGATTTTGTTGTTGGAAAATTTGAGATCTAGATCTGAAATTTTGTTTGTCGGAAATTCCGGCGGAAAATGTCCGATGGAGCTTACACACGGTTGGAATTTCCGACAACAGGCTCCCATCGAACATTTCCCGTCGGAAAATCCGACCGTGTGTACGTGGCATTACAGTTTTCAGAATTTGTAAAACCAGGGCTTGACAAATTTGCTCTGAATTTAGGAGCCAGCCAAAAAACTTACAAGCCATTTTTTTTAACCATTTACTCACCGGGCACTTTCACCCCCTAACTGCCCAGGCCAATTTTCAGATTTCAGCGATGTCACACTTTGAATGATAATTGAACGGTCATGCAACACTGTACCCATATGAAATTTTAATTTTTCTTCTTCACTAATGTGTGGTGATGAAGCTGCACTGATGGGCAATGATGAGGTGGCACTGATACGCTTCACTGATTGCCACTGATAAGCTGCACTGATGGCCACTGGGCACTGATGAGGCTGCACTGATAAGGCGGCATTGATGGTCACTGATATGCTGCACTGATGGTCATTAATAAGCTGCACTAATGGGCACTGATGAGGAGGCACTGATAAGACGGCATTTATGGGCACTGATAAGCAGCACTGATGGACACTGATATGTTGCACTGATGGGGGCGGGGTTCCAGGAGGAGATCAATAGACGTCCTCCCAGAAGTGGACGGCTGCGCTGTAGCCGTCTTATGGATATATCACGGTTGGCAAGTGGGAGGCAAATACGGATGGCTGACAAAAGCCCAGGAGCCAGGAAGCAATTTATAGTCACCATGGTGACCTGGCCCCTGGGATTTGTCGAGCCCTGCCCCAAACCATATATCCTGGGATTTGTCGAGCCCTGCCCCAAACCATATATCCTGGGATTTGTCGAGCCCTGCCCCAAACCATATATCCTGGGATTTGTCGAGCCCTGCCCCAAACCATATATCCTGGGATTTGTCGAGCCCTGCCCCAAACCATATATTTTCTGAAAGTACATGACGTATAGAATAGAAAAAAATGAGCTACTGATTTTTTAGGCCCTGTGATATTTGTGCAAATGTTTATCAATTCGGTATTTTCACAAAAAAAATACACTAAAACCATTATTAGTTAATACATACAAGTTACAAAATTCCTACTAAATATAAAAGCTAAAACTGTATTGTGATAATAAATAACAAATATTTGTAAATGATAAATTTGTGCCTTTTTGTGAAATGGTGGAAACGGAAGGTACGCAAAACTGTAAATAAAAAAAAATAACTCAAAATCTGGAGGTTACCATTTTTCCATTTTCAGAGTTTGTAAAAGACCCCCCAAGCCATTCATTTTCTGAAAGCACATGACCTGCAGAATAAAAAAAAAAAATGCTACTGATTTTTTTAAGGCCCCGCAATAGTTGTTTAAATGTTCAACAAATCGTTATTTTCACTAAGTTTCAGTTTCAGGGACATGCAGCTGGACCCACATGGATGTCAAGTTGGAAGCAGCGGCTGTGTTTGCGCAGTTGCTGCATCCCAAAATAAATCAATAGGACTGCCTGTACAGGGATGTATGGAACACCTGTGCATCCCTGTACAGAAAACTTTGGCCTTACAGGGGCACACGGTGTAGTATGCCCTGTGTGAACAAGGCCTTACAATTTATATTCTATATTATTATATTTATTATATACATATATTTTTTACAATTTTATTTTTTTATATTTTGAAAAATAATTTTTAATTTGATTTTTTTTTTTTTTGGGGGGGGGGGTTTGGTGAGATATCAGAGGTCTAAAAAGACCCCTGATGTATCTTTTTTGAGACAGACAAAGGGACTGAAGACACACTGTAGACTGCACTGTACATGAATGAATAGCGGTCTGTATAGAGACTCTTATTCATTCACAAATCTGAAGCATAGTAAACACTGTTTAGTCTGCTCCAGTGATGAATGGACACAGGAGAGATCAATTACTGTGCCCATTCAAGGAAAGAAAGGGGGTGGTAAAAACAAGTTTACCAACCCCCCCCCCCCCCACCGCTCTCAATCCTGACAGCTTGTCTGTGTCCCAAAGCAGTAACTGCAGCTGGTGGGAGGGGGATCGGTGCTGGGGGCAGTGTATCAGAAGGGAAAGAGGCAAAAGAGTGGGGGGGCATAGAACAGTGGCGGGAGGTGGAGAAAAGAAGAGGGAAGAAGGCATCAGCGGGGGGTCAAATTTTTAGCTGAATAGCTCTGATCAGCGAATTGTTATCCCCTGATTAGTGCTATTGTTTGGTACCCATCTCTTCCCTTTTAATGGCCCTCTTTTGCGAGTTGTAGTTTCCAGCAGTGGCTAATCCCCCCTAATCCATGCGCCCGGCCCCTAATCTACATGCAGGATGCCAGACACATGGATTTCAATGTTTTTTTTTTTTTTCTTTTTTTGAAGCACATGATTAGAGCCTGAAGCTCTAATTGGCTTCAAAAAAGGGTGGGCTGAACCCAACCAGTTGTGTGACAATAGCGAATTAATATGCACTATTGTCTTCCTGCTTCTCCTCCTGGCCAATCAGGAAGAAGGTCCTGAGACCTGACTGGCTAAGAGGAGGGGGGAGGCGCGAGAAGGAGACACAGGGAGAAGTTGCAGAAGCTGCCGTGGCCTGGATGGGGTAAGTGCTGGGCTGATGGACGGAGGGGCAGGCGAGCGATTGAGGGGGGGGGGGTTTGGCTGACCGGGCAAACGAACGGAGGGGTGGGGGTTGGGTGGTTTGTTAGCCCCCCCCAAAAAAAAAATAAAGCACCAGCCGCTACTGGTTTCCAGCCAACCTGTGGTGAGAGCTCAGTCAGTTCAGAAAACTACACTCCCCACAATCCTCCATATTTTGTCCTCAGAGTCTCTTGTAAATTGTGTCCCAGGGGGCCATCTAGTGGATGGAGGACCTATAAACACTCGCTGTAACAGTTCCACAGAGGGAGTCTCTGACATGACTGTGTCTGGGTAGTAGTCCTTTGTGGGCACACAGAGGAACAGCAGCAGACAGAGCGGAACTGCAGCTGCTTATCTTTTGCACGTTAAGTACCAGGCTACACTGGCAAAAAGAGTACTGCCTTTCATCTACTGTATGCATGTAACTCTCTATCCTCCTCACTCAGATTTCTCAACAACAGAATGTGTGTCTTCTTCTAAAAGACACCAATTTGTTCTCCCTGATACCTATTGAGCAGTTCCACCCTGCTGGGACAGACAAGGTATGTGAAATATGATTATGAAAGTCATCACAGTGATTAATGTGTACACACTGTCCCCCATGGTTATCCCCAGCGCCCGACTTCTCTTTCAACAGATGTGAGGAAGAATCTAATATTTGACTATTTCTGTAGGTTGCTGGAATACGGCAGTCTGTTACCAGTGACTCAAATATTTTTCATCAGTAAGTCAGTGTCTAGTCCTCCCTCCCTTCTCTCCATTCTTCATCCCTCCCTTTCCTCCCTTCCTGCTCTCCTTCCTTGCTATCTTCCTTTCCTCCCTTCTCTCCTTCCTTCCTCTCTTCCTTTCCTCCCCCTTCTCTCCTTTTTTCCTCTTTTCCTTTCCTCCCTCCCTTCTCTCCTTCTTCATCCCTCCTTTTCCTCCCTCCCTTCTCTCCTTACTTCCTCTCTTCCTTTCCTCCCTCCCTTCTCTCCTTTCTTCCTCTCTTCCTTTCCTCCCTCCCTTCTCTCCTTTCTTCCTCTTTTCCTTTCCTCCCTCCCTTCTCTCATTTCTTCATCCCTCCCTTTCCTCCCTTCCTGCTCTCCTTCCTTTCTGTCTTCCTTTCCTTCCTCCCTTCTCTCCGCCCTTCCTCTCTTCCTTTCCTCCCTCCCTTCTCGCCTTAGTTCCTCTCTTCCTTTGCTCCATCCTCTCCTTTCTTCATCTCTTCCTTCTCTGCTTCCTTTCCTCCCTCCCTTCTTTTTTTCTTCATCCCTTCCTTTTATTCCTCCATCCCTCCCTTCTCTCCTTTCTTTATCCCTTCCTTTTATTCCTCAATCCCTCCCTTCTCTCCTTCCTTCCTTTCCTCCCTCCCTTCTCATCTTCTTTCCTTTCTTCCTTTACTCCCTTCCTCTTTTCCTTTCCTCCCTCCCTTCTCTTGTTTCTTCATCCCTCCCTTCCCTCCCTCCCAGCTCTTTTTCCTTCCTCTTTAACTTTCCTCCCTCCCTTCTCTTCTTTCTTCCTCATTTCCTTTCCTCCCTCTCTTCTCTCCTTTCTTTCTCATCTTCTTTCCTTTCTTCCTTTACTTCCTTCCTCTTTTCTCTCCTTCCTTCCTCTCTTCCTTTCCTCCCTCCCTTATCTCCTTCCTTCCTCTCTTCCTTACCTCCCTCCCTTCTCTCCTTCCTTCCTCTCTTCCTTTCCTCCCTCCCTTCTCTCCTTCCTTCCTTTCCTCCCTCCCTTATCTCCTTTCTTCATCCCTCCCTTTCTTACCTTCTTCCCTCCTCTCCTTCCTTCCTCCCTCCCTTCTCCCCTTTCTTCGCCCCTCCCTTTCCTTCCTCCCTTCTCTTCCTAAAACACAAGGAATGCCCACACACCTGGGTAAGGAGAATGCTGCTCACCCTAATAACATATACTACAATACAATAGGTGCTCCCAAGGGCTTTTAGGCAGCAAAGAATCAGACTAATATATCAAGTAGTAAATATAAGAAAAGTTTTTATTGGTACAAAATTGATTTTAAATTCAACACACCATTTGTTTAAAATATGAGCTCTGCTATACATAACCCCAACTTGTAACAGAAGATGTCCTTCTACAATGGCAGGTAGAAACTTTTACATAGAAATTCCCAACTTAGCATTCCTGCTCAAAGGATCCCAACGCATTTTGATTACAATAGTCCAAATCTTCCTCAGGAGGATGAGGACATCCTGAAGTGTAAGAGGCTTAGTTGACCAGAGTGAAATTAAAAAACAAGGCTATTTTCAGGCTGTCAACCAGTTGAGGGCAACAGAGAGACCCACTAGGGCCCACAAGAGGCCACACATGCAATGCGGAGAGGATACAAAAGGCAAAAACACATCCCAGGAGATTGTAGATGAATTTAATGAGATGTATATGAAACTGGCATCATATTTTAGTAGGATGTAATGTGGGGTTATTACTGGATATGCCCCACTAGAAATGATCACAATCCCAGGTTCAAAGTATTTAAAACTGTGATTCTAGATACCTCATTGCCACTGATAGTATATGGCTGCTTTCAGATTATTTTGGATTAAATATTCCTCAGAGTAGAACCTTCTCTCTTGGGGTAGTGTAAAAAAATCTGCCAGCCATCTCAGACAAAAGAGTTTCATCCTGGGTGGTATGGTTTGTCAGAACAAGACTACTACTACTACTACTACTAGTAGTAGTAGTCTTGTGCAAACAACCTGTCCCACACATTTTTCCTTCTGATAACCCTACCAGGTATAGGCATTGTGCTGTAAGGTGCTGCAGCTACTGATATATGTATGTTCCCATGTGTCCAAAGCCCTGATGCCCAGAAAGGCATGTGGCCCGCCAGCTTTCTGTGTGTGTGGCTCACTGTGTCCTGGACTGGGTCCGCCATCTGATGGGTACCTGTGGACTTTGCAGAGCTGGGTTTTTTTTCTTTTTGCAGTCACTAACACCAGCAATTGGGGTTATTCTAGCTCATGGGGGGGCAGCTTTTGGACACTCCTCGCTGCCAAACCATGGGCTGTCAATTGTGGAAACTGCAGGAGATTTCTGACATCAAGCCCTGGGATTGACACATTTAACAACATAATCAGAGATCAGAAAAATAAATACCACTTTATTAGGGTGATTACTGATCAGATTAAATTATTATTTAATACTCCACTTTCCGTTAGCCCAGAGGTCTTGGCGTTGCTGAGTTGCAGTCATCTCCAGAATAATCCAAACTAAACGAGCAATTTCTTCATCCAAACTATTCAAAATACATTTTGTTATGGTGAAATGCTGGTAGAGGCCGAGTCAGAAATCAATAAGGTACAATTGATGTCTGAATAATGGACTTCTTTGATTGTAACTTCCTCATTTTGTTTGTCGAGTACAAAGAAAATTACCGGGCACAAAATGTTCTACTCTCCTTCCTAAAATCTAATGATCGCCGCTGAAGCCTTTTTGCTTTAACCACAGAAAATGGCAAAGCATGTCAAGCACTCCCCCAGGGCTCAACTACACATGAGATGAATTGCTTGTCTACATAACAGTTAAAAGGTACACCGTAACCCAAGAATGCCTTGATGCGTAAAAAGAACAATGACCACCTGTTTAGGTCTTCAGGGTTTTTTTTACCCAAACATTGCCATAGTGTACTGTAGTGTAGCAGTTGAGCACATCCACTCCTTACCCTGTTGAGGCCTGGCCGGGTAATCTATCTGGCACACTGGAAACCCCCAGCTTGGGGTCACCACCCTTAAAAAACACAGCCTGGCAAGACCAGGGCCCCAAGTGTCCTATTCCAACTTACTGCAGGCCTTGCTGCCAACAGACCCCACTAGGCTCCTGTGTACAGAGCTATTTCCAGGAGATGCACCCATATACAGTAGGTTAAAGGAAGGAGCAGCCTACACAAGAATTCTATTTTCATGGATTTACTAAATGATTAAGTGCAATGTACAGGTTAGCCACCCATGGTGCCCCCCACCAGGGGGAGAGGGCATGTCAGTTCCTATTTTTTCATCTACTTTGTCTTTTTATTGGGACACAAGCAGCCCCTGCTGCACATCGTCCTTGGTTGCTAGGACGCAGGCAGCAACATGTACCATAACAACCAATGACACTGTGCAGTATAGAAGCATGCATCTTAGCAACTAGGAATGCTATGCAGCAGGGGCCACCTGCATCCTAGCAACCAAGGACATTAGATAGCAGGATCTGTCCATGGCTTAGCAACCAAGATAGCCAGGTGGCAGGGGCATCTGCATCCTAGCAAACAAAGGCACTAGGCAGCAAGGGTTGCCTGCATCCTAACAACCGATAACACTAGGCAGAAAGGGACACCTGCATCCTAGCAATCAAGAATGTTGGGCAGTAAGGGCCATCTTCATTCTAGCAATGGGGGGAACTGGGTGGAAGCCCCCTAGCTGACATGCTCCCTACCCATAGGCGTAACTAGAACCTTCAGGGCCCCGGTGCAAGAAACCATGAATGACCCCCCTAACTGCCAGGGCCCTTTCCTCTGTTCCTAGGGCTCTTTTGCTCAAGCCCGGGGCCGTTCCCACTGATCCAGAGGCCCTTTACTCCCATCACAGCCCCTTTTATAAGATTTGGTTCACACTGCTGCGACTTATCATGCGCATTGCGACACCTGGCAAGTCAAAACACATTCATTGAATAGGTGCAATCTTAATCAATGTGACTCAAGTCACGACAACAACAAAAAAAGATTACTGCACTACTTTTCTGACACTGAGCTGTGCTTTGAGTGCCTTACACTGCAATATTAAATCGCAAAAGTAGACTTTGGGGTGGCAGCAGTGTGAACTGAGCCTTACGGTCCCACAGCGGAACCACATGTTCTGCAGCAGGCCTCCTTTGTCAGGAACCATGAAACAGACTGAGACAGAAGTGCAGTAAAATCACACTGTTTATTAATAGTAAAAGTAAATAGAATCCATACCGGGCTCACTGACTTCAATAAAAATTAATCCAGATTTCCCCCCAGGCATGAATAACCATTTCTTAACAGAGTACTGGGAGGATGACCAAATTCTAGCCCACCATTTCTATGATACAGGAAATCTCCGACCTGCCTCTCACCTATCCACACAAAAGGATAAACCCCCCCATTCCTCCATGGACGTACCTACTGATCTCACATTACCTAGGATCCTTGGACAAAAACTCCTCCTGCTCAAGATTGCTCATACCTTTTGAAAGACTCTGAACAAAAATCCCTCCAAAACCACCTCACATCCACCATTCACAACCTTCTCTTTACAGACTACAACCCCAAGGACACCTTAGTCTGCAAAGCTTGAGCAAGGGACCTATCCTTATCCCTCACATTGGAGGACTGGGAACAAATTTACCTTAATATCCATAAGGACTCTGTTAATGTATCCACACAAGAAAATGGATACAAAATTCAATCACAATGGTATTGCACACCAGCCCTTAGCACAAATTTACGCCAACAATTACAGAAATTTGCTGGAGATGTCATAAAGAACGTGGCACGATATTACATATCTGGTGGACATGCCCATGTGTGACAGACCTAGCCGGGAGAGAGACTTTTGGAGTTGACTGAATGCTAGCCTCTTGCCGATTGATCGTGGGCCCTGGCATTTGGGGGAACGGTGCTCTTTGTGAGCTGTATGCCTGGGGACCCTTGAGGTGGTATTACTGTGGATTCGGGTCCTGGTCCCCCAGGACACACAGACTCTGGGGACCCTGGATTTCCCATATTAGAAATACTGGCTGATTCATAATGCTGGGACAAATACTGTTAGGAGATGCTGATGTCAATTCCAGCCACCTGTCTGTCTGTTGCCTGCTAGAATGTGTATTGTAAATAAGTCTAGTATGGGATCTAAGAGTCATTAGATCCCCATTGTTGTTTGTGTTAATTAACTCTGCTATTGTGTGAAGAAGAGTTCGGTGTTGATTTGTGATAATGTTGATTGGGTTTTCTGAGCTACAAGACAGCCAGTCTGGCCTAAAGGTCATGACTGAGTCATCTAGGCTGTCTAAAGGGATTAGTTAATTAGCCCATGTTAATTAAGTTTCTGGTCACAGGTGTATGTTCAGAGTAATATGAGCAGGAGGTATACACCTCCTCTTTTACTGTATAAAAGAGCCTGTATTCCTTTCAATAAAAGAGATTCCTGGTTGAACTTACATACAGCCTGCCTGGTGTTTGTTCTGAGCTATCACAACTGGATTTGAATGGCACATGGCTGTAGTTCAATTCCCGGAGCATCGGATGACCGAACAATCAGACGTTGCAATCTGATTCAATAGCCACAGAGGAGTGTCGGGAGAGTTGAACCGAGCGAGCAGGGGCTCGTTACACCATGTATCCAAATATTTTGGAAAGAAGTACAACGCATCACCTCTCAAGTGACATCATATGATTTTGAACAATCTCCAGCTCAGTTTCTTCTATACCACTTGCCTCTACCACACAAATCCTACCACAAATCACTTGCAAGGCACCTGATAAATGCAGCAAAGCAATGCATCCCAATACATTGGAGATCTGCCAACAGTCCTTCACTCAAAGAATGGTTTAGTAGAATTAAAAAGATTGCTGAAATGGAAGAGCTGATTCATATTGCACAGGATATCCCCAATAAATTTGGAACCAAATGGGCGTGCTGGACACATTTCCAGACTACAGCAGAATTTTCCCGATTAAACACTTAACCTACTTAAATATTGGAATTCCCATACTTTATATCCGGCTATCTAGAGTAGAGGTATACGTTGCTTATAATTAGAAAATTTATCATGTATTCCCACTCCCTTAGGGGCCGCCCCCCTCCGTGAAATAAATAAGTTCTAGAAGGAACTACAGGCAAAGGAAATATCCTCGAGGGGGGAAGAAAGAGATGGCCAACCCCAACCTTCCCCATTCCCCCTCTTTCCCTTCCCCCCCTCTTCTTTCTCTACTATCTTCGTCCCCCCCCCCCCCCCCCCTTACCTGTCCCTTAACCCTAGAACCCACCAAGCTATCTAAGAAAAAACACCTTGCATTTTCCATACAAGACCCTCTTCCCATACTTCACATATACTCTGACCTTCATAGGAACATGCCTTCCTAGTTTAACCCACTTTATATTTCATTAGAACCTTACATTTGCGTTAATCTTTCAAAGGAAAGTGACCATAAGTTATCCATTTGCAATTAAGACACAATTTTTGGACCTCCCAGTATACTAACCTCAAATGTCGTCCTGTAGGCGCAAGCCATTTATTCTAGCACAAGACTTGAGACTAGATTTATCAAGGTTTATGCATTGTCAATTGGATTGTAACTTTACGTTTGCATTATTCTCTTCTTCGGAATGCATGTACATTACTTCTTGTTATGCGATTTCATAAATAAAAACATTTGTGGGGAAAAAAAAAAGGTAAACAGAGCAAACGTAGACAAAACATAGCCAGAGTTCAGAAACCGGACTGAATAGTCAGACAAGCCAGGACATCAGGGAGCCAGGGATCAGCGTACTTCAGGACTGGCCAGGCGATCAGAAAACCGGAGAATCAGCATAGTGGAACAGCAAGCAGGATCTGGAACCAGAAGGGATTTCAGCCAAGCAAGCCTTTAATGGGAACACAGGAGAGCGTCTCTTGATATGTTAGACCAAGGCGAAGGCAGAGATGATCTGGACTGAACGGCTTAAGTAACCAGTAGGACTGACGAAGAGGATATCATCACCAGGTGAGTCACTGTGGAAAGATTGGAGCTGGCAATTAACCGACAGCTGAACAACCTGCTCAGAGAAGGAAGGGCTGAGCGCAACCCTTGCTGCTATCTTGGGGCCTCCTGATGGTGGTGGAATGCCAGGGATTGGTCGCAAGTGCGACCTTTGCAACCCTGGTAGTTCCGCCACTGTCCTACCCAGACATGTCTACTGAACAGGGGACAATGTAACTGAGTTCAACATTAGTAATAACCACAATTCCATCTTCCATCGGGGGGGGGGGGGGCACTAAAGGAGCAATTAAAGGGGTTTTCTACACATTTCAATACTCTTTTATTGGAGAAGCTAATACAGATACGTAGACATGATTACATGGACCTGTATTTTACTTTTTAATGCTCGTGAGTTTTCTTCTTTATTGTTATGGCTACAGAGCAGCTTTAAAGATGCAGGTCGTTCTCAGTGGTGAAAATTAAATGTCAATCAGCAGAACTTTGCTGGCCTCTGGTAATAGGCAGGTATAATGCTTGATTGCTTTCTAATTGTTGTAGCAGAAAACGGGTTATTAATTAAACACTGTGCCTTGGTCAGGGTTGTCATCACGTGAAATCTTATTGACCCGGTCTAAAGCGACAAAGTGTTTCACAAAAAAAAAGAGCAGCTCAGTGCTGGAGCAGAGCCAGAAACAGCAAGACACGGCCAAGATGCCAAAACTTGGATACACTTCACTGCGGCAGAAGATGCCCTGTTTGCAGAAAGTTCCGTTAACAGCGCACAGCACATTACTGGCCAATCAAACGCCCTGGAAATTTTTTTTGGTGAGCATTCCTGTTGATAAACTTATAAGCATAGATGTCAGTAATATCTCCTAAATTCATTGTGAGCTCACATCAGCAGACAATTTAAAAATGGTTAATTTAAGAACAGGTATTTTAATAATGGGTCAGCTCTTGTTTGGATAAAAGTGCTAGTGTTGCCCCCAGGGCCGGGACAAGGGGTGGGCAGGAGGGACGGCTGCCCTGGGCACTGTGGTATTATGTGAGGTTGGGGGGGGGGCACCATGAGGAGATCAGAGGGAGGGAATTTGTGTTAGGAGGGGGAATTTGGGGGAGGGGGGTGGCAGGGGGTAAGAATTGTTCTAGAAGTGGAGATTTAGAGAGGTGTGCTAAGAGTGGTGATTTGGGGGATTTGTGATGGGAGGAGGGATGGGTGAAGAGGATTTGTACTAGGAAGGGGGATTTCTTCTAGAAAAGGTAATATGGTGGGGGGATTTGTGCTAAGATCGGAATTTCTTTTTAGGGGGGGATTTATGCTAGTAGGGATAATCGGGGGGCATTTGTGCTATGAGGGGGATCTGAAGTGGGGGGGGGGGATTTATGCTCGGAGGGGATATTTGAGGGATAGAAGATTTGAGCTGGGAGGAAGTTTTTTTTGTTGAGGGGGGTGGGGGGGATTTGTGCTGAGAGCATTTGGGGAGAGAGGATTTGAGCTGGGGGGTGGGCAAAGATTTTTCCCGGGACGGGGGATTTCAGCGGGGGGGTGGATTCGTACTGGGAGGAAGGGGGAGCATGCTCAGTTTTTTTTTGGGGGGGGGGGATATTTTCTGACACATAATCATTCATCTTGGGGGGGGGCGCAATTTGGCATGTTCGCCCCGGGCTCTAGATGACTTTGTCTCGGCACTGGTTGCCCTGGGTTGGGCAGCAGGTGTAATTGATTAGAAAATACTGCAACTGTGCTAAAGTCTGTGCAAACTTTATACATTTTATCTGTATTCAGCAGGCTTTTCACAGTACTCCAAGGAAGGATTATGACTTTTAAAGACAAGATTATGTATGGTGCTCCCTTTCTCTTTAAAAGCTACAGAGGGAGGTCCTGGGAATCTTGAAATACTTGCAGTTTCCCAGCCATCTGGTGAAAAAGAAAACAGAGGACTTTACGGAGTAGCATAGCTGTGTATAATGGCCAGATGGGATAGTGACCACTCAGGGGCAAAGAAACTTTAATTCCACGTACAAGTCCACTTTATGGAAAAAATAAATGAAGAAAACATGTGCCATTCGTTTTTTGCATTGGAGCCAGCAGAGAATTGCATCCACGATAAATCCATTGCAGATGCAATGCAAAGGCTTCTGCTGACTCTTTCCCCGTACAGAGCTACCAATACGAGGTACAAACAATCAATGGACTATGATTGCGAGGACATCACTGCACTTGTGCGCTCCATTGTGATCTGTGAGTCCCTATGCCGTAGTGGAAAGTGGAAGATGGGACTTGTAGTCTTTCCATTCACAGGTCGCTGTGCAAATAAAACCACGCACAGCCAGTGTGAATAAAACAAACAATGCTGTAGGGAGAAGCACCCAATGATTCAGGTTAGTAAGGGGGCCGTTTGAAGGTGAGGGGGATGAGACCACATTTCAAGTTACACCCTAAATTTGATCTCCAAGGTCGACTATCAGTGGCCATTAGATGGATCAAAGTTCAGCCCATTCAATAAGAACCTGATGAATTTTGATCCGTATGTGGGCACCCCTGTTCTACAGAAGTTTGATCGTCACATTGACTTCTGTCAAATGAAAACATTGGAAAACTTTTGTTGATCAGTAGTTGCACCCACTGATCAGAGTATTCTGCGAGCATCTCGAGCCTGTTGTCAGAATACAATGTCCTGACAGGGCGGAATTCCCACATCCTCCTCGCTTGTGTGGAAGATCTAAAAATGAATCAACTACGGGCAGCTTAAAGCAGAACTAACTTCTCCAAATCAACATGAACTATTTTTAATCCTTATGCTGCTAGCATTAGTAAATAAATAGGACAGTAAAACCTTGGACTGCGAGTAACTTGGGCTGCAAGTGTTTTGCAAAACGAGCAAACTGTTAAATCATTTTTTAACTTGATATACAAGCGAGGTCTTGAAATACGAGTAGCGATGAGCAGCGCCATCTAAGTGTAGTACGATCACAGTTTTAATGTAAAAAAAAGTGGATGATACTCACAATGTTAAAAACAATATCTAACCTTAAGGAGTCTGGTGCTCATCTGCGTAAAGCCGCTGGTGAATATGTGGCCAGAGTTTTGGGGTCGCAGGTGGTTCCCAGCGCTTCCTGGAGAACTGAGATATTCAGAGCATCCAGAAGTGACGTCAACAGTTCCCCGGTGTCTCCAAGTTCTCCAGGAAGCGCTGGGAGCCACCAGCGCCCCTGGACCTCTGGCCATGTATATACCAGCGACTTTACACGGATGAGCACTAGATTCCCTAACGCTGGATATTGTTTTTAACATTGTGAGTGTCATTTCACGTTTTTTTTTTACATTAAAACTGTGATCATACTACAGTTCATTTAGATGGCGCTGCTCTTTTTGTCACATGATTTGGACTTTTTAAGTGATTTGGACTTTTTTTTAAGCGGAAGTGTGTCACGATCAAGCCTCAACGCGTTTCAGCCTATCAGTGGGCTATCATCAGGAAGCGCAGAGCTTCCTGATAGCCCACTGATTGGCTGAAATGCGTCATACTTAGGCCCAAATCTACTTCCGGGAATCGAGCAGAACCGCGACCAGAGGTGTACCTTCTCATGTGGGCCGATTTTCCCTAAAAATCATCTGCTATTCACACCGGGTGCCAGGATATAGGCATACAACAAAGGATACAACTAGTGCGCAAAAACCACTCGTAAAATAGCAAAGGAAGGATATAGGCATCCCTTCATGTGAGTGTAAATATGTTGTTTGAAAATACATTTTGTGTAGAGCAATGAGGTCGTTTTCTTCATTGCTTATCCACTCCAGGAATCGTCAGCACTAGGATATCTCCAGGGGTCACCCCACACGCCTGTTTGACCATACTAGCAATAGTTGGTCCATATTAAGGGGTGAGTTTACATCCATGTGGGGGCACCTTGAATGAGCACCAAGCAGCACGGATATATTATCTCCCAACACGAGCATCGTTGGGATATTCACCAATGTGATTGAAGAACTATCATGCAATCTGTTTGAATTGATTTTATTATTTTGTTTTTGTTAACATACCAATGCAGTGTATTGATTTTTCCTTATTCTTATAACACAGCAAACCTGTCAGAGGACCATTTTACTTTATATTGATTTAAACACTCTTCCCTCCAGGGATATTGGTTGATTTGTGTATGTAGTAATCCCTATTGTTACGAAATTGATGCTGAATGTGCCCGTTCACCTCTTGTACTGTAAAGTTTTTGAATGAACTTTTCTTGTTAAAAAATAAATAAATAAATAAATTGTTGATGGGCTTATATACACTTTGAAGATTTCCTTTGAAAAGCATACTCTATTACATGTATGGATGTCATCCATGAAAGGGAAGCCATGAGACAGAAATGGCTCCTCAACCCACCCCCAAATGGAAAAAAGTTTTTCTGGCCTAAAGTCTTGTCTTCCGCCCCCCCCCCCCCCCCCTTTCACCACATTGATGACTTGATGGGAGGGCTTTTAAATCAAGCCTTGCATTGTGACAGACGCTAACCTGTATACAGAATTATGCAACCATCACATGTACATCCAATACCATTGTAGACGGCCTCTGCAGGACAAATCTTTTATTCAGAAAGTAAACACATCGGGCAGCACGGTAGTTTAGCGGTTAGCACTTCTGCCTTGCAGCACTGGGGCCATAAATTTGAATCCTGGCCCAGGACACAGCCAGCACGGAGCTTGTGTGGATTTCCTCTGGATACTCATTTCCTTCACACGCCATAGACACACTGGTAGGTTTGGCTCTCATCTACACTGGTCCTAGTATGTACACATGCAAGATGTGAAGGTGAAAAGGTGAGTTCCTTGAGGGCAGGGACTCATGAATGTACAGTAGGTGAAGCTCTTCATAAATTGTCAGTGCTATATAATTACCTGTAATAATAAAAATACCCTGGACAAAGTGATGTAAAACATAGCAACCAATTAGAATTCTTACACTAATCCGTATTTGGTTAAAGCTGATTTCCAGGAATTCAGCTACTTTGTAAAAACTGTAGGCATACCCACGAATTAAGTCTAATGAAGTGCCTGCCGCCTGGTAGACTTGTCTCTATTATTCACATCTGACAGGTTTATTGAGCTCCAGGATGAGCTTCACTGTGGTTCCTTCAAAAGCAGAATCGCTGGAACAGCTATGTCAGCCCCTCCCCATTCACGGAAGCCTTTGTATTATATGAACTCCTTCAAAATACAAAGGCATCTGTGAATGGGCAGCAGAGTGGAAGGCATAGTTGCTGTGTGTGCCTCTCTCCTCCCACAGCCAGAGTGTGTCCCTCGGGAGTGCAATAATCCTGTCATGTATAAGTAATAGATTAGTCCCGGAGGTAACATGTGCCTAATTGGACTTATCTCATAGTGTGCCTGCACTTTTTACAAAGTTGCAAAATTCCTGGAATTCAGCTTTAACTGAAATCTGCTGGCTGCAGTTGGTAGATGAAACAAAGGGGCTTTGATAAAGCACAATTTGTGGGTGAAACATGTGAGCCATTCCTCCCTTGCTTGTACATGTAGTGCTCTTCATGGTTTTATGCAAGTAAAGGCATTTGGATCGGTTTGGTGTGCAGCCATCCAGATTTTCCTTTCATTACTGCTTTTGGTAACTGCACCTTACACTCAATTAGTTCCCTTTGCACAGCCTCTGCTTTTTCAGTAAATCGTATTCCATCATTAGAAGAAAAGGGTCACTATAAGGCATGTTTCACACAGGCCTCCGCTTGTATAAGAGCAGTGTGAACAAGCTTTTCTGAAGCTTTTGCAAAACTTTCAGCAAGCTTCCAGCAGCTTTTCTTTAGCCTTTAAAGCGCCTGTTTGGAAAGGTTATATACAGATCTTAAATTGTTAATCTTGATTGTCACTTTGAACCAGCTGCTAGCAAGCATTCAATAAGCTTCAAGTAGTACAGGAGCCTGCTAGCAGCCTGTTTAAATTAACAATCAGCACTTCCATAAGGATCTGTGTTCAACATTTACAAACGTGAACTGAACTTGCTGAAAGTACTGTAAATGCTTGCTGTTCACACTGCTCATAGACACGCTGAAGCCTATGTGAAAGTAGTTTATAGGTCGAATCAGTGAGGGGAGGCCTTCATGTAATAAAATGGGTACACAGGTGATTCATATCCCATACTGGCTTTGAGCCTGCTCGCTGAACTGAGCATTACGTCTGTGACGTACAAGAAAGTATTTAGTCCCGCTCCAGGCACACATCCCCTTCGCTCCTCCGGCTCTGGATGCAGGATCCTGCTCCATAAGTTCTACTTTTAAACTAAAAAAAAAAAACCCAGAAAGGAGCCCCTCTTCATTAAAAGCTCCATGTATGGTTATCCACAAACCATTACACCTGATCCTAGAGTACTAATGAGTTTCACACCCTCCAGAGCTTAAACATACATGGGGCCTTTAATAGCCCTGCACTGATTTGTTTACTTTTTTTTTTTTTTTTTAACTTTACGCTATGGAATCTTCTCTTTCTGCTTCTTCATAACAGATTCCTGTGGGGAGTGACATTGGAGGAAGGTGCTGTTTGACCTTCTTATTGTGTAAGGCGGGGTCAATATCAGATTCAGTGAGTTTCTCTGCAGCAGGAAAATTACCACAGGATGTGTGGAAGACGACCCTACGGGAGATTTTGTTGCACCCCCAAATGTGTTCACTATCAACGTATAACGAAGGATATTAATTTGTAAAGAACAGTCTTACTTTGTACTTTTTGGCACTCCTTTAAATCTATATCCATGGAACCTTAAAAATATACATGTACTAGCGGCCCAATTTCTATACTGACCTTATTAAACCTAGTCATCCACATCAGGACCAAATCAAGCCAAAACATTGTGTATTTCATCATGGTGGTCCACTTAGCCTCGGTTCACACCAGAGGCGGCACGACTTGCAGGGGGCGCTCGGGCTTCCAAACCTTCCGAGCCCCCTCCGCCCCCCCCGGGTAAAGGGCGGCGGGGCCCGTGCGGTACCCGGCTCAGCCTGCCGGCGGGCTCCCCCTCAGGTGCCGGAGGGGAGGAGGGCCGCCCGAAGCCGTCTCTCCCCACCCCCGCGACTCTCCGGGGCTTCCCCCGCCCGCCGACGCGTTCCTCTGGTGGTCCCGCGGGCGTTTGGGAGGGGGAGCCGGGCGTCCGCGAGCCACGCGGCCCGGAGCCTCCATCTCCCCTTCCCCGCCCACGGCGGCTTCGTTTTCATCTGTCCCGCCTCACCGAGGCGACCTGCACATGACGGCCGGGGCGACTTGCAAGACGACTTCTGTATAGAAGTCTATGCAGGTCGCCCCCAAAGTAGTACAGGAACCTTTCTTCTAAGTCGGAGCGACTTGCGTCGCTCCGATTAGAACGGTTCCATTGTACAGAACGGGGCCATTTGGAAAGCATCAGGAATGCAGAGTGCCCATTTACAGCAATCTTGTCATATGAACTACAGCGGTCAGTCTCTGGGTCTCAGTACCAGCATGTTGGGGAAGAGCATAGAGAAGGGGTAACATTGACAATCCAGCAAGTTCCAAGACTGACAGCCAAAAGGCATAATGGGATTTTGTAGTTTCAACACAGCTGGAGTGCTGACGTTGCCTACCCTTTTCATAGAGTACACAATGCAGGACAGTACTAAGAAAGGAGAAGGCCAAAACTCTTTTGGCCCTAATTCTTGTGGGGATCACAGAAGTGCGCTTTGTTCTGCACTGCTGTTGGCTGATGTCACCGTGCTGGTTCAGGTTCTGGAGATATCCCGACTATAATGTTGGGATCCACCTAAAATTCCACGCAAGCAGCTGGCTCAGACATTCAGTGAGATGCTGGGAGCCCGAGTCAGCCAGACACTCCCGCCCTTCTCCACAGGCTGACACTCCAATGAGAACTGAAGGGGCAAAGCAGAGAGGCGGTGATTGACAGTCACTGCTCTCTAAGAACCGAGCGATCGGCGGCCTTGATCACCCTGTTCTTTGTTTTAGAGGGATCAGGGGACCAATGCTGCATTCACCTATGTAATTATGTACGTTTTTTATTTTTAATCTTATATTAATTTTCAATTCAACTTCCCTTTTAAAAGTAATTGCAGGCAACATTTCAGAAGTGGTGGTGTGAATTGGAGAAGCACTTGAGGTACGTTTAAAGTGGAGGAAAAGCTTAAGTAACCATTAAAAAAATAAATAAATAACACGATTGGGTGTACTTGCCTATTTTTAATCTCGCAGGTCTTGCTCCCCCGCATTAGTGGGCAGCTGCTGCAGAGGACTGGAGGGAGCACAGACAATGGCTGGGTTATGGGAGCCTATTGGTACCATCACAGCTCCCAGAATTTCCAACCAGTTGAGCACTCCCCAGCAGAGCTGCAGGGTCACAGGACCAGACCAGAACAGATAAAAAAAAAAAAAATAGGTAAAGTACACAGATCTTTTTCATACAGGTTAGGCAGGATGGGTAGGAGGAGGGGGAATATTTTTATGAATAGGTGACTTAAGCTTCTCTTCCATTTTAAGCACTAAAAAAAAAAAAAAGAAGGAGCAAAGGTTTGGCTTTTAACTTATATGACAGGTTTGCTTAAAGGGACTTCTGTTGCCATGAAGTGTGCGCAAGGGGAAAAAAAACAAAAAAACCCCCCAAAAAAACAGGCAGTGTTGACTTGCAGATGTCGCCATATTCACACATTTCTTACCAGCTGCAGCACAAAAAAGGAAAAAAAAAAACAAAAAAAAAAACACACACACACACACACACACACACACACACACACACACACACATAGGACTGTCTACATTCACTAGTAAAAGGTAAATAACTAGAGGGTTTAATTAAAATATACATTTCAAACAACATGTTAAACTGGAAGGACACAATTAAAGCAGATTTAAACAGCAAAGATGTATCCCTGCGACATCAGCAAAACAGGTAGCGCACCACACTGCTCCGAATAGATAACTCTGTTCTGTAGTTTCAGTAGATCACATGCTGGTTCCTGATTTTTAAGTAGACTTGACTCACAAGGTACCGATCTGAATGTTGCCCAAGTGTATATTCTCCACCTGCAAAGTCTCAAACTGGATATCCTGTACATTTATGGCGCTGCCTTCTGGGAAAATTTCCACAGTCTCTATAATGGGAATGGTTTCTACAGTCTCAACTATTGCCACAGCACTAGAGAGGTCCGCAGCATGGGCCTCATGATCTTGCAGTGGTAGAGCCTGCTCTCGGTGCAGTTTCCTGTGCTTCCACAGGTTGGAAAAGGAACGGTACGCACGCCCACATTCTGGGCAGGCGTGGGGACGCTCACCTGTATGAATACGCTTGTGCTCAGCTAGACGCACTGCAATGGTAAAAGCTTTACCGCAAACATCGCATTTGAAGGGCTTCTCGCCTGTGTGAAGGCGAACATGGTCCTTGAGGTGGGTGGACTGGCGGAAAGCTTTGCCGCAAATTTGGCACGGGTAGGGCCGCTCCCCAGTATGAATTCGGCGGTGAACTTGCAAAGACGTTTCTGTGCTGAAGGTCTTATGGCATTCAGGGCATTCTAGGCTTCTGGAGCCTACTTTCGGCTTGTTCCGTGCTGGCAGGGGTTGTTTACTCTTTCCTGGGTAACCAATGCCACTTCTTGCACCAGCGTGCTGAGTTGAAACATGCGCATTGAGTCCAGCATCAGAATTCACTTTCTTGCCGCAAACTGGGCACTCTAACTTGTCTCCCGGTCCAGCTCCAGTCCGGTTACAACGATGGTCTTTTAAACGCTGAGAAGATGGGTAGTTGGCGCCACATTCTGCACATCTGAAAGGCTCTTCACCACGATGGCCAAGTTCATGGACCTCCAGTAATCTCTTGAGCAGGAAAGAAAGGCCACAAACTTGGCACTTGTACGGGTATTCCCCGGTATGGTGATACTGGTGCATGAGGAGGCGGTATGGACGGTGAAAGCTAACCCCACACTCTGTGCACTTATACGGGTAGGTTTGGCTGTGCACAACCAGATGCTGCTGGAGTGTTGAAGACTGGCTGAATGCCTTGCCACACAGCTGACACTTGTGCGGCTTCTCTCCAGTATGTGTAAGCTTGTGCCTGAGCAGATTGGCCTGGGCATTGAACGATTTACTGCAGACGCTGCAGGAATACGGCCGCTCACCTGTATGAGTTAGCATGTGGTTGCGAAGATGCGAGCGTTTCTTGAACGGCTTGCTGCAAGTTGGACACTTGTGCCTTTTTTCCATTGCGTGCACAAAACGCTGGTGGCGCAACAGCTGAGACATCAGGGGAAATGCTTTACCGCAAGTTGAGCACACATAGCCCCCGGCAGACGTGGGGAAGGTGCAGTCTGATTTTTTTTCTTCCTCTTGCACAGGTTCTCGAGTTTTAGTGCTGTGCATTCGTCGGTGGTAAAGGAATTTAGTCATGTTGACAAAGGTCTGGCCGCATTCACAGGAGTACAGAGGATTAGCCTGGTGGGTTCGGCGATGATTAACCAGGACAGATTCACTGGCAAAGCCCAAGCCGCATTCCACACAAAGATAATGATGTTCACTTTGATGTGACTTAAGGTGCTCTTCTACATCTTGGTGTGTAAGGAACACTTTACTACATAGAGGACAGTTAAAGGGGCCGGTCTTATGAGATATTAAGTGTGCTTTAAGTTCTCTCTCGCTCTTAAAAGATGCTTTGCATGTAGCACAAGACCGGGTAACGTCATTCAGAGCCGGTACTTGTTCCCCTACTGGAGGAGCCGTGACACCTCCACTCACCTGTCCAGGACGGTCAGGGGGAGCGGTTTCTTTTACTAGCTGTTCAACTATCTGTTCATTAGCCAAAGGCTGTGCTGCCTCACCTGGCTGACTGCTAACTTCTACAGCATTTTCCTGGCCTTGGAAATGGGTGGCTTGGTGCTCCAGAAACTCCCCAGGAGTTTGAAAAAGCTGAGTGCACTCAGAGCACTTATAAAACAAAACTTCCACTGCACACTCCTCCCCTACATCATCATTCTTTTTATAGGAATGCTCCAGGTCCACTAACACTTGGGTATGGGAGACCGCACCGGATGATGAGGTTGGGACATGAAAATGTTGCTGACCAGCAACAAGGTGGACCTCACCAGGTGTAGAGGGGTCACACATGAGCTGTATAGAGTCCTCCACAACATGGTCCTCGGTCTGTAACACCACCTTGGACTGTGGCACATTTTGGGGTGCCATGTGCGTGTATCTATGGGCCAGCCACAAATCCTGGCTGTTAAACAAGGCTTTGCATTCCTGGCATTCATAGTGAATTTCACTGCGAGACGGGCGCTTGATCTTCAGGTTTTCTGGCTTTGGAGGATTTTGGAGTAATCTAATATGCAGCTCCTGGTGGGCAAGTAAGTCACTGGGCGTCATCAGCAGCTGTCCACATTCCAGGCATTGGTACTGGTTCTCGTGGGAGCCAAGATCCAGGACCTGGTACTCGGCTTCTTGGGTAGTGCCTGTATGGCTTTGTTGGTGCACAACAGCATCTTCCAAGTTGGGGAACTCCACTCCGCACTCTGAGCACACATAGCGGTGCTCTATAAACAGGACTGTCTCTTCTGACTCTGTCATTGCAGCATCTCCGCTCATCCAGACCAGAATCTAAACTGCCAAAAGAAAAGATCTGTCATTTTAACACTTCCGGACACACAAAAATAACAAATATACAGTGCAGTGTCAGTCCTCCCCAAAAGTGAAATCTCTCTCAGGGACCCTATTGATCGCTGTACTCTAGAGATCTCTATAATGAGCTTCCAGGTCTGCACATATACTGTGACCATTATGAGGAGTTCTAACTCTCCTTGCTGTCCTTTCCACTTATTTGTTGTTATGGAGGATGTAACATGAAGAACTGAATCACACAATAGAGGCGGGAATAACAAAGACCTCCCCCAGGTGGACAGGGAGTCAGATGTACAGCAGGGAGATCTTGCCACAGCAACAGGAAAAAAGAAGTATCCACTAAATACTTTATTTTTTTCGCTCCAGGAAGCTTCTGCACTCCTCTCATCATGGACACGCTGGGTTATGGGGGGTCCCTCACTGTCCTCGTGTACAATGCAGGACTTTTGGTCCCACATTGTATATGAGGACGTCAGCATGCAATCACTAGTTGGAGCAACTTAGAAAAGAGGCTTTAGGGGGAGCAGTCACACAGATGCCCGCTGCAGCAAAGACTAAAGTATTACATCCAAGTCTGCTTTCACATGGGGTAGAATCTGATTCGTTCAGCAGGGGAACTGTCCACTGATCCCCTGCTGAGCAGAGCGGGCAGATGACAGGTCCATGTTCACTCGGTTTCTGAGACACGGACACAGCCCGCTCTGCTCTATGGGTGGCCGGGTGTAAATGGACCAGCTGTCTGTTAACAACCGACTGCCCTTCAATCTGCCTACATGGAGCAGAATGGATCCCCTTAAAAAAATTTTAGCGGACTGGATCAGATTGGGGGTAGGCGGGTGTAAACGGACACAAATCTATTTACACCCACCAGTCCATAGGGATACATAGATCATGTCGGTCTAAAAAAACTGACATGCGGACCTGATCGTATCTCCCGTGTGAAAGGGACCTTATTCCTCACCTTCTAGACATAAAGTGATTGTAAAGTCAGGTTTTTCTATGCATTAAGATGAAAAACCTTGTGTTTGCAGCAGCCCCCCTAATACTTACCTGAGCCGGATCTAGATCCAGCAATGTTGTAGGATTGTCTCGGCTGCCCAGGACTCCCCTCGTTGGCTGAGACAGCAGCATGGCGTCATTGGCACCCCCTGCTGTCAAATTAAGTCAGCCAATGAGGAGATCAAGGGTCATGGCTCCATGTCCGATTGGGTCACAGGGAGCTGTGACTCTGCTCGGGTGACCCCATAGCAAGCTGCTTATTATGGGGGCACTAAACAGAAGGGAGGGGCCAGGATCACAGAAGAGGGACCCAAAAAAACGAGGATCTGGGCTGCTCTGTGCAAACCCACTGCGCAGGAGGCGGCAAGTATGACATTTTTTTTTTTTTTTTTTTTAGTTAAGAATAACAAAGAATTTACAATCACTTTAGATTTCGTTACCCCAGCATTTCAAATTCCTGATATGTGTCTGCTGTACCATATACTTGTATGAGAAAGTATCCTGTTCTCTTTGTATTGCTTCCTTTGTGTGAAGTCCCTGGTGTTCCTGCCAGTTCCACTTTCCTGTTAAAAACTGACCACACTATCGGACTTGTCCTGACACGCCCCCCCTGCACAGCCATTCACTGGGAAGATCAGTGTGCAGTTTCTCCTCCCCCAGCTCTTATGCAGCTAAGAACAGAGGCAAAAGAGTGAATGTGATCACTTATAAAAACAAAAAAAGTGGGGGGAAAAAAAAAAAATCTATAAAAAAATAAAAAAAAGGTATGTTTTTTGTTTTTTTTTTTATACCTACACACAAAATGTTTTGCCTTCATTTCAATTTCAAACTAAATGGGTTGTTTTACAAGGTGATTGTTTACAATCACTTTAATGAGTTGCAGCAACATACAGTAGTGCACCAAGCAGGGTACAAGGTGTTGAGGTAACAGCCAATTAATTTTAACAGAGCTGCCGAATGCAATGAAGTTCAATGCACAGAAATGGGTTGGTATGAATGGGCTCTAAGTAGGAGGTCGACCGATATATGGTGTTTTTAATTAATCGGCATTGGCAGCGCGACTTGCAAATGACTTCTGTAATAGTCAATGCAAGTTGCCTGAAGTCTTCTGTGGAGCAACTTCTCTTCTGTCTGGGCAGCCTGCCAAGTCTGATAAGTGGAAACATTGTATCTTTTTAGTTTCTCTTATCAATAAACTGAACTCTGTGTGGAGGAGTTCTCAGTTTAACCATTTAAAGACTAAATCTTTTCTCACATTTGTTGCTTACAAGTAAAAATCCTGTATTTTCTGCTAGAAAATCACTTGGAACCCCCAAAAATTATAAATAATTTTTTTAGCAGAGACCCTAGGGAATAAAATAGCGGTTGCTGCAATATTTTATGTCACACGGTATTTACGCAGCAGTCTTTCAAACGCAATTTTTTTTGGAAAAAATACACTAATGAATTAAAAAAAAAAAAAAAAAAAAACTAAGCAGTAAAGTTAGCCCATTTTTTTTTCGTCCAAAAGTTTTGATTACCTGTATCACTTATCACTTAAGGCTGCTTTCACACTGGAGCGGGCATGCGTGGACAGTAAAACGCTGCTGATTTTAGCGGCGCTTTACCGTCATTTTAGCGGCGCTATTCGGCTGCTAGCGGGGAGCTTATAACCCAGCTAGCTCCCGAGGAAGGGGTTGAATGCGCCCGTGAAGCGCCGCTGCCGAATCTCTTTGCAGGCACTTCGGCAGCGGTGCGCATTCATTGCAATGGGCAGGAATGGTGGAGGAGCGGTATACACCGCTCCAAAGATGCTGCTTGCAGGACTTTTTTTAACATCCTGCCAGCAAATCGCCTCAGTGTGAAAGCACTCGGGATATCACACAGACTGCAGGGGAGCCGTTTTGCAGGCACTTTACAGGCGCTATTTTAAGCCCCAAAGCACCTGAAAAACGCCCCATTGTGAAAGGGGTCTAACTGTTAGATTTTATGAGATGAAGGGAAAAAAAAAAAACGGCATCGGCCAGAGAAAAACCCATATCGGTCAACCTCTAGCTCTAAGTACAGCTGTATTAACTTTTAAAATGACACTGTTCGGTATTCAGACTGCGTCTCTTTAACAAATTACAAATTCAGTTAAAGTAAACAAATTCGCAGGAAATAACTTTTAATAACCTGTACTAGTGTGATCTGTCACCTGCACACTCCTTCAGATAACATTTGGAGCACCAACAAGCCTCAGCATTTCCGGTTTTGAAAATATTGACTTAAGGCCTCATGCACACGAGCCGCTGTTAAACTCGCGTTCAGAGGCAGTTGGACGCTTTTTTCAACTGCCCCTGAACCCATTCAATGTTATCCTAGGTGTCCATGTACACAGCCTCGTTTTTTGGCGTTTTTAGGCAGTTGCGTTTAACCTAGTTTTTCCAGAAGCAAAAAAATGGGTTCAGACGCAAAGGTTTTCCACGTTTCAGACGCCAAACGCGGCTAAACGCCGGTACCGCGCAAGTGTTTTTTACAACCCGACTTTGGGGCCACATATCTCGGGGCCACTTGGAGCTAGGAACCCCAAATTTGGTGTGCTGACACAGTTGGACCAACACTATAACATATCTAAATTTGGCAAGTGGCCCTGAGATATGGGGCTGCAAAGTTGGGTCGCAAAATGTTATTTTCTGCTCTGCAGACGCTTCCAGACCTAAACGCGGCATGCAAACGCGGAAAAACGGGCGTTTTCTTCAGCTTTTAAAAACATGTGTTCAGCAGAGTTTGCACTGGCGTCTCGTGTGCATGAGGCCTAACACTTTCAGCAAATCAATTCTCCCTGGAAGGGAACATGGGAACTCCAGCAGGGAGCCACTACCACAGAAACATATAGAATGAGCAGAAAAATCCACTGGTCAGTGACCACTCAAATGAAAATCAGTTCTAGCTGAAGCTTCCAGTTTCTTCTACCGGTTAAGACAAAACCAAATATCGCTTTAGTCAGAAAACAAAGTCCTACTACAGTGGAACCTCCGATTACGAGGATAATCCGTTCCAGGAGAATGCTCGTAATCCAATGTACTCGCATATTAAAGCAAGTTCTCCCACTGAAGTCAGTGGAAACGAAAATAACTTGTTCTGCATTAAACTTCAATGGGATGCAATACCGCATTCGGCAAGAGGCGGGGGGCGCCGGCGAGCCTCGGAAACGGCCGAAAAGGCCTGAGGGACACTTCGGCTGACCTCGGCAAACCTTGGAAAGACTTCCTACCCGAGATTTGCCAAGGCCAGCTCTGCTGTCCTCGGGCCTTTCCGCGCATTTCCGAACGGTGCCGATTGACAAATTTCGGCTCCGGCGCCCCCCACCTCAAGCCAAAAGCGGTACTGCACACCGCTTTTGGCCTGAATCTTGCTCGTTTTGCGAGACAACACTCACAAACCGAGTTAGGATTTTTAGAAATACAGCGCTCAGTTTACGAAACGCTCGTTAACCGCGTTACTCGCAAACCGAGGTTCCACTGTATATCACTTAAAGTGATTGCAAAGCTTTGTTCTTAAATAAACCACAACAAACATGTACTTACCTCCTCTGTGCAAGGGTTTTGCAGAGTGTACCCGATCCTCCTTTTCTGAGGTCACCCCACGGCTCTCCTGGCTCCTCTTCTCGAGTGCCCCCACAAAGAGCCGCTTTTTCACGGGGGCAATTATGCAGGCGCGCTCCCTAGTCCTGCTGCTGCGTCCATTGACACAGACAGCAGGACACAGCCCCGCCCCTGGGTCACTGGATTTGATTGACAGCAGCCGGGAACCAATGGCTCCTGCTGCTATCAATCTATCAAATGAGGACCCGAGACAGTGGCTGGAGCTCCTGTGCTCATCCTCGTAACGATAGGGCTCAGGTAAGTAAAAGGGGGGGGGGGGGTGAATTAAGGTAAAAAAACATGAGGGTTTACAAGCCCTTTATTTTTTGCAGGTATAGCTATGTAAAACACTAAAAATAAGTGCCTATACTGATTAAAAACCAGTAATACACTGCCTTACCCTGCTCTGCACATGCTCAGTTGCCTTTATGACACTAGGGTAAAGTTTTACTGCTGCTCGGGGCCTCAGCAAAATGGCAGCCTCCATAGAGAAGAAACAGGAACAATGCTGGAGGCAATTTACACACCGATTTTGGTAGCATGATTCATGTGGAATGCATGTTACTTGTTAAAGAACATTATTTTTTTTATTACGCTGTTGTTGGTAAAGTTTTGCTTTAACTGCATCACATACTACTTATCCTACTGATGTGTGAGCTGTTTTAGAACTGCCCTATGATGAGTAAGGCCTCTTTCACACGGGGATCCGTATGTCCGTTTTTCATCCTTCCGTTTTCGGATGAAAAACGGACATACATTCATCCCTATGGAGCGTCGGATGTCAGCGGTGACATGTCCGCTGACATCCGACCCCGCTCCGATCCGAAAAGTGTAACGGAGGAAAAACCTACTTTTCCCTCCGTTTTCGGATCGGATGACGACGGACACTACGGACCGATCCCCCGATCATCCGATCCCCCCATAGCGATGCACCTGTCATCTCCCTGCTCAGCGGGGATCGGCGGAGCGCTCCCCGCTGAGCCAGCGGATGTTCACGGGGCGGATCATCACTGATCCGCCCCGTGTGAAAGAGGCCTAATGGGATAAAAGTAAAACTGGATGCGACCACTGTACCAAAAATATATGTCAATGTCTTGATAAACAGTTAAAATAATAATAATAATAATTTCTTCCAACCCTAGCTAGGCAATGCAGACATAAGAGCATATACCTACCCGACTTCACAGCGAGCTGATCAAGGAGGCTTAGGTGCGTTCATGAAAGTGACCTACAAAAAGAATAATTTCAGGTTAGATGGATAATTTATAATCAATAATCTGTGACATCACAAGTGTCCTAATAAGCACAAGGCATCTCTATTAAACCTTAACTACTAATACGCCCATATAGATGGAGAACGTATGGCACTTCTACCTATTAGAAGGGAAGGAAGTCTGCTTTAATTTATTCAGCCACGTCTGGTTGAACAGCTAGAAAAAGACCATGTTTGGGTCAAAGCAAACCACTCATGTGAAATGTGAACCAGTTAAACAGAGAAATATGTGCGGCACCACTGCCAGCTTGTTCTATGAAGTGCCGTCTCAGGGGCCATCCTCCTTAGACGGGTTTAACATACCTAGCGAGTCACTGACCTGGAACAAGCAAGAAGGGAGTCCGGGTGTTTCATACTTTGCTGGCTGCATGCTTGTTCCAGGGACTTCCTGGCTGTAAAGTCGGGTTGAGGATGACCGTCTCCAGAACTGAATCTCTGGAAGCTCCTACATTAGAGCTTCTCTTTAGTAGACAAAAATTATGTAGTCAAATCTGGCGACGTAGGCTTGTATACAACCTATTTAGGTTACATCCAATCAGACAGGACCTTGAACTGCACAGTTGTTGGTAAATTATCAATGTTGTACCTAGTATCAGCCTATTACAGTTTCTGTACAGCAAGGATGGAGTGTATCAGGAAGAAGCAGCACAATGAGCTGATCTCAGCATGCTTCTTGTCAGCATATAAAGTGGAGGAGAGAGCAGAGTGACAGGGAAATGAGCTGCTGCTGCTTCTTTTACTGCCCAGCCTCATGCTGGGCTGTGTCCAGGACAAGCTGGGCTCAGAGAAAGTGGATTGAATGATGCTGGTTATGAGACTGAAGACATCCAGTGGCAGAAAAAAAAAAAATAGTGAATGATTCCTCTGGACTGAAGGCTAATATTGCAGCAAAAAGCAGGTTTTATTATTTTTCTTTTAATAGGCCATTTTTTAATATCATATTTTTGGCTGGAGCTCTGCTTGAAGTCCTTGCTGGGTTGTATAATCTTCCTCTAAAATAAATGGGGCCTACTCCCTCCGCACGGGAAAGGGATTTCTTACCAAAGGCACCACAGGAAGCACCCAGGAGTCGTATCAATTCTAGGGGTCCAAGTGGCAGTGTGAGCGACGGTCAGCCCTGGAATCGGCACCACAGCCGGATCATCAACATGGCAACATAGGCAGGAGCCTCGGGCCTAATGGATGTCCGGGGGGGGGGGGTTGGGGGGGAGCTACAACCTTCAAGTTCCTGCAGCAAACCAGGAGAAAGCACTATTGGTTACACCTGCGTACCTGCCCGTCACTTCCGCCAGGAGAGGAAGTGGGAGCTGGGTACCTGTGAAAACTAGGTATCCGCCCTCCCCAAAAAGAAGACATGCCAGGGGGTCACGACTACTTACATCGGAGTTCCGCTTAAAAGAAAGAATAAAAGCCAGCAACTACAAATACTGCAGCTGATGACTTTTAATAATCGGACACTTACCTGTCCTGGGGTCCAGCGATGTGGGGGATCGAAGCCCCGCTCATCTCCCCCTCCTCTCTGTGGTGCCGCCATTGTAACTGTGGGCGCCCGGCTGTGACTGGCCAGGTAATCATCTGGGACCTGCGACGGGTCTCAGATAAATGCCGAGAGGGAGGGGGGGAAAGAGGTGATCTCTCCTCCGATGTCGCGGTGAGCCGGGAAGAAGTGGGAGTCGGATCCCCTTAAAAAGAGGGTATCCGCCCCCCCCCCCAAAAAAAACGACACGCCAAATGTGGCATCTTAGGGGGTCACCTTCCCTTAAAGCGGAAGTTCCATTTTTGGGGGGGGGGAACCCTACTTTAAGGAAAGCTGTCCCAAGAGAGGCCCCAGTGACCCGGCACAAGTTCACCAATCAGGACACGGCTCGGCTCACATTATTGGAGCCAAAGGATCAGCATGGCGGCGTGCTGAGGAGGCGGAGCCTGGATGGCGGTGTGCCATGTGACTCCTGATAGGACAGGAAGGACGTGGCGGTCTCACGTTGTACACTGCGGAGTCCTGCGACACCCCGGAGGAGCACAACGTCACAAAATCTCCTAAAAACAAAGAATGAGATGAAATAAACCAAAAAAAGGCGCCCTAAGTAAAAAAATGGACTTTTCTAGGCATTCTCTGTATGAGGAACAGGCCCCACAACACTCCCCCACCCCCCCCAGAGAGGGACTATCCCCTCACTGACTACAGGAAACCCTCCAGTACTCCCACCTATTTCAAGGGACTGTTCCTGTAAATTACCGCCAGTCTGGTGCAGGCCTACCAGCTCCCGGTGCGGTCAGTGTCAGCTCTGCGGGTCACAGGCCCGGTCCCTTCCTCTCCCGCCCCGTACACCTCTTCTCCTCTCACCTACACACCGCGCCGCTCTCTCAATGCGATTACAAGGCGGCCTCGCGTTGGCTGGCCTCACGAGACAGGGAACCAATCAGAATCTCCCTTCTTCGAGGCGTTCGTAGGAAGCGACGGCGGGGACTTGACGTCACCGCATTGCGCCGCGAGCGCCATGTTTGTTGTGGGCAAAACCCGCCTTAAAAGTTTTTTTCCCTTATTTGTGTAGCTGACCATGCCTGGGTGGCCCTGCGAATTCTCTGTGAGGTTCTCAGCCGGTGTATCGAACGTGTTGAAGGTTTTGTGCAGGTTGACTGTGTTGTCATGGAGGTTGCTGTGGCAGAGCTCTCCGTATTAAAATGGTTCTTATTTACATCTCCTTGCTTTATTTAACACATTGCCGACCGCCCTAGAGCAGTTTACCTGCTACAGGGCGGCAGCTGTGCGCTGGATCATGTGTGATTCCGGACTTCCAGGTAGGGGGCGCGCACGTGACGTGCATGCCCCCGGCGGCTCGTTTCCCGCTGTGATTACACAGCAGAAGCCCGCGGGGTGAGTGCCAGGTACTCAATGTCCTCCGGCATCCGCTAATCATCAGGCAGAGAGACAGAACTGCGATCTGCCTATGTAAACAAGGCAGATCTCCGTTCTGACAGGAGGGAAGGGATGGAGTTTCTGCATACCTCCCAACATTTTCAGATGGGAATGAGGGAACCCTACTACCAAAAGTATATAGGCACAGGACACGCCCCCTGCCACACCCCCTTAAAGGATAATTAATCCAAAAAAAATTAATTAAATCCACAAGGGCTTTTTTTTTTTACCACTAGAATTCCTTTATATTGGCTTTTAAAATTTACAAATGCAGCAATTTAGAATTTGGAGGAAAAGGTTTAGCACAGGGAAACACTTTTTGAAAGATAAAAATTGCATTTTATATACAACTATATGGATCAGACCAAAATGAGGGACAAATGAGGAGGAAAGAGGGGCAGAGGTACATTTCTCCAAATCAGAGACAGTTGGGAGCTATGTTTCTGTTCCTGCAAAGCAGAGAATAAATTCCATCTCTTCCTTTAGTAAAAGCACCTCTACCTCAGTATAGTAAAACACTGGCTAGACACACATTTAACCCTTTGCTCGCCCCTGATGTTAACCCCTTTCCAGCCAGTGTCATTAGTACAGTGACAGTGCATATTTTTAGCAGTGTCACTGGTCCCCAAAAAGTGTCGGTTAGTGTCAGAATGTTTGCCGCAATATCACAGTCCTGCTATAAGCCGCTGATCGCTGCCATTACTAGATAAATAAAAATATCCCGTAGTTTGTGAACGTTATACCTTTTGCATAAACCAATCAATATACACTTATTGGGATTTTTTTTTTACCAAAAATATGTAGCAGAATACATATTGACCTAAATTTATGAAGACATTTTTTTTTTTTTTTTTTTATTGGATATGTTTTATAGCAGAAAGTAAAAAATAATGTTTTTTTGTTTTTTTTTGCAAAATTGTCGGCCTTTTTTTGTTCATCGCGCAAAAAATCAAAAAAGGCGCAGATACCACCAAAAGAAAGCTCTATTTGTGGGAAAAAAAGGACATCAAACTTATTTGGGTACAGCATCGCAAGACCATACAATTGTCAGTTAACCACTTCATCTCCGGAAGGTTTACCCCCCCCCCCCTTCAAGAGGAAGTAAACCCTGATGAGTTATACTTCCTCTTTTTTCCCCTACAAAGTAAAAGCATATTGGGCTAGTATGCATCACCCATAGCTCCCAACTGTCCCTGATTTCGAGGGGCTGTCCCTGATTTGGAGCAATGTCCCTCTGTCCCTCTTTCCTCCTCATTTGTCCCTCATTTTGGTCTGATCCATATAGTTGTATTTAACATGCACTTCTTATCTTTCAAAAAAGTGTTTCCCAGTGCTAAACCTTCCATCCGATTTCTAAATTGCTGCATTTGTAAATTTTAAAAGCCAATAAAAAGGAATAGTATTGGTAAAAAAAAGTCCCCTGGTGGATTTAATTAACCTTTTTTGTTGGTTAATTCTCCTTTAAGGGGGTGTGGCAGGGGGCGTGTCCTATGCCTCCATACATTTGCTAGTAAGTGTCCCTCATTCCCATCTCAAAATGTTGGGAGGTATGATCACATACTATCCCATTATGTGGCACTTACCTGCAAACGAAGCCTGCGATGTCCCCGCTGGTGGGCGCGTCCATCTTCACCCCTCTTCCGTGACTTCCGTGGACTCTGTGACTGGCTGGAGCCGCATGACGTCACTACTGCGCATGTGCGCGGGAGCCATCAGTCATGGCACTTGCAAGTGAAGAAACGGCACGGAGGTCCATTTCTTCACAGCTCATGCGCCGATGACATCATCAGCGCACTACAAGGTAAATGTCTCCTAAACGGCGCACGTGTAGGAGATATTTCCACTACCTATAGGTAAGAATTATTCTAGGCTTACCTATAGGTAAAAGTGACAACCGGGGGGGGGGGGGTTACAACCACTTTTATGACCAGGCCATTTTTTGCGATATAGTACTGTGTTACTTTAACTGACAATTGCGCGGCCGTGAAACGCTGTACCCAGATAAAATGTCCTTTTTTTCCCACAAATAGAGCTTTCTTTTGGTGGTATTTGATCACCTCTGTGGTTTTTATTTTTTGCGCTATAAACAAAAAAAGAGCGTCAATTTTGAAAAAAAAAAAACAATATTTTTTACTTTTTGCTATATTAAATATCCCCCAAAAATATATAAAAAAAATTTTTTTTTCCTCAGTTTAGGCCGATATGTATTTATGTATTCTATAAGACCAACAATTTAAAAAAAATATATATATTTTTTATTTTCTGCTATAAAACATATCCAAAAAAAATATAAAAAAAATGTATTTCTTCATCAATTTAGGCCAATATGTATTCTGCTATATATTTTTGGTAAAACAAATCCCAATAAGCGTATATTGATGGTTTGCGCAAAAGTTATAGTGTCTACAAACTGTGAGATATTTTGATGAATTTTGTTTTATTTTCGATTTTTTTTACTAGTAATGGCGGCGATCAACGACTTATAGCGGGGCTGCAATTTTGCGGCAGACAAATCGGACACCTAGTTGACACTTTTTTGGGGACCAGTGACACTATTACAGTGACCAGTGCTAAAAAAAATATGCACTGTCACTGTACTAATGGGGTTAACATCAGGGGCGATCAAAGGGTTAAATGTGTGCCTGAGCCATGCTACTACTGCTGGGAAGGTGCTTTGACTAGGGGAAGGCAAAGGTCCACATTCCTGCTTTGCAGAAACACATTATCAATACCGTCCCTTCTGACAGAACGACCATCTGCCTTGTTTACATGTGTCCCGTGTAATTGGCGGGACATCGAGTCTACGGTACTGGCCGCTGGGCTCCCGCTATGTATAATCCACTCCCCAGACCTGGAAGTGTCAGATCAAGTATTAGGTACGTGATCTGGCGCAGAGCGGCAGCCCTGCCGCAGTATATCTGAGGTGGGCTGTCGTTAAGTGGTTAAAGTAACGCAGTGCCGTATCGCAAAAAAGTCCTGGTCTTGAAGGGGATTAAATTTCCTGAAGGTCAAGTGGATTTGAAGTGTAACTAAAGGCAAAACTTATTATTATTATGCAAATTGTATAGTGTCACAAAGATTAAATATTTTGTTTTTCAGTTTAACTCATGGATGGCATTGTGTCTCAGGGCTCTTTCGATCACTGAAAACAATCTCGGACACCTGTGATAATTAGATTGCCAGGTGAGCCCAATTAAAGGAAAATCTACTAAAGAAGGGTGTTCCACATTATTAAGCAGAGCACCATTTTCAAGCAATATGGGGAAGAAAAAGGATGTCTCTGCTGCCGAAAAGAGTGAAATAGTTCAATGCCTTGGACGAGGTATGAAAACATTGGATATTTCACAAAAACTTAAGCGTGATCATCGCATTATTGTATATTGTTATATCTGTGGCTGATTCAGAGCACAGACAGGTTTCGTTCAGATAAAGGCACATTGAGGAAGATTTCTGCCAGATCCATGCATCGGATCAAGAGAGCAGCTGCTAAAACACCATTACATTGCAGCAAACAGATATTTGAAGCTGCTGGTGCCTCTGGAGTCCCACGGACATCAAGGTGTAGAGTCCTCCAGAGTCTTGCAACTGTGCATAAACCTTCCATTCGGCCACCACTAACCAATGCTCACAAGCAGAAACGGCTGCATTGGGCAGAAAAATACATGAAGACTAATTTTCAAACAGTCCTGTTCACTGATGAGTGCCATGCAACCCTGGATGGTCCAGATGGATGGAGTAGTGGATGGTTGGTGGACGGCCACCCTGTTCCAACAAGACTGCGATGTCAGCAAGGCGGTGGTGGAGTCATGTTTTGGGTTGGAATCATGGGAAGAGAGCTGGTCGGCCCCTTTAGGGTCCCCGAAGGTGTAAAGATGACCTCTGCAAAGTATGTGGAGTTCCTGACTGACCACTTCCTTCCCTGGTACAGAAGGAAGAACTATGCTTTCCGTAATAAAATCATCTTCATGCATGACAATGCACCATCTCATGCTGCAAAGAATACCTCTGCATCAATGGCTGCTATGGGGATAAAAGGAGAGAAAGTCATGGTGTGGCCTCCATCCTCCCCTGACCTCAATCCTATTGAGAACCTTTGGAGCATCCTCAAGCAAAAGATCTATGAGGGTGGGAGGCAGTTTACATCCAAACAGCAGCTCTGGGAGGCTATTCTGACATCTTGCAAACAAATTCAAGCAGAAACTGTCCAAAAACTCACAAGTTCAATGGATGCAAGACTTGAGAAGCTGCTATCAAATAAGGGGTCCTATGTTAAAATGTTTAAAAAGTTAAAATGTTGTTCAAAGTTTGATTGAAATAGCTTTTGATTTCAGTAAATATGCTGCAAACAAAACAAATGACAATTTTCAGTTCTTTACAACCTATAAAGTGTTTTGAAACTTACTGTGCGTAATAATTTGGAACAGTGCATTGTAAAATTTTGATTTTGAAAAATAAAAACTGTTATCATTAGGAGGCTTGTTCAATAAAATTTGAATTGTACTCTTAATAGTTGATAACATGAGAATTATGCTGACTGTCGTTTACATTAATTATATAGGTAAATTAGAAAAATATCATTGGCATAATCATTTGGAACAGGGTGTAGTGTGTTGTAGTATAGTGTGTTGTAGTGTAGTGTGTTGTAGTATAGTGTGTTGTAGTGTAGTGTGTTGTAGTGTAGTGTGTTGTAGTATAGTGTGTTGTAGTGTAGTGTGTTGTAGTGTAGTGTGTTGTAGTGTAGTGTGTTGTAGTGTAGTGTGTTGTAGTGTAGTGTGTTGTAGTATAGTGTGTTGTAGTGTAGTGTGTTGTAGTATAGTGTGTTGTAGTATAGTGTGTTGTAGTATAGTGTGTTGTAGTGTAGTGTGTTGTAGTGTAGTGTGTTGTAGTGTAGTGTGTTGTAGTATAGTGTGTTGTAGTGCACGCAGCAAGCACACCACAATCCACAGATCTAAACCAGGTGAGCGCTAAGCCCAGAGAATATAAATGGACTGTCTTAACTCATTGCACACAAGGTTCATTTAGAATGGGTTGCCAATGCACAGAAAAGTAAGAATATTGCATATTTGGACCTGCGTCCTTTTTTTTTTTTTGTTTTATGTTTTTTTTCCCACACTCCAAAGACATGCTGGTAGGTTAATTGACTCCTGTCTAAATTAGCCCTAGTATATGTGTGTATTAATGTGTGTTAGGGACTTTAGATTGTAAGATCCTCGAGGGCAGGGACTGATGTGAATGTACAATATATATGTAAAGTGTGTTAACGTACGTGATTGGACACTTCCGGGTAGGGGGCGCGCATTCACGCTTCCGCTCTAATTACACACAGCGGAAGCTGATCCACAGATGCAAGGTACTCAATGCATAGCTCCCAACTGTCCCTGATTTTGAGAACTGTCCCTGATTTGGAGCAATGTTCCTCTGTCCCTCATCGCTCCTCATTTGTCTCTCATTTTGGTCTGATCTATAGAGGGTGGTGATAAGTGGGGAGTACTCAGAATGGTCAGGGGTGGGTAGTGGGGTTCTGTGCTGGGACCAATCCTATTTAATTTGTTTATAAACGATCTGGAGGATGGGATAAACAGTTCAATCTCTGTATTTGCAGACGATACTAAGCTAAGCAGGGCAATAACTTCTTCGCAGGATGTGGAAACCTTGCAAAGAGACCTGAACAAATTAATGGGGTGGGCGACTACATGGCAAATGAGGTTCAATGTAGAAAAATGTAAAATAATGCATTTGGGTGGCAAAAATATGAAAGCAATCTATACACTGGGGGGAAAACCTCTGGGGCAATCTAGGATGGAAAAGGACCTGGGGTCCTAGTAGATGATAGGCTCAGCAATGGCATGCAATACCAAGCTGCTGCTAACAAAGCAAACAGAATATTGGCATTAAAAGGGGGATCAACTCCAGAGATAAAACGATAATTCTCCTGCTCTACAAGACTCTGGTCCCGCCGCACCTGGAGTATGCTGTCCAGTTCTGGGCACCAGTCCTCAGGAATGATGTACTGGAAATGGAGCGAGTACAAAGAAGGGCAAAGCTAATAAAGGGTCTGGAGGATCTTAGTTATGAAGAAAGGTTGCGAGCGCTGAACTTATTCTCTCTGGAGAAGAGACGCTTGAGAGGGGATATGATTTCAATTTACAAATACTGTACTGGTGACCCCACAATAGGGATAAAACTTTTTCGCAGAAGAGAGTTTAATAACACTCGTGGCCACTCATTACAATTAGAAGAAAGAGGTTTAACCTTAAACTACGTAGAGGGTTCTTTACTGTAAGAGCGGTAAGGATGTGGAATTCCCTTCCACAGGTGGTGGTCTCAGCGGGGAGCATTGATAGCTTCAAGAAACTATTAGATAATCACCTGAATGACCGCAACATACAGGGATATGTAATGTAATACTGACACATAATCACACACATAGGTTGGACTTGATGGACGTGTGTCTTTTTTCAACCTCACCTACTATGTAACTATGTAACTATGTAATATAAAATGCACTTTTTATCTATCAAAAAGTGTTTTCCAGCCCTAAATCTTTCATCTGATTATTTGCTGCATTTGTAAATTCCAAAAGCCAATGTAAAGGAATAGTAGTGGTAAAAAAAGCTCTTGTGGGTAAACCAATCTTGTTTTTTTGTAAAATTCTTCCTTAAGGGGGTGTGGCAAGGGGTGTGTCTTATGCCTGCATACTTTTGCTGATAGGTGTCCCTCCTTCCCTTCTCAAAATGTTGGGAGGTATGCTCAATGTCCTCCCACAACCACTGATCGTCAGGCAGACACACAGAACTGCGATCTGCCTATGTAAACAAGGCCGTTCCGATAGGCGGGAAGGGATGGAGTTTGCAAATTCCATTTCTTTCTCTAGTAAAAGCAGCACACACAGTACAGGAAAACACTGGTTAGGCACACAGTTAACCCTTTGAGCGCCCCTGATGTTAACCCCTTTCCAGCCAGTGTCCTTAGTACAGTGACAGACAGTGCATATTTTTAGCACTGATCACTGTATTCGTGTCACTGGTCCTCAGACAGCCTCAAAAGTGTCAGGAAGTCCGCCAAAATATCGCAGTCTCGCTATAAGTTGCTTATCATCACCATTACTGGTAAAAAATAAATAAATACAAATATCCTAGAGGTTGTAGAGACGCTAACTTGTACAAACCAATCAATATACACTTATTAGGATTTTTTTTTTACCAAAAATATGTAGCAGAATACATATTGGCCCAAATTTATGAAGAAATGTGAGTTTTTCTTTTTATTAAAAAAGTTTTATAGCAGAAAGTAAAAAAAAAATATATATATATATATATATATATATATATATATATATATATATATATATATATTTTTTTTTTTTTTTTTTCAAAATTGTCAGTCCTTTTTTTTTTTTTGTTTATAGCACAAAAAATGAAAAACACAGAGGTGATCAAATACCACCAAAAGAAAGCTCTAGTTGTGGGGAAAAAGGACATAAACTTATTTGGGTATAGCATTGCATGACTGCGCAGTTGTCAGTTAACCACTTGCCGACCGCCGCACGCTGATGTACGTCCAAACTTTGACATAAACTAAAAAATACCCAAGACATGGATTTACTTTCTGCTATAAAACTTATCAAATTAAAAAAAAAAAAAAATCAAATTTCTTCAGAAATTTTGGTCAAAAATGTATTCTGCTACATGTCTTTGGTAAAACAAAATCCCATTAAGTGTATATTGATTTTTTATTTTTTTTGAAAAGCCAGTGGAGTGCAAAACACACCCAAAAACTTCCACCCAGTGCCAAAAAAAGTGCACACACATAAAGAGTGACACACAAAAACGTGCAACGGGTGTTACACCGATCCTCCACTAGGGAAGGACCTCACCCTGATGCCCCAGGGCGTTAGGCTCCAGACGGGGACTGAGGTACTTCACTTGGGTCCATCTGGCCGAAACCAGACGGACCCCCGTTCTCTGGATGGTCTGCTGAAACAGACCCACCCAAGTACTAGGTGGGACTCCCCCCGAAGGGAAACCCCGTGAGAGAGGGCGAACCAAGCCACAAGGCCTATGTCCACCCCCTCCCAAGACTTTCAGAGTAGGCCCGAGGACCCACACCCTACTCATCACACAGTGACAAACGTGTGTTGTGGTGAAGTGACCTTGGTGCCATAAATCAAGTGCCTAAACACTGTGACTGTACGGCACCCCTGATCTGCCACTTCAGGGGCACATTTACCACTGGCTTTTCGTGCAACCCTGACCACCAACCCAGACCACAGCAGCCCCCAGCCCAGCCAGGAAGGCCTGAAGTTCTGGAAGCTTGGTGAGAGCCCTTTACCATCAGGCCTCACCGTCTCTCCCATCCCTCCTACTTAATTACATTCAGGGAAATACTAACCACTCCCCCAAGGGGAAAGGGGAGCCAGTGTTCTCTCCCGAAAAACTGACCGGAGCTAGAGCTACCCCAATCTAGGCCAGAAGGCCAGGGACCCGACCCTCTGGCCAGACCCCATGGTTCTCCATCCCCATCAGAAGGCTTCCCTTTCGGCTACAAACCGCTCCAGGTTACCTTTACACCAGCAGGTTTTGCAAAGCCTCCGCCACCCCTGATACCACCTCGCTGTAGATCAGGGACGGAAGCAAGCGCCACCTCCTGGCAACTGATAAGAACAGATACTACACTTGATCTTAGCCAGAAGGCCGAGAAGCGATATTGATTGGTTTGCGTGAAAGCTATAGCGTCTACAAACGTTGGTATATATACGGTAGTTTTTATTTTTTATACTACTAATGGCGGCGATCAGCGACTTATAGTGGGACTGCGACAATGCAGCAGACAAACTGACACGAACGTTGGGAGGAACTGACTGCCTGCCACTGACATCTCCAGTGGTACTAATACAGTTATCAGTGCTAAAAATATACACAAAATTCAACCTTGGCTGTCTCCTGAGGAAGTGGCACTGTCCCACGAAATGCGTAGAGATTACTGCTTCTGCAAATTAGGCATCAAATGCTGTGCAATTATGTTTATGCATCAATATTAGTATTATGTGTGTACATTGTTGATATGTTTCTTTTGATGATACAGTCAATATTGATTGTTTTTATGCATTTTGAAATAAAGTTTGTATTTGTTTAACCTGGTGAATCACTTTATTCGGCATCACCCAGCAAAGTCCCATAGGCAAAAAAATGTTCTTGGTTTTACTAAAAATATACACTGTCACTGTACTATGGACACTGGGGAAAGGGGTAACATCTAGGGCAATCAAGGGGTTAATGTGCGTTTAGTGCTTGAGCATTAATTCATTTCAATGGGCAGAATATATTATTCTGGCCAATTAAATGAATTAACACCCAAGAGCTTGACGTCTGTAAAAGCTCCTAAAAGCTTGTAAAAGCTTTAGACATTTTACTACAAAAACACTGCTGGCTTCTAGGAGAGTTAAAGTGTTACTAAACCCACAATAGTAGAATCAGTATGTATTTGCAGTAAAGCACCTATTCACTGTGGAACCGAATAGGTTAATCTTCCACATTGTGTAAAAAGGCAGTTTGCTTCTGTCTTCTCTGATCCTCCCCTTCTTCCACTGTCCCCGATCCATCTCCTGATAGTACAGAGCCTTGGCGGAAAGCTGCACATGCTCAGTTCGGTGTGTAATGCTAGAGGGTTTTTTTTCTTGGGAGAGTACATGTGATCAGCACTGTCCAGACAGAGGGTCAGGGGTCCTGCAGACTCATAGGACAGTCAGAGGAGAATGAAAACTCCTCCTACAAGCTTTAACCAGACACTGATAGAAGTCACAAGACTGCTATATACTGCTGATGAGAAAAAAGTATTTAGCAGTTTATATTTACTAAAATACTTGCATTTCCATGTTCTGTATACTGTGGGAGACCAGATATAGTGAATGCAGGGCCCTGGGTTCAGTAACACTTTCAGGCTGGGTTCACACTTAACCATTTGCTTACTGGGCACTTAAACCCCCTTCCTGCCCAGGCCAATTTTCAGCTTTTAGCACTGTCATACTTTGAACGACAATTGCGCGGTCATGCAACACTGTACCCATATGAAATTTTTATCATTTATTTTACACAAAAATAGAGTTTTCTTTTGGTGGTGTTTAATCACTACTGGGGTTTTTATTTTTTGCTAAACAAAAAAATACCAATAATTTTGAAAAAAAAAAAAACAGTTTTCATAGTTTGCTATAAAATTTTGCAAACAGGTAATTTTTCTCCTTCATTCATGTGCGCTGATGAGACAGCACTGATAAGTGGCACTGATGGGCACTGATAGGTGGCACTAGTGGGCATTGGTAGGTGGCATTGGTGGGCACTGGTTAGCAGCAGTGGGTCTGGAGATCTCCCGTTTACTCCAGGGGGCAATCGCTTTTTTTATTCCTCCTCATGCTTTCACCATGAGGAACAAAGAAGCCGGCTCTGTTTACATCACATGATCAGCTGTCATTGGCTGACAGCTGATCATGTGGTAAGGGGCCAGGATTGGCTGATCACAGAGCAAGCTGCTCTTTCAATTTGCATAAGTGTGAACCCAGCCTAAATAAACATTCTGTGTGCATGAGTACCAATACAGGTGGTGTGTTACTGAAGATTACCAGGTGAAAACACAGAGGAGGGGGGGGGGGCCTACAAAAATAAAACTAATCCAGTCACCACATCTACTGATTGGTAAGCTGCAATATAGTACATTTTTTTGCATCATATGACAGCCCACGTCTCCTGCTCAGCATACTGGTCTTTGCAGGCGAACGGAGGGCCTCTTCCGACGCACGCGCAGTGGCCTTGATTCGTCCGCACTCGGTCGGTGACGTCAGACGCCGACCGAGTGGGGGGCATATAAAGCTGGCAAGTCCAGCTCCACATCAGCTGGAATGACAGGGGCGACCACTGTGCTTTTTCATTCTGTACAAGGTAAATTTGGATAGCTATCTTTATACCATATGACCTGGCCCTTGCCCTTACTATGTGCAAACGTGTGTGCTGCTTGATTGACTCTCTTTAATCGATCTGTCTTTATTTCACTGTTTAGACTTCCCACATACCAGGCTATCCTTGATGGTCATCATATCCACAATTCATTCTTCACGGAATAGCCCCCTTTCTACCTCTTTTCCCTCTTTATGCTAAGTTACATCTGTCATTTGTAAAACACCTTTGTAGGCATTAATACACTCCGGTTCCAGTTAGGTTCTCTTTTTATTTTTATCTTTATTTTCCCTTTTTTCACAATTTTTTATGTATTTTTTAACTGTTTTTATCATTCAAATCCCACAACCATTACTTGTTATTTCTGCTAAAACGTCCTTTTAGATCTGTTAGTAGATTTGAATTGCTCTGCATCTTTTTTCATAGCGGATGGTTTTTGCCAGGTTTATACCCTCAACTTGCATTTTGAATTCTTGGCGCCCCTGTATCTATACCTTCTTATAAGCAGAGTTTACATAAGTATTATTGACGCTATGTTAGCCCTCTATATTGGACTGTGTTATGTCCAATAATATTTATTATTCAAATTTTTTTTTATTAATCTTTGACACGGCCTGACCCCTGTATGCCCCCTGTGGCCGCACAGAACCCCCCTTTGTCGCAGTTGCTGGATTGGTCCAGGTGTGTGCATCCCATCAGGCTCCCTTTGGTAAGTTGGTTGGGATTTGTAGGGTGGGAGGGCTTTGAACCATGACACATGATCTGTGATTTGTGACTGCCATGTTTATTTACTTAATTATTGATTTTTGTTTATGTATTCATTACCATTAGAGCCATTGTTGACACTGGTAACCATACCTGAGGAAGCCAATGTTGGCAAAACATGTAGGGACGTGATATGCATCAGTGACCACTTCATAGAAAATGGATACTTTGGCCAGTATTCGTTAATCTATATATATATATATATATATACTCTGCTCCTTCTTTTATGTATCCTATTTTCTGCAATGTATCTTTGTAATAAAATTTATATTTTTTAAGAAAAACTGTACTTCTTTACATGTAGCACCGCTATAATCCCTAACACAATCCCCCTCCATTGACTCAATACAAGGAATGAGGTGCTGATGATTTCTTAAGGTCACTCAACTCACACCCTTCCATAGTATATTTTTGGTTTTGGGATTAATACCGCTTTAAGGATTTTTACACATGAAGGCCAAAATGGCTTCCTCAACCGTTGATGGGTTACAGTTTTGTTGACAGATCTTTCCAACAGCGAAGTGGTAGGATATATTAAATCTGTCACCGAAAATGGATCTTTAAATCTGTATTGTTTTCAAAATAATATTTTAGCGCAATGTCTTACTGTGAGCTCAATAAAAATACTATCACCTCATCTTAATGTTCCCCAGCTTCGGCGCATTGCAGAACCGCAAATCTCTATTCAGTCAGCAAGTCATTTGTGAGATTACGTGAGTGAATTTTCTCAGCTGGTGATAAATTTAGATCTTTGTTAACAGTATTAGCAATTTTGAAGCAGCAAGGTCAAGCAGTTAGCATATTTCATTCCTTATCCCCAATCATTGCCGTTTCCACAGACACAATAAAAGGACTCGAGTCAAGAGGCGGCTTGCGGCTGGAGATTGACCTCCCATTTCATGATTTAAGATATGTTTAATAACTTTTTCAAATGTAGGCCACACAGGCCTAACTCATAACAGAACAACGACAAATACCACAGAATATACAATACACATTGCTTTCTTTAGGGGCTAGAACATTCACTGAGGAACAGGTGCTGCGTCGATTTCCTTGGCATGGCGACCAGGATCGTGATGGCAAGAAGCAGCTCTTGGGTTATAAAAAGGAAAAAAAAAAAAAAACCGTTTTTTTTTTTTTTTGGGGGGGGGGTTTACAAAACAGAAAAAAATGTTTTACATCATTTTTGGTTAAAACCTAGAAAAAAAATGAACCATTTTTATCAATTCAAGAGAAGGTATTTATACAAAAACAGACAGAGGTCAGGCAGCACCATTAAAGTGTACATTAGGCCTACACCCATTGGAGGCCGCCATTGTTGGTGGGGTCAAAGCGATTCTCTGCCAGCTCAGGAGATGGTGGCCTTCGCTGTGTTTGGCCTACGGGCACACTTTAACCTTGCCTCCGCTACCAAGGCTGTGCTTTGCAAAGTGCGACAGGACTCGGGAGCAGAAAGTCAAGAGTTCATTTGGCAACTAACTACATTTATTTGTTGACTTTGGTACAATTGAACATCTTGGTCCATCGGCAGATCTGTTAAATATTGCCTCATAAAACAACCCTTTGCAGTAATCTGTTCATCTGCCCGTTCTGAGGCAATCATTTTGGTCTAAATTCAGCACTTCCCCCAGTTTCAGAATACTGGAATGCACCTAAAACCAGTCAACGGACTGAGGCTACATTTCTAGAAAAAAATAAAAGGCATTATGCTTATAGTAGAATATATATATACCCAAAATCTTTTTTTTTTTTATATGTTTGGCATGATGTATGTACAGTTTTCTTAAAGGTTTGGTTCACGTCTGGGAGCATGTGCCATAATTAAAGAGGATCTCCACCCTCAGTTTTAACTTCCTTCCTCCCCTATGCTGGTTAAGTTTTTAGTTTTGTTTTTTTAACTGAAAAGCTTCAAGCCTGCCCCCTCATGCACATCACTTACCAAGTCAAAGAGCGTGCACTGTGCCCGCTGTGTCTCCTGGGATATACATGTCGCAAATCCCAGAAGGCACAGTCCTTCATTGAGAAAGGAAGATGGGGACGGGCCTAGAGACACATCTTTGGGAGAGTCAGCAGCTTTCTGATGACATCACGAAAGAAGATGGCGGTGCAGGACTGAGCGGCGCGGGGGGCAGAAGAGAAAAGTATCTTAGCAGGACAATACTGAATCCGCTGGGCAAGTAACTGTGCAGGACTAACAACCAGATAAGCAAAGGATTTAAAAAAAAGAAGAAGAAGAAGAAAGGCGAGTAGTGACTTAGCCCATAGGAAGCCAGCACATTTTAGAAAGTAATTGGAGTTCAGCTTTAAGCAAATTATTTTTTGTAAGCCTTTTGTGAAATTCTTACCTGGAGATCCTGCCAGTAACAGCACTTCCTGCTGCAGACTGCTGTACAATTAGCAGCAGCCCAAAGGGCAACTGAAGGAGCATACACGGTAGGCTGACAACACTGCCGGCAATTGCAAGGCAGTAGCTTCCCACCATCAGCCTGCCACAAGAGATGCTGGTAATGGCAGGATCTCTAGCTAAGAAAATTTGCAACAGATTTATAAAAACGTTGGTTAAATTGTAAGTAAACCCTCCTTTCATTTTCAGCTAAGGAAGCTGCCATCTTGGTCTCTGTTTAGTCTTCAACTGCCATGATGCTGCACATGTGATCAGTTATGACACCAACCATTGGATGGTTTGACAGTTTGGTGGAGAGCACAACCAATGTGACAATTACATCCCCGGCATGTCCGCTTTAAGACAACTAAATACTAATGGCATGATGCCAAACATAATGAAAAAGATTTTGAGTATACATACACTTTAACACAGATGTGTGAAGCATCATTCACTATGTATATACACAGTATACTATTAAAGGAGAGCTATAGTAAAACTTTTTTTTTTCATTTTGGATAGGGCAAGGGAGGGATATAACTTTTTTTTTTTTTTTTTTTGCCATCTGTGTCCCATTGCGGAGATTTCCCTTCACTTCCTGTCCCATGACCAAACAGGAAGTGAGAGGAAATCCCTGCAAATTAAGAGAATTCCTTGTGGAGCCCAAGGTCACCAGAACTAGTGTCCCCATTGGAAGATTTCCCCTCTATTACTTTTCTGGGGACAACCCAAAATTTGGGATTTTCTTTTACTTTCACTTCCAACGATAATGGTAAAACAGGACAAATAGTCTAATACCTCTTCACTCTATTCTCCACTTTATCCAAAAATGTAAAAAAAAGTTTTGCCTTGAGTTATACTTTAAGTTCATACATCCTTAGTTATAATATTAGAATCTGGGCCTCACATACAAAGGTATGAAAAAAAAAAAAAAAAGGGGGTATCTTTGCTTATAGCACCCAACAGGCCAGGTTCTAGTGTAGCTTCAAAAAAGGAAAGCAGACTTTCAAGTGGTTACGATCTTAACACTTCCTATCCCCTTCGTTTTTGTATTGAGGCCCCTGGTAAAGTTAAACGTTCTCTGGCTTTTCCTACGATTTGCTTGACCTTTAGCAATGGTGGCAAACTCACAGTGCTCTTTCGCACAATTTACAGTGACAACAGTTATTGTTCATTTTCAGTATACTTAAGCAAATTATATATACTTAGCACAGGCGGTCTCCTTAAGGATTCTTTGTAAATCCCATGAATGCTGGTGGTGCATTATTGTACAATCGTCATTGCTCTATTGATCTCAATAGTCTGATTCTACTTTCAGAACAAAGCTTGCCTTTTTTTTTTTGGATGCTGATTCTTATACAGAACACAAACAGGCTTGGCCAAGGGGAACGTACAATAGCAACAACCCAAAGTTACCTATTAGCAACTTCAGTGACTTCAGTAAACTGAAATCTGATTGGCTATTGAAGCCTGAACACATGTACATAAATTTCATATATATTTGGGCTGACCATACAAGCATAACAGAGCTTTATTGAGCCCTGTGCTCTGCAATCCATGGCATTTGATCACATGATAGTTTCTGTATAGGACAGTGCTGCACAAAGTTAATTGGTTGCTAAGAACAGTGCAGTACATTTCTTTAGACTAGACAAAGACATCCTAAAATACCATGGATGTAGAAACAGACATACATAATGCATACAATTTAACAGTCATAAATGGCCAAACACAATAGTTTATGGTTTGGGCATTTTTGCAATACTTTTTTTTTTTTTTTTTTTTTAGGACCGCCACATTATATACATTCTAACCTAGACCGTTATACATCCGTGCTTGCATCAATTAAATAAATAGGGCCAGCTGCTACCGGCATTCCAGGAAGAAATATTTTAGAGATCCAATGCTTGTCCAAATGATCAAATGCAAGGAAGCTCACTGGCTTTGGTAAGGCAGGTCCCAAAATAAAGAGGCCTCTTACAATGGTATCAGAATGTGACTCAAAATGCCAAATCTACACAAATGGGCACCAAACCATAAGGTGAAAGAGTCCATGAAGGTTTTTATTATTCACATCACAACCATATAAAAAAGAAAAAAAAACAGCCAATATGTTTTTGGGGCAAAAAACCTTCTCCTTCAGCTGGGCTTAGAAAAGAGGAATGAAGACTTGAAATGACTTGGAACATCAAATTAAAACCAGAAGAACCTGTGTTAGGACCCGTTCAGATATTGCACTGCGGCAAGGAGCGCTCCCGCTTGCGATTCTGAAAGCACAATCAATGGGCTGCCCAATGCATGTTCGTCATCGAAAAGAAGCTGTTCCTTTTTTGGGCGATAAGCTTAGTGCGATTTTTGAATACGTGCCATGTACCAATCGTGGCAGAATCGCGCCAGGTTTGGGTTTCCATTGGGAATAATGGCACCCAAATGCACGACATGCATTTTGCCATGATTTGGAATCGCTTAAAGTGAATGGGGCATTAAGGGATTTATATCTGCTCTCATTCTCCTTTTAACACTGCAGATTTACACCGTGGTTAGCTGCTGACCACAGCATATAGTATATCCACAAACTAAAGCCCTGTACACACAGGCCGAATATTGGCCGGTGCAACAGAAACCGGCTGTCATTCGGCCCATGTGTGCCAAAGGGGCATGACCGAAAAAGATCTAGCAATCGGTATCCGATCAGCGCTTTCAGCCAATGGCTGAGAGTCGTGACCAGTGTGTTCCAAAAGTTAGTACAGTGAGCTCTTCAGTTTTTTTTTTTTTTTGCCTGTCTTGATTGGCCACTGCAGGATAACGTAACTCTCATGCATCCACAAGCGTTCTTTCATACTAGCAACAAGGATCCATGCCAAAAATGTACAATTTGATGCGCATGTGCAGCTCAGTGTACATTCTAAGGGAGACTGAACAAGCAGGTAAGTTTGTATTATTGCACATAAGACATAACATGTCTCTTGTGCATTAAAGATTCAGTCTGCATTTTTTTTAAATTTTACTATCAGTTCTGCTTTAAAATGAGAATCACAGAAAATACCATGATGTTAATTTAATGTTCCAAGTCCTTGTAAATCTTCCTTCCTTTATTCTAAGCCCTGATGAAGAGGGAGTGTTGTTGCTACCAAAATGCGTTGAATATTTTTTATAATGTCCAACTGTTAACAAGTAAATTCTTTTTGAACTCTTTCACCTAAATTGTTTGGCGCCCATTTATAAATGGTTTACATTTTGGCCCAATATTGGTATTTCAGTTTTGGGTAGATGCTGGTGGGTTCAATCACACACTAGTCCCTTATTTAGGACTCCAGTAGCTAGACCTCGCCAACTGAGCTCCTCCAGCCACCATGCATGGCCACCATAGGAGGGTATCATTCTTTCTGCAATAGCCAGTGGGGTAAATAGGCCCTCAAGTATCAACAGGAAATTTCAGTTTGGGGTGGACTGACAACTTAAGAGTGCGTCACTTATAAAAGGCAGATATTTTTTAGGCTTATCCATCATTTAACCAATACATTCACTAATTTCTAAGGAATGGATAAGTTGAATTGTATATAATATCAGTTTCTCTTACCTTTACCATGTAAAAGTGACAGGTACCCTTTAATACTTGTTTGGCACAAGTTAAACAGACAGATGCTGTAGTAGCCATTATTAATATGTACAATCTGATAGATACAATACCATCCCAGGGCTTATATTCAGATACATGTCTACAGAAACAACAAAAGGTGCACTAACCGTTGTGACATTCTGCGACCTTCGTGAAGTTGTACTTTAAGCATATCTCACAACTAAATCCATTTTTGGCTTGATAGGCACTGAACAAAAAAAGTATTTGGCAAAGTGGGCAGGTCATATTTGGATAACGATTTCTTGGAGCAGAGCTTAAAATTTGGCCATTTTAGGTTTTATCATATTAGAAACTATGCCTGTAAGGGTGGATAACAGAGCTAGGTTGTACCCAGTTATTAATCAACACCTGGCAAGGACCTGTAGTTAGATATGAAAGCTGAGCTGTGATTGAGGTCACTGCACCAAGCTAATAAAAAATGCCAATTACGGTCTTCCGGACACATATAGAAATTGCATCACTGATAACGCAAGACATATTGATATTCCTAAAGCGCATTTGAACATTCAGTCCAAATCAGCCAAATGCATTCCACGAACATCTAAACAAAGTGCGCAAACATTTACAGTTTGTTCTCTTTATAAAACAGCCAAAGCTTAAAGTGGTTGTAAAGGCAGAAGGTTTTTTATCTTAATGCATTTGATGCAGAAAGATAAAAAGCCTTCTGTGTGCAGCAGCCCCCCTAACACTTACCTGAGCCCCATCTCGAGCGATGTTGCACGAGAGACTCGGCTGTCCAGGACTCTCCCTCCTCATTGGCTGACACAGCAGCGAAGCGCCATTGGCTCCTGCTGATGTCAAAGTCAATGAGGCAATGAGGAGAGAGAGGGGTTGGTGCCGGGCCGGGATGGACACAGCTGCGACCCAATAGCAAGCTGCTTGCTGTGAGGGGCACTCAACAGGAGGGAGAGGCCAGGAGCAGCGAAGAGGGACCCGAGAAGAGGAGGATCTGGGCTGCTCTGTGCAAAACCACTGCAACAGAGGCAGGTAAGTATAGACATGTTTTTTTTTTGTTTTTTTTTTAAATAACAGAGAGACTTTAGTATTACTTTAAGTAGACCTGTCCCCTGCCAGCATGCTGTAGAAAAGGACTCTTACTCTCTGTGTAGAATCAGCGGATTCTCTGCAGAGGTCCAACACACCTCTGCGGATCCAGAATTAGAGCGCATCAGTCAGCAGGAAACGTGAGCTTTACTCATTGGTAGTGTGTTGGACCCCTGCAGAGAGACCATTCCTTTCACGCAGAGCAAGGGTCCTTCTCCACAGCATGCTTTTATACTCAGACTTTGGCCACGTTCTAAAGAATGAACTGTAATGCCCCGTACACACGGTCAGACTTTGTTCGGACATTCCGACAACAAAATCCTAGGATTTTTTCCGACGGATGTTGGCTCAAACTTGTCTTGCATACACACGGTGACACAAAGTTGTTGGAAAATCCCATCGTTCTGAACGCGGTGACGTAAAACACGTACGTCGGGATTATAAACGGGGCAGTGGCCAATAGCTTTCATCTCTTTATTTATTCTGAGCATGCGTGGCACTTTGTCCGTCGGATTTGTGTACACACGATCGGAATTTCCGACAACGGATTTTGTTGTCAGAAAATTTTATATCCTGTTCTCAAACTTTGTGTGTCGGAAAATCCGATGGAAAATGTGTGATGGAGCCTACACACGGTCGGAATTTCCGACAACAAGGTCCTATCACACATTTTCCGTCGGAAAATCTGACCGTGTGTACGGGGCATAAGAGTTTGGACATTGGTTTGGATGACATACGTTAAATGCATATAGCTAGGTATTTAGGATCGAATTGGCCAAGTTTACATCATGGCACCCATCCTAAAGCAATACAACCACAGAAAGATTCAATCAGTCCATGTGATTTTCTTCAAACTGGATGGTGACAATTCTATTGTCAACTGCCGCTACTTGACCATGCAAAACCCATTGTGAAGGCCTTACATAAATTTCAGATATTTGATCACATACATAAAAGTTTTTTTTTTTTGCCTAAAGTTGAAACATTCACAGTTACAATCAAAGTGTCCACAGAACATTTTATCATCCAATTCCCTTCAGTTATCAAATGAGAGTTCCATGTGTAAGAGAACCAACCTTTGCTCTGCAGCAGTAAGATTACAAATGGATCTAAAGACTTTAGAGCGCATTGTATAGAACTTTTAGTAGAAGTAGAAGTATACAACATGCACCGTGGCCAGCATTTATTATCCACACTACAAATGGGAATGCCCAATCATTTACCCAATGCTAGATATTAGAATGACTTCTCTTATCTCCAGAATTATCTTTCCACCAGCTAAGTCGTCCTATGAAACAGAGTAAGGCTAGCAACACATATGTAGATCTCTCCTCCCATGAGCCGAATGAGAGAAATCAGTCAATTTCCCCACCCATGCCAAACAGCACGGATGGAGGAATCTCCCATGCCGGCTGTTGTATCAGACAACAGCAACACCCTCAGCTGCCTGACTACCTACCAGCAAGGCAACCCAGGGATTGAATTTTGGCTGATTTAGTAGGATTGTAAGAAATTAAGCAGTGTATGACTAGCTCGTATAAATAGATTATCCAATATACTGTATATGCCCTCATCCCTGAATTTAGTTCATACAAACATCAATATTGATAGCCAAGGATTTTCAGAGGGACATATAGAAACAAGAACAACACTGTATATACAGTATAAAAACTATACATTTTTTATTATAAACAATTGATAAAATCCAAGCTATAGATAAGAAATAAAAATGAAGATGCGAAGTCTTGGGGTTCACACAATTCTTTAGATCCAAAGACTGCTGGGTAATAATAATATGATATTTTGATATGTAGAGTGGTCTGACAAAAGGATGTGGTTAAGCCTTCCGACCTCTCTACCATGTTGATGTATAGGTCGTGTTGTGCCCTGATCTTTTAATTGACGCATGGTACTGATATTTCCCTATTGGATGCCTACTCAACTAAATTATGGATGACCAATGAGGGTCCTTAAACACTTTCTACCATTTCTCTGTATATACCTTGTACCACAAGAACCTTCTGCCTTCCCCTCAATAGGAGAAAGACGCTATATAGCTGTTGGATTCCAGTGAATCTATGTTTTTATTAACATCTGTGGGTTTCATAATGCTGATCATTCACATGTACTCCTGAGTAAGATCAATTGAAATGCATCAAGTCTACATGTTGATTACATTGGATCTAAAACAGTTGTGTGAACCCCAAAGAATTTTCTTATTCATTTCTTATCTGTGGTTTGTATTTTGTTTGAATGTTTATAATAAAATGTATAGTTTTTATATATGCAGTGTTTTGGTTTCTATTTGTTCCCCTAAAAAATCCTTGGCTACCAATATTGATGTTTGTGTATGACCAACTCAAGTTGTTTCAAGTTGATGCAAGATGTCCAATAACAAACAACCCTTCCACAGATAACATTTCTCTGTCCTGACACTTTGATGACTACCTTCTTTAAAAGGCAACTTCAACCAACAAATTATATATTTGAGACGGAGAGGTGCATGGTTACATCCACCATCTGGGTCTTTACAGCTGTCCAGGACACCGGTAACGTGGTCTCTTCTCACTTCCAGAAGGGCTTAAAAGTCTAAGGTTGTCTTTTCAGCCAAAGTACTTGCACCACTATTCCAACTGGGTTATCCATGGAGTTCAAAGGGCATGACAACCATGCATCATGCACCCTAGTGAATTCTACAAAAAACTGGAAAACTTAGTGACGCAAGGAAGTCTGCTAAAAAGAAGAACCTAAACAGAACTCCATTTTTGGGTAGCTGCCAGCTACCCAAAAATGGAAAAGCTACTCTTTAACTGCCAGCTGTAACAGGAGTTGTCAGCTGATAAAGCCAATCACAAAACAGTTCTAGAAACTTTACCATGTTTATGGAGGGAAGACACAGCTTGGCACGTCTATAGTCACACCACACTGCTTGCGTTCACACTTGTTGCATTGAAGTACATTGGCATGCATTTTAAGCATATCGCATCACATTTTACTTGTAAATTCACTTTGGAGGAAAAATACAAGTCAATGCACCAACAATGCATCATGCACAACTTCTTCTCAAGGCTTTGCCTATGAAAATTGCACAATTTCCCCATCAACACAGTCGTGCCCTGTACACACGATCGGACATTGATCGGACATTCTAACAACAAAATCCATCGTTTTTTTCCGACAGATGTTGGCTCAAACTTGTCTTGCATACACACGGTCGCACAAAGTTGACGGAAAATCCGATCGTTCTGAACACGGTGACGTAAAACACGTACGTCGGAACTTTAAACGGGGCAATAGCCAATAGCTTTCGTCTCTTAAATTTATTCTGAGCATGCGTGGCACTTTGTGCGTCGGATTTCTCTACACACGATCGGAATTTAAAGGATCGGATTTTGTTGTAGGAAAATTTTATATCCTGCTCTCAAACTTTGTGTGTCGGAAATTCCAACGGAAAAAGTCCGATGGAGCCCACACACGGTCGGAATTTCCGACAACAAGCTCCGATCGCACAACTGACCGTGTGTACAGGGCATCGGTGTTGATGGGGGAATCCCTCCCACTGCACTACTGTATTCTGACAGCTGGAGGTTTCCCCTCCATTAGAAAACAATGATCACTACCGGCAGCTATAGCTGCTGGCAGTGATTGCACGAGAAAAACCCAACAGGCTGGTTGTACTGAAGTCAATTGTTAGATCGACTTCAGTACAACTAGACTGCCCATAGATAGATTGAAATTCAGCTGGACGGTTTTAGTATAGGGCTTAACCACAATGGTGACAACTGATTGTGAAATCCCTGTAATCGATCATTACATATTAGACAAGGTGATCCAATGGTTGAAGCAATGTATAGTCCCACAATTATATACTGTAGTATATTGTGTGTCAATTGTATCTACACATTGCCAGGATTGAATTACTAAAAAGCAAACAGACTAAGCACTTTGGAAGTACAGTTGCACTCATTTTCCCCAGAACTTAGGGAATGTAGTGAAGCTTCATTTTGTAAAGAATGCCCAATAAGTTGCAAGGAAGAGAAAAAAAAAACAATTTTGCTTGCTCATGTTTGGATGGTGGAACTCAGAGCTTTACCACATTCACCAAGCCCTGGGGAAAGTGCAACTTCAGTCTATTTGTCTTTAGCAACTCAACCCCGTTGTCCCCTACCTTCAATCTTATGAGTGATCAGGGCCTAAATACATGGTTTAATTATTGCTATATGTATACATTCTATTAGCTTATTCAGTAAAGTCGGGCAAGGAGCTGTAAGCAAATGTAATCTTTAAGATCCCTTTCACATTGGGGCCATGGCAGCTTTAGTGCTGCTTAAGCGGCGCTTTTCAGCCGCTTTTAACCCAAAAGAAGAGGTTAAATGCGCCCGTGTTGCGGCGCTTCCGAAACGCTTTTCAGGTGCTTTGGAAGCGCTGCCCATTCATTTCAATGGGCAGGGCGTTTTGGGAGCACTAAATACAGCGCTCCCAAACCGCCTCAAAGATGCCGCTTGCAGGACTTTTCCTAACATCCCGCAAGCGCACCGCCCCAGTGTGAAAAGTCACACTGAAATGAATAGGAGGCGATTTTCAGGCGCTATTTCTAGTGCTAAAACACCTGAAAACCGCCTCAGTGTGAAAGAGGTCTAAAAACGAATTACAATCTCTTAAAGCCGAATGTCTGCTATTGAAGAAATAATTTAAATGATCCCCTCCCAATTACTGCTTAAAAAAAAGACCTAAATGTTAGTAAAGTGGGCAGGAACTTCTACCCGTGGCCACAACATAGGCAAAATGAGCACTAGATGACACTACAGCAGAAAGGGGGGGAGGGGGGGCATTTTTAATTATTTCTTGACTGCCCAGGATAAAGCTAGTCATACACTGTTTGAATTTGGGCCAGTTTCTGATAAATCAGCAAAAAATTAACTTATTTGGTGACCTTGTCGTCCTCCTCCTACCCAACATCCTTTGATGAAATATCAAAGGAGCCATGCAGAAAACTGTCGCCCAAACGGGGCTTACATCCAATCAGATCTGAAATCTGCCAGAATATAATAGCCGGCACATGATGCATCCATCCATGCTATTAGCAAGCTGATTGAAAAAATATGCATAGCCAGCATTGGGCTTCAAAGCCTAACTCCTGTCAAACTTTGTTTTTGTAGTTTTGGATAGTGTAGAAGGGTCAGATTCTCTGCAAATTATTATTACTGTCCTGTGTGAGAGATTTTCCATCACTTCCTGTCTATTTGAGGTTGGATATGATGGAGAAGAATTAGAACTTTTATCAGGTTGCTATTGCTGTTTGTGCTTTCAGATTTCCCCTCACTTCCTGTCTATTTGACTATTTTGTACACAACAGGAAGTGAGGAGAAATATTCCCACAGGGGAGAACTACAGCAATAAAAATGGTTTTTCAGTTGAGTTGGGAAGGATTAAAACATCAGGTTGTTACAGCGTTTGTGTCCCAATTAGCTGGACTTCTCCTCACTTCCTGTGCAGGTGATGGATGTCAGAATGAACGGGAAGTGGAAAAAAAATCTCCTTAATGGGGACACAGACTGCATTTAAAATAGGTTCTAACCCTTCCCCACTCTATCCAATACTAAAGAAGTTTTACACTTTTATGTTAAAGTTTATATAGTAAATGTCCTGCCTAAAAAAAATAAATGAGGACAAGGTTGCTGCTATTACAATATTTTGCCGGAAAAACCTCTCATGTGTGCCACTCTGACTAAGAGTTTACTTACTTGACATTTGCCTCCATAACTTTAACCCGACCTACTCATCACCCTCCCTAATCCACAGAATATGCACCTGTTGACTGATTTAATCATGTAACAAGCATGCAGCTACTTTATCTTTTACTCCTTGCCTACGTTCCTGTTGAGGCTGGTGCCATGGCTGCTGTCCCAGGTTTGCTGGTGCCATGCTTGCTGTCCCAGGTTTCTGGATGGCTCTTTTCTCTTTCTGTGTGCTTTGGAGCCAACCTTGCATGCAGGTTCTAGAGTTGTGTCTCCCTACACTGTGTGCATCAATAGGAACACACAGCCCCATAAATTATGATGTCAGGACACTCCCTGCTCCTTTCAATTCCTCCCTTCTCCAAGCTATTGGAGTTAGTTAACTCCTCACTAGAATTAATGAATGTTCAGGGAAGCAGCAGAGAGAGCAAGAGCCGGCAGCACTGAAAGTTGTAAACTAAGTGCTGGAGTAAGAAACCTAATGGGAAATGTTTATTCTATTGTGTTCAATGTGTTAGGCTAAAAATAACGCTGAGGATTTGGTATGACTAAGCCACAACCACCTGCTATCCCCTGTCTCTTTGGTCAATAGGAGCAATCTCAATGGACAGGAGGAAGATGGGTAGGGAAGCCTTTGTTACCAAGGACTTGACTTTCCTTATAAACTAAGTAGAGCCAGCTTCAGAGGGGAGCACTGGAAAGAGTTTTCTGGCTTAGAGAGGCAACATTGGGTTCCTTGCAATGCCTGCCCTTAGAGAGAACTTTTAAAATGCTTGGCAAGTTTTCCATTATGTGCTTCTAGATATTAATGTGATTTTGGTTTTACCTTCATCCACACATAGTATTAAAAGTAATATGGTCAGAGCAATATAGACAGAGCCTAACCAGGACTAAATATATTTAAGACTAAGGCATGACTAGAGGGTAAGCAGCCCTTGCAACTGCCCCGAAAAAATTACATCCTGCAACCCAAATAAGTAAATTTATCAGCTCTACAAAATAAAAGTAGAGCTTCCTTCTCAATTCATTTATGTGCTGTTTGAGCTACTAGGTTAGATGATGGTTAGAGATTTTTATATGTGATATGAGTGGCCTGTGCTTAGATTTTGTACTTGGGCTCCATAGCTGTTAGATATGAGATACATGTTCTAATCCTGAAAGGATACATCTTCTAGCACTGCCTTGCTGTCAGAATTGAAGACATGCTGTCAGCCACTCCTGTTCGAAAGTTAAAGGTTAGTTCCATTAGCTCAAGTTCTCTGTGAAGGCAGCCATAGACTGATAGGCCTTCCAGATGCTATCTGTCCCTAGAAACAATCATGGAGCACCACTAGCATGTTGGAACTTCACTTCTACCAAACCGAGGTTGAGTCAGATTAGTCACACCATACACTTTTCATGGCACAGTTATTACAAGAGCTGCATAAATCAGACACACTGACAAGGGAAAGGTATGGCAAGTCTGACATACATAACTGTGAATGGAACGAAAAGCTGTCACACGTAAGATAACTTATTTAGAAGAGAGTGTTTAGTTAGCTTAAAGAAAACTGGTGTTTCCACAGCTGGTATTCCAATGGAAACATGATCAGCTGATCTATGCTGTAGTTCTTACAGCAGATATGAACTTTTTTTTTTCAGTATCTGTAAGATGCTGGACAACACATAGGGGTTGATTTTACTTAGTTTTGATTACAAAAACTGGAAAGTGCAAAGTCTGGTGCAGCTGTTCATGGTATCAGCTTCTAACTTCAGCTTGTCCAATTAAGCTTTGAAAAAAAACAAAACTAGAAACTGATTGGTTTCTCTGCAGAGTTGCACCAGATTTGGCACCCTCCAGTTTTAGTTAATTAACCCCATAATGTCTAGAGCAGCCTCTCTCAACCTACTTACTCTGTAGGAACCCTTGGCGGGAAATAAAAAAGAAATTCATGTCCTGTAACCACTGCTAAATTTAAGTCATCATGGCTCAGTGTGAAAATACTTTTTACACTGGTGGTCAGAATGAAGAATGTCTACCTTACAGTGGTAGTCAGAATGCCAACCTTTAAGATAGCCTAAAAGATCACTGGTGTCAGGTTGCTGGCTCTGCCAAGTGGCATTAGGTACGGAACTATCTAGGCACCATCAGAACAGAGGTCAAATCAGCCACAGCTCAAGGAACCCCTAGCAACTTCTTGAGGATGTTTGGGTTCCACAGAATCCTGGTTGAGAATGACTGGTCTAAAGAGACTCCAGTGATGAGATCTCTGCATTTGGTTTCTCAGGTCTGCATATCTGCCTCACTCTGAGGAGTACGGAGTTGCTCCCTCACTTGGATTTTTTTCCTACTTATTTGCATTAACATGAATGTAAACTAAGAAGTGGAACCACCATAGTAGGCTGAAATATAGCCAAACCAATGGCAGGCAGATTTCATCACTAGAGTTCCCAAATGATATACAACATTAAGAAATGACTCAGCTGGTCAGACCCAAACTACGACCTGGGTGGACTGACCCTTTTACTGGTTATTTAAATGTGAACATGCGCTATATGGTTAGAAAAGAGAGGTAACGGTTTATATAGCAGGTTGTGGTATTAGACAGGTGTCTAGAATGAACAATATCTGTACCAAGCCACCAATATTTAAACCCACCGCTGCCACATAGGAGTAGACACAAAATTAGACCTGCATACAGTCCCATTTTTGGTTAATTTACCCCATTGGTTTCACTCTTACTGCCCTTCTCAAAAACAGTTTGAGAGATAAAGCAAAGAAAAAAAAAAGCAAAGTGTGGTTAACCCTTTTCACTGCAAGCAATTCTGAAAGACATTACAAGGCAATCTTCCTTGGCAGCTAACGGGCCAAACAACGTAATTTGGTAAGCATCCCCTTTCACAGTATCATCTTTCATTTAACCCCCGATTACAAATCTTCACTTTTTTTTCCATCACGTCTAAAGCTAAAGCTAGAATGAGGCCCATGTCCCTTTAAGAAAGTTCCAAGTTCACTTTTCATAAAGAAAAAAAAACAAAAAACAAACAGCTAAAAAAAAAAATAAAATGTAAAAAAAGGATAAAGAACAAGGAAAAAAAGAGTGTTTCTTTTTTGGTCTTGTTTGATTCCTCTTTTTTTTTTTCTTTAATCCGTCTTTCTGATAAGTCCTCCACCTGTCGTGGAAATTTTTGGTATGCGGTTTGTTCCCCCTCTCTTTACATGGCGCTTTCTCTGAAGGTTCAATAAGTCTATAGGTTTTTTATTTTTTTTTTTCAAAAACACTTTGGCACAGAGAAAAACAAGAGAAGAACTTTCTTTGTAAAACCCACAAATAAAAATTAAATGGAAAAATAAAATGAGAAGTCTTTAAAGAGGCCGTTAAAGCTTTTGTTGACGTGGATGCAGGAGGGACAATCTAAGCTCCTCGCAGCTCACCGAAATTTAAAGTTTCTTTTTTTGGTTTCAACAACATTCCCTCCTTGAGTTTCATTTCAATAAGATCGGCTTCTTCAGATGAGGTATATAAGACAGAGAAAGACGCGCCCCTGCAGCCCTCACCCTTTGACCCCCATTTTATCATCATCCACGGGTGTCAGGGCACAGAAGGAGGGGGAACGTAAAAATTTTTGGTAACACTATTTCTTGGTATATATCCTCACTCTGCCAACGCTCAAGAGTCTGTACTTTGGCACAGCGTCAGCAAAGATCAAGTTCTTGTTTGGTTGATTTTTTTTTTGGTATCTTGGTTGTGTTTATTTTGGTTTCGTTTTTGGTTTGCTTTGTATGTTTTTTTGTTATTTTTTTGGTATTTTTTTTTTTGTCCATCCACGGAAACATGATCCTGGATTTTTATCCCATGAGACACAGGTTAAAAAAAACAAAAATTTGGCATCATTATAAATAAATAAATAAAAATAAGAGAGCAAAAGATAGGGGCAAAAAGCAATGCTGCTAGTATACATCAAGCTTAAAATGCTATTGTGCACAGAGAGGGTTAAAATACATAAATAGATTTTTCTTTTTAAAAAAAGGACTATTTGGCAGGGAGGGAAGGGATTAATACAATATGGAGAACGTAAAGTAGTCATTTTTACAAAAGTAGTCATTTAAAAAAAATGTCAATGGAAAATAACTAGGGAAAAAGGACAAGCGATTTTGGTTTAATCTGTAAAATTCTAATAGCAGTCTTCTTACTATCAGATAAAAGAAAAAAAAAAAAAGGTTTAAAAAAAAAACAAAAACAAACAAACAAAAAAAAAAAAAACCACAGGAACACAGGGTTTCTGTAAATATTTTTGGTTTGGATAGTTTTTGTGGGGAAGGATTTGTTTTATAAATAAATTAATTAGAAATGGGTTGGCAAAAGGGAAAGGGTTTCAGTGCTGGCTAAACATAAAACGTTATAAATAAATCTATGTGTGTCTTTTTGAATATGGACAATCACATATATACACAGAGTTACTCTGAGGTTCTAGGTACGTTAGGCTTTGGATAAAGCTGTCGTTTTGGTATTTGGTGTATAAAGGGGGGGCAGTGGCGGCCATATTAAAAAGGGTGCAACTCACCTTAGCCCCTATATGTCACCCATACACCCCACCTCATTGAGTGGACACTCTCACGGTGAGGCTTCAGCCGCTCCCTCTTAAAATTTATAACATTCATTCCCCATAAAAGGAGAACGTAGAGCACGAGGAGGAAGGTGGATGGAGGTACTCCCTGCCCCCTGTTAATAGCTCATACTCATCTGTAACTGAAAAAAAAAAAAATGGCACAAAGCTCAACATGACAAACAAGATAGAGCAGAGGGGTTCAGTCTTTGGAAATTCCTTTGGTCGGGGAGCTCTGTACACCCCCGCTGGGGGTGCAGCAAATTTTTGGTTTCTCTGAAGTATTTCCGAGGTTTGGGTTTTTGGTTTTGGTTCTTATTTGGTTTAGGTTTCCGGGCTTGTTTGGTTTTTTAGGATGTTCTTTTGAGTTCCAATCCCCCCCTCCACACATATCACTTCTTTGCTGGGAGGAATAAGGGGCCAGAGGCAGCGCCTTCTGAAACACGCTCTTGCCTCTAACCCCTTGTGGTATCCAGGAGCCCCCAGGTACGTAGAGACTCAGCATGGGTGCTGGTGGAGGTTAAAGGGGAGAGAGAGGGCTCCTCTCTCAATCACTCTCCCCACTGTGTTGGGAGCCGCCTGGGCTGTGCTGGAAGGAGGTCATGGCAACGTCTCCAGAGGAAGTGGAGGAGGCTGGGGAGAGGCTTGGGGTACCACCAGCAGATGCAATGCGTCCCATGCCATGGCCGATGAGGGGGAGACCTCCAGGGTTCAGGAAGAGCGGAGGACTCACCAAGCTATGCGAGTTGGAAATGCAGGAACCGCTGGCAAGTATGAGGTTACCGCTGGCATCAAGACCGGAGAGTGGCAGAGAGCCACCACTGGTCAGAGCTAAAAGAAAAGAGAGGTGAATTAGGACAGGAGAATATAGCAAAGGGTACAGATTTGGAGGTGGTATTCTTTAAAAGCTTCTGCGACAAAAACTATGTGGTTTCTAATATGTCCTATAAATAATTCCTATAAAATGTTTTTCTACAGTGCTTTTTTACCGTAGCCACTGGAATGTCCTAAATCAGTGGTCATCAACCCTGTCCTCAGGGCCCACTAACAGGCCAGGTTTGCAAGATAACTGAAATACATTACAGGTGATATCATTTGCTGCTCAGTGATTGCAGTATTCTAATCTGCATCTCCCCAAGGTAATACATAAAACCTGTTAGTGGGCCCTGAGGACAGGGTTGATGACCACTGTCCTAAATGATGGAATTTGGGCTTGTACTGCCTTCTTTTCAAGTGTTTGGCGCAGCTCCTAAAAACATTTTTTTTTTTTTGTTTCTTGTTTTTTTTTAGCTGGCCAACTTGTTCTATTCATTTTACCAGCCTTTTTGATGAGCAACTTAAAAAGGTGCAACATACCAATAAAGGCTAAAGCTTTTATAGAATACACCCCCATCATGAAGTGAAAGACACAATTTGGTTGAAATATGGATGAGTAGATCTATCTATGACTCTCTACAGAAAAACCTGTCAACTTTCAAACCCCAGTTGTAACTACAACTCCTATAGTACATGGCACAGTTGTATGTCAGCAGTACACAGAAAGATATATATATCCCCTACTGCAGATGGCATTTTTGGAACCCAAGTCCTGGCGTTGGTTCTCTGCAACATTGGTCTTTTGGAGACATCAAAGGAACCAGTATTGAGAGCTATGTAGAGTGTCATCGCTAATCTCCTTAAAAAAATTCTTGTTGTGGTGTGGTTGGACTTATGGATCATGGAGCTAAATGTGCAGATCTAGAGTTCTGACACTTTAAACTCCCTGCAGCTCAGTGATAATGTACTGCAGAGGCCACTACATTTTAATTTTTAAAGAGAAGTCGACAATAAAATACAAATTTGTTCCTGACATGCCTTCTTTAAAGTACCTACAGTTGACACTAGAGGGCATTAGATGCATTTTATTTGATAAATGCACAGTACATTACCAACCTAGGATAAAAGTCAGACTAAGGGCCCTTGTACACTATTGTGTTGTGTAAAACACGCTACTGCAACACATTACATTGTGGAGAGTTGTGGTGCCATTCATTCTGAATGACAACCTAACACACTTAGGTAGTGCAACACAATTTCAATGTAGCGCACCGCAATGGACACATCTTGCACCTCTACTGCCCTGCGTTACAAAAAATAGTGCATGTCTGTTCCATGCAAAAATATGCACTGCCAGCCCATGCAAAAAAAGAGTTGCTTACCTTAATGCAGCCCACCTTAGCATGTGTTAAAGAAACACTTTACATGAATGGGCCCAAAAAGGTATCAACATCATTGAAGACCCTTATCCTTTTTCAATTGTAGACTTCATGAAAAACACAAAAGTGGATATGTGCAGGGAACAGTTCTTTAGCAGCCTCTGCTTTTTACTCTGGGTGTAGCGTTTAAAAAGAAAAAACGTACTGCACCCTTAAGGGCTTGGACGAGAATATAAAAGTTAAGCATCTAATTAAGTTAAGATCTCATAGCCTGAGATTTATTAGTCATCATGCTTACCTTTATCTGATTTCCTAACAAATAATCTTTTTGTTATTTTTAGATGCGAGCTCCACACATTTTTGCACAGACGTTTGGCCCACCTGCACTTCCAGCCCCAAGGGTCTACTCTTGGCTCAAATCACATTAATTAGTGACAAAGGATTGACTACTGAGGTCCATATCTTCAGTGGAAACAACTGTTTCACAAGCAGGCCACGGGGTTAAAGTGGGCCAAAACCAGATGTAGATGGTTAGCTTTGCTGCCAAACAAATTATTAGTCTGATTTTATGGCTACCTTTCTTAGTTTACTGTTGTCCCTGCGGTTCTATTTCAAGGCCCCCTGACGTATTTTACTGATTTTGGTTAAGTTTTCCAACGCTCCAGCTGAATTAGGGGTGTTTTAGTTAAGACAGCTTATGGCAACTGCCAAACAGTTCACCTGGTGAATGGATGTGTCCACAGTGACATGAAATGTGGTGGTGGAAAGGTCACAGGCATCATGACAATGGTTAATGGGATGAAGCATGCCATGAATCATCATGTGACTCGTCCTGTCCTACAAACCTTGTATGGTGGCCAGTGGGTTTCCAGCCATGAGGGCCGGGTTCAACCCCGGACTGACCCCGAGCACTGTGCCCCTGTAAGACCAAGAACATGGAGAAGATGGGAAGGTTTGAAACCTGGCAAATAAAAGTTCGATTTTTTTGAACACAGACTTTTATATTCACACATTATTGCAAATGAACAATGTTGTGGTGTAACTCATAACAACCAAGGGTTTAATTATCTATTCTTTCAGTTACTGTGAAGTTGGTTGTCCTGAGTTATAGCACACCAGTGTTTTTCAAGCAGGTTATGAAATCACACTTTAACAATGTTGCAAACCTCACTTACCATTCTTCAGTTATGTGTAAATCCATCATTTGCAGGCATAGGTTTTTGACAGATTTACATACAGGTAAGGAATTTAATTCTGCAGTAAACCCGTCTATACTAATAAGCACAAAGCAACACTGACAAACAAGTGCAGGCAGGAAAAGGTGAAAGTACTGTCTGCAGCATAGGAACAGGGATAGCAGAGGTTATGATTGCAATGGGGCACAAATGGCCTATCTAGCGATATGTAAATGGTTTCTTCAACTTAAGCAAGTGTGGTGGCTTAATCACTTCTTCTGGAGTAAAGGGGACACAATACAAGGGCGAGGTAGGTGTAGGGGTTGGGTTGGGTTGGCTCGGTGCAGGGGAGAGGTAAATAATATTATTAGTATACAGGATTTATATAAGAGCTTACAATCTAATGGGATTGGGCAGGTGGTACAAAAGGTTGTAACTGTGGGGAATGAGCTGATGGAAGTGGTAAATTAGTTGGGGGTGTTGGGAGGTGCAGGAGACATTAGCAACAGAAGAAGTTCTAGGATGGAGGTTAGGAGACATGTATCATATCTTACACTGAGGTCTAGGTCTATCAAGCCATTTTCTGCAAGTAGAAGCATGGGCACACATACCGTCACTCTAAGCCTAGGCCTCTCGTTATGCTGAGGCACGTAAATGTCTAATATTCAAACTTTTAGAAAGAGTGTTTACAGGGAAAGTTCAAGGTACCATCAGAGGTTTCATAAAAGCAGTCTACAAAGACCCATAAAAAGGTATGTTCTAGCACCATGAGCCTTTGCTTAATCTGTGTGATAGAGGTTTAATTTGGTACCAGATTGTCAGGTCTAATGTATCCTAATTAAAATGGCAGGTTGGTCTTAGGGTGGCCATTAAGTTATTAGGATTGGCACATGTTTCACTATAAATAATGTATGCTCTGACAAGTCCCAATAACCTTCCAAGACCAGACAATCATATGTGCCACTCAACTGACATGAATAGCAGTGCTATGGTTGAAGTGGCCACCCTTAAAATTGTTCTAAAGTCTAAGTGCTTTTACTAAAAAACAGAGGGCATCAGGAGTTTGACTGCTTCTGTCAGTCAAACTCCTGTAAGAGGTAAAAGAGGGTGGGGCTTACCAGGGCTGTGTGCATCTATGGAGACACTCAGCCCAGAAGAAGGAGCACACCCGCACGGGTGCTCCCTTAGCACCACACTTGCTGAGGGGGCTCTTTTCCGGGCGAGGGGGAGCAGCAGGGAGCACTGGTGGGGGACTGCCAAAGAGGAGGCAAGGGACTGCTCTGTGCAATATCGTAGCAAAGAGCAGGCAAGTATAACTGACTTCCAAAGAAACACCAAACAGAACAAAGGATGGGAATGAAGCCAATAATGTACAATAATTTATAGTATCCCATTTAGCTCTATAGGATAACTAAACCAGAAAGTACAGACTTTTTAATAAAATATGCACATATGATAAAGTGATCTCTGTGATAGATATATATATATATATATATATATATATATATATATATATATATATATATATTATATTATATATATATATATTTTTTTTTCTATAATAATAGAATTCCCTTTTTGCAAACCTGTACATTTAGCTGCGCCTGCGGACACTGTCTTTACCCTCTCTGCCCATTTGGTTGGGCATTGTGGGATTGAACAAATATTGGCAGTGAAGGGTGTGTGCTAGCAAGTGATTCTATCACTTTGCCAAAAATATATAAAGTATAGGTACAATTCAAAGCTCAACAACAAAATAAATCTTCTTTTTCTTTTTTTAAGGAGCCCCAGCCAATATTTAAAATAAAATATCATCTCTGGTTGCATTACCAACTTCCTTGCCAGTGCAGTTTTCCATAGTACCTTCTCTCTGCCACAAGATGTACTCCGTTTTCGAGGATGAATGACGCATGGCCTCATTCAACTCCAATTAAGGACATACTATGAGTACTGAGAATTATGAATCCTCTTCCTAAGGGGTGTGATCATGGTTCCCTGCACTCAGTGCAATACATAGAGCATATCAAGGGACAGGCTGATGGGTAGGCAAAAGAGGCAATTACCTTGGGCTCTTCAGCAGGAGTGGGACGCAAAAAGGGCAGGATCTGCCACCTATGTTCCCGAGGTTTACAGCTCATGGAAGGAAGAGGTGGGGCACCTAACCCAAATCAAAAAAGGAATCTTTGGACTTTTTGCCTTGGGTGCTGAAGGACCTTGTCTTGACCCTTGGGTGCTGAAGGACCTTGTCTTGACACTGAGCATAACTCTGTATTATCAAAGACCACCCACCCTAAAAGATGACTAGAGGTGGAGTAGGACCCACATGTCGTGCAACCAGCCTGAAGGTTTTGGAAAATGGCAAGTAGAAAAAATAGAAACACTACCAGTGGAGCTTTCTGGGGGTTGGGGTGCCACTGAGAAGGAGAGCCTGGAGCCCAAAGATGGGCTAGAAGCTAAATCATATGCAAGAGCAGAGGAGGGGTCTGCAAACTGCAGCCTGAAGGCCAATGTGGCCCTTTGCTTGCCTTTATCTGGCCCTTTTGGCACTATTCCTTCCACTGATATGAGGTACTATACTTTCCACTGACACCAAAGACAGCACACGGTTCCTCTCACTGACAATGTCTAACAGGGACACAAATTAAGGAGCACTATTCCTCACACTGACACCAGTGATGGGGCACTATTCCTCCCTCGAACATCAATCTTTCAATTTTTTTTTACCCCCACTGGCCACCAAGCCTATGGCATTATTTACTCCCACTGATGCCAGGGGATTTCTACTCCCACTGGCCACAGTCCACCCCCCCCCCCCCCCTAAAAAGTTTGAAGGGCATTAAACTGGCGCTTTGTTTCAAAAGTTTGGAAATCCCTGTGCTAGAGGATCTCAATGCTTCATCAGACTGCAGAGATCTTTGACTGTATTTTTTTTTTACTTCTGGATGATGCATACACTTCACCATATCTGGAAGGACATTTTGACCGATTTAAAGGATTGATGGGACTAGCAGTCCTTTTTGTACCAGAAGGAATAGTTATTAAACAGGCTGTACAACTTTTTTTTTCCTTAACTTGTACATGCTTTTTAAAAAAATCCTCTCGTTTGCAGAGGCTGCTCCATGTAGTGAAGTAAAGCAGCTGTCTAAGGTGATTATGTAGCAGTACTATGACATGCCACTAATAAGATCACCGCTCGCAGCTACCCATGCTGTCAGACGCATTACAAGGCATCTATGTGATCCTCTCCAGCTGCTGCCAGCATCATGTAACGCAAACTGAGAAGCAGCGTGGCGCAGGGTGAAGGTTCTTTCTTACGGGAACAATACAAATTTGTCTTCTGTTCCATCTTAAACAATTATTATAACAGTGGAAAATATATAAAATTTTACATAAACTTGGAACAGAGGTCAATGTAGCACATCTGTGTTCCTGGTTTAGTAAAAATCTGTACTTTTTGATATATTTATCATTTAGATCTACACATAACAAATAATTGTTAGATGCCACTTTCAGTTCCTGCCTGCTGTTCACCTGGAACACAATCTCCCTTCAGGGCGGTCATTAAAAACAAAATAATAAAAACTTTACTGTGCTTTATTTAAAGAATTCCATGTACGGTATATTTGTACATAGTTGCAATGGTCAAGCTTGGACCAATATAACTATGTATATACAATACCTGGATGATTGGGGGGGGGGGGGATCACTGAAGTAGACAACACTACTCCAGCAATTTCCACTTACTTTGGGTCCTGTGCCATTGTGAAACTGCTTTTCATGTACTGAATAAATGCAAATCGATTGGAATAAATGCAAAATGATTGGAGGAGGTGCAGAGAATGATGTCAATGCTCCGCCTCTCCACCTTGTCCAATCAGAGAAACATTGTTAACATGCATTATGAATACAGGGAGGTTGGCCCCTTAGCATGGGCGCCATTCAGAGAAAGTTTTTATACGATTGGACAAGGCAGAGAGGTAGGTACAATGAAGTCTTGCTCTTCACCTCGTCCAATCAGAGAAGGATTTGCATTCATTCAGAAAATGAAAAGCAGTTTCTGAATGGTGCCCCTGCTGAGCGGCCGACTGCCTGTATTTCACAATGCATCAGGCTGGCCACTCAGTACAGGACCCTGAAGCAAGTGAGATCGCTTGAGTAATGGTGCCTGCTATGTGGCATCAGCCATGTATGGTATACACTCAGTTACATGTAACTACAGTGGGGAAAATAATTATTTAAACCCTGGCAGATTTTGTAAGTTTGCCCACTTACAAAGAAATGAAGGGTCTATAATTTTTATCATAGGTGTATTTTAAATGATAGACACAGAATATCAACCAAAAATCCAGAAAAAACACGATACAAATGTTATAAATGAAGTTGCCGTTCAGTGAGTAAAATAAGTATTTGATCCCCAAGCAAAACATGACTTAGTACATGGTGGAGAAACCCTTGTTGGCAAGCACAGAGGTCAGACATTTCTTGTAGTTGGTTGCCAGGTTTGCACACCTCTCAGGAGGAATTTTGATCCACTCTTCTTTACAGATCTTCTCTAAATCCTTAAGATTTCTTGGCTGTCACTTGGCAACTCGAAGTTTCAGCTCCATCCATAAATTTTCTATAGGATTAAGGTTTGGAGACTGGCTAGGCCACTCCATGACCTTCATGAGCCACTCCTTTGTTGCCTTGGCAGTATGTTTTGGATCATTGTCATGCTGGAAGACACATCCAAGACCCATCTTCAGTGTTCTGGCTGAGGGAAGAAGCTTCTCATCCAAGATTTTACAATACATGGCCCCGTCCATTGGCCCCTCAATGTGGCAAAGTTGGCCTGTACCTTTACTAGAGAAACAGCCCCAAAGCATAATGTTTCCAACTCCATGTTTGACTGTAGGGATGGTGTTCTTAGGGTCATAGTCACTATTTTTCTTCCTCCAAACACGGCGAGTCGAGTTAATGCCAAAGAGCTCAATTTTGGTCTCAAATGACCACAGCACTTTCTCCCAATCCTTCTCTGAATCATTTAGATGTTCATTGGCAAACTTCAGAGACCAAAATTGAGCTCTTTGGCATTAACTAGACTTGCCGTGTATTGTAAAATCTTGGATGAGAACCTTCTTCCCTCAGCCAGAACACTGAAGATGGGTCATGGATGGGTCTACCAGCATGACAATGACCCAAAACATACCGCCAAGGCAACAAAGGAGTGGATCAAGAAGAAGCACATTAAGGTCATGGAGTGGCCTAGCCAGTCTTCAGACCTTAATCCTATAGAAAATGTATGGAGGGACCTAAAACTTCGAGTTGCCAAGCAATAGCCAAGAAACCTTAAGGATTTAGAGAAGATCGGTAAAGAAAGAGTGGGCCAAAATTCATCCTTCCAGGGTTAGCCCCTATAGCTCTTGTCTCTATGTAAATTTTGCAGGGCCTATAATGGTGTTTGAGGTAAGCATATGTAGGTAAAGCCAAGACATTAGCTGATATGTCTGGATTGTAAAGGAATGTTTTATTTGGTTGTTTGAATGTTTGTAAAAAATTCAAACCTTTTTAATAAAAAAATAAAAAAATAAAAAAAAAAAACCTCTCTTCTGAGATGCGTACAAACCTGGTAACCAACTACAAGAAATGTCTTACCTCTGTGCTTGGCAACAAGGGTTTATTCACCAAGTACTAAGTCATGTTTTGCTTATTTTACTCACTGAACTGCAACTCAATTTATAACATTTGTATCATGTGTTTTTTTCTGGATTTTTGGTTGATATTCTGTCTCTATCATATAAAATATACATATGATAAAAAAAAATATAGACCCTTCATTTCTTTGTAAGTGGGCAAACCTATACAACCTGCAGGGGATCAAATAATTATTTTCCCCACTGTATGTAACAATATACCATACCAGGAATTTTTTTTTTTTAATGACACGCCTGCAACATGAAAGAAGGACTTAGAATGGGATATGTTGTTATTTCTCTTGTTGCCTATAGCAGACAATCAGAATCCTTATTTTGATTTTTAAATCTGTCCGTTGGAAGGGTACTTGCTGCTATGAGCAACAAAACACGACCATTCCAATTTTTCGATTAAGAAAAGTGTAGTAAGAGGTCAGCCTGCTACAAACTCATAGCTCCCCAACTGTCCCTAATTTCGAGGGACTGTCCCTGATTTGGAACAATGTCCCTCTTTCCTCCTTATTTGTCCCTCATTTTGGTCTGATCTATATAGATGTCTATAAAATGCACATGTTATCTATCAAAGTGTTTTCCAACACTAAACCTTTCATCCAATTTCTAAATTGCTGCATTTGCAAATTCCAAAAGCCAATATAAAAGGAATAGTAGTAGTAAAAAAAATTAAAAAAAAACGCACTTGTGGGTTTAACCAATCTTGTTTTTTTGTACAATTCTACTTTAGGGGGCGTGGCAGGGGTGTGTTCTATGCCTGCATACTTTTTCTGATAGTTGTCCCTCATTCCCTCATCTCAAAAAATTGGGGATGTATGCAAACTGGATTCCTCAGTGGCTCCTTGAACCTTTTGCCATCATAACCCCTGCACCCGAGTTCCCAGCTCTGCCCACTTTCTGCAGACATTACAACAGAGAGTCTTATTTTCCATGTTTGCTCACTGAAAGGAAAAAAAACTTAAAAGCATCTTGTGGTTGTTGCAAGCATAACTGTCCCCATGCTGGTTTCCATCACTTACCCTGTACTGGGGCTAAGTCCTGTCAGGCTAAGCCCAGAATGAGTGCTGCTTTGGGGGCTGGCGCTTGTGCTGTTGCTTGGTGGGGGTGTGGCAGAGGGGGGCGCTGTGTTGGAAGGTGGACGAGGATGGACAAGAGACCCCAAAGCGGAAGGTAAGGTAGTCACTGAAACACAGAGAAAGCGAGTGAGGCACAGACCCATTGATTGGGTTACAACAGAATGTAATAAATCAAGAGGTTATCTTTAAAAGGGAAGTGATAATGGTTTTGATAAGGTTTTTATGTTTATTAGTATTTGTATAAAATGTTATTTTAAACACCAATCAACCAATAGGAACATTACTGTCTCTACTAGCAGAGGGGAAGGGTCCTCCTCTGATTCATTCAGGTCTCTGTGCAGCACAACAGCATGCTTTGTGAGACTTTAGACTTGCTTAGAGCTCCACCTGCTAGCTGCAAGTGGTAAATAATACATTTTTATCTGTTTTAGTCCATATTTACCATAATAAATAAAATGCATTTTTGTGTGTTAAAATATAAATACAATTGGATCAAATTTTTAGATTCCAAATGAAAATCTATTAAAAGTGATTGTAAAGCCTAAACATGTTTTACCTCAATGCATTCCCTATATTAAAGGTAAAAAAAAATAAAAATAAAAAGGATTTAAGTAACAGTATCCCCCCTCACCCCTCCCTTATACTTACCTAGGCTCGCTCTCAAAAAAAAGCACTGTGCCCATCTTTAGTGGCTCCCCCCAGGCCTGGGCCATTGGCTCCTGCTGTTGTCAGTCAAATCCTCTGGTGAGGGAGCAGGGGGCGGGGTCAAGACGTGCTCTCTGTGTCTATGGGTGCAGGCAGTGCCTGCTGGTGTACCACAATAGGAAGAGACTTCCTAGGCACACCAAGAAGAGGGAGAGCCAGGAGCACTGGCAGGCTGCTCTGTGCAATTCATGTTTGTTAATTAAAAAAAGAAAAAAAAATGACTTTACAATCACTTTAACTTGGTTCTATATGGAGTGCAAGCATAAGAAACTGAAATTTGACTCGGTAGAGCAACAGTACTTCAAAAGAAAGAGGGAGAAGCAGCACAAAGAGCTAATCAAGTGTGCTGTAGTGAACGAAACATAGGAGGAGAGAGCAGAGTGACGGAGATGAGCTCATCAGTGTGCTGCTTCTCCTTTTACTGTCCATAAACAGGATGGGGGAGGGGAGCTGCTAAAGTTAAACAGCAGTAGAGAAAATCAGGTTCCCTCCCCTGCTAGACAGGGCTGTGTTGTGTGGCAGAGCTGTGTAAATCTTAGGGCTGAATGAACAGAAATATGAATCCTTTGAGAGGTAAAGCAGCTACTACGTATTTATTTTATGTGCGTATTTAGCCATTTGCCCGGAGATCAGAATAAAACATTTTCAATGCCCGACAAGTCCATTTAATTCATTTATATAGAACAAATCAGAAGCAAATCAAAGAGGATTCATCACACCTCCCAACCAAACTGCTCTGCTCGTGAAATATTTTAGTCATCATTTCAAGTGATGACATCACTGGGACTAAAATATGGTATGTAATGAAAAAACGGAAAGGTTTTTATTACAATTAGCATTAGCATGTTGATGTGGGGATAAAGGAGGAACTAGGAAAGGCAAAAAATAAAGCAGAATAAACTTCAACTTTAAAGGTCACTTCCACCCAAAAATGAAAACTGTGGGGTAGATGGAAAGCTAAATCACATACTGTCATCTTATATCTCTCCAAATGGATTCCTTAAAATTAGAACATACATATTAGCGGGGACACCTTTGCTATAGCTTAGTGGGGATATCTCACCACTTGAGCGTCTGAGAAGCCAGGGGGTGATTTAACCTTTAGATGCCTACCCAAAAAAACAGACATATCAGGTTTGGACAGAACTGACCTTTAAATAAAAAACAGCCGAAAATGAAGTGAGCATGGAGGGTTATAGGGTGCAAGGAGAATGGGTGGCCGGTTACCTGTTGTGCTGAGAGTACTGGAAGCCTGGGAAGTGAGCGTGGGGGCAGACACCGGGGTGTGCACCTGGAGCAGATCAAGGAAAGGAGGAGATATGAGACTGTGAAGGGTGGATGAGGAAAACAGAGGAGAGACAGGAGGTAAAAATTGGGGTTGCTGTATGGTGCAAGACATGTGGATCACTGCCAGTGTCTGTACGGTGAATATCCTTCTCTAGCATAAAATTTGTTAAGAGTGTCAGTGCAATTTTCTATTTAAAAAAATAGAAAAAAAAAAATAAAATATTCTTCCCCTTCAGCAATGAATATATAAAAAATGAATATAATTTTATACACACAATGCAAAAAAGAATTTGCCCAACAATAAAGTGTATGCAAAAATAAAATCTATCCGCACTTCCTGTCACAGACTGAGAATGTTAGCCCGCCTTTCAATTAGCAACAGCATTGTCAGCCTTCAACAAAATGGTGACCATCCGCACACAGACACCAACTTTCTGTTGCATAAATGTAATGAGACAATTAAAAGATGCCTTCAGTTCCTGTTTTCCACCTGTAGAGAACTCCTCAGACACGTTTTGCCCTTTTTCGGGGCCTAATCGTAGGTGGAGAACACATTTGTGCAACAGTGAGTCAGTGTCTGTGTGCAGAAGGTCACCATTTTGTTGAAGTCTACTAGAGCCTGACAAGCCGATTCGGTCCGTCTTGCACCAGTCAATTCATATGCTGATCCGACTGGCACAGGTTTGGGAGGCTTTAAAAGAAGGCTCTAAGGGGTCTTTTTATAAATGTATTTTACAGCATTCACACAACTTTCACCCAGGATTCACAGGTTTATCCAGTTAGGAAAAATGTGTACAACTTGTGTGAAAACATTAAGGGCACTTTCACACTGAGGCACTGGCCTCATTAGCGGTAAATTGGCGCCAATTTTAGTGGCGCTTTACCATCGGTTTAGCTGCGCTTTTCGGCCACTAGCGGGGCACTTTTAACCCCCGCTAGCAGCCAAAAAAAGGTTTAAAAGTGCCCGCAAAGCTCTTGTGCCCAAGCGTTTTGCAGGCGCTTCGGCAACGCTGGCCTTTGATTTAAATGGCAGGGGCAGTTTAGGCGCGCTAAATACAGCGATCCCACACCGCCCCAAAGATGCTGCTTGCAGGTTTTTTTTTCTGTCCTGCAAGCATACAACCCCAGTGTGAAAGCACTCGGGCTTTCACACTGGGACTGCAGATGAGGCAGTTTACAGCCGCTTTTCAGGTGCTATCTTTAGTGCAAAAGCGCCTGTAAAATACCTCAGTTTCAAAGTGGCCTTAAAAAATAGACCTCTTAAAACTTCTCTCTGGCCAGTTGCCACCAACAGAATCTTTAGTATCTGTGCCACAGAAGTGCTGCTTGCCTGAATCCCCCACTGTGCAGTGTGGTTACAACCACCAGTCCCCATATCCCAGCAAGACACAGTGGTGACATTGCAGCTAGTGGGTGGAACCACAGTGTCCAGCGGGGGGGGGCAAGCATAAGTGTGTCAGATGCAGAAGATTCTTTGGGTGCTGTACCTCTTCAAGAGAGTGAGGACAAGACTAACCACCTACTGGACAGGTACTATAAGTATTCTCCACCTTCTTTCGCAGGAAACAATGAAAGGCAACAGAGTTGCTTTAAAGCCCAACTCTGAGAAACTTAGAAATTCTGCCTTGCAATGGGGCTGTGTCCGCACTACAAGGGTTAACTACTTGTTTAGGTCTAGGGAGCAAAGAAGTTTTACTTACTGTACCCAAGCATCTGCACTTTTAGACTGGACCCTTCAGCATGCCTATGCTCCAGTGGTCTAAGGTTCTCATATCAAGACTGATGCTGTGTTCTTAGCCCTGCATTGATGTGATAATGGTGAGGGACAACCCACCGCTGGAGCATAGGAAATGTTGTCTGCCAGGGGAGTGAAGGATCAGGTAAGTAAAATTGCTTTTGCTCTCTCTGGGACCTAAAGGAGCAATTAGCTCTTGCAGTACAAGCACAGCCCCACTGCAAGGAGGATTTTTCAGATTTCCCAGATTTGGGCTCAAAGAAAGAAAACAACCTCGTCCAATCCCCAAGGAGGTTTGGAACATTGTCCAATTATAATAGAAAATGTATTTCTAAATTGGCATGATCCTGGAACAGGAGAGTGATGGAACACAGTCCGGAAGGCTGACTAGAAGATCTAGTCTTTGACGGACTATGAACCCAGTATGCTAGTCAAAATATTCCATCACTGTATCTAACATGAACCTTACGGGGCGGAAAATAGAAACCCCGGTTCAGTACCAGGAAGTGGGGTGATTTTTTTTCCTCTCACTTCCTGTTTAATCAATTAAAACAGGAAGTGAGGTGAAAGCTCCCAAAAGAGGACTGCGATCAAAAGACAAAAAGTGGTTCCAACCCCTCCAAAACTAAGATTAAAAAAAATTAAAAAATTTGTTGGAGTTGGGTTATGCACATGCAAAAAAGGTGTGAAAGTGGAGTTAGTGTGGCATGTCTTGGTCTACAAAAAAAAAGTGGGCCCACTTGTGCTGCAAGAGTGGGGGATCTATTTTTCTGGCCACTATGTATAGGCACTGCCTGGATTCCGTGACTACAAATGGTTCTTAGTGTTTGAACTGAGACTGTGGTCACCACATGTGCCCCATACAGCTTCCCCGTGTCATGCTGAGAAGACAGGACGGCTCATTACCAGATGCGTCCCATACATCTGCCCTTTGCCCTGGCTGGTGGGGATGAGTGGCATACTGCTACATGGGTTGATGCGCTTCTCCTTCTGCCGACGGTTACAGAACCACACGCGGATCACTTCCTTCTCCATGTTCAGCTGCTCAGCAATCACAAGGATCTCCTCGGAGGTAGGTTTCTGGTTCTGGGTGGCACAGTAAAGAACAGATAAGGCATAAGAGAATGCAACAAGTGTATAGCGCAAAAAATGCAGGAAAACATACATTGAGAAACTATCATCAATACCTACATTTTTTTACATTGCCTAAAAGCAAACCTGGTTGTTGTCCATGCAGAGCAAAGTAAGAGAGCTTCTTTGACCTTTTCATTTCTGGACAATTATTTTTTTTCCACGCATGGTAACCAATCAGCTTCTAACTTCAGTTTGTTCAAGTTTAAGTAGAACTATGGGCAAAACTTTTTTTTTCCCCATTTTGGATAGGGGAATACAGAATACTTAAGGGAGGGTTATAACCTCTGTAAGGTTAATTTTTGCTCTCCTTGTTCTAATAGGGAGATTTACCTTCACCTTCTGTCCCATAGCCAAAACAGAAGTGGGAGGAAATCCCTGTAAATTAAGGGAATTCTTTGGGGACCCCCAAGTCACCAGAACTGGTGTCCCCGTTGGAAGATTTCCCCTCTATTATTTTTGTGGGGACAACCCAAACTTTGGGATTTTTTCTTTTACTTTCACTTTCAATGATAACGGTAAACAGGACAATAGGGTTCGAAAATCTGTCATTTGGACTATTTGTTCATTTTTTGTTCAAAAAAAAAAAAAAGCCCCAAAAAAATAAATAATAAAAAAAAAATTAAAAAAAATGGAAAACTTCTGTTAAATAAATGATAAATTGAACAAATTTATTCGTTATATTGAAATTGTTTCTCGCCCATTAAAAATTGAACTGTTCGCACTGCGCATATGTGACAAAAAATGTATTCCTTTATATCCACTGAACAATTTATTGCTCAAAATTCAGTCATTACATGATGACACTGTCGTTTGCTCTCACGATCGAGCGTTTGTGATTCGAAAAGGAGTTTGAATGATTTTTGGTATAGTGTATGTCTAGCATTACTGTCCTCTTTTTCATATTTATTTCAAAAAATTCCTTGGGGTCAACCACAATATTCATTATTTTTAACAAAAAGGACCTTTCTGGCTTTCATCATTTTAGTTACGGGTATGGATTGTAAATCTTGAATATTCTTTATGGGGAGTGAGATGTAATATTATAAATCGTCTCCAGAGGCTGCTGTGAGCTGCAATGTGGATAAAAGGATGTTAGAATCAGGCTAAAGTATCTGTAGAAAATCATTGATGGCATTTAGTAAAATGAGAAACCGGAAAACGTCCGAAAGTACATGGAAAGATAAAGATTATGTGAAGGGGAAGGGAGCTTTATATAGTGCCTTGCAAAAGTATTCACCCCCCTTGGCATTTTTCCTCGTTTATTGCCTCACAACCTGGAATTAACATGGATTGTTTGAGGATTTGCATCATTTAATTTACAGAACATGCTCACAACTATGAAATTTTTTTTTTTTTTTATTGTGAAGCAAACATTAAATAGGACAAAATACCAGAAAAAGTCAATGTGCATAACTATTCACCCCCCTAAAGTCAATACTTTGTAGAGCCTCTTTTTGTGGCTATCACAGCTCCAAGTCACTTTGGATAAGTCTCTATGAGCTTGCCACATCTTACCACTGGGATTTTTGCCCATTCCTCCTTGCAAAACTGCTCCAGATCCTTTAAGTTGGGTGGTTTGCGCTTGTGAACAGCAATCTTTAAGTCTGACCACAGATTTTCTATTGGATTGAGGTCTGGGCTTTGACTAGGCCATTCCAACACATTTACATGTTTCCCCTTAAACCACTCAAGTGTTGCTTTAGCAGTGTGTTTGGGGTCATTGTCCTGCTGCAAGGTGAACCTCCATCCTAGCCTCAAATCACACACAGAGTGGTACAGGTTTTGCTCAAGAATATCCCTGTATTTAGCACCATCCATCTTTCCCTCAACTCTGACCAGTTTCCCAGTCCCGACTGCTGAAAAACATCCCCACAGCATGATGCTACCACCACCATGTTTCACAGTGGGGATGGTGTTCTTTGGGTGATGTGATGTGTTTGGTTTGCGCCAGACATAGTGTTTTGTTTGATGGCCAAAAAGTTCAATTTTAGTCCCATCAGACCAGAGCACCTTCTTCCATACATTTTGGGAGTCTCCCACATACCTTTTCGCAAACTCAAAATGTGCCATTTTGACCTCTTCTGACCTCTCTGCCATAAAGCCCAACTCTATGGAGCGTACGGCTTATTGTCATCCTATGTACAGATACTCCAGTCTCTGCTTTGGAACTTTGCAGCTCCTCCAGGGTTACCTTAGGTCTCTGTGCTGCCTCTCTGATTAATGCCCTCCTTGCCCGGTCCGTGAGTTTTGGTGTGCGGCCGTCTCTTGGCAGGTTTGCTGTTGTGCCATGTTCTTTCCATTTGGTTATGATAGATTTGATGGTGCTCCTAGGGATCATCAAAGATTTGGATATTTTTTTATAACCTAACCCTGACTTGTACTTCTCAACATCATTGTCCCTTACTAGTTTGGAGAGTTCCTTGGTCTTCATGGCAGTGTTTGGTTAGTGGTGCCTCTTGCTTAGGTGTTGCAGCCTCTGGGGCCTTTAGATTGCACACAGGTGGACATCATTTAAATAATTATGTGACTTCTGAAGGCAATTGGTTGCACCAGAGCTTTTTATGGGCTTCATAACAAAGGGGGTGAATACACACGCACATGCCAATTATCATTTTTTTATTTCTGAAAAATAGTTTTATGTATATATTTTTCTAATTTTACTTCACCAACTTAGACTATTGTGTTCTGATCCATCACATATAATTCAGATTAAAAAAACATTGAACTAAAGGATGCAATGTAACAAAATAGGTAAAAAGCCAAGGGGGTGAATACTTTTGCAAGGCACTGTAAATTGAACCTGTAGAATTGACTGTATAAGGTGCAGCAATCATGGTGCAAAATTACAAACAGAAAAAAAAAAAAAAACACACATGGTTTAGGCAATACACCTGGATAATGATTGGATAACTACAACAAAGCATGCTCAGTGTAAGTATGCATTGTTATATTGTTATATTTTTAATAAGGGATGACTGGCTCTCCTAGTAGACACGCTTTGTTGTTAAACGTATTATACTCTCCCCAGGCAGTAAAAGGAAGCACCTGCCGGAGGCTGCGCACATCACAAGCCAGCTGCTCAATGTCAGTGAAAAAAAAGTCAAGCTTTGGCCCTCCCTCTCCCACCCCCAGCATATCACTACTGGGCAGTAATAATAATAGTACCACCAATTGTGAGGTGCTGGGGGGAGGGAAGGGGGACAGACAGATCTCAACTTTTTCCTACCAATGTCCCAATTTCCGTATTGGAGCGCTCCAGTTTTCAGATACCCCGGGAGCTTGAGCAGACATTTACTGTACAGATGTGCAGCTGCCCACTTTCTGTTCCTGACAACAGTTTCAAGAGTATGTATAACCAAAACATCATTTTCTTTTTAGTTTTGGTTTGAGTAGAAAAAGGTTAAAGAGTAACTCCACTTTTGTTGAGAAAAAAAACAACAACATTCCCCTCTGAGTGATCCGTGTACACTGCAAGGATTTAAAAAAAAACTTCAGATTCCTATCTTTTGTTATTCTGAAGAGATACCCTGTTTCCCCGAAAATAAGACAGTGTCTTATATTAATTTTTGCTCCCAAAGATGCGCTAGGTCTTATTTTCAGGGGATGTCTTATTTTTCAATGAAGAAGAATACCAGCACTGTTTACCAGTATTTCTTGTACTTTAGACCCTTCAGCAGAAAAGCAGTCAACCCTCTAAAGTGACACACTGGATCAGAGGGGGGGGGGATCACTTAAAATGACACAGGGGGGATCAGAGGGGGGAATCAATAAAAATGGCACAGGAGGATCAGAGGGGGGGGGGGATTACCATTTTAGTACCTCCTGTGCCATTTTGATTCCCCCCTTCTGATCCTCCTGTGCCGATTTGATTCCCCCCTCAAATCCACCATGTGTCATTTTAAGTCCCCCTCCCCTCACCCCTGTGCCAGTGGACAGTTTAGTCTCTCCCCCCTCCCCCCCCCCCTCACCTCAGTCACCCCTGTGGCGGCGAGATTCCACACAATGTGCCAGACTCCTGTGTCTGGCAGCGGCGGCACGGGCTCTCTGATGAGCGACGTTCCCCTGCGCAACATCAGGGACGTCACTCGTCATCCAGAGAGCCCGCCACAGCTCACTGCTTTAAAGAGATCTCGCACTGCCTGAACAGCTGCGGCCAATCAGTGAGCTGCGCGGCGGCGCCTGCCGCTACGGTCCAGAGTCAGACGCCTTATTATTGTGTGGATGCCCTATGTTCGGGGGATGCCTTTTGTTCGGGGGATGCCTTATTATCGGGGGATGCCTCATTATCGGGGGATGCCTTATTATCAGGGAGGTCTTATTATCGGGGAGGTCTTATTATCGGGAGGATGCCTTATATTACAACGAGAGGCAAAACTGGAAGTAGGCCTTATGCTGCACTAAATTTTGCACTCTTCAGTTTAGTAAATCAACTCCCAAGTATAATTCCTCTTTGCTCCCCCATTCCTGTGCTATCTGCATCACTTTCGACAAGTTTTTCTTGACACCATCAGAAAAAAGGTGACGGGAGGGAGCTCCAGAACACAGCCCGAGATTGACAGCCTCAGGTCTGTTCATGTGTGCTGTTTGAAAATGGGCGGGGGGGGGGGGGGGGGGGGGAGTTCCTTCCCTCCAATCAGCTCTCCTTACTGTGCTCTGAATAGTGTAATCACAGCATCCCATCCCCTGCTTTTTGTTAGTTCAGACAAGCTTTATAAATTCGGAACTTTGCACGGGTGTAGAGAAGAGAAGACTGCAGATGAATAGCTACAACCTACGTAGGAGGATTTGTTTCATCTCTGTATATCACCTGAGACCAGTCACTTCACTGTGTATATGAAAATGTTTACAACCACTAGGGGCTCACTCACAATGGATGCATTTTACTACATTTACCAAAAATACATGGTCAAGAGAAAACAGGTTATTTTCATAGGACTTGATCATTTACAGTACACTGCAAAAAAATCCTGCATTTTTTTTGCATTGACTCATACTCTGTTATTCCTGGTTAGTTAAAATACATAAAAATGCATGCCAACACAACCTGTACTGCCACGTGTCTTGCAGCGGCCAAGTCCTCACGCTATTTCTTTACATTATGCATGCAAGTTGTCTCATTACTGTTAACTATGTCCGTCTCACCGCAATAAAACTTTTCTCCAGTGCAAAGCGCACATTAGTCTCGATGCTGGTGCGTTTCTTGCGTCTGCGGCCAGGGAGTCCATCATACACTCCCCCGGGGCTGCTCAGTGGGTTGGGACTAGGCAGAGTGCTATCCACAGACATGGATTCTAAGCAGAGAGATAGATAATTAGTAGCCAGAAAATGGGGCTAGAAAAGAGATCAGCTGTTGCATCCAAGACCGATCTGCCTTACCTGCATCGCTCAGCCACTTCTGTAACAGCGGTTTAAGCTTACACATGTTCTTGAAACTTAAGTTAAGTGCCTCAAATCGGGAAATGGTTGTCTGAGAGAAATCGTTGCCATACAATTTGCCCATGGCCAGGCCGACATCCCCCTGTGAAGGATTGAAAATCATCATTATCCTTGGCAAAAGCTTATTGGAGCAGAACACTCCCTATATCACTATATAGTGATGCATAACATCACCCACCTGTACTACAGCACCCCCTACATCATACTGAGGTACTGCAGGAAGGCACAAATCATAACATCTTGGAAAACACCCTCTATATCATAACAGAAATTGAGAACTGCATCTTTCATAAAAAAAAAAAAAACATGACAGTGACAGGGGCCTAGACAATCTATACTACTGGCAATTACAATGATTAAATGATTTAAATCCTCGTTAAAAAAAAAAAAAAAAAAAAGGGGGGGGGGAGGAGAGGTTTGCTTAAACTAAAAAAAACTTTCTTTTTAACTATAAATACGGTGAGGAAGAGGGTTAAAACCCTCAGGTTATTACTGCTGTTAAGAGGTCTCCTTACTTTTTTTTTTATCTTTGTGACACCAGGGAAAAAATATGGGGGGGGCAAGGGTGTCACAAGAACAAAGCAATTAAGTCCTAATCTTTCCCCACCCATTAAGAAGGCTTTGCCATCACTTCCTGCTGTCTTTCTGATCCCTTGTGTCACCAAAACAGAAGTGTGGAGAATATCTCCAGTGGGTACAAGTACACAAATAAAAACAGAAGTTCCAACCTTTCCTAACACTATAAAATTACATTTATATTTATGTGTAGTATATCATTGATATTCATAGAACAGTTCTTAAAATAACATTTTTAGTGAAAGTGGTTCTTTAAAGCATGGGTGCTCAACCTGCGGCCCTCCAGCTGTTGCAAGTCCCATGAGGCACTGCAAGGCTGACAGTTACAAGCATGACTCCCAAAGGCAGAGGCATGATGGGACTTGTAGTTCTGCAACAGCCAGAGGGTCACAGGTTGAGCACTCATGCTTTAAAACGGTATAAATTCCCCTCAAAGCAAACCTGTGCTTTCCCACATGCAGAAGAAAGCAAAAGGTTTGCTTAAAAGGTGTATTCTGCTAATTATTTGCTGTCCTTGGTCCCCCCATCCCAATCAACATGACAATTCAATTTTTATATGAAACCTTTTCATCTTTGTTACAAGACCTATTTTTAGAAGCAGTGATGTCATCACTTGGTGTCTGTGCTTCTCTATGCATTGCAGGCATACCATGGCTGGTGGGAGGGGCCAGCAGGGTGCTGTACATAGCTTCCTGAAACCATCACAGCGCCCTTCCCCGGTACTCCTCAAAAGCCCCCCAGCCCCGATGCAAGCAGTGAGCTGGCCTTTGGGAGGAGTTATGCACATATCAAACTTCCTTGATAGGTGGATGTCAGTCTGGAGCAGTGGGAATTCCTGGGCAGACTATTTCAATGCAAACTATCCTAGGTAAAGCCCACACGTGATTCTGAGCTCCCATGATAGAAAGAACTGAAATACAATGAATGAAAAGGGCTAGCTGTCAGGCTGAGGAGGAATGAGCTAGATAATCCTGGATGTTCTCCAGACAGGAAATGAGGCATGCTCTGATTTGCTGTAGCTTGTAATGCAAACTGTGGGGAATTCAGAGTGTACAGTGAAATTAGAGTAAGCAAATACTAACTTGCAGGACTGAAGGAATGCTGAAGTTCAGATTGAACTCTCCCCCTCCTAAGCAACACTTAGACCCCTTTCACACTGCCAGTTTTAGCGGTGCTTTACTGGCGCTGTGCAGGCACGAGTGGGGTGCCTCAAAAAAGGGGTTAACAAGGGGTTAAATGTGCCGCTGCCCATTGATTTCAATGGCAGGGGCGTTTTAGGAGCGGTGTATACAACGCGCCCACACCGCCCCAAAGACGCTGCTTGCAGGACTTTTTTTCCGTCCTGGCTTGAGGGGCGCTTTACAGGCGCTATTTTTAGCGCTAAAACGCCTGAAAAGCACCTTCACTGTGAAAGGGGTCTAACTCACCTTTTTCCTCACTTTTCTGCTACTCTGTTAATCTGCCAGATAGGTTAAAGAGGAAGTAAACTATTTTTTTATTTTTTTTGGTCCCTGCAAAGAAAAGGCGTAATGTGCAGGTATGCATCACATACTAGCACATTATGTGACACCTTCCTGCAACAAAGCCCACGCTGTCCCCGCTGCAGGCCGCATCTTCACCTGTCTTCCTTCCCGGGCCGCGGACTACGCCTGTGTGACTGGCCAGAGCCACGTGACGTCACTTCTGCGCATACACACGGGAGCCTCCAGTCACAGCACACTCGCCTGAAAAAACGGCACGGGTGGCCGTTTCTTCAGAACGCATGCGCCGATGACATCATCATCACAGTATCACCTAAACAGCGCACATTTACGAGATTTTTACAGTACCTACAAGTAAGTCTTATTCTAGGCTTACCTATAGGTACAAGTTACACATTGAGGTTTTTTAACCTCTTTAAGCTCTGAGTCACTCTAGCTGGAGCCTAAACAAGGCTGTGGATTGTGCCCTATACCCACGTGACAGCTTTGGCCCAATCAGCAAGTTCCAGCATTGGTACCTGGGAAAAAAGGGAATGAGTCAGATGCTCCTCCATACTGCCCTTCCTTTTTCCTAGCAGCAGAGGGAAACTGAAGGAAAGGTGAACGTGTACTGCTGGGGAGGAGCTAGCTTTACAGTAAACCTGTTTCTTTGCCCTGCAAGGGCAAACCATACCTTCGCTAGAAGTCTATTAGTTCCTGTAATTTTCCTGTTACTCCTTAAAGTGTTACTAAACCTAGGACCCTGAATTCACAAGATCTGTTCTGTTAACCAGCCACGCACTGGGTAAAGCTTGTAGGAGGCCAGACCCTGCTGCTCTTTATGCAGCTAATTTTGATCCACTGCTTCTCCGATTGAGGGCCGATTTACTTCACTGGCACACGCTCACTTTGACCTGGTTTGGTCGCTGTAGTGCCCTTATGATGACTTTGCTACCTAGGATTCTGTATTTGATGCAGGCTCTCCCTATCTATCTGCCTTCCTTTATTTTCAAATGCATAAACTCCCTGTTCCCACAGTTTGTATGGTCCCATCGGAAGCCACATCCTCAGCTCCAGGTTCTCCATCTTCCTAAAATTTAGGGTGGAGTGGGCTTACCTGATGTACGGGCTTATTATAGAGCGGCTCATCTCATGAGGTTGGTTGACTGGTATTGTCATGCTGAGGCAAAGCACTGGGTAACCATAGAGTTGGAGGACTCAGGAGGTACGGCAAAGAGCTGGCCATGGATTGCCTCACCACTGCAAAAGAATCTCAGTGATCATCCCACTTTGGGAAGCACTTTACTAGTATCTAGGGATGCATTCCATAGCTCCTCGATCTCCCCTCTGCCTCCCCCCATGATCCCTATATTAGGCAATCCTGAATTTGAGCCCGATCTCCAGAACCCTTATGGTCTGGCGACCATCTTCATCTCTGGGATTTCTTGGGGCCAAACTCTCCTCCGCTGCACTTGCCTCTGCTGCAGACCCCTCCTCCCTTAGATTTTGGGAGTGGTCTCCAGCTTCAGCATTTTCTCCGTCAATGCTCCCGTATCCCAGGCATCTCTCCTCAGCTCACTGAGCTGGAATTCATGTGTCATAGGAGGGAACCAACTCGTTATAGCCTCTCTAACATCTACGCTGCCCTAACTTGACCAGCGCCTGACTTTACCCCTACCTTGCTCTCACGGTGGGAATCTGACCTTGCTATGCAATTTACTGACTCATCAAAGGAAAAAAAATGTCCATTTTGCGCAGAAATCCTCCATAGTAACTAAAAGGTACAAGAAACCAGGTATAAGATTTTGACAAGGTGGTATAGGGTGCCCACAACCCTACACCCACAGGTGCTCGATAGGTGCTGGCGGTGCAACGTTGGCCAAGGTACCATGTTGCACATTTTCTGGGAATGCCCAAAACTTAAACCATTTTGGCAAGAGGGGGCTAGTACTATCAAACACCTGACTAATGTTGACCTAGCGGACAACCCTGCAGCATGCCTGCTGCACCTCACGCCACGGCTCATTAAAAAATACAAGACGTCTCTTACCATGCAGCTTTTAAAATGCAGCCAAGGCGTGCATTCCCTTGTGTTGGAGGTCTGTGCACCCGCCCTCAATGCCTCTTTGATTCTCTAAAATGAACAAACTTAGGGACCTGGAGGACCTTACGGCTACCCACCACAATCAGGAGGAGTCCTTTTGTGACACCTGGAGACCATGGCAACACTTATTTTTTACTAATGCCCATCTACAGTAGGAGGTCTCACAACATAGCTGATTTTTCTAGGACTATTGCAAGGCCCTGGATGAGGGAATCCGTTTTTCTGGTTCTTCTAGCTCTCCAAGTCCTTGTCTTTTTCCTTTCTCTTTCTCCATCCATTCTTTGCCATCCCATGCCCCTTTCTGTTGCTCTCCCCTTCTGTATGTACACATTTAGCTTGGAAACACCTCCCTTGTAGTTTCCTTGCTGCTCATATATATCTGACCATGTTTGATATATCTCATTCTGTTATTGGGTTACCGTATATACTCGAGTATAAGTCGAATTTTTCAGCACATTTTTTTGTGCTGAAAGTGCCCCCCCCCCCCCCCCCCCCCCGACTTATACTTGAGTCAAGCACTTTTCTGCAGCAAAAAATTTCATTTTCCGAACCGACTTTGGGGCCCCATATCTCAGGGCCACTTGGTGCTAGGAACCCCAAATTTGGTATGCAAACACAGTGGAACTGGTACCACACCATATCCAAAGATGAAGTTCCTAGCACTAAGTGGCCCCGAGATACGGGGCCCCAAAATCGGTTTGGAAAATGTCATTCTCTGCTGAAGAAGTGCTTGACATTTTCTGAACCGACTTTGGGGCCCCATATCTCAGGGCCACTTGGTGCTAGGAACCCCAAATTTGGTGTGCAAACCCATTGGAACTGGTACCACAAAATATCCAAAGATGAAGTTCCTAGCACTAAGTGGCCCCGAGATACGGGGCCCCAAAATCGGTTCGGAAAATGTCATTCTCTGCTGAAGAAAAGTGCTTGACATTTTCTGAACCGACTTTGGGGCCCCATATCTCAGGGCCACTTGGTGCTAGGAACCCCAAATTTGGTGTGCAAACCCATTGGAACTGGTACCATAATATATCCAAAGCTGGGGTTCCTTGCACTAAGTGGCCCTGAGATACGGGGCCCCAAAACCGATTCGGAAAATGTCATTTTCTGCTGCAGAAAAGTGCTTGACATTTTCTGAACTGATTTTTGGGGCCCTGTATCTCGGGGCCACTTGGTGCTAGAAACCCCAGCTTTGGAAATGTTATGGTGCTAGTTCCACTGGGTTTGCACACCAAATTTGGGGTTCCTAGCACTAAGTGGCCCCGAGATACAGGGCCCCAAATTTGGTCAACTGTGTCCATCTGCAGCAATGTCATTTCAGGACCCTTTGGGTTCAGAGACCCCAAATTTTGGCTGCAGCTAGGGGGCATCTAGGAACCCTTAACTACCGAGTTTGAAGTTCAGGGGACCTATGGCTGCAAATGGGCACAGTGAGGCATGCAAATGGGCACAGTGATGCTGCAAATGGGCATTGTTGACCCTCTTTTCCACTTACAGTAGCTGTGCATTTCTCACCCTCGTCTTATACTCGGGTCAATAAGTTTTTCCCATTTTTTTTGTAGTAAATTAGGGCCTCGACTTATACTCGGAACGACTTATACTCGAGTATATACGGTATATTGGCCGACGGGGGATCTCTCCCGACAGGGTTGCATTATTAAGTTAGGGCTTTTCTATATAGGATGGGAACTTTGGAGATATTTACCACTAGGCCCTCTCAGTTAAGAATGTTTGTGCCCGCTTTGGAACTTGTCATATTGTGTATGCTCCCATCTGTTGAGCTGCCTTTGTGGTCCCGATTCTGATATTTAACGTTTGTTTCTAGCATACTGACGTCATTGTATCTTGCTTTACCCCTACCTTGGTTTGTATATATTTGTGCCGATTGGACCTGTGCTGATCACATACACCCCCCCCCCCCAAAAAAAAAAAAAACTAAAACAAAAAAAACTCTAGCAATACACACTAAACTGAGTATGTGCAGAGTGGCCACAAGGCTCTCTACTGTCAGAAGATGGGTTGGGGACAGTGGAAGAGAGAAGACAGGATCAAACAGTCCTTTTCCACAATGCGGAGGATTAACCCCTTAGCTTCCACAGCGAGTTTAACAAGCATGCTTTATTGCATATACAGACTGATTTTACTGTTGTGGGTTCAGTAACACTTTAAGCAACACAAAAAGGGGGAAATTGTACTAAACCCACATCTCAACAAAAATGGAAAAAAGATTTTGTTTCGCAATACAAAATTACATTCAAATGCTGTCTCCTACCTGAGTGAATCCCAGCTTGATCCTACGCTGCTTGAAGGTTCGAGCAAACTGCTCCAGCTCCTCCAGATCACTGGGCTCCTCGGGATGAGATGCTGGCTCTGTGTGTGACAGTATGGGGGGATCCTGGGGCCCTGGACGGGGCACAGCCTGAAAAAGGAAACCGGCATTCTAAGAAGGGATCCGCACTCAAGAGAAAAACAGGGCCGTCATTGGAGAACCTCTGTAGAGAATACCAGTTGCCCCGGACTATAACACATTCACTGACCAGGAACAAACATACACACCTATTCCAAGATAATTATAAAGCACGTCATGTGACAAGAGGTCAACAATGGCAGAGAAAGCATAAAAGCCACTGGATTAGCATGAAAGATATTCAACTAGTATTTTCAGAAGAGGTCAACAATGGCAACCCCTGTAATGTTTTAGAACATGTTCACTTACAAAGACTTTGTAGGTAAATATTTGATCTGACTATAACATTCCCTCACCTGAGTGGGAAGTCCAGGCCTTGGCTGACCCGGAATGAGATTCCCCTGGCTTTGTTGAGGTAGCTGGAAGAGATTTGGTGCAGATAGAAGGCCTGGAGATGACAAAAATATGTTCAGTGGAAGAGTAGCATCAAATCTGTTATTTCCAGAATAGCACTAAAGAGCTCATTCACACCAGTCTGACCTGCTGCATTGGGTTAAAAACATGCTAATTGCATTGCAGGTAAACATGCTTTACATTAGAGCAGCCCATTCATTTGGAACCAAAAATCCAAACACATTTCAGCAGATGCATTGGGGATGGTGATGAGAATCAATAGTAGTGTTATCAACACATGTAACATGTTGCTGTGTGTTGCTACAAGATCAGGTGAACGAGTCTTAAACTGAGAGAGTGTTTGTAACGTCTATACCAGGGGTCTCCAAACTTATATGAAGAGGGCAAGTGCATGCCTGTCATCAGTGGGCATAATGCTTTATTGGGAGAAGAAGGCCCATTATTGGTATCAATGGGAAGAATTGTACCATTGATGGTGTCAGTGGGAGGAATGTTGTCAAATCATTAGTGTCAGTTGATGAAATAGTGCCCCAAGAGCAAAATAAAGGCAAGCAAAAGGGCCACAGTTTGAAAACCAATTATCCAATTATAGCTGGGTTTTGTGTTCACTTGAGATAGAAAAAAGTTCAGATTTCTTTGGTATACAAATGACTTGCACTCACCTTGCTGGCCCTGTCCTGCCTGGGGTAGCAGGAACTGTGTGGGGGACTGAAGATGATGCCCAGGAAGAAGAACAAGTTGCTGGAGTTGTAACAACTGCTGAATATCCTGAACAGTGAAGAGGAAATAAAATATCATTAGAAGGAAGGGAGCCTGTGTCAACGAGCTTTGGGCTTGTGTTGATGGGCAAATGTTGGAGACACCTCTAAAATCAGATTACACAGATAGGTGCATCTGGCCTGCAGTTAACCTCCTAACCTGCATTTGGCTTGCTTCAGGCTTTTTGTCCATTCTCATAGACCTGTATGGGATGAACAGTGGTGGAGCAAAAGCCCGTCAACATAAACCCTAAAAATTACAATTTAAAAATAGGGCAGTCTAAAGGTGGCCCTACATGGGGTGCATTTTTGAACCGTGGGTGGCTTCGTCAGCACCCCCCACCCCCAACATCATTTGATCTGAAAACGAAGGAGCCAGGTGCAAGATTGTCAGCTGAACAGTGGTGACATCCAATACAAAAGCCGGGAGTGGAGATTTGTCCTTCCACGTTGTTGAGAGTGGATGGGGAAATGGAGAAAACGTAAGCCGGCCATTGACTGTTCGAATCTTGGCTGGTTCGGCAGGAATCGGCCAAGATTCAAACCATGTATGGGCAGGCTGAATGTACCCAAGTTGATCAAATTATTGATCAATTTGGGTACAAACAGCTTGTCGGATTTTACATGCTATTATTGCTAGTGGCCATTTGAGCCCTTAGCAATAATCACTGTGTTCTCCCGGCAGGGACGGCTTATCTCGCCCCCCCCCCTGCCCTAGGGAGAACACAGACGCCTCCCGGAGGGATTACCCCATCAGCACTGACTGTTGATGGGTGAATCAAGTGATTTTCTTTCCTGCAATCAGTGTATGGCCAGCTTGAAGCAGACATTCGATGAGATAAACAGTGGATATTTTTTTGTAGTACGGTATATATCAGAAGGCATCCATTTGTTGGACAAGTAGTAGACTGCCATATTGTATAATGAACAGTGGACACGCATTTGATGGGGTAAATAGTAGCAATTTTGGTGCAATGAATGCTAGCAAAACATTTTGTTGGATATCCAAAAGGGAGCCAATAAATTTAGGAAAGACAAGAGATGGGAAACTTCGCCAATAGGGGTGTAAAAAAATAAAAAATAAAAAATCTGTGGTAGAGTAAGGAAGGGCTAGAACTTTTGACAATGTTTATTGCTATATGTGCCTTCCTGTCCCAGTGACAACCTAACCCTTATATCTTGTATAACTGTCATAGGGACTGGAAGTGAGGGGTAAAAAAAGGTTACAGATAGAAATTTAAACCTATCAAATCAGAGCTCTTTCCAACTCTATCCGAAGCTTGGCTTCAAGTATTATTAATGTCCAACTATTACAGGTCACTGACCCAGAGCAGGTATAAAGATCAGGAATTCTGACTTCACTGACTGCATGCTTGTTCTAGCTCAATTTTAAAAGTACTGATAACAGAGACAGCCAGAGACAGCCACTTTCAGAAGGTCAGAAATAACAGCCTCTCTCTGCAGGGGTTTTCTTTAAATACATAGAGTGTAATTGTGCACTTAGCAGTGCCTGGACTGGAAAAACACATAGGATGGGAAATCTTTGTTGCCCCTAGGAACCAGAGACTCAATAGAAAAATAACAGAACCTGTCTGCCATCGGCAAAACCTCCAATGTTGGCTAAACAGAATACAGAACCTGATAAAACAGCACTGTGTGCCATGGCAGTCCAGAAGTGCTCACCTGTGCAGTAAGGTGGATAGGCTGGGATAAAGCAAGTTGGTGGGGTTGCTGTTGGCTGCCGGGGGTAGTCTGAGTGTCAGACCCCGACTGGGAGGCGCTGGCGGCAGCGGCAACATTGGACTGCTGGACAGCGGCGGCAAGGAGCTGAGCTTGCTGGAGGAGCAGCTGCTGCTGTGCAGGGAGGAGGGCAGTGAGCTGTAGCCATTGGGATGAAAGGGGCGAAGGTGGGAGGTTTGGAAAAGGAGGGAGGGGGTAGAGGGGTAAATGCAGGAGACAAAAAAAAAAAAAAAGTAGAAGAGTATTAAGGAGCAGGAAAGGTTAGGGGAAAAAGGGACAGTAAAGGCAATTTAAAAAGGAAAACATTAACAAAAGCAAAGCAGTCAGCATTAAATATGAACTCAAAGCCAAGCATATCACACAGATTTATCTAGAATCCTACAATATCTGTTTATAACCCACCACCCCACATACACACACACACACACACACCTTTTCAGCTGATTGATGGATTCTAAGTGATTGAACCCTTTTTTAGGCTATGCTCTTCATTTAAAGGGGTTGCCAATACTGCTGAAATTATGTGTCTGTGATAACCTACTATTCAATGAACCAGGACTTCTGCCCAAGTCAGCACAATCGCTACGCCTTTCCATCACTAAGCCCACCCATGCCATTTAGCAGTCTAATTCACAGAAGCGGTCCTGGGGCTTCACTGGCCCAAACACGGCTGCCACCCTCCCATGGGTACCAAGGCAGTGGTTAAAAGCAGCATATTGAATACACCAGCAGTGCCAAGCCAAAATATACAGTCCAAAATACTTTAATAATTATTTTAGTAGTTCTTTAGCTAAAGTATTTTGGACTATATCTTTTGGCTTGGCACTCTCGGTGTATTCCATACGATTCAACAGCCTAGTGTCAGAAACTAGCCACTAAGATTCCAGGGGTGGGGATTAGTGCCAACTTTGACAGAGGCCTAGGCCCAGTATACAGCCTAAGCCAAAAATCTATAGGTCCCAACAGGAGTGAATTGAAGATTTTAACGGGGGGCTGGAAGGCACTGCATTTCAGTAGGTTTGTAGGCCCAGGCAGGATCATACATCATCAGTGCTATGAACTAGTGTTAATTCTTCATGGCCACCAAATCATATTCAGGACAGACTTGAAATGAAGGGTATAAGAAAGTAATTCCAGTTCTTAGTAATGACACATCAAGCCCTGCTTGTGAGCTACATAAAGTGACCCATATCACTAAAAAGTCTGCCCCCCACTTCCAATACATTAAAGTGCCTGTGGCAGTAGCAGACATCTGAAGTCTTGCTATAGGTCAATTCGCACCCAAGTTCTTAAATAAAGCCAAAAGATGCTAATTAAAATTGCAAATTTGCGCTCATACTGGGGCCTGTTAAACCAAAGTGCGTTAGAGTTCAAATCCCCCCACGTTGGTCTGAACTCACACTGGATTATAAAGAAGTGTTCCCAGGCACACTCCGTTGCTAATCAGACCAGTGATCCGTGCTTTAGTACATTATCATCTATGGAGAGTTGCACCCACAGTGAAGCAAACTGCACTGGACCACAAGTGAACCATGTTCAGGGCCCCATTTCCAAGAGGTCCCGGACGCGGTGCACTTAACAGATTCGGGGAGTGCTTTGGAGCACTCCCACTATACAAACAGACCGGCCCAAGGTGGTGAACCGTGCCTGGGACCAGTTAAAGTGCTAGTATGAGTGCACCCTAAAAAGTTTGAGTAAAATAAATGTTTTACTAATGCCCGCTACATGTAACAAATATAAGTGCAATAACGCTGTTTTAGAAAAAAAACTATTGCAAACATTCAATTTGGCATCAGGGGAAAACTGACATAGTCCTATAAAGCAGTTGGGAGTATAATTATACAGTATGATATTAGACATGGCCAGACTTGAAACTGATCATTTATATCTTTGGTCCAGCAGGACTAAATGTATTGTGTGGTCAGCTGATGTGATGTTAGGCTCCCCGTGAAAGCGAAATTAAGCATAGCATGCAGAAAACAGGACAGGTACTTACCCCAGCAAGCTGACTGCCAGCAAGGAGAAGCTGTGTCTGTGGGAGGGAGGTAGGCGGTTGCTGTGGGACAGAAGGAGCCTGTGGGGTAGGTGGGGCAGTTGGGGGAACTGGAGTGCCAGGGAGAGACGGGGATCTTTCCCCACATTCTTCATCTGTAATCTACACAGAGACAACATAACTCAGAATGGATAAGAGACTAACTGGGATAACCACTGATTTGTATTCATATGATTTGATGCCAAAATTGAGAGTTGTACAGAGTAGTACAGAGGAGTAAACATCATCAAGAAGTATATCTGTAAATGATCCAGGAGCCTATCAAAGCTGATAAAATTGTGTCCTAATGAAGATTGCCATTTTTTTGTTGGTGAAGATGACAATTTTAGCACAGTGGCTTGACAATTACATTTCTGCTTTGCAGCTCTGAGTCCTGGCTTTCAGTGCCACCCAGGGAACCATATGGGTGAAGTTTGTATATTGTACCAGTGATTGCATAAGTTTACCCCACTGTCCAAACATACACTGGTAATAAATATCAAAAGTATGTGGACGCCTATCCAACTTAATGAGTTCAGGTGTTGCCAGTGAACAGTATGGTTAGTGCTCCGGCATACATAGTCATTTTAGACATCTGTGCACTTCCAACCTTGTGGCAATAGTTTGGTGAAGGCCCTTCCTGTATAACTGGGCCCCTATACATTAAGCCAACCTAATACAGACATGATTTTATGTGGAGGAACTTGAGTGGGCTGCACAACTCAACTGAACACCTTTGAATGAGCTGGAACACCAACTGCGAGTTGCCTTTTCACCCAACTGCTTCAAACCAAATGCACTTTTGGCTAAATGGGCACAAATTCCCATACCTCGAAGAGCGGAGGATGCTGTAGCTGTAAAGGAGGCCAACTTCATATTAAAGTGGTTCTAAATGTTTTTTTTTTTTTTTTTACCCTAATGCATTAAAGGTTAAAACCCTCCAATACCTGTCCCCCCCCTCCTCATCCCTAAAATCCCTAAACACTTGCCTCTTGCACCCCAGTGCTGTCCTGGCTGCAGCCTCTGCTCTTTCTTCCGGGTCTCACAGGAGACTCAGAGTAACCAGAGCCATATGCTCCTGCTGCTTTTAGTCAAATTCTGTGAGGAGGGAGCAGGGGGCATGGTCAAGCCGTGCTGTGTGCATCTATGAACACACACAGCCCAGCTCGGTAGTGCACCCACACAGGTGCTCGTGTAGCACACGGCATGCTAAGAGGGCACTCATAGGAAGGATCAGACAGAGCCAGCAGGAGACTCAGAAGAGGAGGTAAGAGGACACTCTGTGCAATATTGTTGCACAGAGCAGGTAAGTAAAACATCTTTTTTTTATTTAGAGTGGTTGTATACACCTTTAGCACATTTTTACCTAGAATAAGGCTTACCTGTAGGTAAAATGAATATCTCCTAAACCTGTACGGTTTAGGAGACATTCCCCTTGCATACATCCGCTGACATCAGTGACGCAAACAGCGCTCTGAAGGTCCGGGGGATCCTGCCGGACAATCAGAGCGCTTTGCTGGAAATTAGACTCAGACGTTATCGTGGCTCTGGCCACTCACAGCGCCGGAGCCACAAACCTAGAGGAAACGCAGAGGGGAAAAATGTCAACTCCTTTGGCGGTGATCGGGATGCAATGCCGACGCTTCGTTTTAAGGAAAGTTTTTTATAATGAGCTAGAGTATGCGGTGCATACTAGCTCATTATGCCTTTGCCTTAGGGCCCTTTCTCACTGAGGAGGTTTGCAGGTGATATTGCGCTAATAATAGCGCCTGCAAACCGACCCGAAACAGCCGCTGCTGTGTCCCCAGTGTGAAAGCCCCGAGAGCTTTCGCACTGGAGCGGTGCAATAGCAGGATGGGAAAAAAGGTCCTGCTAGCAGCATCTTCGGAGCGGTGAAGGAGCGGAGTGTATACCACTCCTTCACCGCTCCTGCCCATTGAAATCAATGGGACAGCGCGGCTTTACCGCCGGCAGAGCGCCTCTGCAGAGGCGCATTGCGGTGGCTTTTAACCCTTTCTCGGGCAGTTTTACCCCCCGCTAGCGGCGAATACCGGCGGTAAAGCGCCGCTTACAATAGTGGCGTTTTACCGCCGACGCTGCCCCCCAGCCCAGTGTGAAAGGGCCCTTATAGGTTGTTGTTTTTTTCGTTTTTTTTTTAATGTTATTATTATTGTGGGTATACAACCACTTTAAGCAAAAATAGATAAATAACCTTTAAAAGAACAAAGTTAAAAAAATTATAAAGTGCACATATCTTTTGTAAAAAAAGAAATTGCATTCATTATAGTTTCCCTGCAGAAGCCCGGAAAGCATTGCATCCATGTTCAGTTGATCACGGGTGCAATATGGGCTCCTGCAGACATGTCCTCTGGCTTTCAGCCCAGACTTCTGTACAGACTTTCTGTTTGAAAGCCAGAGGACATGTCAGTGTACTATGAGAGCGCTCATCAGTGCCCTGCAGTCCATTGAAACTACAAGTCAAAGTCCATCTGCCGCGGTGGAAGACGTACTTGTAGTTTATTCATTCACAGGAATCTGCAAATGAATGAGGCAGCTGTGTGGGTGGAGCCCTGCACAGCCGTGTGTTTTTTAAGAAGTGACAGCGTGTGTGGGGAGAAAGAGGGAAAGGGAGGGGGGGTTAAAAAAAAATTTTTTAAAAAAATCGGGGGCAAGAGCTGGAACATGTTACATGTTCCACCCCAAATATGAATGGAACATGCAACATGCCCAAAAAAGGTGAACTTGGCCTTTAACATTACTTTAATGCCTGTAGTGTTAAAACGGGATATTCAGCAAGCTCATTAAGATAGGTTGGTCAGATGTTAACAAACTTTAGGCCATATATTGTTGTTGTTGTTTTTTTTTACTTTCATGTCCATGTTAAACCTTAATAGAGACATTTGAAATTAGGTATATTTGAATCCCTAAAAATACCGTAGATCATTTTCCCTGTTAAATGCTATTTGGAATGTTTTTCCCCTACCCACCCACCTTTTGTATGCGCTGGTTACGATACACTAACTTTTAATACTCTGCTTCACTTTATCAGGCTCCGACTGTAAATTCAGAAGATTGTTTCATCAATATATGAGCGGTCGATAGAAAAACAAGACTTTAAAACTGCAGCTGGATGTAAAATTACGGAGACAGAATTTTCTAACGCCAGATCCAGTTTATCCAGGTGTTCCTGCTTCATCACAAACAGATTTAATCGGTAGTGCGAGGAACGCCGCCTATCGAGCCACTGGGGGTGCCGCACGAATGGATCGCCGCTGTGGTCAATCGCAAGCCACTGGGGGGTGCCAAAATCTTGACCACTAGCTGCCACTGGTTTAAAGGTGCTCCGCTAGCAGCCAAATAGCGCCGCTAAAACTAGCTGCGTTTTACGGTCAGTGCACGTCTGCCCCAGTGTGAAAGCAGCCTAAGCGCAGATATAGTTTATTAAAAGACAGAATTTTTTTTTATCTTAGTTTTTCATATCAAGTATGGAGTAATTAACCCCGGAATGTTTTTTTTTCCCCCCTTTTTTAGTGCTGTGTGTCCCACAGGAGAGATTTCCCTTTGCTTATTGACAGAATAGGATGGTAAATCTCGGTTTTCGGTGCTAAAAATACATTTATATACACACACATATTTTTGTAAATATTTTATTATTCTTCTTAATCCTTTTATGTGACAACACTGAAGAAATGACAATTTGCTACATTGTAAAATACCCCTTAAAATAACTCAACACACAGCTATTAATGTCTAAACCGCTGGCAACAAAAGTGAGTACACCCCTAAGTGAAAATGTCCAAATTGGGCCCAAAGTGTCAATATTTTGTGTGACCACCATTTTTTTCCAGCACTGCCTTAACCCTCTTGGGCATGGAGTTCACCAGAGCTTCACAGGTTGCCACTGGAGTCCTCTTCCACTCCTCCATGACGGCATCACAGAGCTGGTGGATGTTAGAGACCTTGCACTCCTCCACCTTCCGTTTGAGGATGTCCCGCAGATGCTCAATAGGGTTTAGGTCTGGAGACATGCTTGGCCAGTCCATCACCTTTACCCTCAGCTTCTTTAGCAAGGCAGTGGTCGTCTTGGAGGTGTGTTTGGGGTCGTTATCATGTTGGAATACTGCCCTGCGGCCCAGTCTCCGAAAGAAAGGGATCATGCTCTGCTTCAGTATGTCACAGTACATGTTGGCATTCATTTTTCCCTCAATGAACTGTAGCTCCCCAGTGCCGGCAGCACTTATGCAGCCCCAGACCATGACACTCCAACCACAATTTAACACATCTGCTCCCCATTCACTAACCTTGTAACACTAACGAGTCACATGACACCGGAGAGGAAAAATGGGCCCAATTTGGACATTTTCACTTAGGGGTGTACTCACTTTTGTTGCCAGCGGTTTAGACATTAATGGCTGTGTGTTGAGTTATTTTGAGGGGTCAGCAAATTTACACTGTTATACAAGCTGTACACTCACTACTTTACATTGTAGCAAAGTGTAATTTCTTCAGTGTTGTGACATGAAAAGAAATAATAAAATATTTACAAATATGTGAGGGGTATACTCACTTTTGTGAGATACTGTGTATGTATGTATGTATATATATATATATATGTGTGTATGTATGTGTATGTGTATATATACATATATATATATATATATATATATATATATTATTACGAAAGCTGTGCTTTCGTAATAGACAGCCAAAAAAAAAAGACAGCCAAAGGACATAGGGCTATTTCACCAGTATTGCATATGATTTCCCTACCACTGATCTTTGCTTATTACAGACATACTATGCTTTATTCTGCATTGTCTCTGTATGGGGGTTGCCATCTTTGTAGAGGCAGGACTTTGCTTCCTCATGCCAGATCCTCCAGCAAGGAAAATAGTGAGCAGCACAGTAGTGACATCATCTCATACTGCAGATGTACAGTACAGCTATGAGGCTATAAGCACCCTTACATACCAGGGAGTGCACTGCCATTTTTCAGGAGTAATTCAGATTAAAAAAAAAAAAAGTTCCCTATAACATAGCAATCTTCATTTTTTGAGTTTGGTTGCACTTTAACGAATTAGCATTATAAAGGTTTCATATAGGAAATACAAAATGCAATGAAAGGGGTCAAAGCTATCATATTGTTTAACAAATGTTATAATCTACACTAGAAAAACAACAACTGGAATCCCATTAGCTGTTACAAACATTATATGCAGCGTTACAAATCTTGTCTCATTTCGGCAGAATCTGCCTTTTCTGGTTCTGGTAAAGAATCCCTTTGTATTACATTTTAATGATCTTAAAATAAGCTTAGGAAGTTGACTCATTTGTGAGAAAAGATAGACAATGTGTTCGGAATAATGGTCTAGGGGGAAATATACCGTAAAATGGGTGTATGAGGAAGTAAAAGAGAGAAGTCAGAAAACTAGTGCAATACTGTGACAGCACGGGGGTTTCCCCTATCATGTCCCAGATGTATCGCCAGGCCACACAGAGCCCCCAGTGCTCCCATCATGCACTCACAAGCAATATGGCTGACTGGTGCATCTATATGTCATTACCAATATACAGAGACTAACACAAAAAGGTGCTGCTTTAAAAAGGTCAATTTTATAAGTCCTTGTAAATAAAGCGTGTGGAGGTTTGTCCTTACCTATATAGCAGTGCAGTCATTGGGTTGTGTATTGTAATATCAGGGAGCTGGCCAGACACCAGATGGCAGTTTGCCAATAGACCTTTTATAAGCAAGCTTTGCTTGCCCTAGTTTGCATGTTTATGACGAGGGGGCAGGGGGAAGATATAAGAAGGTGGACATTGCTGGTGCAGCTTATTTCATGGAAAGCAAAAGTGAATGCCTTGTCCATTAAAGTATAACTAAAAGCAAAAACATTTTTTTTAGTGTGGATAGTGGGTAAATATATTAGAATCCCTGTCAGTTTCCATTTTTATCTGTGCCCCCCTTAGGGAGATTCAACCTCTCTATTTGTCCTGTTTACCATTATCATTGTAAGTAAAAGAAAAACCCACATTTTCGATTGTCCAGGGAAAAGTAATAGAGGGGGAATCTTCCAATAGGGACAATAGTTCTGGTGACCTAATGCCGCGTACACACGAGCGGACTTTACGGCGGACTTTGCCCGGCGGACTTTTCGACGTACTTTCCGACGGACTTTCTGAATGAACGGACTTGCCTACACACAATCCACCAAAGTCCGTCGAATTCGTACGTGATGACGTACGACCGGACTAAAACAAGGAAGTTCATAGCCAGTAGCCAATAGCTGCCCTAGCGTGGCTTTTTTGTCCGTCGAACTAGCATACAGACGGCGGACTTTTCGACCGGACTCGATTTCAACGGATAAATTTGAAACAAGTTTCAAATCTAAGTCCGTCCAACTTTTGAGAAAACAAAGTCCGCTGGAGCCCACACACGATCGAATTGTCCGACGAAATCCAGTCCGCCGGGCAAAGTCCGCCGTAAAGTCCGCTCGTGTGTACGCGGCATAAGGGTCCCTGAGAGATCGCCTTAAATTGCAGGGATTCCCTCTCACTTCCTGTTGGTCTATGGGACAGGAAGTGAAGGTAAATCGCCTCAACGGGACAAAGGTGGCAAAAGTAAACCTTACAGGGGTTATAACCCTCCCTTACCCTATCAAAAATATATAAAAAACAAACAATGCAAAAAACAAAAACAAGTTTTGTCTATAGTTCTACCTTAAAATATCGAAGGTCAAAACTTTTTTTTTTTTTTGCATAGAATAGTAAAAGGGGTAAAAACCTTTAAAACCTAGAAAAAGGGTTAAAAACTAAGCTTTTTTTCCTTGTATGCCTCATTGCAGAGATTTCCCTTCACCTCCTGCCCCACAGACCCAACGGAAGTGAAGAAATCTCTCCGCTGTGAGAAAATTTATTGGAAAGGTGGTTCCATTGGAAGATTTCACATCTATTCCTGTTCTGGTGACAACCTAAAAATTGGGGTTTTCACAAATTGTCGGTCTCCAGGCAAAACAGAAAGGGTAACAGGCTCAAAGGGGATGAATTTAGGTCATATCACACGTAATAGTATATAAAGTCCTCCCCTTTAAGCCTATGATCCTTGTTATGCTGTTAATGATATAGCATCACCACTTGCTTAGTTTACCTTTTTTACAATTTTTTATTGTCTCAATGAAAAGTAAAAAAGTAAAGTTTTTTCTTTTTTTTTTTGAATAACAAAACATGTTAGGGCTCATGCACAATGGATGTTATAAAAAAACGCCAGTAGCTTTGTAGTGAGTTTTTCAAAGTTTTTGCAATAACTTTTTTTAGCGTTAGCTTGTTTTTTAAATCAATGGGATCAAAATGTTAAAAAAAAAATGCAGGCGAGCCAAGTTTTTGTAGTGTTTATTGGCGTTAGAACGTTTTTACAGCTGAAAAACTCCTCTCAGAACCCTCTAGTTTTATTTGTTTTTTTACAGCCAATAAATGCCCCTGTCAAAAACAGTTGATAACAGCCTATGTGTGCATGGACACATAGGATAACACGCTGGATAGTTTATTGACTGTAAAAAAAAAATAAAAAAATAAGTCTGAAGCCAAAAACAGCAGCTGTAAAAACGTCCAGTGTGCATGAGGTCTTATACTTACCTGCTCTGTGCAGTGGTTTTGCACAGAGCAGCCTCGACCCTCCTCTTCTGGAAGGGGAAGGAGGCCCTTCCAAGTGCCCCCATAGCAAGTCGCTTGCTATGGAGGGCACCTGATCCTGAGCTGGGACGTGTGCTTCTATTAACACACACACAGAGGCTTAATCTTGCCCCTCTTCAATGGATAGGATTCTATGTCGGGAGAGGGAGAAAAGCTGCTCATGGACAAAGCTCAGGTACGTATAACGCTGATTACGGAATGTTTTTTTACCTTAACGCAGAGAATGCATTAAAAGGTAAAAATACCTTCTGCCTTTGCAACCACTTTAGTAAATTTTACAGACCCCACGTTTTGAAATGTGTATTGTAGTCCTGATGAAGGGGCAGTGCATGAACCATCCAAAAACACGTTTGCTGTGTATTGTAGTCCTAATGAAGGGGCAATGCCTGAACCCGAAACTCATTTGTGTTTTAGGTTACCCCAAGATGAAATCATCTTGGGGTAACTCTTGGGACTCTACAAAAATTAGTATGGAGCTCTTATTACATCCGTAATATTTCCTTATAGGCAATCCCTGTTTAGTAAACTGCTAAATGAAGCCTAGTACTGGATGAAATAACCACTGAAGATTTTGTCGCTTTAAATGGTGAAAACGTTTGTGTTATGGTAAAAACTCTTGCTCTACATACCTTTGGAGAGAGGGAGAAGGGAGATGATCCCTTGTTTTGTTGCACCTGAAATACACAAACAACATGTCTAATGGGCATATTCTAAAGTGATTATTAGTAAAACTGAACAGAGAAAGATGGTTTACCTCATGTAGGGCATCTGCACCATTCCTTTCATTGTCTGCAAGAAAATAATAAGATATAAATCAGACATTGATATCTGAGGCTAGTAAAACCTGGGGCAGTCCACCATCTGACAGACTCTACATGGCTGCTACAGAATGTCAATGAGAACCAGCTACAGCTTGAGGTCATACTGGTAGACAATCTACTTTGGGACAAAGATAACCACCATTCATGTGGTTAGTCTCTGTTTCTCAGATCTATGGAAATATGTACAATTTTGTAGAAAACAGCATTAGCGGTGAACCAACTACTTTCACTTCCAGAAATTTTCACAGAGGAAAAGTACATTACATGAACACCTTCAAACCTCAAAAAGAAATAAAAATGGAAAAAATAAAATAAAAAAATCAAGTAATAACCTGAACACCATTCCATATAGAAGGCCAAGGAATAAAAATGGTATTATTGTCACTATTAATGATAATAATATTATTATTAATAATAATATAATAATACAAAGAAAACCTTTAAAATGTTATATATAAGACTTTGACCCCTTTTTAAATATAGGTACCACAATGGCCTTATGCCAATCCGGTGGTACTAAGCCAGTAAAGAGTCCCTACAAATTAGAAACAATGGCTTTTAGACAACAGAGCTCAATTCTTTTAGGGCCCATGGGCTTATGCCATCTGGTCCAGGTGCTTTATTCACCTTTATTCTATTTACATACTTCTGGACCATATCAATTTAGAGCCATAGTGGTTAATTTCATGTCAATATCATCCCCATTATGAACATAAGCTCCTTTGTATACACAGAGCTTTAGAAGATCACATTGAGATCACTTCCTTGAAGTTTATCCTTATTATATTTTTCCTTCCCTGGTTTCACCCTCCCCTCTCATTAACATGCTATTGGATTTTTTACAGCAAGACCCCTTTCACACTGAAGGCAGTTGTCAGGCATTTTAGCGCTAGAAATATCACCTGTAAAGTGACTGAAAACTGCGTCTCATGCCTCCCCTCAGGCTTTCACACTGGAGCGGTGCGCTTGCAGGACGGGAAAAAAAGTCCTGCAAGCAGCATCTTTGGGGCGGTGTAGGAGCGGTGTATACATCGCTCCTACACCGCCCCTGCCCATTGGAATGCATGGGCGGTTTTAGCCCCTTCTTCAGCTGCTAGTGGGGCTTAAAAGCGCTCCGCTAGCAGCCGAAAAGCGCTGCTAAAAGGAGCGGCGCTTTACTGCCAACGTGGCCACAGTGTGAAAGTGGCCTAAACCTTTAGGTTTTCCCTTTGGATACCTCATTTTAGATGCAGTCCTGTCTACACTGCATCGCTGTGCTTCTCTATACAATGTAGGCAGATTGTGACTGGTTGGAGAAGCTGGCAGAGTACTGCACATCGCTTCCCAAAAATCTTACGGCACCCTCCCTCAGTAATACTTCCAAGATGCCCTTCAGTCAAGAAATGAGACAGGCTCCGACTTGCTGCAGCTTCTAATGCACACTGTGAAAAGCTCAGACTGTGCAGGGAAATCAGAGTAAGCTATTCCAGTACAGGAGAAGAGCCTCTACAATTGTGCAAGACCAAAGAGAAGGCTAGAAATTAGCTTTCAAGCATAGCCAAACCCTAAGTGGATGACATTTAGTTTGCGAATATACTATGCATCATACACAATTGCTTTTATTTTGTCATAAAATACTGCTTGCATCTTTCTATAAGCGCTTTTTTAAATCTCATTGCCACTGATCCCCTGCAGCCTCATTTAGACACTTCCTGCCTCCACACTCCATGGCCAATGGCACATCATTGCTTTGGATTGGCTTCCTGATAGTAACAATAGCGGACTGTGCCAGTGTCACTGTGGCCACTAGTAGTCTCCACCAGGGGAACAGGCAACATGGTGACAACGCAGGACACCTATTGGAAGACCGTTATCATCCAATATCAGAAGGGCCCTGAAGAAGGACCTTTAGGACCACCAGGAATTATTCTAACTTTAGATTGTAAGCTCTAATGAGCTGGGCCATCTGATTCCTTCAATATTGAATTGTATTGTAACTGTACTGTTTGCCCTAACGTAAAGCGCTGCGCAAACTGTTGGCTCTATATAAATCCTGTATAATATCAATAATAATAATTAAAGTGGTTGTAAACCCTATACAAATACCTAGTGAAGCGACTGGCCTCGTGATACACAGAGATGAAAGAAATCCTCCTACATAAGTTGTACCTGTTTATCTGCAGGCTACTCTCCTCTACAGATGTTCAGAATTATAAAGCTTGTCTGAGAGTTCAAAAAACTGATTGGAGGGAAGAGACACCCCCAGTGTTGCCAACTACCAGATTAAAATTTACTGGCACGACACCCAAAATTTACTGGCACAGCCACGTTTTTTACTGGCATTTCCAAAAGTTAAAAAAATTACTGTTTTAAGTGTAAATTTCAGTATTTGGGCTACAAACAAGTACAATATGCAATTAGTAATATGATTTAAGGTAGACAATAAGGTAAAAAGCATATTTCTTATTTAATTTTTGATATAGTAAGTAAGTAGCTCAGGGACAGGACTCAGGAGGGTAAGAAATTAGATTGGATCAGGCACACATTTGAGACTGACTCTCACAGTGACATTGACAGCAGTGTGCAGCAACACAGATCACCGATATGACACGCCCCCTCCTGAGTCACAGTGACAGTCCCTCTCCAAGCCAGGTGGTCCCTCCAGTCCACTCCAGCTCAAACAGCACCGCTTCTGGCCTGCCTTGCTCCTAACCTGCACGCAAGACTCTGGCTGCTCTGCTTGGCTCCCTTGCACTATGACATCACACGACATGCTCAGGCACCACCTCCGCCAGAGTCGCCCGAACACATTGTAGCAGGCACTTGGATGGTCTCGGCCAGCTCCAGACCGAGCCAAGCGTCACAGTCATGTTTTTTACTGGTAACCTTTTCCTTTTACTGGCATTTACTGGCTGCCAGTAAAAATACTGACAATTGGCAACACTGCACACCCCCCTTCACACAGCAACAGAGCTGAGGCTGTCAATCAATCCCAGGCTGTGTGCTGGAGGTCCCCCCCCCATAATTTTTTCCCTTCATGTCAAGAAAACTTGTCAGAAGCGATTCATGCCAATAGCAGAGGAAGAAGCAGCAGACAGAAATGACACTTAAAGAGGAAGTAAACCCTGATGGGTTTTACTTCTTCTTTATTTTCCTGCAAAGGTAAAGCACAATGGGCTACTATGCATTGCATTATGTGTCACTTACCTGAAACCGAAGCCTGTGATTTCACCGCCGCCCCCACTAGCAGCGAGCGTCCATCTTCATCCCTCTTCCTTCCGGGGCCGCGAACTCCGGTTCTGTGACTGGCCGGAGTCGCATGCGCGCGGGAACCGCCAGTCACGGCATGACCCCCTTTAAAAACGGCAAGATCTGCCCTTTCTAAAGTGTGCATGCGCCATTGACATCGGCGCACGGCTTTATTGTAAATATCTCCTAAAACGTGGAGGTTTAGGAGATATTTCCAGCACCTACAGGTAAGCCTTAATATAGGCTTACCTGTAGGTAAAAGTGGTTGTACAGGGGGTAGAACCATGTTAAGGCTCTTAATTGAGACAAGTACACACTAGAGAGGGGTCTGAGGTTTACAACCACTTTACAGCTACAAATTGTATAGACAACTTGCACAAACTATTGGATTCAGTCATCTGAGTGGCTTTGATATTGTATACAGATCTGTGAAAAATCAAAGCGGCTTAGGTATTTTTTAGATCAAAGGGTTAGAAAATTTTCTCAACACGTGTTCTCATTCAAACATTTATAGTAGAAAAAAAAAATAATACATAATAATATTCTGAATAAAAATTCTAGATTGTCAGCTCCAACAAGCGGGGGCCCTCTGATCCCTCCTGTATTGAATTGTATCTGTACTGTCTCCACCCCTGTTGTAAAGCGCTGCGCAAAATGTTGGTGCTATATAAATCCGGTATAATTATAATATATATTAATAAAAATAAAATAAAAAATAATATTTTAATTGTAGTTTGGATCCTATCAAACAATTAGCAAATGTGTGTGGGGCACTAGCTACGAAAATACTGCTAAAAACACAAAATTATTCCAATCCAAAAAAAAAAAAAGTTGATGCAAAAAATAAGTATGCGAGAATTGGTCAGAATTGTAGCAGCCGAGATCAGCAGAATTATATCACACACTGGAGGAGACTTCCTCATCGGGTCACCGAGAAAGGGAAGGGGGGGGGGGGATTCCAGAATGATGAAGAGGACTTCCCTTGCAATAAAACTGTCAACATTTTTCCGGTAATGGGGTTTCCTCAGTGTGTGAAGGATCCGGCAATGTGTTATCAATACAGAAACATGGAGGAAGTGGATCCCGCTGTCACACAGAAGCCATGGGGGGTCACCATAAAGTGCTCTTATATTAGTTACATTGCATCAGCTTTCTGTTGTGGTTTGAGGCCTATGTTCACCTTCTGAGAAAAAAAAAAAAAAAAATTTCCTGCCTGACCAGTGACCTGTTACAGTTATAAATTTTATGCACAGTAATTCTTGCCTGGTTTTGTCCCCTATTGATGGCATTTTCAACCCTGATGAAGGGGGAGCTTTGAGCCCCAAATCACGTTGGGTTTATTTTCTGCACAATTGACTGGACTTTACTAGTGCTATGGGGCTCTCATCCTTTTTTTACATTTACTATACTAACCTGGGGGCCCCTTGAGGACACCCCAGGTATAAGAAAGCTCTCTCTTGATTTGGAATTGCAACCTCTGTCTCTTCCCAAGGGTTTGGGAAAAATAAAAACAAATCTTTGTTGAGGAAAATTTTTAGCTATTGTGCAGGGAATTAAAGTGGAGCCCCACCGAGCCCCCTTATTCATTTTTAACTGTCATTAAGCAATCCCACCAATTTCAATTTTAGCCACTTGCCAACCGCAATACGTATATATACGTTGCAGTTTGCACGTGGTTTAAGGGGATTATGGCCAAAGATATCGGCCATAACCCCCCCAGTATCGTTTTTTTGCAGCCAGCGAATGGCTATCTCATGAAAGCATTCAGAGCGGCTTACGAGCCCCTGGAATGCTTCTCGGGCTTACCGTTTCCACCAGTTCGCCTGAGAAATGATCTGGCGGTGCGGCCTGCTGCTCCTATAGGCGATCAGAGAGTAGATATTCTTTGATCAACTCCTGTCCAGCCTGAAAGTAAATGTTTTTTAAAATTTTAGAGCAAAAACATTTTTTTCCTTTTGATCTATTGTTTTTAAAGAAGAGATTTGGTGTGTTTTTTTTACCTCAGATCTCTATATAAAGAGAACATGTCATCCTTATATATTACAAGGATGCTTATAAAAAAAAAAAAAAAAAAAAAGGGAAATAAAAATAAAATAAAAAAAGGAACAGTGTAAAATTAAAAAGTAAAATGAGAAAAAAAAATAAAAGCACCCCCATACATCCGTGCTCGCAGAAGCAAACGCACACCTAAGTCGCGCACACATATGTAAACAGTGTTCATACCACATGTGAGGTATCGCTGCGAATGTTAGAGTGAGAGCAATAATTCTAGCCCTAGACCTCCTCTGTTACTCTAAACAGGTAACCTGTCACAACCTACACTAGGGTCTCTACTAAAAAAAAAAAAAAAAAATTATATCTGTGGGGTTCTAAGGCTACTTTCACACTGAGGCACTTTACAGGCGTTATAGCACTAAAAATAGCGCCTGTAAAGCGCCTCTCCTGTCACTCCAGTGTAAAAGCCCAAGGGCTTTTACACTGGAACGGTGTGCTGGCAGGACGCTAAAAAAAGTCCTGCAAGCAGCACCTTTGAAATCAATGTACCCCCCCCTCTAGATTGTAAGACCCTCCCCTCTAGATTGTAAGCTCTAACGAGCAGGGCCCTCTGATTCCTCCTGTATTGATTTGTATTGTAAGTGTATTGTCTGCCCTCACGTTGTAAAGCGCTGTGCAAACTGTTGGCGCTATATAAATCCTGTTTAATAATAATAATAAAATTAATGGGGCAGCGCGGCCAAAGTGGCACTTTGCCAGCACTTTTAACCCTTTTTGGGCCACTAGCAGGGGTCAAATGCATCCCGCTAGCGGCCAAAAAGTGCCGCTAAAACGAAAGTAAAGCGCCGCTAAAAATAGCGATGCTTTACTGCCGATGCCCTGGGCGCTGCCAGTGTGAAAGTGCCCCAAGTAATTTTCTAGCAAAAAATACTGGATTTAAACTTGTAAACAAAAAGTGCCAGAAAAAGTCTGCTGTGAGCTGAACTGCCTGGCTCCTCCCTGGAATATATTCCATAGATCTGCGATTGTCAACCAGTAGATTTTCCCATAGATTTTCCTGTAGATTTTCCCATAGGTGTACCCAAAATGTACTCCAAAAGGAAGTCTATTAGTTTATCTTGAGGTGTCCACTGGTCGGGGGGTTGAGGAGAAATGTCATGCTAAAGTAAACATTATACCACGTCCCACCAAAACCCAAATTCAGAGAAAGTTTTGGCTGGAGTTAAAATTAGTGATTTGTTTTTACTTTTTCGTCACATTACCTGCGACACCCCCTTCTGTGTGCAATTTCCCGAGGTGTCCCGGTTTAGACATTCTTATTTCTGTGGATGAAGAGAGAGAAAATCCATCAGAATGTTGTGTAAAAATACAGTGAATATTGCATGTGCATACACCAAAACTCAAACAAACATTCTGTATTTGTTTAATGGAGAACCTGCTGACCTGGGAACAAGAAGTTAGAATGATAAAAACATAACAACTTTATTAGCTGAGTTAAAGTGGAGTTCCACCCACTTTTACAACTCTTCAGCATCCCTCACTATACTGTGCACTGTAAACAAATTGGATATTTTTACATTTTTTTTCTCAGCACCTACTGTATATCTGCTGTATTCATTTTTCACTTCCTCCTCCCTGGCCGCGGCCCATCACATCATTTCCTGTTTGCAATGCCTTCTGGGAAGGGGCGGCAACTTCCTCTGAAACTGCCGTTGCTTTGGAAACCTGACCTTAAACCTATTACACTGCTTGTGCTGCACTGAGCATGTGCGAGATCTGCAAGGATGAGATCCAGGAAGAAATACAGTCTGGCTTCCGATGCCCACACTTAAGATGGCCACGGCCTGCTGTAAGTTTATAAAATAACAAAGTACTGCTATAAACTAACAAAACAGACCTTAGTTTACAGACTAACCTTACTAGAATACATTAAGCTTGTGTATTATAGGGGTATTTTTTTTAAAAAGTATAATTTCGGCCGGAACACCACTTTAAAGAACCCTTCCTTTGTCTCAATCACCTGTGGTAATGTAATCTGACATCCCACTAGATAGGCCAATCCAAGCTATTCACAGCATAGCAGTAAACCAGGTTTAAAAAACCTTGTAGAAATAGTCTTTGTGCTCAACACCTACTGCATTTAAACCGTAACAAGAAAAGAAAATGAAATTAAAATTTATTTTTTTGTCCTAGACACAAATGAAAAGCCATTAAAAAAATGTAATTACAATAGTCCTTTTTCTTTTTGGTAATTACAATAGTGTTTGGTTAAGGCTCAATTCACAAAACACAGTGCGATTGACAGAATTGGACCGCATAGGTGTGAATACCATGTGATCCAATTCCAGTGCGGGGAGGAAAAAAAAAAAAAGGGTCCTTCACCTTTTTTGTGCGGATTTGGTGCGATTTGAGCCATACAAATGAATGGCTAAAATCACATCGCACAGACTTGAATCATTGAGGAGATTTGAACAGGAATCGCATGCGGTGTCCCACACCCCATATATGTGAACCCAGCCTAATTGTTGGTTACATTTTTAAAAGCAAACTGATTGTTTAGCCCTCATTCACATTGAATGAGGCTTTGAAATCAATTTTTTTTTTTTCGCTTTGAGTAGAGTAAGGAAGGGTTATAACCCCTGTAAGGTTTATTGTTTCCATTTTTGTCCCACTGAGGAGATTTCCCTTCACTTCCCGTTCCATAACCAAACAGGAAGTGAGAGGAAATTCCTGCAAAGGGAATCTACTGGGGACAAGAGAACTAGTATCCCCAGTGAAAGATTTCCCCTCTATTACTATTCTGGGGACAACCCAAAATGTGGGATTTTCTTACTTTCACTTTCCACGATAATGGTAAACTAGACAAATAGAGAGGGTGAATCTCCCCAACGGTAGCACAGACAGCAATAAAAACAGACAGGGGGTTCTAATCCATCTCCACTTTATCCAAAACAAAAAACGTTTTGCCTTTAGTTATACTTTAACTGAGCATATTGTCGGGTTGATTATAAACTAGGGTGACCAGATTTCCCCGGACTGGGGAGACTGTCCCTGGTCCAAGTCTGTCCCTGGTTTTGTCCCTGGCACTCATTGGTGCGGTGGTGGGAGGAGTTACCGGCACTGATCTCCCTGTGTGTCTTTCAATGAAGCAACTTCTCCTCCTCTCCTTTCCGTGGCTGTCAGCTGCTTCACTAAAAACCACACAGGGAGATTGTAACTTCCCCCACCACAGCACCGATCATCCCCGACTGCCCATCAAATGTCCCTAATCTCTGGGTCCCCGTGCCCTCCTCCGGTTTCCCCCCCTCGTCCTGGATCTGTCAGGATGGAGAGCGGAGGAAGGAGCTGGTAAATATGTCATTTACCGACTCCTTGCTTTTTTGAATGAGCAGAAATTGTAAGAAAAAAAAATATATATTTGCAAAAAATGTATGAATAAAATAAAATTTAAACAAAAAAAAAAACGACTGACACTGTCCACTGCTCTACTGACATCGTCCAGCCATAACCATCCACAGCCCCCCTACCCCCAACCGAAGCACTTTGAAAAAAGTATTTGAAAAAAAAAAAATAATAATAAAAATAAAATTGTAAAAAATAAAATAAACTGACATCATCCACTGCTCTACTGACACTGTCCACTGCCCTAACAAAATGTTTGTAAAAAAATACAAAAATAAAATTGTAAAAAATAACAAATAAAATAAAAATTCTGCACATACTACCCACTGCCATATACTCTGCACTCCTCCCCCTTAGTGTCACTGTTGATGTCAGTGTCAGTTAGTCAATGGGTGCACCCCTGAACTCTGCACTTCTTTGGTAAGGATACAATACAAAACATGCATTGAAACGTTTTCTTTATATCTTATCTTCTTAACATTTGGTGGTCAATGTGAATTGCACAGAATGTACAGCGTTTCTGTGCAATTCCCAGTGTTAGCAGGTCCTCAGACCTTCAACATCTGGTGTGGCGTCTCGATTTCCAGCAACTGCTAGAAAAGACATAACAAAGACCCGTCAGAGATGCTAATCCTTCTATGTTCTCTTTTTAGAAAAATAATAATAATAATAATAATTTGTTTCCCACCTGTTCCACTAGGGCGAGTGCTGTCACCTTAGAACAGGAAGTGCATTACTGGCAGGCAGAGGCAGCTCTCCAATTAGGCGGTAGCCTTAGGCCTCGCCCCTACAGGGGTCTCGTGGCCCCCTGATTTGCCCATACCGCAACCTCAATGATTTGCTGGGACCGTCCCGCAATATGATTTATTTTAGACCCGGAGTCCTGGCGAATCAGAGACCCGCAATGCTGTCTGCCACAAAGGGGGTATGGATAAATGCTCCCACTGCCCAAACTAGTGCCCCCCTACCAGGCAAGTTAGTGGAGCAAAGTGTGGGTTCCAAGACACAGGGCAGGTTCACACCATGAATTGCACAGGAACGCACTGTGCAATTCACATGTGACACGAGTGCAGTGCAATTTCAGCCCATTTATGTCTGCAGTCTCTGACCATCTCTTGTATCATGTCTGCTGTCTCTGACCATCTCTTGTATCATGTCTGCAGTCTCTGACCATCTCTTGTATCATGTCTGCAGTCTCTGACCATCTCTTGTATCATGTCTGCTGTCTCTGACCATCTCTTGTATCATGTCTGCAGTCTCTTGCATTGGTGGCTGTCCATTAGTCTGGGTTCACACTGATGCTATGCGGGAACCAGTGCGATTACATCGCTGGTTCCCGCATCGCATCTCTCCCGCTGCCCTCTGCGAACCGCTGCGGGTGCCAATACAATGTTAATGACACCCCCAGTTCGTTTCACAGACCGCAGTGCAAACTGTGAATTCGCACAGGAATAGGATCGCATAAGTGAGAACACCCATGCAATCCGATTTCAGTGCGGGGAAAAAAAGTTCCTGCACTTTTTTTCCTGTGAATCTAACAACTATATGTCTGAACTTGCATCTCAAAGACATCGCATGTGATTGGCACGGCAGGTGCGGGTGTGAATCCCATGCAATGTCTGCGATCACACTGGGCGCATGGGCGCCGCCCCCTCTATCACGCCACTTCCCTATACATCTACTAGATAGATTCATGCATAGCATAAATCTATCCATTGCAGCTGCGGCCACCCCCTATTCATGCGTCCAGCCTCTTTTAGGATGCCGGGCGCCTGAATTACAGTGACGGGGGTGTTTTTTTTTTAAGCACCTGATAAGAGCCAGAGGCTCTAATAGGCTTCAAAATAGGGTGGACTCGGAGCCCACCCAGGTGTGTTAGAAAAGCAAATGAATATTCGCTTTTCTAACACTGAACTGCCAATCAGGAAGCACGGGTCTGATACCAGTCACCTGATTGGCTGAAAGCACAGGCGATCTTATTGGACGCCTAGCTGGAGGAAAGAGAGACGCACAGCGGAAGCATGGAGGAAACAGCTCGCCGCTGCCTGTCCCACAGCTCACCGCCATCACCAGCTGCCTGACCCGACAAGGCAGGCGGGTGCTAGTTAAATGCCGCCGGGGCGGTGGGGGGGGGGGGCACAGTGGCTGCACTTGATGGGTTTTTTTCAGTTTGTTTGCGCCCCCCTCCCCCCAAAAAAATGTTGAGCACCAACCGCCACTGATCTCCTGTATCATGTCTGCACAGTCTCTGAGCATCTCCTGTATAATGTCTTTGACTCTCACACTCTGTGGATGGTGCTTCAGAGCCCCTCCACGTTAGACTTTCCATTTTAAATGCAAGTTGGAACTCTGTAGACAGTGCTGTAAAGGGGAATGCAGTGGACTCTGATATAAGGTAATCTTTGGTCTCCCTTACATTAGGGTTCCTCTTTACACCAAAGTCTGCAGGTTCCCCCTTAGTTCACAATCCGCAGCATTCCCCTTTACATTAGCATTCCCCTTGCACTGTAAGGGGGAATCCTGCCGACTCTGATATATGGGGGAACTCTGTGCTGGCTGGGTTATATTAACCTGATCATGTAAATGCAGAAATATATATATATATTTGATTAAAGAAGAATTGGTTAGAGAATATATATATATTTGATTAAAGAAGAATTGGTTAGAGAACATTATATAATTCATGGTTCATTGAATATAAATATAAATATGAATAAATATAAATATAAATATGAATATAAATTCTATTTATACAGTTATTTTTTTATTGCTTGAATTATTTTTCCCATTATGGGTGTGAGTAGGGCCTCATGTCTCAGATTTGCCTAAGGCCTCACAAAGCCTAGAGCCGCCTCTGCTGGCAGGATCACCAGGTGAAAATAAAGGGGGAAAAAAAAAAAAAAAAAAGGAAAAAAGAAGCAAATAAATGAAAAAAAAAAAAAAAAGACCCCCTTGCATCCAGTAACAGCTGCTCAGTGGTCGGCTGCACAGCGCTGCATGTGAGAGCGAGCGGGGTAAGAGGTGATGGGATAACCAGTCTAGTGAGAAGGTTATTCAGGGGATACTCTCACTTCTGCTTCTGGTTTCCCTGCTAAACAGACTAATTACCGAAATCAACTAAAAATACACGCATATTCTATACACAGAAATGTGGCCTTATGCTTACAACACCAAGAGAACCTACAAAGCTCCATATGCAGAAATGTTGTTCAACTCTTTTCTCATGGAAACTATTTTTGGTGCCGGAGTGATAGACAATAGCATTAAATAAAAAAATACATTTTATGGCAAGTTTAATATTATAAGGGAATAGTAAATAGTATTTATCATCCATCTAGTTACATTATGCTTTTACGGGCTCTTGAATTTTCCACTGTGCCTACTGGTAACTTCTCAGAGTTTGCTGTAGACAGACGTGATGTGTGGCCTGTGCATAGGTTCCATTGTCGCCGATTAGGTAAAGTAGAACTCGCATCACTCTGTCCACTCTGAGGGGCATGTCATGATGTAGGCTGGGCTTACAGGACTCCAGGACAGAAGGGCACGTACACGTTGTGACATAAACTGGGCTCACGGTACTCCAGGACTGAGGGACACTAACATGTCATGATGTACACTAGGCATATGGTACTCACATGTCGTGACACAGGTTGGGCTCACAGTACTCCAGGACTGAAGGGCACTCACATGTCATGAAGTACACTGAGCTCACAGTACTCCAGGACTGAGGGGCATTCACATGTCATGACATAGACTGGGCTCACAGAACTCCAGGACTGAGGGGCATTCACATGTCATGACGTACACTAGGCATATGGTACTCACATGTCATGACACAGGTTGGACTCACAGTACTCCAGGACTGAGGGGCACTCACATGTCATGAAATAGACTGGGCTCATAGTACTCAAGGACTAAGGGGCACTCACATGTCATGAAATAGACTGGGCTCACAGTACTCCAGGACTGAGGGGCACTTACATGTCATGACGTACACTAGGCATATGGTACTCACATGTCATGACACAGGTTGGACTCACAGTACTCCAGGACTGAGGGGCACTCACATGTCATAACGTACACTAGGCATATGGTACTCACATGTCATGACACAGGTTGGACTCAGAGTACTCCAGGACTGAGGGGCATTCACATGTCATGACATAGACTGGGCTCACACATGTCATGACGTACACTGGGTATATGGTACTCACATGTCGTGACACAGGTTGAGCTCACAGTACTTCAGGACTGAGAAAAAAAAAAAATTAATAATAAAAATGCTATAAATCTATCCCCTATTTTGTAGACGCTATAACTTTTGCGCAAACCAATTAATTTACGCTTATTGCGATTTTTTTTACCAAAAATATGTAGAACAACACACATCGGCCTAAGCTGAGGAAAAAAAAATTTTTTTATATATTTTTTGGGGATATTTATTATAGTAAAAAGTAAAAAATATTGCTTTTTTTTCAAAATCGTCGCTCTTTTTTTGTTTATAGCACAAAAAATAAAAAACGCAGAGGTAATCAAATACTACCAAAAGAAAGTTCTATTTGTGGGAAAAAAAGGACGTCAATTTTGTTTGGGTGCAACGTCACACAACTGCGCAATTGTCAGTTCAAGCGACGCAGTGCCGAATCGCAAAAAGTGCTCTGGTCAGGAAGGAGGTAAATCCTTCCGGGGCTGAAGTGGTTAACTTCAACTCTCCGCCCCCTATATTCTGACATCTCATGCAAGCTTTAAAAATTCTGGACTTTAAATGGCAATAGAGAAGAGAAAACTGCAGATAAACAGGTATGACTTTCATGCAACTTTTGAGGGTTAACATTGAAGTCTATGGCCCTCAAATTGCAATGAAAGTCGGACCAAAGTTGTGCATGAAGTACTTTGCAGTCACAGTGACACACATATATTAATGGTTATCATTGGAAAACATGGGGTATTGACTTTGATGTCCAAAGTGGCACGACAAGTGGCACAAGTGTGAATGGAGCCTTAATGAAATTCTTGTAAGGCCTCAATGAACTCGGGTGTACGCATCTGTATGCCCGTGTGAAGAGTCGGGATGCACAGGTTTTCTGTGCAGGCAGCCCTTTGAAATGATAGGCAGCTAGCTTTACAGACCTCCACATTCATCCCGGAGTGCACATCCGTGCGGGTCTGATGGACAGACCATGACACAGACAGACTGGGTTCTGATCCACACATTGGACCTGCACAGATGTGTGCCCTGGAATGGACGTGGAGGTCCATGCAGCCAGTCAACTATCACTGATTTTAACTGGCTGCCTGCACTGGGCCGGGACAAGGGGTTAGCAGGAGGGGCGGCTGCCCTGGGCACTGTGGTATGATGTGAGGTTAGGGTTGCCACTTTTTCTTCACATCAAACCCGAACACTTTAGTGGTGAACAGTAATTTTTCCTTTTTTATATACATTATAGGATTGTAACAAACCTGGGCCACCTTTGGGCACTCCAAAGAAAATAGTAATGTGGCGCACATTGTGCCCACTCACCCTCCTGTCAAGCCCTGTTCTGAGCCACATTCCTGTCTAAATAATGTGTCTGGGTTTCAGGTGGACTGAAACCCGGACACATGATTCAAAACCTGGACTGTCCGGGTGAATCCTGGACAGGTGGCAACCCTATGTGAGGTGGGTGGGCGCCACAAGGAGATTGTAGGGGCTGCAGAGGGTAAGTATTGTTCTAGGAGGGGAAATTTGGAGGGGCATGGGTGCCAAGTGTGGTGATTTAGGGGGGAGAAGATTTGAGCTAGGTTTGGGGATTTGAAGTGGGGGGGGAATGATGTGTAAAGGGGGGGGGGGGGGGGATTTTAGTGGTGGAGTAATAATATAATTATTAATAATTGTGCTTTCTACAAATATAGTGACATAAGCTGGGCTCACATCTGTGCACTTTACATGCACTTTATGTGCATTACTTTTTGAAACGTGCAATTTGATGCAGCAAGCAGGTTTTTTTTTTTAAACACACCGCACCTAAAGCGCACATAAATTCATTGTGTATTCTTCCTTGAATCTTGATGTGCTTTGTTTATGTCTTTCATATCTGTGCAGTAATCCAGTGTGAAGCCTCGTACACACGATCGGATTGTTGGCCAACAAAACCGTGGAATTTTGTCCGAAGGGCGTTGGCCCAAACTTGTCTTGCATACACACGGCCAAACAATTGTTGGCCAACAATTACGAACATAGTGACGTACTACGTGGTTTTTCAGCTCTTTAGCGCCACCCTTTGGGCCATCCTTTGGGCTCCTTCCGCTAATTTCGTGTTAGTAGAAGTTTGGTGAGTGTTGATTCCCGCTTTTCTTTTCGCGCTTTTCATTTCGTTTCTGAACGGCGGTTCGTCAACCAGACATGTTGCGGAATCGGAGGAGATAACGTGTTATTTATTATTGGCCTTGGAGTTTTTGCTTTGACATTATTTTTTTGGTTGAATAATGATTTGATTTGGAATATTTTCTATATTTTTGGATGCATAGAATGCACTTTTTGGTTAAGTTCTATTGGCAGATAACATGTCTAATTTTATTTGTTTTCTTTTTTTAATGCACAATAAAAAAATTGTGTAGAATAATACTTGGCTATGTGTTTTGCTTCAAATGACAGTTTGGGAGTCGGCAGTTACATTTAAAAAATACAATGTAAAATTGACAAGGGACACCAACATAGTTGTATCTTTGATCTTAAAAACTATGGGATAATGGTGTTGTGGTAACTTCCCCAAATAAAAAAAAAAAAAAAGCATAATCATATTATTCTTGATATCACTAGAAAAAAAAAGCCTTTGAAAATTCCTTTTCAATAACTCCATCAGTATCACCAGCAAAGCAGCTTCATTATTATCCCATTAAAGAAGAAGACAATTGTGCGCTGTATTTGGAGATTTCATAAATTGCCACGTCACGAACTCTCCATTACGAACGCTAGTTTACAAGACCGACCGCTTCTGGCTCATCCTTGCTTCCGAGCATGCATGTTTGTACTTTGGACTTTTGTCTGACAGACTTGTGTACACACGATCAAAAAATCCGACAACAGACATTTGTCTGCGGAAAATTTATAAACATGCCATCCAACATTTGTCCATGGAAAGTTGGCCAACAATTGTCCGATAGAGCGTACACACGGTCGGATTTTCCGCCAACAGCCTGACATCACACATTTCCCCTTGGAAAATCCGATCGTGTGAATGAGGCTTGAGACTTTTCCTTCTTAAAGACCGCTCACTGCTGCTCTCTCACCTTGTGCAGGGTTGACTGGTCTTGTCTCCGCCCCCCTCCTGTCATTTTCTGTAGGCAGCCTGTAGTAGGTGGAGCCTGCTAGGCCACTCCCACAGCTCTGCTTTGGGTCACTGCTACTTTTACAAGGTAACGCCTGGGTTTGTAAAGGCGATCAGTGAACACAAAGTGGATTTGTATTCTTTGTGGCTATTAAGGATATATATTTAAATGACGTTTTTTTTGTTCCCGGAGTTCAGCTGTGACTCAAAATAATTGATTTGGTAATGCTCCCATGCCCCCTATTGATTCAGGAAAAGAAAAAGAATTTTAAATAGCAGGTCTGCTCTAAATTGTTCCTGAATGGTACAGACTCTTTGTATATAGAGTAGGCAGAGTGAGAGTGCTGCTGTACATGAACAATGGGAAATGAAAGTGAGAGAAACATTCTACCCCGGTCTGCGTGGAGTGAAAAGTATAAAGCGATTATATGTTATGATAAAAATGCATTGCGAGAGTATTGTGCGCTCGTGTGGGAGGTTTCGGAAATGTCTGTTTTGAAAGGTTTGACCAAACGCTATTGCATTAACGCGTTGTGTTAGATTAAATCAGCTACCCCTGATCCCTGCACGGTGCAGTCAGCCGATAATACGGCAAATCATTTACTGGCACTCTCCAGAGGCTGCTGTGAGCTGCATTGTGCACTCCTGGCAGATACAGTCAGTAGCGTGATTCCTGCAGCTAATTTCCCTAAATACAGGACTGCACTGTGGTCAGTTGATAGCAACTGCCATAATGTGGGGGGGGAATAGTAATCAATGAAAAAGGTAATGAAAGGTGAATTAAAATGAGACCACACAGCAGATAGATTACATACTGGTCGAGATTCAAACCGCCTATGGCTGGCTTTATGCTCAATGGCTTAAAATTCAAATTGGTCATAATATGACTTCAGCGCAATCCGAGGCTCACCACACATGTTACAATCTGACTGTACAATCTCCTTTCGATCTACCAGCAACAATGTAGTGAAATTGAAAAAAAGATAGATTAGGTAAGATAGGCCTGCTTATAATATAAAGTTAAAGTGGATTGTAAAAAGATTGCACTGTGTATGGTGTCCCTTAGAACAACCACCAAAATACAGTTTGGTCAATGTCTCTAAATTTGGCTGAAATTTAAAGTTCAGAAACTTTGTGTATTTTTTTTCCCTACTTTTCCTTAGCATGCCGTAGAGAGGAGACGGCGATGGGCTCGTTGACACTTCTACATTGCGGCAATGCAAGCAAAATCCCCTGCAACACGCTGTCAGGCATGTAACATGCATTATTGCACTGCAGCGCCATTCATTTTTGAATGGTATCTTAAGGCACCTGCACTGTAGCACACTACAACGCACGGTGGTACCACCTCATCCCTTTAAACCTGAACACATATGAATTACACAGGTTCTGAGGCTAATTAAATGCAGATAAGGCAACAAGTGAGTTTAATTACTGCCTTAATCAGCCACAGAATCTGTGTAATTTATATGTGTTCAGGTTTAAAGGGATGAGGCGGCAACTCTAGTAGTACATTGTGTTATAAAAAAATTAAAAAAAAAAAAAAAGGGTCATGTATGTTTTTTATTACATTAGGGTTCCTTGGCAGGCCATTCATTTTCAATGGGCTGCCTAAACATAACATGCATTAATGCACTGCACATGCGTAAATGGGCCTTTATTAAGGGCTTGTTCACACTAACGGTCGATGGGTGCTAAAACCCCACCGTTCAGACACGTTTTTGCTATTCCACCTTTAACTGCAGAGGCAGCAGCCAGGTGCAAACACATGCCTCAGCCGTGATTCTTTGCTTTGTGGCAGGGATTATACCCCCTATTGCTTTTTTTGGACATATTGAGGTTGATTTCCTAAAACTGGAGAGTGCAAAATCCCGGTTGCAGGTGTGCATGGTAGCCAATCAGCTGCTAACTTCAGCGCGTTCAATGAAGCGTTGACTAAAAAAAAAAAAAAAAAAAACCCAGAAGCCGACTGGCTTCTATACAGAGGTGCACCAGATTTTACTAAAATTGGAGAGTGTAAATTTATTTAAAGGTACTTTTATAGCGCTGTCAATTTACGCTCTCTCTAAATCCCCCCTTTTTTTTATTATTATTAATATAAATATATATCTATCTATATATATATATATCCCGCTGTAGTAAAATATATCTGTGTATAAGTGAGACGCGAAGGTGGGAAAATATTTATGAACGGTAGAATGGATAGATTGGAGAGTGGGGGGGGGGGGGGGGGGTATCCCCTCCCCTTTTTTTTTTTTTTTTTAAATAATGGCCTTAAATATATCGGATGAAAAAAAAAAGAATTGATTTATGTTAAGATATACTCTGTGATATGCAAAAAAAATAAAAAGTGTCTGTCTATACATGTAATAATTTTTGGAAAAAAATAAAAATATAGAATTCAAAAAAATAAATAAGAATTTACACAGCGCTTTACATATACATTGTACATTCACATCAGTCCCTACCCTCAAGGACCTTACAATCTAAGGTCCCTAACTCACATTCCTACATATATTATGGACAATTTAGACAGAATCCAATTGACCAACAAGCATGTCTTTGGAGTGTGGGAGGAAACCGGAGTACCCGGAGGAAACCCACGCAAGCACAGAGAGAACATGCAAACTCCAGGCAGGTAGTGTCGTAGTTTGGATTCAAACCAGCGACCCTTTTTTGTTGCTAAGCAAAAGTGCTATCCACTATACCAGTGTTCCGCCCATCAACCTCATTTTCTGTTGAGCGCAACCCGTTCAAGCCAATCGGGCCACTCAACAAACCCCCCCTTGCAACGCACACAGCTGCGGCGGGCTAGTTCGAGATCAAGGGGGTCAAATGCTCCCTGATACCATAGCAGTGTGAACAAGCTCTAGGAGAGTTTTCTCTGCTCTGTTCCTGCATATGCTTTGGAGAGGGTAGGCACCAGTGCACGACTAGGGTCAGGGTCTTAATTTGCCTTTTTCTTACTCAATTAGAAGCAAAAAAAAAAAAAATACTAAAAATGCATCAGTTTGTTATTACAGCTCCAAATTTTAAGATCTTAAAGATTAAACTGGATAAATTATTCAAAAAAACTTTCTGAAAATGTCAGTTCTCTGTAATAACTCTATCCAATGAGAGAAAAGCATTCATTAAAACTAGAAGCTGATTGGTTGCGGTGCGTTAACGCTCCCTGCCATCCCATCTTTTACTGGTTGCTCAGGCTGACCTAGATCGGGCACAAAGTTAACCCCTCTGGCTGTAAACAAATCACTATTGAATGGATACCCTGAGAAGATGTTGCCATGCTTCCCCAGCATCCTTCATCTAACCACAGCATCCCAACATGCTGAAAATGCAATGCGGTCCCCATCACCCCTCCCCAACCACTTTGCTCACCTGTTGCCCAATGATTAGAGATCACCATGATGGGAGCTGCAAGCCAGTACAGATCACAACGAATGTGAGAGCGATGAGACAGAGACCGGCTGTAGGAACTAACCCACCCACTCCCGGCATTAACCCCAACCCTGCCACAGTCACTGCATTAACCCTTTAGGGAGGAGAGTGAAACTGCTGACAGTAAGCTGAACTGCACTTGCTGCTTGTGCACTCTTGTTCTCACTGAGGCACTCTCAGTCTTCTGCAGGATTGCCTTTCTCTACAGCTGTATAATCTTCCACTGCAATCATGTTACCATAGATTGTAGAGCTCAACTTTGGGGATTACACAAAAATCACCCTCGTAGTGCGCGTGCGCCTTCCCCTGTGCTGCAAGGGGTAGATGCTTGTTATGCCCAGGGGTAGAGAAATACGGTGTAAAACTAACACTATTACATACCTCACAACATTTTGAGATGGGAATGAGGGACACCTACTAGGAAACGTATGTAGGCATAAGACACACCCTTAACGGGGGAAATAAACATAAAAAAAAAAAAAAAAAGGTTAATTAAATCCACAAGTTTTTTTTTTTTACCACTACTATTCCTTTAGATTGGCTATTAAAATGTACAAATGCTGCAATTTATAATTTGGATGAAAGGTTTAGCACTGGGAAACAATTTTTGAAAGATAAAAAGTGCCTTTTTGTATACAATCATATAGATCACACCAAAAAGAGGGACAAATGAGGAGGAAAGAGGGACATTGCTCCAAATCAGGGGACAGTCCCTCGAAATCAGGGACAGTTGGGCGCTATGCTATTACTTGCACTGGCAGGCTTCTTCCATCTGTGCAACTGGTCCCCTGAAGCCTTGGTTCATACTAGTGCAGGCCGTGCGTCCCGCAGTTGCTTGGAAAAAAATTTAATTGGCTGCCCTGCCGCGTGAAATGCAAAACAAAAAAAAAAAAAGTGCATGTGCCTTCTTAAAAACGCGGCCGCAGGGAAACTGCATCGTCTTTTTGATCATGGGGTTCCCGCACCTGCGATCACGATGCGAGCTGAGAGGAGTGCCATTCAGAATGCAAGGGCAGTGCGATTCGGCTGTGAGTGGTTGCGGGAGTGGGAGTCGATGCGATTCCCGCAACCTGAACACACGGCCCGCAATAGTGTGAACTGTGCCTAAAGCTTGCCATAGATGGGTCAAATCTCAGCCCGTTCAGCAGGGACTGGCCGAGATTCGATCCAAGTATGGGCAGGTCAGTTAGGCAGGTCAGTTAATCGATCGACTTCAGTACAAGCACCCTGTCGGATTTGGGTTATGCGATTACTGCCGGCGGCTATAGCTGTTTGTAAGGATGAGCTCAGGCGTGTTCACAACCGCACGTGCAGAGCCTGCCAGGAGGTTGGCACTGTACAGCACTAATCACGGGCAGTGAGACATCTCCCCAAATTTCTGCAGCCGCGGATCAGGAAAATGTCTCACTGCTTGTGATAAGCGCTGCGCAGTGCCGACTTCCTGGCGGGCTCTGCACGTGCGGTTGCGAACACACCTGAGCTCATTCTTAGCTGTTAGCAGTAATCATTGTGTTTTGCCAGCCGGTAAGGCTCCCCGCATCCTCCTGCTGGCAGTACACAATAGCGCTGCAGTAGGGATTCTCCCATCAAAAATGACCTGTGGTTGCAGGAAAGAAAATTGAATCATCTATGGCAGTAAGGCCCCTTTCACACTGAGGCGCTTCTAAACTGCCAATAAAACATTTGAGCACTTTTGAAGAGCTTTTCAGGCGTTTTTGAAGAGCTTTCCACTAATTTAAATGGAGAGGGGTGTTTTTTCACTGCTCTGCCAGCCCACTGCCCCAGTGTAAAAGCATTCATTGATTTTATTGGAAATAGGTTTTCATGAGCTTTTCAGGCGCTTTTTTTTGCGTGAAAGCGCCTGAAAAGCACCTTGGTGTGAAAGGGGTCTGAGGTTGCCACCTCATCCCTTTAAACCCCAACACATAGTAATTACACAGGTTCTGTGACTGATTAAGGTGGTAATTAAACTCACTTGGTGCCTTATCTTCATTAAATTAGCCTCAGAACCTGTGTAATTCATATGTGTTCGGGATTAAGGCTGGGTTCACACTGCTGCGGTGCGGGAACGCAGCGAATTTACTGCGGGTTCCCGCACCGCACCAACTCGCACGGCAGTTCACACTGCCATATGCGAACTGCTGGGGAGTGTCATACAATGTTAATGACACCCCCAGTTCAGCCCGCATATCGCAATGCGAACTGACAATTCGGACATTTTCGGATCGCATAGGTGTGAACACCCATGCGATACGAGTTTGGACCGAATGCGGTGCGATATCCGCCATACTATCTGTATGGCTGATATCGCACAGCACAGACATCGCATGTGATGTGAACAGCAGTGCGCTGCGAATCACATGCGATGTCTGCCACGGCAGCAGTGTGAACCCAGCCTAAAGGGATGAGGTAGCAACTCTATATGGCAGTGATGGCAAACCTTGGCATCCCAGATGTTTTGAAACTACATTTCCCATGATGCTCAACTACACTGCAGTGTACATGAGCATCATGGGAAATGCAGACCACCCAACTTTTTGAGACGGGAATGAGGGACACCTATCAGCAAAAGTATGCAGGCATAGGGCACGCCCCTTGCCACTCCCCCTTAAAGGAGAATTGTACAAAAAAAAAGAAGCTTTTTTTACCACTACTATTCCTTCATATTGGCTTTTGGAAATTACAAAGGCAGCAATTTAGAAATCAGATGAAAGATTTAGCACCTAGAAACACTTTTTGATAAATAAAAAGTGCATTTTATATACATCTATATATAGATCGGACCAAAATGAGGGACAAATGAGGAGGAATGAGGGACAGAGGGACATTGATCCAAATCAGGGATAGTCCCTCGAAATCAGGGACAGTTGAGAGCTATGGAAATGTAGTTCCAAAACATCTGGGGTGCCAAGGTTCTATATCACTGATCCATGGCTTGCCTAGGGCACTCCAGCCAGCAGTTGTATGCTTAAGTCATCAAATACAATGCACGGCCAATAGCCCAGCATTGCACTTGAGAATGGAAAAGAGGGAACATAATTAGGGCCCACACATATGGGACAGAGAATGGCACCTTATTAATAAAAAAAAAAAAAAAAAAAGAAAAAGAAAAAATAACCCTTATTAATTAAAAAATAAATAAAATTTAGGTAAATTACTGGGCGACAGGCTTTCAAGATTTCAGCCCTCCTGTCGCGTGAATAGTGACGGGGAGGCTGAAGTCCGCATGGCCCTTCTCAAATTTCCGCTACCTCTATATAAAAGTGGTTCCGGCCAGGGTCTTTCACAGCTGCCTGGCATCTGCTTGGCGAGCTCCCCTTTATCCCACCCTTGTCGCAGGCACTTTATGTGGTATGTCACCCTTGATTCAAAGGGGGACTTTGGTTATGATTACTCTGTATTATACTTCACTTGAGTTCTGTGACTAAGCGATATGTGTTTAATTTTTTACTATCTCAATGTTATTTTAATTAAGGTGGAGTTCCACCCACTTTTTCAACTCTTCAGCATCCCTCACTAAACTGTGCACTGTAAACGAATTGGATATTTTTTTATTTTTTTTCTCAGCACTTACTGTATATCTGCTGTATTCATTTTTCACTTCCTCCTCCCTGGCCGTGGCCCATCGCATCATTTCCTGTTTGCAATGCCTTCTGGGAAGGGGCGGCAACTTCCTCTGACACTGCTGTTGCTATGGAAACCTGACCTGAAACCTATTACACTGCTTGTGCTGAACTGAGCATGTGTGAGATCTGCAAGGATGAGATCCAGGAAGAAATACAGTCTGGCTTCAGATGCCCACACTTAAGATGGCCACGGCCTGCTGTAAGTTTATAAAATAACAAACTACTGCTATAAACTAACAAAACAGACCTTAGTTTACAGACTAACTTTACTAGAATACATTAAGCTTGTGTATTATAGGGGGATTTTTATTTAAAAAGTATAATTTCGGCTGGAACACCACTTTAATAAGGATTTTTTTATTCATATTAAACCAATAAAAGTGCCACGGCCATTTCTATGCCAAAATTATTTGTGTGTGTTTTTCTTTATAACTTAAGTACCATATTTAATTATTGCTATATCTTAACTCATTGAAGGGTGCAGCCTTCTGTCACATGGCAAATGAACATCAACAGCCTGGAGCAACAGAGTTAAGTGGAGAGCCCTGAAGCACAACAAAGTGAGGAAAAAGATAAGTATAACGCTGCATTTGCACGTGTACTTAGCCACGGTGCAAATCCCAGCAGCAGAAATCCGCTGCTAGGATCAACAGCTGCCTGCGAACAGCAGCAGCCGCCTAAACGGTACAGTACAATGACAGGCTGTTGGTGGCTGAAGCTATTCGCACCTGTGTGCAAAGCCACAGATCGCAGCTGGATGCACACAAAAAAAGCTGTGCAAACAGGCAAGAATATCTGCAGCCACCAACAGCCTATCATTGCAAAGTACAGGCCCGGTAGCCTCTGCTGTCCGCACGCAACTGTAAATCCAAGCAGCAGAAATCAGTAGATTCCAACTGCTGGGGTTTTCATCGTGGCTAAAAGCCCATTAGAAAGGGGCCTTACAGTTTATTCCTCTACCCATAGACTTAACAAGCATTTAACCCTTGCAGTGAGTGTGTGTGTAGGGGGGCAAAGCAAGGGTAACTTTTGCATAATTCCCACAGCTGGGCTTTAAGGCATCATTCAGACTTTGCATAGCGGGTACTTGCATTCCCGCTCATGATTTTGTGTGGCCGATCCTCATGCAAATTCCACACGTTGCATGTAAGGTAGCCCATTCGCTGCCTATGCACATTTGGGACCCCAAATGAAGCTCCTGCTCCTTTTTGGGCAGCAAGCTATTTAAAGTTGCATTTTGGCTCAATTGCAGAACTGTCAATCGTGGCAAAATCGCACTGCATTTGGGGTGCCATTTAAAATGAATGGCACCCAAACACGCATTGTATGTTTTGCACCAATTGCCACGTGATTTGTGAATGGAGACTCACACTTTGCATAGTGGGAACTCACATTACCGCTTGCGATTTTGTGTCCGTGATTCTCAGGCGATTCGGTGTGTTGCACATAAAGTAGCTCATTCACTTCAAGGGGCTACCCTATGCCCATTTGTCGCCCAAAATAAGCTTCTGCACCCTTGTGGGTGATAGGCTGTACGCAATTTTTTAAGGATGCGGTTTTCCACAACTGCCGCACAGTTCTATCATATGACAAACGAGGCAAAATCTCACTGCATTTGAGGTGCCATTTAGAATGAATCGTGCCAGTTTTGCCCGCAATTCCATATGGCCAGGTGTGAATGGGGCCTAAAGACTTTAAAGCACCCCCTGATATGGATCAGCTAATGTTAAAGTATATGTCAAGCCAAGAGTTTTTTATGGATGAAAAACACGCAAATCATTTTTTTCAAGATGCAACACACGGCAATGCATGGTACTGGATTAAAACCATGCACATATTTTTTTTCAACATGCAGCACACGGCAATGCAACATATATGCATTGTGGTGCACTGCAATATGTTGGGCTCTACTGTACAATGTACTGGGGTGCCATTCATGATGAATGGCACCAAAATGCACTGTAGTTAAAGCAGGTATGTTGCTATGCATTGGGGCACAGCTGTAAATGAAAGCTACTCGATCAAGCCAATATTGGTCAAATTGGCAAGTATCCATAATCTATAATCTAGCCCTGACCTGGAAAAATATCCCAGAGTCACCATTCTCGTTGGAGAAATTATTAGCCAGGATAGACCTGCCTGGCTGATCACTACATATAAACCTGCATGCTCAGCCTATACAGTCAGGCACATTCATGCCAAGCACATGCTATAGAATGATCACACAGCACTCAGATCTTTTGACGCTGTCCTTTGTCTATTTTCTTCTACACAGATGACTTCCTGCCCAGTAATCACACTTTGGTGACAACGTTGGTGAAAAAATCAGAAGGCATTTTGTTACGATGTGCCTTTTCCGTGACGCCTTTTCTGACGTTTGTGCTACAAAGTAACTAAACCGGCTAAAAAGTTGTCAGCAGGTTATGTTAGAGGATCATTTTTAGAAAGACATTTTGCGGCCAGCATCTCAGTAGACATCACTCACAAGTTATTGAATAGAAATCCCCCTGGTCCTGTCACGTAAAACGTGCAAAATTCTCATAACAGGGCCTGAGGAAGCTCTAGTGAATTGCTTTTTAAAGTTTTCAACTGTCAGATGGCACATAAAACCAACTGTCTGACCCTAGGGCACAATGCATTTGACTGCCAGCAGTTATCCTCTAATCCGAAAGGATTGCAGACAAGAAAGCGCGGGCACATACAGCAGTCATATGACCCTAGCCTTAAAGAGAACATGTAATTTGCCTAGATAGTGACGGGTTTGCTTGATTTAAGGCAACACTATGATTTAAAGCTGACATTTAGCAAAACCATGGTCATATTAAAAATATGGAGTATCCACCCCCCGGACTTTTTTTCCTATTTCTACTCTTCTGAAGAAGCCATGTCTATAGGTAGCTGGCCCCATTCAGCCAAAATAAAGTTTGTAAGGTCAGACATCAATTTAAACAAGAAGACCTGGCTTGAAGTTTCCCTTCCAATCATTTCAACAGGTGTTCAGTAGGGATGAGGTCAGGACTCTGTCCAGGTAACTCAAGTTCCTCTACAGCAAACTCATAAAACCATGTCTACATGGAGCTTTTTGTGCTCAGGGACACAGTCACGATGGAATTGGAAAGAACCTTCCCCAAACAGTTGTCACAAAGTTTGAAGTGCACAATTGTCTAAAATATCTTGTATGCTGTAGCACTGATAGTACCCTTCACTGGAAACACCTGAACTCAGTAATTTGGGGGGGGGAGAGGTGTCCTCATACCTTGGACCCTAATGTACATGTTCAGAGGAATAAGGATGGGAGTAGGAGGCGAAGTAGGATGATCCAACTGTTGCTTATCTCTAGATGGAAAAAAAAGCCATTGTGTAAGGCTTTCAAACTTGTCCAATCTGTCTTTTCCCCTCTTCCCCAAGAGCCCATAGCTCTTTTAAACTTGTCCAACCGATCTTTTCTCCCCACTTTCCCAAAAGTCCATTGCTCTTTCAAACTTGTCCAACCAATCTTCTCTCCCCACTTCCCCAAAAGCCCATTGCTCTTTCAAACTTGTCCAACGGATCTTCTCTTCACTGTCCCAAGAGCCCATCGCTCTTTCAAACCTATCCAACTAATCTTCTCTCCACTTTCCCAAGTGCCCATTACTCTTTCAAACTTGTCCAACTAATCTTCTCTCCACTTGCCTAAGATCTCATTACTCTTTCAAACTTGTTCAACCGATCTTTTCAACCCACTTCCCCAAGAGCCCATTGCTGTTTCAAACTTCTCCAATTGATCTTCTCTCCACTTCCCCAAGAGCCCATTGCACTTTCAAACTTGTCCAACTGATCTTTTCTCCCCACTTCCCCTAGAGCCCATTGCTCTTTCAAAGTTGTCTAACCAATATTTTCTCCCCACTTCACCAGGAGCCTATTGCTCTTTTAAAGTTGTCTAACCAATCTTTTCTTCCCACTTCACCAGGAGCCTATTGCTCTTTTAAAGTTGTCTAACCAATCTTTTCTTCCCACTTCACCAGGAGCCTATTGCTCTTTCAAACTTGTCCAACCGATTCCTTTCTCCCCACTTCTCCTAGAGTCTATTGACCTGCCAAACTTGTCCAATCGATCTTTTCTCATTTCCCTAAGAGCCAGTCATCTGAAAGGGGTTCACTGCTACCGTAAATATTACATCATCTGATCATCACATTATCCATCCTGAAATATAGCTGATAATGATAGCCTATACTTGCTTTATAGCATTGTAACCACATAAGTCAAGATATGAAAATCTATTTACCTATATTTGTAAATGATTTCACTCTTTTACATGAAGGTGACTTGTTTATTTGTCTTATCATGCGTTCAATAACACAGTGCAAAGTAGTGTGAATAAAAAGCTGAGCTGTGATTATCTGCACAAAAAAAACACACTTTGTGCTATATTATCAAATAAAGCCCATTGTCTCCCTGCATTATCTTGCTTTCCTTACAGTATAAATCTCTACATACTACATTTACATTATAAAACCACATTCCCTGGAGCTCGGTTCTGTCGTACTCATTGATAGAAATGCTGCATAATTTATACCCCCTATACATTTATGAATAACTAGCATGTCACTTTATTGCAATGTATTCACTGTGACAGGCCTACAATTTAACTCTTACCTGCCTCTTAATACAATTCCTTCACCCAAAGTCTCCCACAGATTGATGTGTGCATACACTACAAGTCACCATAAAAGGGATCCTTGGGTAAACTACTCAGTACAAAAGCATTATTAACACTTCCCAAATACATTTAGTCTCAGACAAAGTTTAATTTCCTTTTTGTGCCATCCGCTGGACCCTAGTGAGTAATATGCGCATTCAGTGCACCAGTCTTCTGGCATTTGGTTGCCACGTGTGTCAATAGCATGGAAATGGATTAGAACTTTCTCAGATTTTTATTAGCGTCTGTATCCCCATTAAAGAGATTTGCCTTTACATCCTATTTCAGGGACAATGGGGTTAGTGAGATAGGAAATTATGCAAAGTCTGTACAATAGACAATAGATTTTCTAGCAGAGTGTGGCAAGCTTTGAACCTCTGTTTTAATGTAAAGGTTATAATAAAGCTTTTAATTGTTGTCTGTTCTTTCCCATCCCTGTAACCCCCTCACCCCCTCACCCCCTCACCCCCTCGCTTTCCCTCTTTTCTTGTTCTGGTATCACAGGGACACAAAGTCAATATCAGCAATGGCGTCATGAGTGGCAATAAAAACCTGCTAGGACTTCTAAGTTTTCCCCACTGTTTTCAAAATTTAAAAAAGTTGGGTTTTTATTTAGAACACCTATAAGCAAAGTCCAAGGTCATCAAGGATGACTCAGAGCACACAATCGACCAACCAAAAGGAGGAGATTGGATGACATAACCTTGTCTGCCATCTGGTTCCCAATGCGTTGTGGGATCTGAGTTGTCTCCTAATATAATGTGTTGAAGGAGAATGCCAGCAGCACTAAAAGGGAAAGTCTGGATGGTCTCCAGCTGCAGAAGCAGTGAGGTACATGGGCCATTTTGGAGAAATGTTCAATTGGTGAGTTGCGGTTAAGTCTTCTCATCGTCTTCAGTGATTGTGGGCTACTGTTATGCTTTCTTGGACAGTAGTAGCATTGTATGATTGCAGATGATCTTATTGCAAAAACCTATTGTCATCGATAAAAGTGAATGAGGGAATGTTGTGTGACTGACTATGCAATCACCAATGAAGCTCGAGCCATAAAACCTTAACACTGACCGTAAGTCAGCCTAAGGTAGACAACTATTCAACATGGGACTTATACATCCCCTACATCTTGAGCCATCACCTCAATAGGTTAGAGTCCTGGTACCCAACCTGCGGCCCAAGGGCCACATGTCGCTACCTTAGTGTTTTCAGTGCGGCCCTCTGAACCCATCAGTCAAAAGTAAGAGCTTTGGTTTGTAATTGGGCTGTGATCACCGCAGTTTCATGTGCCATGTCCCCAGTCTCTGACTGTCTTCTACAGCATGACTAGTCTCCAACCATACGTGTAGCAAAGTCTCTGACCTCTAGGAAGTCTTCAGTCTGACAGTCTTTTTACAGCATTACATATAATAAATATTATATGCAGCCCTCTGGTAACATTTGAGGCTCCATATACTTTGTAAGTTGACAACCACTGGGTTAGAGCAACCTTTCTCAGTAGAGGAACCCTTAAAGTATAACTAAAGGCATTTTTTTCATTTTGAATAGAGTAAGGGAGGTTTTAACCCCTCCCAATTTTTTTTTTTTTTGCAATTTGTGTCCCATTGGGGGGATTTCCCTTCACTTTCTGTCTCATAGCCAAAACAGGAAGTGAGAGGAAATCCCTCCAAAGTGAGGGTATTCCAGGGTGTCACCAGGGCTATTGTCCCCATTGGAATATTTCCTCTCTATTAGTTTTCTGATGTCAATCCAAAATTTGGGATTTTCTATTACTTTCACATTCAATGATAACATTAAACAGGACAAATAGAGAGGGTTAATCTAGGGGCACAGACAGCAATAACATCTGACAGGTTTGCCTTTAGTTACAATTTAATTAATCATTTTCAGTTTTCAGGAAGCTCCTTGTAAAATTAATTTATTGGTGGTCAGTGGGCCATAATGCCACCCTTACAGGCAGCTAAAAAGATCACGGGTGTCATGTTGCTGGCTCTGCCAAAGTTGCTGGATCCAAAACTAACCAGGCACCATCAGATGGAGATCAATTAGCCACAGCTCAATCTGGTATAGTGTAACAGACAAGCCACTGCTCCATGTCGTCTGACCACCCCTATCCTCCACACCTTTCCGTTCAGCCTCAGGTGCCAGCCCAGTTCATCTGACTGCATGGAATGTAAAATCCAAAAGTCCAGACAATTGCACTCCAAAACAACATCCAATTTAATTGAGTAAAAAGCAAGCAAATATAGTACCACGACACTGTGAGGACAGCAGTAGTCAATGCGTTTCATGCTATCTCAGCACTTGCTCACAACTAGTCATGAAACACACTGACTACTGCTGTCCTCACCGTGTCATGGTGCTTTATTTGCTTGATTTTTATTCAATAAAGTTGGATGTTGTTTTGGAGTGCAGCCGCACAGACTTCTGGATTTTACATAGCTACAGCTCAAGGAACCCCTAGCAACCTTTGAAGAAATACTCGGAACTCATGGAATCCTGGTTGAGAATGACTGGGCTAGAGTTAGACAGAAGATTTGTAGTAACTCAGTTGTGCTACTAAAATTACTAAGAGTAGAAACTGGTCACTAAACAGATGGAAAAAAAATCCTCCTTATGAATTATCTGCCCGCTTTACAGCTGGGATATGCAGAGATAAGCTCTGTATTGTGCAGGCTTGTGGTAAATAGCAACTGGCATGACAGAGCCCACCTCCCCTTATCTCAGTAGAAGACTTATCTCAGGTGAATAAGGAGATACAGAGCATGTAATCACAGGATAGGGACCCATATAGGTCAGCCCATCTTTTTTTGGTTTTGGCCCAAAAAAAAGAGATAAAGCATTATACTCACCAAATTGCTCTAAATAATTTATCCCACGGCTTCTATTGCTGACAACACTTTTTTTACATACAGATTCTCTGAACAAAGCGGTAATCCTTACCTTGCAATATTAAACCATGGTGACTCTTTACATTGACATCAGATGCTCTTGCGGCTTTTCATTTCGGAATAAGCAAACTTTATTTTGTGTGTTTACTAAAATAAATACTTTAGATGTGTTTTCAGTTACAGAAAGTGAAGTAGGGTGCGATATGACTGCATGTTCTGACACTAAGGTAAGAGTCAGAGCGAGATCGTTGGAGCGTGGGACTGTCCCGTAAACCACATCCTGCAATAACACAGCGACCTGGAACAGGTCCCTCCTAGATCTCGGTGGCATGCTGACACAGACAGCACCTGTTATAATGTGACGTACGTAGCGCAGGGCTTTCGCTGTACACTGGCATACAGAGAGGTAAACAGGATGTATTGCCTCCACTGCAGGACTTGTTAAATTTTTATTAAAGCTGAACATCAGCCTTGAACAGTTGTACCGACTCCTCTCGTGTACTGAATTGGCTTACTCTGATTTCACTGCACATTGCAAGCTTCTCACAATGGGGGTTGATTTACTAAAGCTGGAACACTCAGAATCTGATGCAGTTATGCATGGTAGCCAGTCAGCTTCTAATTTCGACTTGTTCAATTAGGCTTTGACAATAAAACCTGGAAACTGATTAGATTCTATCTGAATCAGATTTTGCACACTCCAGTTTTAGTAAACAACCCTGACAGGGCATTAAAAACGGCAGAAAGTTAGATACTGTAGAGTCCGCCTTTTTTCCTGCCTGGAGGATGTCCAGCATCATCTAGCCGATGGGGTACTGAATTTAAAATTCATTGAGGTCCGATCAGTAAAGTTTTCTTCCAGCCAAGGTCAGATTTGCATATTTGTGCAATCCTTCACATCACAGCCGGTCTTACATGAGTTTCCTTAGTCATCCCTGCATAACACAATCCCCCCCTTCATGCCACAGTCTCCCCTTTACAGCGGCGTCCTCTGCCCCCCTTCACATCAACACCCCATAGCGGTGTCCTTTGCCCCCTTTCACATCACCCCACCCCAGCAGGGGCCTCTGGTCTCCTTTTACATCACCCCTCCCCCCCCCCCCCCAGCGGTGTCCTCTGGCCTCATTTCACATCATCTTCCCCCACAGTGGTGTCCTTTGCCCCCTTTTACATCAACTCCCCTCACAGCAGTGTCCTCTGCCCCCCTTCACCAAAATCCATCCCCTATAGTGGTGTCCTCTGGCCCCTTTTCACATCACCCCCCCTACACACAGTGGTGTCCTCTGTCCCACTTTTACATCACCCCCCCAGCCCAGCAGTGTCCTCTGCCCCCCTTTTACATGACCCCTCTACACACAGTGGTGTCCTATGTCCCCCTTTCACATCACTCTCCCCACCCCAGCAGTGTCCTCTGGTCTCCTTTCACATCATCCCCAACCAAAAGCGGTGTCCTCTGCCTCGTTTCACATCAAACCCCCTCACAGCCATGTCCTCTGCCCTATAAAACTTTGTATTGTGTATATACTGTACAATCTGGCCATGTCCTCTACCCTCTTCACATTATTCCCCCCTCCCCACCACCACAGCGGTGTCCTTCTCTCCCAGTTCACATTGTCACATCGCCCCCCAACTATGTCCTTTGCCCCATTCACTCTCCTACCTTATGTGGGTACACAGAGCGGGAGGCAGGACAGCTGTGGTGGGAGGGCGGGAGCAGCCAAAGTTAACTTTTTATATTAACAAGCTGGTGAATGGTTGCTAGGACCGCTCTGCTCCCTAGCAACCAATCACCTGCTGGTTAACTTGAAAGGTAAAGTCCGGCAGATCCCACTCCTGCCCTCCACCCAGAGCTGTCCTGCCTCCTGCTCTCCACTCTGCTTTGAGAAGGACAGGTGCAGAGGCTGGGGGAAAGAAATGCCTCCTGGTGGGACCATGGAGGTTCGGAGTGACAGTGTCCGGATCCGATCTGCAGTCTGCCATTTAGTGATGCCTAATCTAGGCCTTTTCTCCCCAGCTAGATTGTCTCTGGCCCATCCCTTTCATTTATTGGATTTCCGTTTCTGTCATGGAGGCTCAGCATCACATGTGGTGAACACACCCATCTAAAAGCTTGTCCAACAAGGGTACAAAAAAGCATCTATGAAATGTTAACATAAACATTTGTTAATAGTCTTTAGATTGGCCGAGTCTCCCCTTTAGCATAGATCATGTGACCAAGTGCCCAGGCTTTCTGACATGCAGTCAACAAAGAAAAGAACTTGGAGTTGTATTTTCTCCAAGATGAGTAGATCTGTCCTTCTATCCCGTTGCTTGTTCCCATTTGATCATAGGTCTGCTTTAATTAAATTCCTAACCACTCCAGTAGCAACCCAAACCCAGGAGATCTCAGTAATGGTGTCTTCAGCAGCAGGTGGGCTCTGACATACAAATTAAAGTTAACTCTTCATTCCCCAAGTATATGCAGTAAGCTTGATGATACCTTTACAATCTGCTCTATTCACTGCTTCAAATACACTCATTCCTTCTCCAAAATGTGACATGTTTTTGTCAAAAGTCAACAAATCATCATCTCCATTTTAAACCATTGCCTCTGGCCTGTGCTATACACGTTCTGCTCTACAGAAAGCAGTAACCCATGACTGTCACAGGAAGGGCAGAGGTGGCCTAGGCACATTTACTTCCTAGCTTTGCTTGACATTCTCTAGGTTGTATGAGAGTCAAGATAGCAATGCCTAGTGAGGGGAATAACTTGTAAAAAGAGTTTCTGGTTACCGATTAAAATTTCACATTTGGGAGTGTTTTTTAGAAACACTAAAAAAGGTAAGGCTTGTTTTAAACAAAACTTTGTCTAAAAATAACAAGATAAAATGTATTAGCCCATTAGCAGATAAAATAAAAAACAACTTTTGCTGCAATATTCACATTTGATCCAGAGATTTCCCCTGCAGTTCATTTTTACTACCACTAGATGTCCTCGGTTTGATGCCCACTTCCTCTAAACCCAGGTCATCCTGGACCCACCCCAGTCTGTGACTGGACAGTAAAAGGAGAAGCAGCACAGTGATGCTCCCCTGTCACCCTGTTTTCTCTTCCTTTCAGCATCCACATGAACTGATTGGCTGCTTGTGCTGTATCTTCTTCTCATACTCCAGCCCTGCTGTATAGGGAATGCAAGAGGCTGATAGCAGGTCAAATTCAGGTACTTACACTACTTGTAAGTAAAAAAAAAAATGTAATGATGTATTAATCATTACAAATCTGCATTTATTTGTGTCTTTTATATATTTAACTAGAGTTCCGCTTTAAGTTTCTATCTGTAAAATCTTTTTTTTTTAATTCAGTTTTAAAAAGTTTAGATTTACAGTAACATAAAAATAAAAGTGTAGCTAGATGGAAACCAAATATGCAAACAATGCTGCCAATATCTTCAATTACAGAAACCGGAGCGATACTAATCATATCCAAGATAAGGAGATGGGCCGGGGAAACCCCTGTTTGTTGTAGATGAGCTTATTTAGATATTATAGATAGTGAAGTTGTGAAGAGCACAGTGGGGTGGGTTTAGGCTTGTTGCAAGGAAACAGCGAGGCAGCATTGAGGGCGGGTTACAGATGAGAGGGTAGAGGAGAAAGAAAGAGGGTGTAATAAGGGTAAGCAGGGACAAGAGTAAAGTATATTTAGGTAGATGGAATGGGAGGGGAAGGTACCTAAATAGGGAGAGAAGAGTAGGAGAGGTAAAGGGTTTTGGGGAGATGGGGAGCAGACCCCCATTAGAGCCTCCCAGTACCAAAGCCACTGAGTTTTTTTATTAGGATTTTAAAGCTTCTTTTTGAATATTCGTTCGCTCTCTGAGGGACCTGGAAGTTTTCAGGAAAAGATCGTCAAGAAAAGTCTGTGCCAAACTTTGCAGTGCCTATCTTTGGCCAGTTATGATACATTGATATGATTAATTCTATAGTTTTATTCTAGGTACACCATGTAACATTTTTGTATAAAATTCTCCAATTCACATTAACCTGGTTTTCTGGGAACACCCAACAATGATTCCAAGATTCTGCCTTCCAAGAATTTCCAACTCCACTGATGTTTCTCTCTCTGATCCCGTTCCACCACACAACTGTCTACTGGAAGTGCGAAGAACAAAGATGTGTAGATGTAAGGTAGGGTTGTTTGGCACCTACTGATTAGTAAGAGGCTAAGTGTTAGTTTACAGGAATGTCAAGAAGGGGCACTTGGCAAGGTATTTCAACACCTGTCAAGAAAACCCCAACCACCACGTCTGATGGGGTATACTTACATAGTTACATAGTTTGTAAGGTTGAATAAAGACACTAGTCCATCCAGTTCAATCTGTGTGGGTGTGTCTGGGTCAGGGATGTAGGTACAGGGGTCGCAGGGGTTGCCATTGCAACCCGGACCCATGCTCCAGGGGGCCCGTGCGGCACCCCTGTACACCCGGATAGGAAGGCTGCAGCATTTAGAGATACCCGTCCCTCCATGTAGCTGCTGAATGCCTGCTTCTCTTCCTTTCCCTCCTGCAGACATTCAGCAGCTGCAGGAGGTAAATTGAGCGCATCGGTTCCTTCACATGCCGCTTCCCACACCTCCCTATCTCTGTCCTGCTGCCCTGGGCCCCTGTGTGCTTCCTTGGCCCCCCTCGCCCTCCATAGCGCTGCCAAGTTTCCCCCTCCCACCTCCCTCCGGCTGTTGTGGGGAATCTGTCAGGATGGAGAGCAAGGAAGGTGTAATTTACAGGCCCCTTCCTTGTCTTAATGAATAGTGTCAGTAAAGGGCCCCAGAATCAGTTGGCAGGGCCTTGGTCGGGGGCCAGGGGGACCCTTCATGGTTTCTTGCACCAGGACCCTGAAGGTTCTAGTTACGCCGCTAGTGCGGGTGTATACTGAGCCTTCACTTCATGCTACACCAACCCAAATGTAGCCAACTGCCACTGATCTTGTTGGCACATCAATAGTCTATCAGCAGGTTATAGTTAGAATTATTACAGATCTCCCTGGTCACTAGCCCTTTTGAGTCCACAGATGTCCTTATTTTATTATTTAGGTCATGATAAAGAGGGACTTTTTGGTCATATTACATTGAATTTTACAGAAAATGACAGCAGCTGCAGATTGAAAAGGAAATGTAATATTTAATTTAATTGTTGCTCTACATAAAGATGGCCTAGCCTATAAGAAGATTGCCAAGACCCTGAAACTGAGCTGCAGCACGGTGGCCAAGACCATACAGTGGTTTAACGAGACAGGTTCCACTCAGAACAGGCCTTACCATGGAAGTTACCAAAGAAGTTGAGTGCTTTGCTCAGCGTCTTATCCAGAGGTCCTCTTTGGAAAATAGACGTATGAGTGCTGCCAGAATTGCTGCAGAGGTTGAAGGGGTGTTGGGGGGGTTCTGCCTGTCAGACCATACGCCGCACACTGCATCAAATTGGTCTGCATGGCTGTTGTCACAGAAGAACGATGATGCACAAGAAAGCACACAAACAGTTTGCTGTAGACAAGCAGGCTAAGGACATGGATTACTGGAACCATGTCCTGTGGTCTGATGAAACCAAGATAAACTTAAAGCGCTGCGTAAACTGTCGGCGCTATATAAATCCTGTATAATAATAATAATAATAATAATAATAATTTGGTTCAGATGGTGTCAAGCGTGTGTGGTGGCAACCAAGTGATAAGTACAAAGACAAGTGTGTCTTGCCTACAGTCAAGCATGGTGGTGGGAGTGTCATGGTCTGGGGCTGCATGAGTGCTGCCAGCACTGGGGAGCTACAGTTCATTGAGGGAACCATGAATGCCAACATGTACTGTGACATACTGAAGCAGAGCATGATCCCCTCCCTACGGAGACTGGGCCGCAGGGCAGTATTCCAACATGATAACGACCCCAAACACACCTCCAAGACGACCACTGCCTTGCTAAAGAAGCTGAGGGTAAAGGTGATGGACTTGCCAAGCATGTCTCCAGACCTAAACCCTATTGAATATCTGTGGGGCATCCTCAAATGGAAGGTGGAGGAGCGCAAGGTCTGTAACATCCACCAGCTCTGTGATGTCGTCATGGAGGAGTGGAAGAGGACTCCAGTGGTAACCTGTGAAGCTCTGGTGAACTCCATGCCCAAGAGGGTCAATGCAGTGCTGAAAAATAATGGTGGCCACACAAAATATTGACACTTTGGGCCCAATTTGGACATTTTCACTTAGGGGTGTACTCACTTTTGTTGCCAGAGGTTTAGACATTAATGGCTGTGTGTTGAGTTATTTTTAGGGGACAGCAAATTTACACTGTTATACAAGCTGTACACTCACTACTTTACATTGTAGAAAAGTGTCATTTCTTCAGTGTTGTCACATGAAAAGATAGAATAAAATATTTACAATATACTCACTTTTGTGAGATATTGTATATATTTTTTTCACAATTTTTTTTCGACACGAAACTGGAGTTACCGCTTAAGAAATCACAGCTGAAAGCTGATTGTTTGCTATTTGCAACATGTTTCTTTCCCCTAAAATGTAACGTGTGCGTTCCAGAGCAATAAGGGCTATTGTACATCACGCATATTAGGGGATTTACATATTTTGAGCTTAGTGGTCCTTTAAACACTTCTCTAGACAACAACTTCCTGTAAGCGAGACAGGAATCCCACCACAGAAACCAGAATTTCACCACATAAATCACAAACTGTCAGCTTTGACACTCAACACAAAGCCTAAGTGTATAGGCGAGGGTTCAGTTACAAAGTAGCGACCATTTTGACACTGGTTTATTCAAGAAAGAAAGACTGCACTGACCTATAACACCTAATGAAGGTCATGATTCTCTGATCTGACCAGTAACTGAAATCTGATTGGATGTTACAGGTGGACGTATTTGTGCTTTGTCAGTGCGCTGAAGGAGCTTTGTGGTTTGAACTGCTAATCAGTGCCTCTGACTCAGAAAGAAGAGGCCCCTAGCTGGAACCAGCAATATGTAAGGCCCCATGCACATGGCCATATCCTATGTTGCTGGCAGCCAGATCCTGTGTAAAAAGTGATCTGTACTGCATTTCAACTCATACAGACGCACACACACTTACGTATGAGTTTAAATGAGTGCTACATAGTTACAAAAACACAGAACTCTGTGTACTATGAACAGCGATCTGGCTGTTTCTTTTCCCTGCAAAGCAGGGAGAAAAAACAGCCAGGTAGTTAAGTAAAAGCAGCACACATTACACATTGTTAGGCACACGGTTAACCCTTTGATTGCCCCTAGATGTTAACCCCTTCCCAGCCAGTGTCATTAGTACAGTGACTGTTAACAGCATTAGCACTGATCACTGTATTCATCTCCCTATTGATGTCAGTGTCAATCAGTTAGTATACCTCCCAGCCAGTGCCAGATTGATCACCGCACTATAATAGTCCTCCTGATGAAGCCATGTGACCCTGTGGTGTAACGCGTAGGGGAGAGGCTGTATGACATCATGACACCAGGATCTGATGCATTGCGATTACACTGCACTAGAATACTGACAAAGGTCAGATATCAGAGTTCAAATATATGTATGTACAGTGTGGTGCGCTCTAAGCACCTTCACAATGTGAGTGTTCTACCTAGAGTTTTAATAAATTACTTATGGTTTTTAAGTGATAAAACTCTGTCTGGTGGTTTCTCTCTTCATGCACATATGGGTGAATGGAGACCTAACTAGTAGGGATAATAAAGCAAGGAGCGGGCTGATTACATCTGAACCACTCCAAGAACTGAGTCCCCAGAAGTGAGACAAAAGCGCATTGTGACCCTACTTAGTCGTAAGGTCATATATTTTAGGTGAGAGTTCATCAAGTGGAGGGTGAACACAGTTGCATGCAGTTTTGGTGCACAAAGAGGTGATTTTAAAACACAGAAGATTAATTCCAAAGAAGTTATTAATGCAATTACATTTGCATCCTCTATTGGGATGGGCCTTACAAATGGAGTATAATTGTGCTATATATATGATTTTCGGATGCATATATGTTTTTTACATGTGGTTGTAGGCATTTTGTATATATATAGATATCTATATACATATAGATATATATATAGATATCTTTATATATATATATATATATATATATATATATATATATATATATATATATATATATATATATATATATATATATATATATATCTATATCTATATCTATATCTATATAGATATATCTATATATATATATATATATATATATAGATAGATAGATAGATAGATAGATAGATAGATAGATAGATAGATAGATAGATAGATTATCTATAGTTATAGATATATCTATAGATCTTTATATATATAGATCTATATATATTTTGACATATACTAAGTCACTATTTGGCACATATAATTTGACGCTGATTGTGTATTGATGGTATACAATAGGGATATCATAAAAGTGGATTTCTAAGTGAGGAGTATATTATAATAGGTAGCGCGGCACTAAATGGTTATTAATCACTGATCATTACTAGTATAATGTCATAGCTGCATAAATTCCAGTATATAGTACACCCCATTTTATTATAAATTTTCATGTGACAACACTGAAGAAATGACACTTTGCTACAATGTAAAATACCCCTTAAAATAACTCAACACACAGCTATTAATGTCTAAACCGCTGGCAACAAAAGTGAGTACACCCCTAAGTGAAAATGTCCAAATTGGGCCCAAAGTGTCCATATTTTGTGTTGGCACCATTATTTTCCAGCACTGCCTTAACCCTCTTGGGCATGGAGTTCACCAGAGCTTCACCAGTTACCACTGGAGTCCTCTTCCACTCCTCCATGACGAAATCACAGAGCTGGTGGATGTTAGAGACCTTGCGCTCCTCCACCTTCCATTTGAAGATGCCCCACAGATGCTCAATAGGGTTTAGGTCTGGAGACATGCTTGGTCAGTCCATCACCCTTACCCTCAGCTTCTTTAGCAAGGCAGTAGTCGTCTTGGAGGTGTGTTTGGGGTCGTTATCATGTTGGAATACTGCCCTACGGCCCAGTCCAGGGGATCATGATCTGCTTCAGTATGTCACAGTACATGTTGGCATTCATGGTTCCCTCAATGAACTGTAGCTCCCCAGTGCCGGCAGCACTCATGCAGCCCCAGATCATGACACTCTCACCACCATGCTTGACTGTAGGCAAGACACACTTGTCTTTGTACTCCTCACCTGGTTGCCGCCACACACACCTGACACCATCTGAACCAAATAAGTTTATCTTGGTCTCATCTTCAGCAAACTTTAGCAAACTGTTTGCAGGCTTTCTTATGCATCTTCTTTAGAAGAGGCTTCCTTCTGGGATGACAGCCATGCAGACCAATTTGATGCAGTGTGCGGTGTATGGTCTGAGCACTGACAGGCTGACCCCCCCACCCCTTCAACCTCTGCAGCAATGCTGGCAGCACTCATACGTCTATTTCCCAAAGACAACCTCTGGATATGACGCTGAGCATGTGCACTCAACTTCTTTGGTCGAACATGGTGAGGCCTGTTCTGAGTGGAACCCGTCCTGTTAAACCGCTGTATGGTCTTGGCCATCGTGCTGCAGCTCAGTTTCAGGGTCTTGGCAATTTTCTTATAGCCTAGGCCATCTTTATGTAGAGCAATGATTCTTTTTTTCAGATCCTCAGAGAGTTCTTTGCCATGAGGTGCCATGTTGAACTTCCAGTGACCAGTGTGAGAGAGTAAGAGCGATGACACCAAATTTAACACACCTGCTCCCCATTCACACCTGAGTCCTTGTAACACTAATGAGTCACATGACACCGGGGAGGGAAAATGGCTAATTGGGCCCAATTTGGACATTTTCACTTAGGGGTGTACTCACTTTTGCTGCCAGCGGTTTAGACATTAATGGCTGTGTGTTGAGTTATTTTGAGGGGACAGCAAATTTACACTGTTATACAAGCTGTACACTCACTACTTTACATTGTAGCAAAGTGTCATTTCTTCAGTGTTGTCACATGAAAAGATATACCAAAATCAGGCTCACTTCTGCATAGAAACCAATGAGTTTCCAGGTTTTATTACCAAAGCTTAATTGAACAGGCTGGGGTTAGAAGCTCATTGGTTTCTATGCAGAAGTGAGCCTGATTTTGCACTTTCCATCTAAATAAACCTCATTGTGTACTTAAAAGTGGGGTATGCCTGTAATAAAATATTTACAAAAATGTAAGGGGTGTACTCACTTTTGTGAGATAGTGTATATACATTCATTCTTTAATATATCATTACACATATATTTTTATTTATTGCAGGTAGTGCAAGCACTTGAATTTGACCTGTTATCCGTCTCTTTTAAAGTTGTTCTGAAGGCTGAAGGTTTTTTACCTTAACCTCTCTGGCGGTATGATTATGTCTGATTTTTTAATGTCAAAGCGGTACAATTGTTTTGCATGGAAATTTGGCGTTTTATATTGTAGGCCTGTCATTCTTTGGAATAACTCACTTAAATCAGTCCAAACAAGAGTCTAGTAGACATCCCGGGTATGATAAAGTTTGAAACACAAAATCATAAATTATAATATAATAAATAACTATAAATAATTATAAAAAATTGTTTGTAGACACTATAACTATTCACACATATCAATTATTATACAGTTATTGGGCTTTTTTTTTTTTTCTTACTAAAGACATGTAGTAGAATACACTGTTGCCTAAATTTATGAAGAAATTATATTTTTTGATTTTTTTTTACTACAGAAAGTAGAAAATATTGGAGTTTTTTTCAGTTTTCAGTCTTTTTTCACATATTGGAAAAAAAATTAAAAATAAAATGGCGATCAACTACCACCAAAAGAAAACTCTATTTGTGTGAAACAAAATCATATAAATTTAATCTGGGTACAGCATTGCATGACCGCGCAATTGCCAGCTGAACAGCAAAAAATGCCCTGGTCATGAAGGGGGTAAAGTGGTTAAAAAATAGTTTGTGATTGAGTTTAGTTCTGCTTTAATAGGGATATATGGAGAAATCATGGAACGGTGACAAAAGTAGCTTTCAGCTCACCTCTCAGGCTGTGATTGGTGGGGGAAGATCTTGGGGGTCCTGGACAGCAGAGTACTGAATCCCACCCCAGTCCACCTAAGGTGTATTTTATGTATGTTGATATACTGTATGTAGCCAACTGTTCCTATTACGGTAAACACACACCGCCGATATGTGCAGTAATTACAAGCCAGTCAATTAAGTATACAGTATGCAGTTAATCCCGATAATTTCATTACGCACCACGAGCATCGAAACAGCCGCTTGTCATATTAACCGCAAGACAGCCACCGGATTTGTAAACAAGGCTATCCCGCTCTAAACCTGTCCTTCTGCTGTATTGCCTGAGTGGGCGAATCAATGAAAGGCTGACATATTCGATCTGCTTATACAATTTTTACTGTTCTAATTTATGGAGATTGCTAGTTAAGCTGCTGGATGTCCGTACTGAAAGAGAAACCCTTTGTGGTTCCCAAATATGAGCAGCTGCCTGAACTCTCACAAAACAAATCACAGTTAATGATTAGGAGGGCGAAGGGGATGTGATATTATTTTTTTATTTATTAGCCGGCGATGTGAGCTGAATGTTAGTAAATAGCACAGCAGGAGGTTACGGAGGAAGCAGAAAGCCCCATCCAGAGCTGCGAAGACCATTTGTGAATCACTAAATTAATCCGGAGGAACAACGTTCGCTTTTCTGTATGAAGATTTAGGCAAGCGGCTTTTTTTTTTTTTTTTTTTTTTTAGAAATAATTGCTTAAAGAGACCCTGTCACCTCGCCCATGTGAGAGAAAATGGCAGTGTCTCTGGAAATGGTACCCCACTTGTTCTCAGAGAATAGGTGCAGGGACTCCCTGCTTCACCCCTTGTCTACGTCCCCTACCCACCTCTGAGCACGATCCTCTGCAGTTAGAACAATAGATACTCCCCCCCCAGCAACAATAGACCCCCCTCCAGCAACAACAGATTCCTACCAGCAACAATATATCCATGAAGCAACAATAAACCCTCCAGCAACAATAGATCCCACAACAACAGTAGACCCTCAGAAACAAAATACTACCCCAACAATAACCCCCCCCCACATCAACAATAGACCCCCAATGTAATAATATATAGATCTCCCAGCAGCCAGTTACAGTAGACCACTCCCTCAACAGTAGATCCCCCCAGCAACAAGTGACCCCCCAGCATCAATAGATCCCTGAAGCAACAATAGACCCCCCCTCCAGCAACAATATATCCCTGAAGCAACAATAGTTCCCCCCAGCAACAACAGATTCCTTTCATTCTATGCAGAAGTGAGCCTGATTTTGTACTTTCCAGCTTTGGTAAATAAACCCCATTGTGTACTTAAAAGTGGGGTATGCCTGTAGTTAATGATGATTGAGGGAGTTTAGTTATGTTTTAAAACTTAACAAGGTGCCAACATTTAGAAAAGGTTTTGCCTAGAGATACAGTTTAAGCTTGAGCTATAGGCTCTGTAAACAACAGGCTTTATTTCAGTAAAGCAGATAGGGATAGCCTGGAAAACGTGAAAGAGAGTCTGAAGCTCGGCCTGCTGCCTGAAAATGAGAATACAATATATTCATATGCAATTTTCAAATTCCCCCTCAAAAAAGCTAAATATTTGTAAAAAGAACGAACATATATAGAAAACCATTATACAAACGCTTTAAATGGAAATAGAAATTTGCTAATTTTTCAAATGTACAATGAATCCTAACTCCTGTTCTTAATAAAAAAAACAAAAACACTAATCCCAATGGGGTTGGTTTACAAAAACTGGAGTGCAAAATCTGCTTTTTTAGTCAAAGCTTAAAGTGGTTCTAAAGCCTCAAGGTTTTTTTACCTTAAAGTGGAGTTCCACCCAAAAATGGAGCTTCCGCTGTCCGGATTGCCCCCCCCCCCCCCCCCCCCCCGTGTCACATTTGGCACCTTTCAGGGGGGAGGGGGGAGCAGATACCTGTCTAATACAGATATTTGCTCCCACTTTCAGTGAAAGATCGCCGCAAGATCCGCGGCAATCTACGCCATGCCCCTCTTCCGGCCCCCCTGCTGTCTTCTGGGAGACACACAGGTACCAGAAGAAAGCAGGGACCATTCAGAACGCGCAGCACGACTGGCGCAGTAGGGAACCAGGCTGTGAAGCTGCAAGGCTTTACTTCCTGATTCCCTTACTTAAGATGCCGACGCCTGCACCCGGAGCCGGGGGACGGGTCAGCTTCGGGTGAGGACATCGCGGGCGCCCTGGACAGGTAAGTGTCCTTATTTTAAAAGTCAGCAGCTGCAGTATTTGTAGCTGCTGACTTTAATTTTTTTTTTCAGGTGGACCTCCGCTTTAATGCATTCTATGCATTAAGGTAAAAAACCTTCTCTGCTGCAGGAGAGCCGCTTGCCCCCCCTTATTCTTACCTGAGCTTGATCTGATCCAGTGACGTGCACGAGAGGAGTGGTTCTTGCCGCTGTCTTCCTCCTCCTTAGGCAGATTGCTAGCGGTGGTAGCCATTGGCTCCCGCTGCTGTCAATCGAATACCACAATGAGGGAGCGGGAGACGGGGCAGAGTCACCCGGTCTGTGTCCTTGGGGGCACTCGCCGAAGAGGAGGAGCCTGGAGCGCCAGCGGGGGGGGGGGACCCCAGAAAAGGAGGATCGGGGCTGCTCTGTGCAAAACCATTGAACTGAACAAACTGAAGTTAGAAGCTGATTGGCTACCATGCACAGCCGCACCAGAGTTTGCACTCTGCGGTTTTAGTAAATGAACCCCCAAGGTATATATATAGAAGAAATCTGTGCTGAATTACCAGCTTTTCTTGCTGTGTGTTTTGCTGCCACTTCATTTTATGCAATGTAGAAATGGGAACTGAGGATTGTGCCTTAAACATCAATCAGCCAAATTGGGAATAACTTTGTGGAATGTCCTGATTGTGGGTATAGGACAGAGAGCCTCAACACCTGCTGCCCGTGTATTGGGTTCACATCTGTGTGCTGCGGGAATGCGCACAATAGAGCAATGCACAAAAACATGCATTAGGGTGCTGTGGTGCCGTTCATTCTTAATGACACCCCAACTACCCTTCGTTGTGGTGTACTGCCTTTGAAAAACACATACGTGAACCTTTTTTTTTTTTTGGTGCATTTTAGTGCATTAGAAAGCAAGCTTCCATAAGACAGCACACGTTAACATGTCAAGTAACATACGTCAACGCGCACAAATTGTGAACCCTGCCTGAAACTACAGATCCCAGCAAAAAAAATCTTGTTTTTTGAAAGGTAGGTTAATAATACAGAGTTCTGTTAACCTTCTTGCTACTGAAGAGTCATACAGAACATACGAGGGATTTTGCAACCCTCCCTCCCCCCCTCCTGACCAGGTCAAATACGCTGTTTCCAATTTAGACTCACTTATGTGTTGGCGACATCATGTGACTTGATGTCCGCACAGGTCCTCTTCTATTGAAGATGTTACAGAAAAGCCAGTGACTACATCCTGGTGGTTTCCATAGAGACACTGCTGGCCAATTGCACGAGAGCGTCTGACCCTTCAAATACGCACACAATGACAAATACAGCCAGCAGATATGACACTCGGAGACATGGACATATTTGCTGGCATGTAGACCCATTCTTACACATAATCACTTCCCTATAGATTAACACCTGACTACCAACTTCTCTATGGAAAATCATATCCTAAGCCATTGCATTGGGTACATACAGTATACAGTACCACCCAAACACAATATCTTCTAGACCCATCATCCTCAATAATTAGAAGCTGGGTACGATATCGGTATGAGTCACTTTATAACCAGTATGACATTGGAGAGACTCTACTGCATATAAAAATAAGACAGCATGAGAAGTACAAAGGGTATTATCCAACAGCAATCACCTTTCATTAATCTGGCTACACTATACAGTTTGCTATGGGTTACCAGAGCCACATATGGTGTTCAATGGGAGGCGGCATAGTGGTTAAAGTAGAGCTAAACCTATATATTCAAAAACTGCAAGCAGACAGCTTTTTATTTGAGGGAGATTTACTAAAACTTTAGAGTGAAAAATCTGGTGCAGCTGTGCATGGTAGCCAATCAGCTTCTAACTTCAGCTTGTTCAACTAAAGTGACACTAAAAGGTTTTTTTTTTTTAATATAACAAACATGTCATACTTACTTCCACTGTGCAGTTCGTTTTACACAGAGTGGCCCCAAACCTGCTCTTCTGGGGTCCCTTGGTGGCTCTCTCGGCTCCTCCCCACATCAGATAACCCCCTGGGAGAAGCGCTCTCCGGGGGGTTACCTTGCTGACTCGCTCCCGAGTCCTGCATTCTGCTTCCATAGACGCCGAATGCAGGACTCGGCCCCACCCGCGGCGCCCGCCTCATTGGATTTGATTGACAGCAGCGGGAGCCAATGGCTGCGCTGCTATCAATCTATCCAGTCAAGAGCCGAGAACCCTGGGCAGAGAGACAGCGCGTCCCCGCGGGACAAGTTTGAGGGTTCAGGTAAGTTACACGGGGGGGGGGCTGGGGGGCCGGTCACTGACAGGTGTTTTTTCACCTTAATGCATAGAATGCATTAAGGTGAAAAAACACGAAGGTTTACAACCCCTTTAAGCTTTGACAATAAGCCCTGGTTCACATTGCAGCAATTTGGCATAAGGTTTGACGTGTCAAATCCCATCCCAAATCGGCGGCTATCGATGAACCGCACCAATTCCCAAAAGTAGTTTCTGTACTACTTTCGGCGACTTCGGGGTGTGATTTCAAAAGACATCTGTGCAGAAACTCGCACAGGTGTCTCTGAAATCCCCCCCGAAGTCAGGACTGATATGTGGGAATGAAATTGTGCGAGTTCTGCTGAACTCACCTGATTTATTTCCCGCTGTCAGTGTGAACCCAGGCTAAAACCTGGAAGCTGATTGGTTTCTATGCAGAGCTGCACCAGATTTTGCACTCTCCAGTTTTAGTAAATCAACCCCTATGACTCTTCTGCATAATACAAACTTACCTGCCTGCAGGTTTCTACTGGATGTACACTGGGCTGCGCATGCACAACTCAGTGTGCACTCCCAACATACTCCAGCTGTGCCGGAAATGACCGACTCCCATGCACATGCGCAAGATGACATCAATCCCCATCACCAAAAACTTGGCACTCAGGAGAAGATGACAGCGGCTGGCCAGGGATCTGACTGTTGCATTGCTAGAAGGTGGAGGTAAGTGCCTTTGGGGGTTTAGTTTCAACTTAAAGGGGAACTTCACCCTAAAGGGAAAGTTCTGCTTTATGCCCTCCTCCCACCCTCCTTCAGTTTTTGGCACTTTTTGGGGAGGTGGGGAGCAGGTACCTAGTTTTGACAGGTATCCGCTCCTACTTCCAGTTGGATTGCCAAGCCAATCCACCAGAAGTCCCTCCCTTGCGCCCACAACCTTCTGAGTTATATCATAGGTCCCAGAAGGCTGCGGGATCATTCACAAAGTGCAGCAGGCAGCCGGCTGTGAATCCCACAAGTAATCACAGCTGGCTGCTCACAGTAAACATGCTGGTGTCAGGGACCGGAAGACTGCCAAAGAAGGGGTTCGCGTGAGCACGGTGCTGGACCCCTGGACAGGTAAGTGTGCTTTTATTAAAAGTCAGCACAATACACAAACAATATTGGTGACACTGAAGGTTGTACAGAAAAAAGCCACTAATAGGACAATAAAGGAGATCCAAGCTGACAGAATTAATGATATAGGCCCAGTACTGTGAATACACAAGGGGAGATGAAGTCTATATGCTGGAAGGGGGTGTAAAGATCACAGTATGGTGTAGAAGAACCCAGAACATAGTCATGGAGGCTGACATGTAGGTCCTGGTGCTGTCCTGCTGCACTTAGATGGCGCTGCTCTTTCCTCTTCCCTTGTATTAAAAGCATAGCTCCCAACTGTCCCTGATTTCGAGGGACTGTCCCTGATTTGGAGCAATGTCCCTCTGTCCCTCATTCCTCCTCATTTGTCCCTCATTTTGGTCTGATCCATATAGATGTATATAAAATGCACTTTTTATCTATCAAAAAGTGTTTCCCAGCGCTAAACCTTTCATCTGATTTCTAAATTGCTGCATTTGTAATTTCCAAAAGCCAATATAAAGGAATAGTAGTGGTAAAAAAAAAAAAAAAAAGTGTGTGTTAAACCAATCTTTTTTTTGTACAATTCTCCTTTAAGGGGGTGTGGCCAGGGGTGTGTCCTATGCCTGCATACTTTAGCTGATAGGTGTCCCTCATTCCCATCTCAAAAAGTTGGGAGATATGTTAAAAGTCAGCAGCTACAGGGCTTGAAGCTGTTGAATTATATTTTTTTCCAAACAAGGCAAAGAACCGCTTTAAGCGGCTAGCACTCCTGTCACTGGTGTGTCCCTAATGTGTGCAGTGCACAGGATCCCCAAGGGGCGCACTGTGCACTCACTGCACACACTGAGGATCGATTCGAGTCACAGCGCCATCCTTTGAGCTTTACCCATGCCTGTCACTTCCAGCAGCTGCTCAAACGAGATCTGCATATGACGGCACTCTACCTGCTCACTACAATGTCAACAATAGGCTTGGCCAAGAGCATGCATAAAATGAACGTGCACCTCTCACATCCAGACTAGTGGATGCACAGGCCTCACCAGTCCCTACAAACCATTCCAGATAATAAAAGTTTTTTTTTTTTTTTTTTTAATCCAATGAAATAAAGTACTGGTTCTTTAAATAATCCTAGTTAAAAAAATAGGTAATAGTGTGCAGCCTAAAGGTCTTAGATATGAGAAGCACAAGTTTATTGGGGGGCAAGTCAATGGCTGGCTCTGGCACACAAGTGGTTATATGTGATCACCACCTCTGTCCAAGCCTGGACACAAATCATTTGCACGCAGGTTAGCAGTCACTGGACTCATACACGCTGGGTGCAGCTAAGCGCTCACGTAGGGTGGAGTAGCGTAAAATCTTGAGGAAGGGGACCCAACTTTGGGTCTTGCACACATGCTCACTGCATGCAGAATACATGCCGTACTCCTGCAATGCAACACCAGACTCCTGAATTCACTTCCCGCCACTGACAAAATCTGCATGGCGTTTCATGTTTGGTTTTTCTCCTACAAACCAGAAATTAATTAATGGCATCCTAAAACAGACCTCAGTGTAAACATACCTCCCAACATTTGGAGATGGGAATGAGGGACACCTACTAGCATACATATGTAGGCATAGGACACGCCCCCAGCCACACCCCCTTAAAGGAGAATTAACCAAAAAAAAAAAGGTTATTTAAATCCACAAGGGCTTTATTTTTACCACTATTATTCATTTTAAAATTTGCAAATGCAGCTATTTAGAATTTGGATGAAAGGTTTAACACTGGGAAACACTTTTCAAAAGATAAATAGTGCATTTTATATACAATTATATAGATCAGACCAAAATGAGGGACAAATGAGGAGGACAGAGGGACATTGCTCCAAATCAGGGACTGTCCCTCCAAATCAGGAACAGTTGGGAACTATGGTGTAAATAGGTGAGAGTGTACATGTACTACATCCTTTAGACTCTAAGCTCCTTCAGTGTCAGAGGCTGATGTAAATGGACCAGTGCAGTCTATAAAATACAGGGAAATATGTCAGTGCTGTACAAATACGGGAAATAAATCATTGCCCTTTGTATTGCTTTACAAAATAAGAAAGGGAGGAAATTCCAGCGCTGACCAGCAGAGGGCACTCTAAGACTAGTAAAAGCCTCTGACATCCGCACACAGAGGAGGATGAAGAGTGTGGTACCCAGTAGCCACTATAACAATTGCTGGATGTGCCAGTATTTGTCTTCATCTTCCCCTCCCTCAATTATATTATACTCCTCTTTATTGATTCTTTACTATGCTATCTGCTTCATTTAGTTTACAGCACGCTTTTTTTTTTGTATATACAGCTCAGTGTAACTAGCAGAGACCTACAAATAACGTGCAGACTCACAAGAAGTGTATACAATCTAGCGAGCTGGATCTGGCATGGATGGGGGGGGATAAGACGGGTGGATAGACACAATGTCGATATGTGGATTCTGTAGACACAATGTAATATTGAGCAGACACATACAACATTGATGTGGACCCAGACAAGCACAGACCTCTTGAATAACCCAATGTGAAAGACCACACAGCGAAATATGAATTCAAGAATATACTACCCCTGTAGTCACGGTAACACTAGAACGCACCAATATATAACAAGTAACATCCAGAAAAATTCATACATTGTACCCCTTTGGAGCACAGCCTTCATGTTCAATGAAAGGCGCCTGCCGTACAATTTAAAGGACACGTCCACCTAAAAGGTATAGTCCAGTTCCACGTAGACACCAGCATGATACATCAGTGATAAGCACCTTTAATCTCTAAGGGTCCTTTTACATCTAAGATATGCGTATAGTAATGCACATGTAAATGGGCCTGTAGAGTTCCTCCTTAAAAACACACTAAACTACAGCACAGAAATGTGAACCGGCCACACAGGAAATAATAGGATTTCTATCTGAAATATTTCATTTTCATGCAGTAAAATAAACATGTTTTACTGTAGAAAAAGGAAAAATTGTGAGTAAGCCATTTAGGACCCTGCTGGTGTAATATGTTCACCTGGGTTCCTGACTCCACCCACCTACTGCATTGATTACAGGACGGACTCATTTAAATTTGTTTCCATACAGAGAATATATCGTTATAGAAAACCGTGTGGGGAGAATCTGAAATAGACAGAAGAAGACATTGGGAGATTCAGTCCCCCACTCCCCACCACCAGCACCAACTAATAGCTAAATATTCAGCTTGGGGTTGATACTGGCTGTTTAATAGGAAATGGCTATTAGGTCTAATATAGTTACATAGTTTGTAAGATTGAATAAAGACACCAGTTTATCCAGTTAAACCTGTGTGGGTGTGTGTGTTTATGTCAAAGCCATTTCCCATATTCCTGTATATTGCATTTGTTAAGATGCCCATTTAAAGTGGTTGTAAACTCTGTTACACCACTTGTACCTACAGGTAAGCTTATAATAAGGCTTACCCGTAGGTACTGAAAATATCTCCTAAACTTGGACAGTTTAGGAGATATCCACTATATACGCTGCTGCCGACGTCATCAGCGCATGCGCTCTGAAGAAATGGCCCGCTGGTGCCGTTTCTTCAGGGCCCGTAACGTCATTGCGACTCCGGCCAACCACATCGCTGGAGCCCGTGAACCTGGGAGTAACTCCAGTGAAAGATGTCGGCCGCGGGAGCGGAGTGCGGGCGGCACTGCAGGGCATCGTTCTAAGGTAAGTATATCATAATGAACTAGTATGTGATGCATACTAGCTCATTATGCCTTTGTCTTGCAGGTTTTTTTTTTTGTGTTGTTTTGTTTTTTTTTGGAGGTTTACAACCTCTTTAAAGCATTTATTAACCCCAAAAAAACAGATACTGTTCTTTTAAAGCATGTTATACAGCACAGTGCTTGTGCTGTGTCATTTGGCCCCCTGTATACCCTAAAAAAACCTGGCTGATCCTGCCTGATTATACCCTCCCCCGTGCAAACAGACCACGATAATCATGGCTGCTAAGCCCTGACATTGTGGTCTGTTTGTCTGATTCTGTCAGCCGTAGCTCTCCCTGTGTCTGTGTCCTCTGTCCTCCTCCCCCCTCCCCTCCCTTCTCATACCTATAAAGTACCTACAAGTAAACCATATTATAGGCTTGCCTGTAGGTACAAGTCAAAAATGAGACTTTACTTCCACTTTAAGCTCCCTGAGATTGAATAGTTTCCTCCCTATGCTAGAATCACCATTGAGCTATTTGTATATTGCTATCATATCTCCTCTTAGGCGTCTCTTCTCCAGGGAGAATAAGAGTACATATTAATGTAACATACAGAGTAAAAGCATAAGTGAGCAATTTATATGAGGCAATGAGATGTATGATAGATAGATAGATAGATAGATAGATAGATAGATAGATAGATAGATAGATAGATAGATAGATAGATAGATAGATAGATAGATAGATAGATAGATAGATAGATAGATAGATAGATAGGAATTTCACCCCTCCTGTGTTATTTTCTTTTTCTTACCTTGTCCTTCTGCAATCTGCCGGGTCCCACATTACCATCCTCTTTATTAAACTCATCAGGGGGGTATTGTCTCTTCCAGGATCTTGCAGCTGGCCCTCTGATGACCTGCATGTGCCATGGCGCATCAACAGGGGGCAGCCTGCAAGAACCAGGAAGAGACGAGTGCCCCCGCCCCCCCCTCAAGGATGATACGCATGCACAGTAGAGTCAACTGAGACCTCCTGGGATGCATGATGTCAGTATTCCAGGAGTCTGCGAGCAACTGGAATGTCACTCTCTTATAGGCGAGAATACAGGAGGTTCCGGAGAGAAAAAAAAGGTATTAAAAAGGATAAGCAAAAATTAAGTATACAATTGTGGGCGGGGTTGGGAGTGCAATGATGGAAAGTGGTTGGGAAGGGGGAAGATTAATTTTAATACCTATAAAATCATATAGATAAACATCCTCAATAAGTCCCAATAAGAATAAAAATTAATAAAGTATTATTTATTTATTTATTTATTTAAATTTTTAATGAAATCTACAAATGAAAAATCAAGCACGGCATCTCCTCTAACCCTTTCACTTGTTACGACTTATCTCTGGAGGTATGACAACAAAAGTCTTGCGAACTGCAGCTTGTCGATCTTTGTGACACAAAAACATGTCTAACCGCAATGACTGGGAATCACTGGACTATGTCCTATAGATTATCTCATGATAGCATCCATCCCGACACAGGAAAATCTCTTTCGCTCCTTAAGACACTTAATCCGGGACTTCGGTCTTAGAAACTGTCTGTAGCCTAGTGCCTGCAGCTAAAATATTTGGTGCACCTACAAATGTGAATCAATGGACTTTTCAGGATGCCATAGAACAAAGAAAAATGTAGCAATACCCAGCAACCAATCACAAATCAGTTTCAAAGGCAGTTTAGAACCATTGCTCTAAATAAGACAATGGAGCTGAAAGTAATTTACTAAGTGAATTTACCACTACCTTTCTAAAGCAAGTTTTAAAAAGAAAGCAGATATTTGTTTGGTTGCTTTTGAACGATTTTAAATGTCTTTCTTCCTTAGTGCTTATATGCATGGAAAGCTGTACATGAGCCCACATGCTTTGATGTAATTTTCTGTTGCCAATCATTAATGCCCCCAGGCAGTGTTAGAAAAAAAAAGCTGCAGCACTTATCTTTAAAACGGCACGGTCTCCTGCAGTACCTTTTCTTCACCATAAGATGTCCTCAGTCTTTTAGGATAAATGGTGCTCCAGCGTCACTCAACCCAGAAGACTGAGCACATATTGTAAGTGCAGGGCATCTCCACAGTGCCATCATTCATAGTGTACCCGTGCCCAGAACACCACTGATGTCATCACGTCTGTGGTGTAAATGGCTGCTATGAGAAGTTAAAACTGGAGTGTTCGCTTTTATTGTTCCTTGTACAAGGGGTCCCGAGTTACGAACTTCCGACTTGCGAACGACTCCTACTTACGAACGGGAGGCGGCGTCAGCGGGCACATCGGAAAACATCAGAAAACAGCGGAAAACATCAGAAAACGATGTCAGAAAACAGCGGAGAACATCGGAAAACAGCGAAAACATCGGAAAACTACGCCTCTGCCATTCTGCGCATGCGCTTCCGACTTACGAACAAATCCGACTTAGGAACAAACAGGCAGCCCCTAACCCGTTCGTAACTCGGCGACTGCCTGTATATGCCATTGCCATTCTTTCTTAAAGTGAAATTGTGAATTAAAAAAAGTTGACCAGACAGACCTTTTATTGCAGAAGAGACACATATGTTTCTTTTGCAAGAAAGTACTCTCGCTTGTTTTATGGCAATGTGCACTAAGCTGTGTATGCAGAGAAGCTGGCATGTGTGGGAGTTATGTAACCCAGCACGGGCAATTAGGATGGCCGAAGATCCTGACTTCGGAAAAAGACCGGGTGAAGATGTCAGTCCCGGCAAAGGAGCTCGCAGATGTTGCATCACTACTGGGGAGGAGAGTATAATTCTGCTTTATTGACACCATAGCGTCCTGCAAATATACTCATGCATTAGGATCCAAAATCACAAAACAAATGTTTGAATGGGCCCTTAAAGTTTTAATTTTTTTGTGAAGGGAATGTGATTTTTTTATGTAGATATGTTACAACCAGGGGTCTCCAAACTTTCTAAACTAAGGGCCGGTTTATTGTCCTTCAATATGTCCTTCAAAGGGCCAGAAGCTGGTGTCATTGGAGGAATAATGCCTAATCAGTGTCAGTGGGAGGAATAGTATCCCATCATTGGCATCAGTAGGAAGAATAATGGGGCATTATTCTTCCTACTGACAGCAATGATGGGACCCTATTAGTATTAGTGGAAGGAATTATGCGCCATCGTTGGTGTCAGTGATTGGAATAGTGTCTTGTATCAGTCAGAGGAACACTGCCCCAAGGGCCGGATAAAGGGGAGCACAGGGCCGCATCTGGCCCCCAGGCCGCAGTTTGGAGACCAGTGTCTTAAACATACAGTACAAAAGAATTGTATTCCTAGACCACATGGGTTTTATGCCATGGTCTAAGAATACAAATCCTGTGTCCTGTACTGTAATCTAAGATAGAATTACCAAATATCTAGTTTTATTATTGGATGTGTAGGCTCTGCTTCGTGGTTTGAGAGCTATGGCTGCTAAAAAACCTTTAGCATCCGACACTTCCCAGTGTGTCAGATGCTTGCCCCCCCCCCCCCCCCCATTTCCCACTGTGATTACACCTACTGATTCCTACATCACTGCTGTCTCCTGTAGTGATGTACAGGCTTCCACATTGACCCACAGTACACAGCAGGGACACAGGTATCTGACACACCCAGAAGCATCAGATGCTGAAGATTCCCACGCAGGATGTATCTCTACAAAGCAGTAAAGAACCAAAGAACGGGCGGCAGGATAGGCGAGTATAAACAACAGTTTTGCAGGGAGGACATGATCACACATCAGCCAAGATTGTAGCAATTTTAGAAGGGAGGTCAGTACAGGCATCCTTTAAAATCCAAGATTCTCATAAAAAAATTACCTTCAAGTAAGCGTTATAATAATGACTAAAGATGCGCACTGAAAACCCACTTTAGCTTTACTTCAGATGGTGCGAAGAACCATCTGAGCGTTATTCAGTCATGTCCCTGAGCTATAACCTCCCAATTCTGTACATAGAATAGAAATAGCTGGCAAACAAATGTTTATACAGTAACATTTCCCCACAGAAGGAGTTACTGTCACCGAGGAACACACACTGCTTTGTGTATTGACGCGGAATGAAAGCACATTGTACGATCATGATAGTCATTTATCTGTGTATTGATTGCACTTTATACTTAAAGGATACCTATCACCGAGCGGCAGGGCTTAATGTGCTGTGTCAAATTAAATACATGTCATTAGAGAAAAAAATAACTTGACTCGCTTTAATCATATTCTGCCATTTACTCCAGAATCACTAATGTAATTCATATTATTTCCAGCGGAAGGCTTTTTGACAGGGGCGTAACTAGAAATCACAGGGCCACACAGCAACATTTTTAATGGGCCCTCAACAGCCGGGGTTCATGGTGTAGAACTAAGCAGTTATAATTCATACTCTTAAACAAAGAGGAAAGGTAAATAGGCAACAGTCAGTATATTGAAAAATGCACCATTGTCAGTGATCAGTAGGCAAGTAAAAAAGCCGTATTGTAAGTGGGGAGGAGAGGAACTGCCCCCACATTGGTGGTTAGTAAAGGAAAAAATACACTGGCAGTGCTTAGTAGGAGCAAAAAATGCCCCATAAGTGGTCAGTTGGAGGAAAAAATTCCCCGCCATTGGTGGGTCGGGGGGGAATGCCCCAACACCGGTGTTCAGAGAGAAGAGAAAATGCCCTGGCATTTGTGTTGGGGGGGGGGGGGGATGTCCCAGCATTAGAGTTCAGAGAGAAGACAAAATTGCTCCAACACTGGAAAGAAGAAAATGCCCCGGCTTTGGAGTTCAAAGAGAAGAGAAAATTTCCCAGCATTGGTGTTCACAGAAAGGAGAAAATCCCCTGACACTGGTGTTCAAAGAGAAAAGAAATATGTCCCAGCATCGGTGTTCAAAGAGATAAGAGAAAATGCCCTGGCATTGGTGTGCATAGAGAAGAAAAAATGTCCCAACATTGGTGTGCATAGAGAAGAAAAAATGCCCCAATATTGGTGTTCAGAGAGAGAAGAAAATGCCCCGGAACTGGTGTTCAGAAGGAGGAGAAAATGCCCCACCATTGGTTTTCAGAGAGAGAGACAGAAGAAAATGTCCCTGCATTGGTGTTCAAAGAGAGAAGAAATAATGCCCTGGCACTGGTGTTCAAAGAGATAAGAGAAAATGCCCTGGCACTGGTGTTCAGAAACAGGAGAACATGCCCCGGCATTGGTGGCCAGAAATGTGAAAAATGGCCCAGCATTGGTGGTTAGTAAGGAGAAAAAATACCTCATTAGTGGTCAGTAGATAGAAAAAAATGCCCCAGTGTCAGTGATCAGTAAGAGGAAAAAAAATATCACTAGAAGAAAGAATGGCCGCTGACATGGTGGTCAGTGGGAGGAAAAATATTAGGGGCACTGTAGGGGGCTCTGCAGGGCTCTCCAGGTCTCCGTGGGTGGCTGATGGACAGTGTGGGGAGCTGGGGACTCTGTAGATGCTCTGTATCAGGGGAGGCATTGCTCTACAAAGCCTTACAGAGCAGTGCCTGGTGCTGCAATGCTCAGTGTTCCAGTATTGGGCTCCTAACGCTGCTTTGCAGAGTGTCCTGGACACTTTTCATTTTCTTTCCCATTAAGGGGTGCTTCCTTTAGCCCACCATCCTCATCTCATGGAGCCCCGACTGGGCCCTCTCCAACACTCCTTCCACCAGCCATGATCTACCTGCATTCTATAGACATATAGATACCAAATGATAACATCACTGGGACTAGAATAAAGTATGTAATAAAATCAGAAAGCATATCAATAAAGGGAGATAGGAGGAACCAGAAAGGGCAGAATATAATTACAAATAAACATCAGCTGTGAATTTGTCACAAGAGAATTATGAAGGCTACAATTTTTTAACCTCTATTTTTGGAAATGCCAGTTTACTGGTTGACATGCTGATGTGTTTCAACACTTTCCGATTTAAGGATTCAAAACATGATTAGGAAATATCGTACCTCTTTTACACTCAATGGCAGCATACTTCTGCGTCTGTTGTTCTCTATAGCTTGAGATAATACAAATACAGATACACATACATTTTGCCTCATTGAGTTTCTTCTGTAATGGTTACCTTCAATCTGCTCCATAGAAACCATTGTTTTCTATATTTGAAAAGATAAGTGCACTTTAAAACAATGTGTATGACAATAGGAGTCCTGTAGAAGTCTAAGGGCCGCAAAGCACAGTTGCAGCAAGGACAGTGAAGACTGGCAGCACCGGATGTAAACAAGTAACAGAACCATGGCCATTGGACCGAGGAAAGTATGCATTTGTGGAGGGAGAGAGGGAGGGAGGTTACGTCAGAGGAACAGAACAAAAATAAATAATGCACTTTGTGCACTTATTTTTTACATTGATGATTACTCACAAGCCAAAACAACAGCCATAGGAAGAGTGGATAAATGGCTCTATAGGTGCGGCTGTATTTGTTAGAAAACCCAATGGAGCTGGAGGCAAGTTGGCTAGGCAGACATATAACTCAAGAGCTGTCCCTTTCCTGAAATTTCAATAAAAATCTGGAAATTTCAGCAAAATTTCTCTATCTTGTTGAAAAAAACTTATTGCGGGTCACTTACATTTGTAGTCAGTGGGAAGAATGCAACCCCTACAGACAGCTAAAAGGATAAAGTGGTGTCATGCTATTAGCTTTGTCAAGTGGTGTTGGCCCAGGAACTATGCAGGCACCAACAGATAGGAGGTCAAATAAACCCTCAAAGATCAAACTCAAGGAACACCTAGCAACCAACCTCTGGAGGAACCCTGGTTGGGAATGACTGGCCTATAGCAACTGACTTGAATTTTAATTTTACGATTCTTCTACAGCATAGCAAAATCCTGATGCTTTGCACTTGGGGTTTCCGTCAATGTGCATCATACTTGCCTTTGCATAATTGCAAAACGAGCCTCTATAAGCCGCAGAGCCCCGGTGCAAAAAATATACGGGGGCCCTCTCTTTATATACAGTACTCTCAAGAGCCCGATTTAACGCCTTAGATAAAGGGGGCCTATGTTTTCCGCCTTAAGAAGAAAAACCCAGCTGGAGGCTGATTGGTTGTTATAGGCACTAGCTTCAATTTCCTTGACTAAAGTTTTTAGACATAAGGCCCACTGTGTATAGAGTCTTTATATTCAATTTTATTCATGGGCATTACTTCCACTATTCAGCACTATATCCCTCCAGTTCTAAATATTAATATCTCAATCTATATGTCATTATATCAGCCTACATGTCGTGAAATAGCTTTGCCATTATATTGTTCCAAGAATGCTGCATGTTAATGCATCGACCTGTGTTTCACAGGTAGTACTTCTAGTTCACTCATCTTATTATTGTGTCATTGTTCATGCTATTCAGTGTTTCTGCATTTTCTCATATCACTATGCATGTTCTTATGTTACGCCGTATTGTACTGTATCACTGCTGGTGTTATTATACTGCGCTGCATGCTATTATATTTCTCTGCATGCTGTCTGGATAGAGTTCTGTGTTTCGACATATAGACTGCTTTGCAATGCATTGCTGGTAATCTGTCTGTGAAAAGGTAGAGAACTGGGGCATACAGGAAAGGAATAATTATTATTTAACTCACTCTATCGAACCCTGCTCGTCAGTCTCTGCTTTCTATCTATAGTCGTGCCTCCGACTTCCCCATATTCAATTACTGGCTCTTAAATAGCCAAATCCACTTAGGTTTAGGAAAGGAAATTTATTTATTTATGAATTTAAAGAAGGGATCTGGTCTAATTAAAAAGCACTATGCAATTTTTTTTAATGCTGTTGAAACGTCCTGCAATGTTTGAACATACCAGTAAGTTAAGGTAGATCTAAACTCAATCACTAAAATCTAATATAAGCTTTAACCTGTTATTGTCATTTCAAAAGTAGTCTTTTTTTTGCTGTTGTAGGATGGAACAGACGGACCACATGACCCAAACTACAGTCCCTACAGATTAAATGAAATTAAATTTAAATTAAGTCATTAATTTAACTTAAATAACTTAAATTAAATAACTTAATTAATTTTAAGTTTAAATTCAAATTATTTATTATATATTATAAAATATTAAAATAATTACATTTAAGTGAAATTAGATTAAAGGAGAAGTACAGCCAAAGCTTCTTCTGTGGATCACAGGAATGCAGTTCGTTCTGCACTTCTGTGACCCGTTTTCAGTAGACAGCGGGCTGAAGTCCACTGTCGGCTGATGTCACAGAGCTGGTAAAGGCTCAGGAAAGATGGCGATCATATGGTCAGGATCCGCCCACATGCCTGGATCGACCGCTCTTGCTCGGGAGCCACTGAGAGCCTGAGCCGGCCATTTACCTGTCCGCGCTCCAGTTAGCACGGGGGGGGGGGGGGCGCGGCAGAGCAGAGAACCAGTGACAGTCACCAGCTGTGAGAACCGAGCGATCGACAGTGTTTGATCGCTCGGTTATCAGTCTTAGAGCCGGCGGGGGACAGATGCAGCAACAGACCTGGGTAGGTATGATTCTAAAACAAAAAAAAATACTTCTCTTTTAAAGTGTATCTAAGCCCCAAAACAAAAATGTCATATTATGCAGCTTACCCATCCTTAGATGGTGTGGCAGTATTAGGTTTTTTTTAATCAAGCTTCTGTTCCTTAATTTTTGCCTGGGGACTCTGTCAGTAATGCACTTGCTGTACTCGGGTGGCAACAGTCACTTACCCTTCTGTGTTAGGAAATCAAAAGAAGATAGGAATGCAGAATCCCATTCCTCTCCTATAATCTATAACATAGAAGGGCATGGTTCTGTTATTCTCAGCGAGTAATGAGATTGATAACAGTCAGCAGAGGTAGAGAGTACAAGTTATCAGCTTACAATATTTTTGGTAGGATCAACAGGTATTTTTCTGAACATATTAAAGAGATATAACAAAATGCTTCCAATGGTATACTAAGCTAACCAGAAGGGATAAGAGAAATTTGTTATTAGAATTTACATACACGTTTAACATTAAAACTGTAAAAACAAACAGGAGAGCGCAAGGCCCCCCCTATGTGAGTATATATATATATATATATATATATATATATATATATATATATATATATATATTTGGTGTTGGGTGTTTTTAATAAAGTTTAATAAAGTTTTTTGGTAATGCACTAGGCTCTTGAGCCCTTCTGTTTGTTTGTTTTTTACAGTTTCCTGTCTGTGGAGGGCTGCATCGATGAGTTTATCAGTGGAAGACTCTTTTGGAGATTACAATGAACACAGATTGGAATACCCAGCAATCTATGCTTCTTGAGTGCTGGGGTGTATGAGTACACTTTTAACATTATCCAAAGCCCTGAAGAAGGCAAAAGTCTGACAAACCAGCACTCTAACTGATATTTAAGTAGTTGAGCAGCCAGAGACCAGTCTACAGTCCCAACATAAAACCAGAAGTTAACTGGACAACTTGCTATAGAGATCCAAACAGTACTATCACACATACTAAGGATTTTCTCTAGCTACGTAGACAGGTTTAGCTAGACTACAGTTGAGTAATGGCTCTTCCAGAGCCCAATGTGTATTGAATCCTATACCTGAATCCTATACCTTTCTATATGTGCCTATTGACTCCTCTACACCATCTAACTGTGCAGCTCACCCAGGATCAGAACAGGGCATGCTCTCACTCCATTACAGGAGATGAGCCTTGTTTTCTTGTTTTAGACATGACGAAGGACTAACGTCTGAAACGCGTAGGCTGCTTTTACAGCATGTCTTTTCAATAAAGGAATACTATTTTCTGGATGTCATCCTGACTGCCGACCATCTCTTTTCTTGTTTTCCTATGGCTTGGACCTGTTCAGAAAGCATTCTGCAATGCTGGGGCAGTCAAAGATACAGGAAAACTCAGAAGCTAAAATGTAATTATCTGCACATGTGCTTGATAGGTGTAATGACTTTACAGTAAAAAAAAGTGTCTATCAAGACAAAGACTGCAAGTTTGAGTTTCTGCTCTCCAAAATTCCTACTTTGCTCACATATTTTTAATTAAAAAAAAACCATAACTAGCAGAAAAAGAGTAAATTATGCCATGATCATACCAAATTGAAATAACCCTAGTCTAGGCTGTGCTACCCATACGTTATGCACAGCATCTTAATCATATCGGTTCTGTGAAGGATGATTTAAAACATTAATCAGCTTGGCTCAAATTACGTCAAGATTAGCCAGCTAATGCCTGCCTTAACTCCTTCAGCAGTAGATTGTCACGGTGATAATGATCATCAATTTACAGGAGAGGCAAAGCAGTTTGCACATTTGCATGACAGCAAACACAAGCCAGAACAGAAGAGAAATTTCAGCACTGGGATTTCACGGACAGCTCAGTTGAGGCACGTTAAGCAGTAGTGAAGGGTGGAACCAGACATGGTAGAAGGGTGAGCACAATGTATAGCTTTTAGCTGTTCAGGAACTACAAGTCACAGCATACCTTGCCAAAAATGTGAAGTGGGAAGGAAACGGGTATTTTTTCAGAATTAGGGAAAAGCAGAAAACCTGCTCACAGAAAGGGTTAAAGTGACACTAATATCCTTATTCTCCAAAATGAATACATACACATCCACTCCTCTTGGCGCTTAGAGCAAGCAAATATGCAGCCTCTCGGCAGGAAGGCCTTGGCACTGAGCGGCCACATATTTGCGTGCACTATTGCAAAAACTGCTGTGCGGAGAGTGCGCACCCTCCCTGCAAGCAGCAATCGGAAGCTTTCCATTAGCCGCTGGTAACTGTACCAGGAACGTGCAGGGAGTGTACTCTTGACACAGCTGTTTTTGCAATATTGCATGCAAATATGCTTTTCTATCATGTGATCACCATGACAGCCAATCACGACGGTCACATGATCATAAACCCCACGTTCCATTTGAAACCCCTTAAAGGGCCAGTGGCACCAAGGGGGTTAAACTGTTTGTAAAGGTAAAAAATGTTTTTAAATGCAGTGTCTCTTTAAAAAGTGTGATTGCAACATAAAAGACTACATTTTCTTTTATTAGGAGGCATTTAAGCCTCCTAATAATCATGCTGTAACTTCAGCATGATGACACAAGATGTAAACTGACCACGTTAGCATGGGTCGGCTGCCATGCTACTGTGGTCAGTTTACCTGTTGGAGGAGCAGCACGAGCAGAATTAACCAGGTAAATCAGAGCATTCGCAACACAAAATGTAATGCAGCCATGAGTAATCACATTAAACTATTTTAAATTCCATACGCTTAAATAATATTTGCTCAACTTAATAATTCCAAAAAGAAGATATATTTTTAAGTGTATGGAATTTAAAATAGTTTAATGTGATTTCTCATGGCTGCATTACATTTTGGGTTGTGGATGCTCTGATTTACCTGGTTAATCCTGCTCGTGCTGCTCCTTCAACAGATAAACTGACCACAGTAGCATGGTAGCCGACCCATGCTAATGTGGTCAGTTTACATCTTGTATCATCATGCTGAAGTTACAGGCTCACTGTGCTCTACAACAGCATACCTGTATCTTCTGTAGTCAGTAAAAAAAAGCCCATCCCACCTGCATAATGTCACACTGCTCTGACGTTTGCTGCCGGGTCCAATTACATTCCATTGCCATGGAACTGCAGAAGTTCGGCGCCAACGCCACTTACCATTCTGATGTACGTGCCCCTGATACTGGACACGCAACCTACAAGATCCGTACATTGCTGTAAAGCCAACAGAAGTGCTTGTTAGCTACGGTCATGTGCTCTATGCACAATACAAAGCCTATTTCAGGAGTGAGCAAGAGAGGGTGGCTACGTTCCTACACACAGTGAGACCATGGAGAACAAATGTAGCCACCCTCTAAAAGGAAGTCAGATTACACCAACATCATTTGGAGATTTGTAGGAGGCAAGAAGAACTAAAGAAGACTTTTTTGAGGCCACCCGTGACCATGCTGACACACATTGCAAATGTATAATCCACTGTTGTCACCATCACAAAACAGTCCAGAACAATGATGTGCAGCCAATTATGGAGTTACTGCATGTAGACAGGAAGTGGCTAAAAAAGGCTGGAGGTGATCGGTGGCACTGAAATGCAAAATAAAGATGGCAGTATTTTATGAAAAAAGGGGCAATTTTTGTAAAGGTACAGAGGCTTTAGCAAACTAGAAGCCATCCAGTTAGGGTTTAAACCTTAGCACTGCATTCTCCATCAAAAGACAGTAAAACAGGCACTCAATTATAGACAATTAGCCTAGACATTAAGTAAGAGAATCTATTGAATCTCTAATCCACCCTCTAAATATAATACCAAGGAAGAACATCTAGCTTTAAATATATATACTGCCAATAGATATTTAGATATTCTAAAATAAAATACAGCTAGACACCTGATTGGCTGCCATAATTATGATCTCTACTTAACTTTCATTAATGTTGATGAACCAGTTATAATGCTGATAACATGTTTCAGTAATTTTTACAGTACAGTTAGTAAAGGAGACAATAGACTTCTGTATATCGTCCCTTCCAGCGGGACTGCGGTATGCGTCTGTGCAGTGGGGCTTTGAAATGCAATTTGTTCACCAATGGCAGGTTGTAATATTGCTGTTAATGTGACTGTGGAATATATAAGGCAATGGGAGGATGTTTGATAGCTGCGAGAAATTTGGGGGGGGCGTGTGTAACCTTCATATAAAATATCCATCATCCGTGGTAATAAAAATTATAAAGTACAAACAAACAGAACATCCCAAACACATAAAACAAAGAGAGTGTGGTCTTCTAAGAGACTGTTTAAAAGGAACCTGTAAGGATACAGTTGCCACTGCTGACTTGATTTAAAAGTTGCAAGCTCTGGTGCTGTGGTCATCCATAATCTCGCTGTACTACAAAGGAGTCTACTTGCCTTTTATAAATTAGGGAGTCACTGACGTGGAACAAGCATGCAGCCAGTGCAGTCAGGTCAGTGACTCACTCAAGGATGAGAAGGAAAGCCCTGGGGCACCAACCTTCAAAGCAGATTTCCAGGCATATATAAAAGACACAAATGGATCAGTGGCCATTAATATGGGTGGCACAATGGCTTAGTGGTTAGCAATTACGCCTTGCAGCACTAGGGTCCTTGGTGTGAATCTGCATGGAGTTTGCATTGGTTTGCTCTCACACTCCATGGACTGGTAGGTCCCTTCGCTCCTGTCCAAATTGGCCCTACTATGTGTGTACAAATTAGCTATGCACATGTGATATTACATTCTGCATGCCAGTCCAAGCCCAAGCAATTGGGGAGGGTTCAGGAAAGACATGGTGACCTACCATGTAAAAAAACTCACCAAGAAAACTCTGAGGAAAAGGCAGGCTTTCATATGTATCAGATATGGTACCCAAACAGCTGGCCCATAGCATTGCCGAGAGTTGGATACAACTGAATGGGTATATAGATACATTCATTCTTTACTATATCATTACACATATATTTATTGCAGGTAGTGTAAGCACTTGAATTTGACCTGTTAGCAGTCTCTTTTAACGTTGTTCTGTAGTCTGAAGGTTTTTTCCCTTAATGCATTAAAGTAAAAAACCTAAGAGGCTGAGCCAGGTGCCAGTCCATGCATGTGGGTGGATCCCAATCATATGGTCACGATCTTTCCCGAGCCTGGATCTACTCTGCGATGTCAGCCGACAGCGGGCTTCAGGAGTGCAGATTGAAACTGCATTCCTGTGATCCACAGGAGAAGTACAGCCAAACAACTTTTGGCTGTACTTCTCCTTTAAAGCTGAACTTTGAGGAAAATTCCATAACGACTCTTGTTTAGCTAGAGACCAACAAGAAAGCACTTTGACATACCATATTCCTCACTGCCCCAATAGCCAACATTCTTCTCCTCACTCTGATGCCCTAGGATATGGGTGGGCCTTCAGTGTCCTCACTTACAATGCAGGACTGCTGGTCCTGCAGTGTAAGTGATTAGGTCAAAGTGCGACCAATGGAGTGTCAAAAGGAATCGGCTTCAGGAAACGGTAGAAAAGGAAGACCAAGAGATAAGGTAAGTAATGCTGCTTTTTTAAAGCTACCTGAGACGAACCAAGCACTTAGCCCTTGCAGTGGGCGGGAGGAGCCTTTGAATTAGTAGTTAGTAGTTTTGAATTTTCCCTGGAGTTCAGCTTTACCGTTGAACTTAAAACAGTTCTTCAGTCAGATCTGCAAAAATTAAAAGTCAGCAGCTACAAAAAACTGCAGCTGATTACTTTTAATAAAAAAAACACTCACCTGTCCAAGGATCCTGCAGAGTCCTCAGCCGGTCTGTTTTTTCACCGGTCTTTGGGTCCCTGGTGCCAGCATGTTAACTGTGGGCAGCCGGCTGTGAATCCTTGTGGTTTTACAGCCGGCTGCCCACTGCACATGCGCGAGCCGCACTTTGTGCATGGTCTCACAGCCTTCTGGGACCTGTGGTTTGTCCCAGAAGGTGCAGGCAGGAAGAGGGGTGAAGATATTTTCAAAACTAGGAACCTGCCCCCCCAAAAAAAACAAATATGCGAAAAGTTGAAGAAGAGGGAGGAACTTCGCCTTTTGGGTGAAGTTCTGCTTTGCGTGTTGCCGGTAGTATCCAATGTGTTTCGGCCTTTCATTCTCTAAACTGTCCTGGAAATATGACACAAAGAAGATATTTTAAATGAAACAGCGTTTGCTCTCTGATTTTTTTTCCGCAGCATTTTGCCCAAGTCATTCTCATGATCGTGATAAAAAGATAAAAGACTGATTTCCTTTCTTCATCTACCGTCTATGGCAGGTTTAGGCAACCCTAGTTTTGAAACTACAAGTCTCATGAGACATTGCAAGACCCTAACAATCACAGGCATGACTCCTAGAGGCAAAGGCATGATGGGATTTGTAGTTTCACCACAGCTGGATGGCCGAGGTTGCCTACTCCTGGTCTATTGGCACCACTACACCACTAGACAATACTGGACAGACGCTTGCATGGAAGATCTTTCATAAACTGCAATGGTTTACTATAATACTTTACTTATTATACTTTTATTAATATAGTATATTCTTTTAGGTATAATTAAATATACTCATGTGACCAGAGTATAGCAAGTCAACGCTTCAAGGCACAGAAAATGTGAACACGTACTTCGTATGATTGTTCGATCATGTTAAGGTGGACAGCAACACAGAAAAATCTTCTGCCAATGATTATCTAATTATCTAATGGTGGCCCTACATGTATTGATATGATCATTCAATTGACCAAGCAATGTGACTAATCGGATCCGCCTAAATAAAAATCACAAACCAGAGATGTTTCAATTTGATCGATTTTTATAGTTCTCGATTTAGACTATGCCATGGAAATGCGTAGTTCTTTGTGTGTGCCAGAGAATGGATCATAGTGAAAATCAATAAAAGATTCTGTTTTTCATCGATAACAAAGCTGTGTTTGTTGCATCGTTCGATGTTTTAGCTGTTAATAAAACACTTGTTCATGATCGCTCTTACCTAGATCGATCACAAATCGCCATGTATATGGGCGCTTTTTTTAAAGGTACGATCTTTCAAGAACCAGAAATCGCACGTTCCTTCAGACCGCAACGTCTATGGCTAGTTTAAATTGCAATAATGAGAGAGAACATAAAACATCTGTAAGATACAGAGCACAAAGAGAGCACAGATGAGAGAGCGGACAAAAAGATGAGACTGCAGGTGATGACAGTGCAGGGGTGACCGGATTAAATTGGCTGTTCGCAGGCCGCTCTCATTCTTTGTTTGCTTTCTCTGACTTTCTCTGTTTGAGCCTGTGTATTTTGCTCTCTCTCGCTCTGGCTCCTTCTCTCGCTCTCTCCCCCGGGTCTCTGCTGATTGTAACTGACACACTGACTCCATTTCACACACTCATATTTCTCGTAAGATCAATACTTTTGACTCCCTACAAGACAATAATCGTGCGCTCGCCGCCACCAGTCGATCAAACACATTATTAGAGCTACGTCCCGAGGGAAAGAGGCACAAGGGGGGAAACGGAGAGAAGAGAGGGGGCTCAGAGCCACAAGATGCCCCCACGGTGGCACACGCTGCCCCCTACTCCTATGCCCTGCTCCTCTCTTATATTTTCAGATACATCCTAACGCTGATTAATGCTGCTAAATGTTACATAAGCCGCACAGACAATTGCAGTTTAAAGCTAAACTCTCAAAGGCTTATTCAGGAAGGCAGTGTAAAGAATGACAGCGATATATAAAAATAACGGTAAAAGAAGAACTCAGGGATGAAAACACCTCTGGATGGGGTGGGGTAAGTCTAATGATGTGCTTTACGCTTACCTAGGAGCCAGCGATCCGGAGATCTTTCAGGTGTAAAGTTCGAGAGCCGACTTCCGTTCCCAGCGTGCCGCTCAGCAGGCAGCCAGAATTACTTGTTGACCCCATAAGAAGTCTGTGGGGATTTTCCCGACAAGCGGGCAGCTGCAAGGCAGCACACTGGGAGCGTAATCGTGTTGGCTCCCGAACTTTACACCTGCAGGATTGGTGAAACAGAGGTAAGCGTAATGCGTATCATTATGGCTCGTTCTCGTCGACCGCGTTGCCGTGTACTTTCCTGCGTTTTCTAAAGCAGGCTAAATGCATGAAAGTACAATGTCTACATTAGGGCCCATTCCAACCAATGCGTTGTATTGGGCAAAAGTCATGCATGCTGCATTTTTGATATGCGAGCAGTTTTAAAGTCCAAACATGACTTGACGATCCACGGTGACCTAATAGGTAAGGCCATATTTAGCCATCAAGGCTTTGCTTATTGGGGTTGATTTACTAAAACTGGAGAGTGCAAAATCTGGTGCAGCTGTGGATGGTAGCCAAGCAATTTCTAACTTTGACAATAAAACATGGAAGCTGATTGGTTTCTAGGCAGAGCTGCACCAGATTTTGCACTCTCCAGTTTTAGTAAATCAACTCCACTGTGTCATGTGATTATATTAGTGACAAATAAGGCCCCTTTTACACGGTTCTTCTGTTAAGCGAAATCTGCTTTCTTAGCGGGGGATCTCTCTGCTGATCCCCGCTGAGCAGAAGGAAGACAGGTCCGTGTAGCTGAGCAGACACGGACACAGTCCTGCTCTCCTCTATGGGGCAATCGTATGGAAACGGACCGCTTCCGTCCAATGCAATCCGATCTGATCTGCTGGACAGATGGAGAATAGGACCACCATCAGTCTGTTTTTGGAGGACAGGGTCGAATTGGATAACAGTGGGTGTCAGCGGATATGTGTCCCCTAATATTCGCCGCTCCATGGAAGAGACTGGAGGATACAATTAAGTCCACCTGAAAAACTGACAGACTGACCTGATCGGATAGCCCGCATGAAAGGGGCCTAATGCTGCAAAGCACTGATCTAACTTCTACTACACTACAACTCTGACCGTTTTCAACTGTGCAACTGCGTAACAAGCCAGGCAAATATGGGGGTTGATTCACTAAAACTGCAGAGTGCAAAATCTGGCGCAGCTCTGAAGAGAAACCAATCAGCTTCCAGGTTTTATTTTTGTCAAAGTTTCATTGAACAAGCTGAAGTTAGAAGCTGATTGGCTACCATGCACAGCTTCACCAGATTCTGTGTGCACCAGTTTTAGTAAATCAACCCCCTAGGCTCATGTCTCTATAGAAAAGCCTTCTGATGACCCATTGCACTCTACAGGTCTCTTGCTAAATTTAGCCACAAATTTTCAAAGGTGGCCAAAAAAGGAAAACAAAATAAGGAAAAAGTCATCACAATTTGTTCAGTTTAAATCTTGGTGAGGCCCATCTAACACTACTGCCCCGGGCACCGGGCTACAGGTAACATTTTGGAAAATACAACCCCAGAAATAGAATTTATTTACTAACAAGAGAATGTTCTCTTAGGCAGCCCATAGATAATTCACTAGATTCCCCCATCAACACAGCGAGCATCGGCCATCAACACTGGCTAAGTTTCAATCCATGTAGGGTCCACTTTAGTAAAGCAGGAAAGTAAAACTAAAAACAGGAATTTTAAATGACTGAATGATTATTGTGAGTGCAGTTTCACCACGTTTATTAAGTGAACACAACATTTAGGCCGGCTACACATATAATGCTAAATGTAAAAGGAACCCGTCAAATTAGAAATACGGGAGCTGCAACTCATGACTTGTTTCTGAAAGTGCATGGTCCAGAGCTGTCCTCTTGAATCTGTTTTTGCTACTTGGTAAGTCACTGACCCAGAACAAGCATGTACATATCATTGAATCAGGTGTCAGGACTCTTGATATGAACATGCTTGTTTTGGATCAATGACCCGCTAAGCAGTATAACAAGGATAAGTATGACAGCCCTGGAGCGATGCAGCTGAACTTCCTGGTTCACCTCTTTGAAGTAGATTCTCCTACTATGCCTGTGAAGTAAAAAACAAAAAGCTAGAGCTCTTCATGCGTCAGAGAGGGACTACAGCTACTATTCGGGGGTGCATGACGTGTACACGCGCATTGATTTAATGTGTGTGGACCACGACACCCTTGAGCTATTGCAGTCAGCTGAAATAGGCAATATCACTATTTCAGATCACGCCCCGGTGTGGGCCGTACTGCGAATCCCGGACGAAACGCAGAGGGCCTGGTCCTGGAGGCTCAATGAAAACCTCCTAGACGATGCCTCGGTAGTGGCTAAGGTCTCTGAGACCATTACACATTATTTCACAGAGAATGTGTCTGAGGATATGGCAGACGGAGTGGTGTGGGAAAGCCACAAGGCGGTGCTCAGGGGGGAACTGATCTCCCTAGGCTCTAAACTTAAAAAGGAAAGGCAGATAGACTTCCAGAGGGTACTGACAGCTTTACAGGAAGAAGAACTTAAACACAAACGCCAGGGAGATGTTCAAGCCCGCGATCGGTTGATTGAACTGAGAGAACTCTTTTCACGCCTCCTTGACCGTCGAGCGCGCAGACAACTACGCTACCTTTCACATAAATACTACGAACAGGGAAATAAGTGTGGTAGAATGCTCGCTAGAGCGCTCCGGCGGAGAAGACTGACAGCTCACGTGCACTCTCTTCGGTCCCCTGACGGTACAGCTACATTACACTCCTCCGGGATTGCCTCCATCTTTAGAGATTATTATGCGGACTTATATCACCTAGACAAGGAGATCTCCCACACAGGGCGGACAGCGAAAATGAAAGCTATTGGCGACTACCTCGCCTCAGCCGGACTCCCCTCCCTGACACCCGAACAGCAGCTAGACCTTGACGCCCCCGTCTCCTCTCAGGAGATCATCTCGACAGTGAAGGCCCTGCCTAATGGGAAGAGCCCTGGCCCGGATGGATATTCCAAAGCGTACTATGTAAAATTTCTCCCTTTGCTACAAAATCATATGTGTAGGTATTTTAATTCTCTAGCCACAACTCACCAGATCCCCCCCGAGGCATTATTAGCCCACATCACCGTAATCCCGAAGGAAGGCAAGGACCCTACTCTCCCACAAAGCTATCGACCAATATCACTTCTTAACGTCGATATAAAAATTTTTGCTAAGATCATGGCAAATCGACTTAAATATGTCTTGCCCTCCTTTATCCACCCCGATCAAACGGGATTTATCCCAGGTAGAGAAGCTAGGGATAACTCCATCCGGGCCATGCAGCTTATACAATGGGCATGTGCCCATAGGAACTCCACCCCATACCTTATTCTGTCCACGGATGCCGAAAAGGCTTTTGACAGAATAGATTGGTCATACCTTAAGGCGGTGCTGGAGGCTTGGGGACTAGGCCCTCATATGCTCAGATGGATCATGGCACTTTACGCGACCCCCAGTGCGAAGGTCAAGGTAAATGGCCACTTATCCCAGGGGTTCCCCATTCGGAATGGCACGAGGCAGGGGTGCCCCCTCTCCCCCCTCTTGTTCGCTCTGGCTATGGAGCCGCTGCTTCGAACAATACGGGCGAGTGCTGACATCAGAGGGGTGACGGTGGGGTCAACGGAACACAAACTGTCAGCCTACGCAGATGACGTGCTCTTTCATTTGACCCAGCCCTCGGTGTCGCTGCCAAACCTTATGAGGGAACTAAAAACTTTTGGTCAGGTGTCCAATTTTAAAATAAATTTTTCGAAATCCGAAATCCTGCCCGTCACCATCCCTGCGAAGATGGCTAATGACTTACAACAAGCTTTCCCATTTAGCTGGGCTACAACATCGATTAAGTACTTGGGTATACAACTTACCAATAGATTTGATAATATTTACTCGGCCAATTTCCCCACCCTTTTGAGCATGGTGCGTAGAGACTTACAGAATTGGGCCAAGACCTCCTTCACGTGGCTGGGCAAACTTAGCATACTCAAGATGAACATCCTTCCACGGGTGCTCTTTTACTTACAAATGCTGCCGGTCCCTCTCCCCAGGAGCTTCTTTACACAGCTCCAAAGCCTGATGATTAATTTCATCTGGCATGGTAAAAGGCCAAGACTGGCCGCGTCCTTACTACAGAAGGCCAAGGAAATGGGAGGCCTGGGCCTCCCGGATATAAGACGATACTACAGAGCTATTGCGATCCAACATATCCTCAACTGGCGACATCATGGGGGTTCAAAAATATGGGTCTCCTTGGAAAAGAGCCTGGCAGGTCGTGACTTATCCTACGCGCCTTGGCTGCCTCGTGAACATAGAGGACTCTCACAGACGTCCTCCCCGCTAACTACCCATATCCTGCGGGTCTGGGATCGCACGAATGCTCTGTACGCTTTGGTGCCCCCGGGCTCCCCACTGGCACCGCTGGGGGGGTTCAGGTGGTTCCCTCCTGGGGAGCAAAGGGCCTTTTTTGGAACATGGGTTACAGATGGTAATTATAGCTGTGGCAAATTTGTAGATAAGGGTAGTCTGATACCCCTAGATGCCTTGAGGACTAGCCATGGCAGATTCCCCATGGATTGGTGGAGACACCAGCAACTCCAACACTTCATTGCAACAGAGGGAGCTTCGATGAGAGGGCTAGACACCATTACCACACTAGAAAGATTTTTCATAGAAGAAGAACCAACTCCCCATCTGATCTCTGAGTTATATAGGCTACTGGGTTCAGTTTCCGCTGCTTGCAAGCCGGCTTTCATAAGAGAATGGGAGCGGGACCTAGGGATAGAGTTCTCACCAGAACAGCGCCTACTCATGTATAAATTAGCACATTCTAGCTCCATAGAGTCCAGAACGCAGGAAACTAACTACAAGCTCCTAACTCGTTGGTACCGGGTACCAGCCGTCATAGCACGTATTTACCCCTCGGTCTCTGACCGCTGCTGGCGTGACTGTGGTCAGAGAGGCACCCTCCTTCATGTGTGGTGGGAATGCCCAGTAATTAGGCCGTTCTGGACGGAAGTACAGGCTACCATTAAAAATGCTCTGCAGATCGAGATCCCGTTCTCCCCGGAGCATTTTCTCTTGCACCTCCCCGCCCTCCCTCTGAGCCGTTACAAAAAAAGCGCCCTTCCTCATTTATTAAACGCTGCTAAAAGGCTGGTTCCTCTTCACTGGAAGAGCCCACGGATCCCTACCTTAAAAGAATGGTTGCAGAAGGTGGAAGATATCAGAGAGGCGGAGGAGTGGGTGGCGAGGTGCGGGAATAGGAGTGAGCGCTTTGATAGTATCTGGGCCCAGTGGCGGAGATTCACTATTGACACTAATCCTGTATCCTCTAGCCTGGAAGTCGCGCTGTTGGAGTTAGCGGAGCCCTCCTTGAAGCTAAGGAGGCCCGTATGTGGTGACGTGCGTACCTGAATGGCTGGTCTCACCACCCTATTGATTACACCAGATGCAGACCTTTTCTTTCCTTATGCATGGTTCACAAGGTCCACAGTTGAAGGCTCACACGAAACGCTAGGCGTCTCTGGGGAGTTATTTTTTCATTATTTTTTTCTTTCCTCTTAAAAAGGCAAGTTTTGTATCTTCCTTCTTAAATGTTATAGAGTTAATACCAGGGCAGACTTATGGAAAAGGGGCTCCGCCTGGCGACACAGGCACCTCTCAGGGGCTTTGACCCCAGGGGATGCCCGTGGGGCGCCTCCCTCTTGGTGGAGGTTAGTTGGAGGCTTATGGCCCCCCTCCCGAGGGACCCGCCCGGTGGGCATCTCGGGGACCTTAAAGCAAGGACGAGACCCCCCCCTCCAATACAGAATGGAGGGCTTTTGTGACGGGTCCGTCCAAAAAGGTGCCATGGCGGGACCCCCCCCTGGGAATCATTTTGACTGTTCCACAGCGCAATACAGTTTGAAGAAGACTTGATCCCTCACCCCCCTCCCCCTCCTTCCCTCACCCCTCCGGTATTTACCTTGTCCTGTGATTGGTTAGACAACTTGTTATTGTCTGGAACGTCTATGTCTGCACTGTAAGAATTGCACTGTATTGTAGTAAGAATGACCATAGACTATATGTTTGTATGTTCCTTTTAATACATAAAATAAAAATAAAGATTATATAAAAAAAAAAAAAAAGGAATAATTGATTGTGAAATTCATGTTGATATCAGAGCCTTGGGGCAAGACTATGGGCAAAACTTTTTTTTCCATTTTGAATAGAGTAGGGGAGGGTTATAACCCCTGACAGATTTTTTTTCCCGCTGTCTGTGTCCCATTGCAGAGATTTCCCTTCACTTCCTATGCCATAGCTAAACAGGAAGTTAGAGAAAATCCCTGAAAATTAAGGGAATTCCTTGGAGACCCCCAGTTCACTAGAACTAGTGTCCCCATTGGAAGATTTCCCCTCTATTACTTTTATGGGGATAACCCAAAAATTTGGGATTTTCCTTTACTTTCACTTTCAATAATAATAGTAAACATGACAATTAGAGAGGGGTAATCTCCTTAACAGGAGCACAGACAGCAATAAAAACTGACAGACATTCTAATCCCTCTCCACTCTATCCGGGATGAGAGAAGGATTTTTGCCTTTAGTTATACTTTAATGTATCATACATCTGCATCACTACCTCCGTAGGAGCCACTTAAAGTGGTTGTAAACTCTCCCCGACAACTTTGTCCCATGTTATTAGATTGTAAGCTCTTCTGAGCAAGGCCCTCTTAATCCTATTGTATTGTATTGTATTATAACTGTATTGTCTCCCTTTTATATTGTAAAGCGCTGCGTAAACTGTTGGCGCTATATAAATCCTGAATAATAATAATAATAATAATAATGTAAATCAGCATAAAAACCCTAATGAACAAAAAAAAAAAAAAAAAAAAAAAAAAAAAAAAAAAAAAAAAACAAAAAGCTATCCCATATTTAGCCAAGGCTGTGGGTCAGTACACTGTAACTGCTAACAGGAAACATCACTCTGCTAGACCCGCCAAAACAAGAATGTTCCACGCAAAGAGCAAGGTCTCAGCCTGGACATATCCACAACTGCTCAGTTTAGCTGCTAGTTATTAAAACATATTATTGACATATACATTTCAGCAATCCCTTTCAATAGTTACATTAAAGACTGGAAATCCAATCCCCCAGAGGTGTTCTACATTGCGAAGAATCTCTGGGCTGAAGGCAAATGGGAAGAGTCCTCCATGTATTCATGTCTTCCAGCTTCTACAGTCATTTTACAATTTTCAATAACGTTTCCAGTCTCTGGTCTCCTCATTCACACCTTGTGCCTGCTAACAAGATCTTTGTCACTTTTTGTAATTGTCATATGAACTGCAATGTTCATAACATCCTAGAATCAAACCCTGTATGGATCCATGAAGTTCCATTCACATCACAGAAATAACATTTTCTCTGTGGTTGCTCCTCAAGCTTAGCCATGGTGGGATTGATATCACTGGAGCTCATGGGTCTCATGACATTAGGGAATTGCAAGTCTATCTGCTTTGGCCCAGACCGCTAAGTATAGGCAACTTCATTCTTCCGACTAATTCCTGCAGCTACCATTGTTGTTGTTTGGAAATACAAATATCTGCAACACGCGCAAGACAATGGCACTGCAACCCAATCATGCAATCAGTGCCGGCAAGAGCTCTCTGATTCCATTCACCGTGCCTGACTTACAGTCTCCACAGGAGTCCTTCCATGTAGATAAAGTCGGCACCCAGGTGGGGATGAATAAAATTTCTCTTTATTTCGTCCAAGGATAAACAGAGCCAACACTAGTTGCACTCCTTGGACGAAAAAGAGAAATAGTATTCGTCCTCACCAGGTTGCCGACTTTATCTACATGGAAGCACAAATAACTGCAAGCTTGTGTTGTAGTTTCCTAACAGCTAAATGGAAAAGATTTCCCTCATTTGTTCTATCATTATTTTTTTCTTTTGGTGTAGCTTAACTTTCACATATCTAATAATCCATAACAGGCTCCAGTCAGATTATGGCACAACTGAAAAAAATTGAATATTTAGGTTGCTATTGAAACAAAAGTCCAAATGGCATGACACTATATACTAGATCACAGTTTCTTAACCAGCATTCTATGGAATCCTAGGGTTCCTCCAGAGGTTGCTAGGCATTTCTTAAGGAATGAGCAGTTTCACCCTCTCAGATAAGCTCCCACTGACACCATTGGTCGTTTTATCTATCTGTAAGGGGGTAATTCTTCCCAATGACCACAAGTGTAAGGAGCATTCTTTCCATTGACCTTCACACTAATGTACCATGAGTTGTAGATATAGTAATTTTTAGCAGGGGTTGCCTGACACCGGAAAGTTATTTCAAGGGTTCCTTCCTGTTGAAAAGGTTGAGAAAGACTGTACTATATAGTCAAACTTTGTTGATACCTGACCATCACACCTATATGAGCTTTTTTGGACATCCCATTCCAAAACCATGGGCATTAATATGGAGTTTACCCCACCTTTACGCCATAACAGCCTCCACTCTACTACGAGGGTTTTTTACAAGATCTTGGAATGTCATTGTGGGAATCTGCAGCCAAAAGAGAATTTTGTGGTTAGGTGTTGATGTTGGGCTGGAAGACTTGTCTTGCAAACAGAATTTCAAATCATCATGTTCTATGGAATTGAGGGCAGTGCTTTTTGCAGGCCACTAAAGTTCCTCCATACCAAACTCAATAATCTACAATATATTTTTATGGAGCTGATTTTGTGCACAGGGACATTGTCAGGCTGGAATAGAAAAATAAACTTTTCCAAACTGTTACCACAAAGTTGTAAGTGCAGAATTATCTATACAGTTACATTCAATCATTTAGAGAGATGCCTCCAAACTTCTGGCTATATAGTGTTTATGCCAAACTGTCTATATGGACGTAAGGCATTATGTGTGAAAAGCAATCACACCAGCTCTTTACAGCTTAGTGTAGAACAAGTCATGCATCCTGTAACGGTTGCCGTAGATTTCACCATGTCATTAAATCATATCTCCGATTTAATAATAATAAAGCGTTCTGGTAAAAAACATTTTTTTTTTAAAAAAGGACCTGTTGCAACCTGTTAACAATTTTACCCTCTAGAACAGTGATGGCGAACCTTGGCACCACAGATGTTTTGGAATTACATTTCCCATGATGCTCAACTACACTACAGAGTGCATGAGCATCAGAGGAAAATGTAGTTCCAAAACATCTGGGGTGCCAAGGTTCGCCATCACAGCTCTAGAAATATGACAAGTAGAAGCATCACAACCTGGGCATTAAAGACTGTCGATATGATGAAAAAACAGAGTTTACCAAAATCAACTGTCAAACTGATCAGTAAAATGTGGGATATAGAAAGCTAAAGTTATTAAGTAAAATCCAACTTTTCCTGTTAAAGATAGGATTTGAACCCACCACCTTTCATTCCTCCTAAAGCAGTATTTTTTCATCCACATACAGAAATAGAAGGGACAATGTCAATTAAACAGTGTGTGTTCAGTATCACTTTAAACATGACACCCCACCTCCTCCTTTCCACCATGCCTATACTCATCTTCCTTTTGCTTCCCTCTCCCTGATTTATTTAATAATTAGCCATGCAGGTACAAAGCATTGCATTGTGGGAGGAATGGGTTAGAATCACCTGCTCCCCTAGCCAAAGCATTATCAATAAATAGTTTATTACATGCTGTTCATACTCACTCAGTCACTATGAGATTCATTTTCTGTATTCTGCAAAAAACCTGGTTGATCCTGTTCTCTATTTCCCCCTTCTGTCCAAGTCTGCAATTCAGCGAGGGATTTTGCAGAGCAGTGTCGGCAACTCTACACATACACAGTTTTCAGGGAGTTTCTCTGCTGAGCATTTCCTCCCTATCACATCTATAGAGTCACACATCTGGGCGTATACACAGTGGTCAATGACAGCCCACTCCCTCCCTCCACCGCCATGCCCACTAACCAGCTAAACACAATGGCAGCGGGATATTACATGTAGATTGATGGAGGCTTCTCCTCCCTCTTATTCTAAGACACAGGCTGGAGGGGTGTGACACAGCCTGACTGGCAGAAATCCACCCACACCATTTTATTTCCACAAAATAATACAGATTTGAATTAAAATAAATATTTATATGACAATTTAAAATAGTTTATTGATATTAATTACCATATTAATTTTACTCTGTATTCAAAAGGCTGTTTTTTGTTTTGTTTTTTGACTAGAAGCTCCTCCTGCTTATGTTTCCCTGCGCACAGGCTGGAAAAGAGCTGGGTCATGTGACAGCTATAAATTCATTAGGAAAAAGGTACTAAGATTTTCTTTTTATTAAAATAATTACAGTGCCACCATCCATATACAGAAAAAGAAGGGGGGATGTAAATTAAACAGTGTGTGTTTAGTATCACTTTAATTCAGGTACATAGGAAACACTGCATCAGAAAATTCATACTTGTCACTTGCAGCCAGCTGGTGGCAGAAGCGAGGCCAGTCATTCAGATTTTAGAACACTCTTTTACCGTAATGCCGCGTACACACGCTTGGACATTCCGACAACAAAATCCTGGATTTTTTTCTGACGGATGTTGGCTCAAACTTGTTTTGCCTACACACGGTCGCACAAATGTTGTCGGAAATTCCGAACGTCAAGAACGCGGTGACGTACAAGACGTTTGACGAGCCGAGAAAAATTAAGTTCAATAGCCAGTGCGGCTCTTCTGCTTGATTCCGAGCATGCGTGGAACTTTGTGCGTCGGAATTGTGTACACACAATCGGAATTTCCGACAAGTTTTGTTGTCGTAAATTTTCAGAACCAGCTCTCAAATTTTTGTTGTCGGAAATTCTGACAGCAAATGTTCGATGGAGCCTACACATGGTCGGAATATCCGACAACAAACTCCCATCGAACATTTGTTGTCGGAAATTCCGAGCGTGTGTACGAGGCATTATAATTACAAGATTAGATTACACACACACAATGAATGAAAAGTCCTCTCCCTCTTTGCTTTTATAGCCAGTACCCATCTGGATTTAAAATCTTCAGCAGCAGTCAACAAGTGCAAAGGCGGTGCTGGGCTTTCTCATTGGAAAGCCCAGCATGAGCTGAAAACACTGTACCATGGAAGGTCCTGTATTAAATATTTATTTGTAAAATAACAGTTTATATAAAAAACAAAAGCATATATATTAACAAAAGAACTTTATAGAATTGCAAAACTTTCTAAAATAAAACTGACCCCAAAAGATTATAGTCTCTTTTTACGTGTGACCTAAACAGGTGACTTAACTGTGACCTAACGGATAGAAATACGATGTAGTGTAATATACTGATGTGAAGGACCATATACAAAAATAGTCAAAACAGCATTTACGCAGCAGGGTAGTATGAGGCTGGCTGTTATAAATAATGGAAAGACACATATAATGAACAGCATGCAATATGGTACGCTGCTTCTTATTCCCAGTTAATGGGAGAAGGAATACAAGTCTGCTTTTTTCTTTGCGTACTTTTGCCCTACAGCTAATGCGGTGACCTATGGCCTGATTCATGTGACTAGGTTAGTTTGCATTTCTATTTCAAGCAAGTGTGCAATGCTAAAGTATCTATGCACAGTATGCATCTGTGAATGAGGATGGATTTTCTATGAAAATAAGATTAGCCACATTTTAAAAATTTAAAGCACCAGAGGCTGGAGGTTCTTAAGGTTTATCTCTATGTAAAGGCTTACTAACTGGATATGAGGGCTATATAGTATGTAGAAACTCTGTAGAAGGGAAGACTACACAGACTGTACATACTGTACACAAGATACTCGAAGATACTCGAAAGCAATGCAAGCCAGAGGATCTAAAGTCTAGTTGTGTAAAGACTCCAGCTGACTCAATTTCAAGCATCATTTGCAATAATCAGGCTATTTCTAGACTGCTGCAGAGCAATAACGACCATTTTTGGTGGTCAGTGGTGCTCTTCATTGCACAGGAAGATTCTCCAGCTTGCTGGAAAATTGCCCTGTGACTGGGTCCAATCCTTCACTCTTCTATGTAGAAAACAGAAGAAGCAAAGTAATGCGTATGTTAAACTGTGATTATTGGGCAAAAATTATGTTGGTTACCATACTCCATCAACTCGCGTGATGACAGTAATCTTCCTTGGAGAGATATCTGCAACCAACAGCTGCCCTTAGTCAGAGAGCAAAGGCTGGTGGTTCAGAAGACTAGGTTTTATGTCGAGGCTCAAGATTGGAAGAACCTGGAGGAAAGGTTCTGTGTGCAGATTAACTGGAAGAAAAGACTGGAGGTTCTGAAGGCTAGGTCCAGGGTGGAGGCTCAAAGATGGACAGCAGTGAAAGCTCTGAAGATCAGGTTTTGTGTAAAAGCTCAACGATGGAGTGGGTAGAAGCTCTGAAGGCTAGGTTCATTGTGATAGAGGAAGGTGGAGGTTTTGAAAACTAGAAAATGTGTAGAGGCATAGTGATCAAGTAGGTTGGAAGTTCTGAAGACTAGATTATGTGTGGAGGCTCAATGATAGAGGAAGTTGGAGGTTTTGCATACTAGAAAAAGAGTACAGGCATAGTGATAAAGGAGGTTGGAAGTTCTGAAGACTAGATTATGTGTGGAGGATGCAGGATATGAAATCTAGGTTCTGTGTAAAGGCTTAGTGGTGAAGGTTTTGAAGACTTAGTTCTGTATAAGAACTTTGTGACAGAGGAGGGTGGATGTTCAGAAGGCTACATTTTGTTTCGAGGCTCAGTTCTGGGGGCAGCGGGAGCTTCTGAAAGCTAGCTTCTGTGTAGAGGCTTAAAGATGGAAGATGATGGAGGTTCTTTAGGTTCTGTGTGGAGGTTTAATGAGTAAGGAAGGTAAAGGTTTTGCAGGTAGGTTCCGTGATAATGCGGGTGGAGGATCTGAAGGCTGGATAATGTTTGAGGGCTCAGTGATAGAGGACACTGGAGGGTCTGATAGTTTTGTTCTGTTTGAAGGCTCAGGATTTCATGATCATTACTGAAAGAAGAACTTTTTTTGTTGTACACAGAAATAAATGAGATTCCCCCTTTTATCTTTTTAGTGAAGCATAAAAGAATGCCAGTGAATGCCTGGTTGGTTGCTCTGGGCAACAAGAACAATTTTCTCTTCAGACACTTTCCATCTTAAGGCCCTCAGTCACAGAATAGGTTGAAGGTGCTGACACATTTAATCACAGACAAATCTTCCAGCTGCACCACATAAGAAGCCCATTTCGATGATTAATCCCACCATTAATTAGATAATTCATCAGCTACCTTGCATGTGACACAGGCCATTTACAGCTCAACCAAAACCACATAAAACTGAATATAATTAATTATTGCTACACCCACATACAAGCAATACATCCCTTCCTGGGTTTAATTAACCTCCCTTTAAACCCGGGATCCTGTGCAAAGCTCACTCCTTGAATTGTACCACATAAAAGCTCTTTCCAATATCTCTTCTAGTTTGTCCTGCTCACCATTTCTGTTCCATCTACTTACACAAATCGAGATAGGACTATAATAGAACACGGTAAATGCTTGTTTTGTCCTACTGTGATTTCTGCATTTTATTTTCTAATATAAGGGGGAAAAAAAGACTCAATTCCCTATTAAGCATCTTACTGCACCATAAATTCTTGCCATAGCACTGTGCAGAATTCCCAAATAATCCTTCCATTGCTCTATATAAACTTCTTATATAAATTCCTCCATCTCCTCCACATAAGAGCTGCCCGCATCTCTGCTAATAGCTCTATTAATTGTTCCTAGTAAAATCTACCCGTCCCTATAATGGACATTATCGTCAGATGTCGCTTTCCTCCTATTGCTTGATATAACTCAAACTGCTCTATAGAATTTTTATAATCTTCCATAAGAATTACTAGAGCTTTTTAAAAACTGATGAAAAGGAGAATTAACTGTGTTGCCTGCAGCAACCAATGATTTATAATAATAGTCTGCCAGGTATATAGAGCAGTATGGCAAGCTCAAACTCCATGCAGATACCTGTAACAGTCATATATTTATAGCACAACTCCATGCTTTTCTAATACTGATTGGTCCTATTTCCTTCTAAATATTATATTTATATATATATATATATATATATATATATATATATAGCCATCTCTACACTCCATCGCTGCTCCTTGCATCCTCCTACTAGTCTATTGCTGCCCCTTGTATCCTCTTATTAGTCCATTTCTGCTCTTTGCATCCTCCCACTAGTTCATCGCTGATCCTTGCATCCTCCTTCTAGTCCATTGCTGCTCTTTGCAACTTCCTACTAGTCCATTGCTGCTCCTTGCATCCTCCTACTAGTCTATCACTGGGCCTTGCATCCTCCTACTATTTCATCACTGCCCCTTGCATCCACCTACTAGTCCATCGCTGCTCCTTGCATCCTCTTACTAGTCCATTGCTGCTCCTTGTATCTTGCTACTAGTCCATTTCTGCTCCTTGCATCCTCTTCCTACTAGTCCATCGCTGCTCTTTGCACCCTCCTACTAGTTTACTGCTGATCCTTGCATCCTCCTACAAGTCCGTCTCTGCTCCATGCATGCTCTTACTAGTCCATCGCTGCTCCTTGCATCCTCTAACTAGTCCATCACTGCTCCTTGCATCCTCCAACTAGTCCATCGCTGCTCCTTGCATCCTCCTACGAGTCCATCATTGCCCCTGCATCCTCCCACTAGTTCATCACTGCTCATTGCATCCTCTTACTAGTCCATTGCTGCTCCTTGTATCTTCCTACTAGTCCATTGCTGCTCCTTGTATCTTCCTACTAGTCTATTGCTGCTCCTTGCATCTTCCTGCTAGTCCATCGCTGCTCTGTGCATCCTTCTACTAGTTCACCGCTGATCCTTGCATCCTCCTACAAGTCCGTCCCTGCTCATTGCATCCTCCTACTAGTAGTCCCTCGCTGCTCCTTGCATCCTCCTACTAGTGCATCGCTGCCCTTGCATCCTCCTACTAGTCCATCACTGCCCTTTGCATCCTCCTACTAGTCTGTCGCTGATCCTTGCATCCTTCTATTAGTCCATCACTGCCACCTGCATCCTCCTTCTAGTCCATCACTGCCTCTTGCAGCCTCTTACTAGTCCACCGTTGCACCTTGCATCTTCCTACTAGTCTATTGCTGCTTCTTGCATCTTCCTACTAGTCACATGCTGCTTCTTGCATCTTCCTACTAGTCCATTGCTGCTCCTTGCATCTTCCTTACTGGTCCATCACTGCTCCCTACATCCTCCTACTAATCCATTACTGCCCTTGCATCCTCCTACTAGTCCATCGCTGCCCCTTGAATCCTCCTACTAGTCCATCGTTGCCCCTTGAATCCTCCTACTAGTCCATCACTGCTCCTTGCATCCTCCTACTAGTCCATCACTGCTCCTTGCATCCTCCTACTAGTCCAGCGCTGATCCTTGCATCCTTTGATTGATCCACCACTGCCCCTTGCATCCTTTCACTAGTCCACTGCTGCTCTTTGCATCCCCCTACTAGTGCAGTGTTAGTCCCTTTCCAGGTTAAATGATGCTACATTTATTTTGATTATTTTATGAAAATGTGCAAAAGTAATCAAAGGTGGGCAAGCGCAAAAATTGTGAGGATGTGCCCAGATTGGAGTTGGACTTTAAATAGAAGGTGCCAAAGCCGTTGTTTTTCCACTGCCGATTACTCAGCAATGACAGCATGAAATGTAATTTCTGTGTTGTTCCAATTTTGTTCAGCAACACTGTGATCTTAGTTCACATGTGGTATATGCGCTTTAAAGGAATCCTGTACTGGGAACATATGGGGTTGATTTACTAAAGGCAAATAAATGTTTGTTTTTTTTCTTGCACCTGATTGGGTATTCTTTGCAAAGCTTTACCTCATTTACTAAGCTCTGGAGCCACTGCCCTTACTAAAACTGGAGCATGCAAAATCTGGTGCAGATCTGCATAGAAACCAATCAGCTTCCAGGTTTTATTGTGAAAGCCTAATTGGACAAGTTAGAAGCTGATTGGCTTTCATACACAGCTGCACCAGGTTCTGAGTGTACTAGTTTTAGCATTTCTAGATAGACAAAAAGGAGGCTGGAGCTCATGTCTAGACAGCCAGTGGTCATGCAGCTGCTGAGGAACTAGAAGTCCCAACATGCCCAATTTCCAAACACACTGGGCCTTGTAGTTCCTAGACAGCTGGGGACTGGGAGACTGCAAAGCCTGGTTTAATCTTTTAATTGTGGGACTCAATATATTTTGACTTCCATTCTTTTTTCAGTTGTTTTAAAGCACTGCCATAGATCTCAGTGTTTCACAGGATGCTTGGTCACCGCAAAGATTAAGCAACATCGAGCTTCCGAAAGCCAGAAAAAAATACGTAGCATCTGTCCAAAATGTTTTCGCGAGTTGAAAATGTCTGTATAATCCATTCACAAAACACAGGTTTCAAAGAAGGACTGTTCGGGATGAGATTAGAACTCGCTGGCTGAACGGTCGTCGCAATTCATTGTTACGCGCTCAGGCTTTTCTGTGTTGGAAGCACACTTTAATCACAAGTCTGCAGATTTCCATTTACAATGTGTAGTGTGGATGACCATTCTGAGGCTGCGTTTGGCCTGCTTTGTGTGTCTGTGAACGGGGCAGGTCCATTCGTGTTGCTGGCAAAGCAGGTCAGGCGCAGCCCCTGCAGCACTTTCTGTTCAAACACATGCGTTGAAGTAGCGCATCAAACAGCAGTGGCAATCTACAAAGAGCAGTAATCCATAGTAACCAATGAAATTTTAATGTACTGAAGTCAGATCAATGAAAAATTAAATGTGAACTCTGGGATAAGCAAATATTGTCTAAAAACAAGAGTCATGTGCATTGTTCCTTGAAGCTTGGTGTGCTTTGTATTTCTTCCAGATCCGTGCAGTAATCTAGTGTCAATCTTTTCCTTCCTGTAAGAAAGACCAGTCACAGCTCCTCTCTCTCCTTGTGCAGGGTGACTGGTCTTGTCTCCGCCCCCTAATGTAATTTTCTGTAGACAGCCTGCAGTAGGTGGAGCCTGCTGGATCCCTCCCACAGCTCTGCTCTCTGCACAGGCTATGTGCAGCACAGTGATGATGTCGCTGCTACTTTTATTACCTTCTTCAACTTACCCTCTTCTTTTGCCCTTTGTTTTCCTTTGATCATCTTAAAGCGGAACTAAACCCTCCTATCGTTTTCAGCCAAGGAAGCTGCCATCTTAGCTTACGTTTGATCTGCATTTGCTATGGTGCAGCACATGTGATCAGTTATGACGCCAGCCATTTGATGGTTTGATAGTTTGGTAGTTTGGTTGAGAGCACAAGTAAATGTGCCAGCATTCTCGGCATGCAGGGAATGCAACTGTTTTTTTTTAACCGTTAAATTGTTGGGTTTAGTTCCGCTTTAAGGGCCTGTGTCAATAGCTTCAGGCTTGCGTCGATAGCATCAGTTTGAGATGCTTCTGAAATTATTTGAAATTTGTTGACAGATGCAGCTGCTACTTTTATTACCTTTTATGGCTATTGAGGAATATATTTAAAAGGAAGGTTTTTGTTTCTGGAATTCAGCCTTAATTCTGATTGGTTATGAAGTACGGCTCCCTATGGATGCACTGATTTGTCTTTTAGGGGCACTTGAAGTTGAACAATACACCCCATCTACTTACATAGCTGTCACCCGTCTCTTATATTTGGCAAGGGAAGTTATTGTATGTTTCTGGCTCTCCTCCTCACCACTGAGCCGTACACAATGGATTGAGCAGGTAAAATACATTCTCATTCAGCATAGACCAGTGTTGGCGAACCTTGGCACCCCAGATGTTTTGGAACTACATTTCCCATGATGATCAAACTACACTGCAGAGTGCATGAGCTTAATGAGAAAAGTAGTTCCAAAACATCTGGGGTGCCAAGGTTCGCCATCACTGGCCTAGACGTTCACCCAAGAAATTCCAGTCCATATGGCAATGTTGGCTTGATTTCCGGGGCTTGGCCCCTCCCACAGCTTATTTTAGACTATTAGATTATTACAACTTTAAGTTCCATTGATGCTTTATGGTTCTAATTGTTGATGACTGTACTTTTGTCCTGTGAAGTTGAATGTGCACCGAAAGATTATTTCTACCTATTTAACTGATGACATTTTGAGTGCCTTTTTTGAGCCCTTACATGACACTCCAACCAGTTGTTGTTCTATAGTATGTTATTCGTTTTTATTTTTTTTCCCATTTTATTACAATCTAAGATGAGGGTTTTTTAACTTTGATGTACAATATTCACTGTATGACATGTAATACGCTTGATGAATATTTGTAATCCTTTATATTATTATTAAACCTTTTTCTTGATTAAAAAATAAAAAAATTCTGATTGGTTGATGTAGTTCACTGCACTTTGATCTTTGACTAACTAAACAGACTTAGGTAACGGATCTTTCAGCCTACGGTTCACTCATACACAACCATCTTTTATGTAGCCATGGGTGGTTTTTTAATTTTTGAGATTGAAAATATTACTTATGCCTTGTACACACGATGAGATTATCGGACGAATGTTTGTCTGGTTTTTTTTTTTGCATGCTATTCTCATATCGAAAATGAAGAGTTTAAGTTAAAAAAATTCTTGTGCGACAGAATAAAAATTCAGAAGTGATGTAACGTGTTGTAGTGTATTTGTATTGTATTTTTGAAGGGACAACTGTACTGATTAAATATAAAATTTTCGCGCTTGTCCTATACGATCATTTTGGATGAACTGTGGTAATCGGCTCTCGAAAGCTTTGTAGTAACGATCAGATTATCGTATGATCGATTTGAAAACTGTATTTTTCGTACGATTTTCTGATCGTGTGTACAGGCCAAGAGAGGCAAAATCACTATTTAACACTACTGCATAAGATATTTGGAGACTGCTGAAAGATCGATCAGTCTTGTTCGATTAATCCAACGGGGGTAAGCCTAAAATGAGACAAAGATGCTCTCAAACTCATAAATGATCAATCGTTCAGAGATTAATATACTATTCTATTTCTTCCATCGAAGGATAGATAGTTGATCACTTATACTAAGTAGAACTATGACCTCCAATAAAAAAAAAATATATGTGCAGTAGCATGTATTGATAGCTGCATCGGCACCTACAATTTTCATTTAGTCTTCCTGCAAAGTCCCACAAATACCAGTGAAGTGCACCTAATGCAGCTTCCTGTGATGATGCGGCAACAACACTGCACTGCTCCCGAATTCAGAGCACAGTTCCCACTCTCATGTAGGCTGGGCCTACCTGCACTACAGTGGGACGAGAAGATGAAGCGGGAGCATTGCAATCAGCATGGTCACTGCTGCAGCTTGTCAATCAGCACTTAGGCAGACCTAGTCCCACCCACTGCTTTCCAAATTGACAGCTCTGCCTCTGTGGCTGATACCCTCCCCCTTTGAACTGCAGTGCCTGGTGGGGGGAGCATGTGAGACACAAATGAACAATGTTTTAGCCCAGTCAGAGAAGATAAACTTTTTTTTGTTTATTTTATAAGGCTTGTGCATCACGCAGTAACTGGATTTGGTACTTGTTTAGGTACTTAGGAGCCTTTTATTTGTACTTTAAATGATGCAACAGAATGGTGGGATTGTGAGAGATTTTCCAACTGCGCAGCTGCAAAGCCCTTGTGCATTGCCTCTCATTAAAACCAATGTTATTCAAACAATAGGACAGACTGCAAGAGATTTAAAGAGCTTAAAGAGCACTTGATTAGTCCTACCCTCTATGCACATAGATGGTCTCATCTCCCACTGACCACGGTGGTCAGTAAGAACTATTCCCCTCCTTCTCCAGATCACACACATCCTAAGGCCTCTATTGGCCAACATATTGATACCGCTCACCCTTGATAAAAGTGCTATTGTTTATGGGTTAACTAGAATGAACATTGGCTGGAGCTCTAGAGGTGTAAAAATGGGAAGATGAAATGAGCACCAATGTTTGCGAGCGATAATGATTGTATTCAATTACTTCTCTTTATCACTCGCAAGGTAACCCTTTGAATTGGTTGCCTCGCTCGCAGGTATTGGGTCGCGCAGAACCATCGTTAGCCTGCCTACTCCCTATATATTCAGCTCAGCAGGGGCTACAATTACTCACTGTAACCAGCTCCAAATTAAAGCTTCACCTGCTTGTATCTGACAGTTTATTGACAAGCCATGGAAATTTATCTGTGAACATCCAGAAGCAGTTAGCGGAGGACAGGGTAAAAAGAGGAAGCGTCTTAATAGGCGAACAATAAATAAGAGGGTAGCAGAAAAAAAAGGAAAATAAAAACTACAATGCATTTTGCGACAAAAGAAAATGAAATAGTCTGTTATAGGAAACTGGGGGACAAGAAGGAGAGCGAGCCGGGCTAGCTAAAATTAAAAAGATACATTTGGGGGGTTTATAAAGGTATAAAATAAAATGGGGGGAGGCGGAAAGAAGCCTTTCCACAGTGTAATAAAAAGGTGCTAGCTGTGAATTATTGAAGAGTCGGAAGGTGGAGGCTCTAGGGGTGGGGGATGGGGGGGTTACAATTCTGAGTGGGGGGCGAGCTAGGCCTTGAGGGGGGTGTTCAAGCTGCAGAGCATCTCCAGCTCAGATTAGGTGGAAAAGGGGGGGAGAGCAAGGCGCTCTCACACCAGTCACTATATGCAGGGCATCTGACAATGAAAATGCTTTATTGCTTAGTCTTGTATCGATCGGTGACGAGGGGGCTCAAGGGGGGGGGGGAGTTCTCTGCTGCACTGCACAATCCACTACTGCTTCCCTGAGCCTCCTCCACTCCCCCCACACCTCTGCGGCTCTCTCCTCCTTACAGCCCCCGCTGCTTTCCATCCTTTCCCTCTTCTTCTATTCACACTCCTTCTCCATCCACACTCCAACTCAGTGAGGTTTGCTCAGCTTTGCTCCCTGCCTCCTGTCAGTTTGTTTTCTGACTTTTTTTTTTTTTCTTCCTGCATCTCTTCCAATTACTCTTCATCCTTTTATCACAGTATTAAAGGAAATGTATTTCACTCCCCCCCCCTTCCATATCCACCCCAGCTGGCTTCACCTATTTTATCTCACACTTCCCAATGTGTCACTAATACCTAGCTTAACATCTGTGGCTCTCTCCTCTTGGGTGAATCTATCTCTCTCTCTCTCTCTTTCTCTCTCTCTCTGTTTTCTCTGTTTCTCCTGTGCTTTATCCTTTTATTTGTTCTCCTCTTCCATCCTTTTGCGCTCTCCAATTTCCTTTCTCTCTCTATCTCATTTCTTCTTTTATCTTTCTGTTCTCTTTGTCATGCACTCTTTTCGCCGTTTTCTCTCTCATTTCCTTCTACTTTTTCATCTCTTACGCTCACTCTTTCTTTCTTTACTTCCCTACCTCTACTTCTTTCTTTCTTTCCTTCTTTTTTCCTTTCTTTTTTTTCCCTCTTGTTTCTTTCTTTCTACTTCTCCCTCTTTTTTCCCTTTTCTTTTTTTATATTTTTATTTTCTTCTTTCTTTTTCTCTCTCTCCTTCATTTTTCCTTATACTTTTCTATTTCTTTACTCTACTCTACTGCTTACTCTATTACTCTCGCTTTCTCTCTACCTATCGACTTCTATCTTTCTGTTCTATCTCTGCCATTTCCCCTTTCTTTCTCTCTTTCTTTCTTTCTTTCTCTTTCTCTTTCTTTCTTTCTTTCTTTCTTTCTTTCTTTCTTTCTTTCTTTCTTTCTTTCTTTCTTTCTTTCTTTCTTTCCTTTCTTTCTTTCTTTCTTTCTCCATCCTCTCTTTCTCCTCCTTCTCTTTTACCTTCATGTCTCTCTCCCTCTTTATGTTTCCTCTTTTAATTCTTTTCTCTCTCTCTCTCTCTCTCTCTCTCTCTCTCTCTCTCTCTCTCTCTCTCACCCCTCCTTCTCTATATCCCTACTTCCACCTCTCTCTTTCTTTCTTTCTTTTTTCCTTATTTCGCTCTCTCTGCTCTATTTTTTTTTAATCTTTTACTCTCTTGCCCCCTTCTCCCATGCTCTCCTTCTGTCTTTCTTTATGTCTCTTTCCTTAGTTCTTTTTCTCTAGGTCTCTCTCTCACTCCTTCTCTATGTATTTGCCTCCACCTCTCTCTCTCTCTCTCTTCATATCTTGTTCCTTATTTCTCTCTCTCTCTCTCTCTGCACTTTATCTCTCGCTCGCTCTCTCTCTCTCTCACCTCCTTCTCTCTCTCCCGCTGTAAATATCTTTGTCTTTCGGCCTCTACCTTCACCGAACAATCAATGTACAGTTAATGGTTTCCTAATCACTGCTCATTAAACTAATACAACCGCCAAGCACTCTTGTCTTCCTCATCATTGCTACCTTTGCCGTTCTACCTGTATAGAGCTGCCTTTCTTCAGCGTTTTCCCCTTCTGTAATCCCCTGATCCCATTTCATACCCTTTAATCCTGTTTTACTCTCTAGCTTTCTTTCCTGAATTCTTCCCCCTCTTCCCTCATTTAATTTTCTCTAGAGTGTAAGCTTCTGCAGTCAAGACCTTACACTCCATTGTTACACGCTCTGGCTGTATTTAATAAAGGTGATGTGCAAAGCCAAGTATTCCAAAGTAACCAATCCAATTTAAGAGTACCAAGGCTGTTTTGCTAAAATCTCTGTTCTTTAAATTATCAAATAACACCAGAAGTGTAATGTTGGCCAAATCAAATCTACATCTTTTTTTTTTTTTTTTGCAGATGAGATTCAAATTTATATTTACATGGGGCAGTATTGTCTTTGACACATCGCATAATGTTGTATTTGACCAAGTTTCTGGGCATACTGTAGGGCTGAATGAAAAAAAAAAGATCATGTTGCACATATGCTGCAATTCTATTACTAAAGAAATGTTACTTCACATGCTATACAACAAAATTTGATATTTCTTTGTTCAAAGGGTCACCAAAATATAGCAATTTTCTGGCTGCTGGAAAATATGTGAGCAATAGTAGAATTTTGATGGTTCTATATATTTTTTTTTTGTCATAAGTATTAATATATATAAGCAGTGCCTGGTGTGTTGTCAAGCAGCAGACAAATAGACTGAGTATGCCTTGAAAAAAAAAACATCATTCATTATGAACAAACCCCAAGTAGACCCTGTCCACTTATCAGCCCTAGGTTTGGGCACTAGGCAGACTCTTATTTAGACTGACCATTATACCCTATGGGTCAGCCTATGAACTGGCTGGATAGATTGTCTATCCTGCCCTATGAGCCAGCCTATGGATTGGGGCTGCCTTGAAAAGGGCCATCATTCTTTATGAATCTACCCCAAGTAGACCCAAACTACTTACCTGGCTCAGGCCTTGAGCACTAGGCAGAGTTGGATTGGCTATTGTATCTTTTGAGCTGCTAGACTATAGACTGGGTCTGCCTTATAAATGCCACCATTCTTTATGTAAAAAAAACAAGTAGACCATGTCCACTTTTCTGTCTCAGGCCTTGGGCACTAGGCAGAGTCTTATTTAGATTGGCCATTATACCCTATGGACTAGCTGTTGGACAGGCTGAATAGATTGGCCATATGCAAAAATGTGTTGCGCTAAAAACAAAAAATTATATTAAGAAAAGTTCAGTGAGTCCATGAGTCACTGGCATGACACTCTGACGATATAAACATGTGCAAGTGTCTTGAACACTGCAGCCACCAACAAAGTCATCCACCTTGTGAATACCACTACCAATCAATGGATGTGCTCTTTCCAGTGAGCGTTGACCACCTATTACGGGGGGACAAAGAAGGCCCATGTATCTTAGAAATGTCATCACCGTACGATATTCAGCCTACAGGAGACGAAGGAGATCACTCCAAATAACCAATGGGTCAATCGACAATCCTCTTGTCCCAAACCATGGTATCAGATGGCACATTCCAACAAAGAGATAAGACGCCAAATAGTGTAAAGTCTTAACGATTGGGCTTTTATTAAAAGTAATGCACTTACTGCGGCCATCAGAGCGGCCCGGAGGGGGGACTCCCTGCCCCCCAGACCGCTCTGATGTCCTACAAAAAACGCTTCCAGAAGCGATCAGCGAGGAAACTGTCAGGAGGATCTGGCAGCCGGATCACACAGAGTGTGAATCTTCCTCTGAGACACATTTTGTATATAAATAGCCGCAATGTCAAACAAATTCCCGCCTCCTGGACCAGTGTGCTATTAGAGTGGCTGGTCCAGGAGGCGGGACTTCGTTTGACAGATACAAGATGTGTCTCGTCGGGAGATCCCCGCTCTGCGCGATCCGGCCGCCAGATCCTACCGATTCCTCCCTGCTGCACTTTTGGGCAATGATATGCTGCACTGATGGGAAAAAGGTAGGCTACATTGATGGGCAATGGTAGGCTGCATTGATGGCAATAATATACTGCATTGATGGGCAATGATATGCTGCAATTATGGGCACTGATATGCTGCATGGATGGGAAATGATATGCTGCATGGATGGGAAATGATATGCTGCACTTATGGGCAATGATACGCTGCACTGATGGGCAATGATATGCTGCACTGATGGGTAATGATATGCTGCACTGATGGGCAATGATATGCTGTACTGATGGGCAATGATATGCTGTACTGATGGGCAATGATATGCTGCACTGATGGGCAATGATAGGCTGCACTGATGGACAATGATATGTTGCACTGATAGGTAATGATAGGCTGCACTGATGGGAAAAGATAGGCTGCACTAATGGGCAATGATATGCTGCACTGATGGGCAATGATAGGCTGCATTGATGGGCACTGATATGCTGCTCTTATGGACAATGATATGCTGCACTGTTGGGCAATGATATGCTGTACTTATGGGCACTGATATACTGCACTGATGGGCAATGATAGGCTGCACTGATGGGCAATGATAAATTTCAGTTATTATTTGCGTCTGTAAAATGAGGATAACAGGCCTCTGATTGGGTACGGCTTTCCATACTTGTGTCACTGACAGCAATAAGCATGGGACACATCTGCTTTGCCTCTTATTTGCTTACTGACCATTGACACTTATCCTGATCTTCTTTCTTTGGATGGAGTGGAGTATTGGTGAACATGCGGTGATATTTGTTTCCTTTTGGATTGCCACTTATACAGGGATTTTTTTTTTTAACAAAGGCGATTACGTAGAATGCAGAATACCATAACAAGTTCCTTTTCACAGTAGTAAGTGCTAATTATCACCCACATAGAAAAGATCTAAACAGCCTTATCCTTTCCAAACGCCGCAATCGATTCTTGAATCGGGAGCACCTCTCAGGCTCTCTGTGGCCGACCTAACGCCACTGTGTCTCCTTTGTTCCAGTTTGTATGACTCACAAATAAAAAAAAAACAGAAGGTTTAATAGAATAGTAATAGGAAGATACATACAAGGCGGTTTCGTCGAGGAAATGAAATGCAGCGAGAGTGACAAAATGGAATACAATACAGATTTGAGAACAGGTGCTGGAGAGATTAAAAAACATTGGGATTGAGAAGAGACAGCTAAACCAGAGACAATACAGAAGACACCGTGACGGCAAAAGGAAGAGACCAGGCAGGAGAGTAAGAGACTGGTTTCTTCCCACTGAGTAGTAAGCGTGTAACATACAAACATGTTACACGCAAACGGAAAGCGGAGCTGTCTCCGGCACTTTGAAGAATGATGGACACTCTCAAATCACTGCATGAAACTGCCTTTCAAGGCAAGAAACTGCTTACCAATGAGAAAGGCACTGCTTTATAGAAGAATAAGAAGACAGCACCTTTTCAAAAAAAGGAAGATGGCGCTTTCAGAAAGAGAGAGCTTGTTTCAAACCCCCAAAACAGCTTTTATAAGATAAGACAGAGAAAGGAGAGAGACTGCTTCAAAGAAACGAGACTCCGTTCTAATTATAACTGAATTCCAGGCATATACACTCACCGGCCACTTTATTAGGTACACCTGTTCAATTGCTTGGTAACACAAATTGCTAATCAGCCGATCACATGGCAGCAACTCAAGGCATCTAGATGTGGTGAAGATGACTTGCTGAAGTTCAAACCGAGCATCAGAATGGGGAAGAAAGGGGATTTAAGTGACTTTTAACGTGGCATGGTTGTTGGTGCCAGACGGGCTGGTCTGAGTATTTCAAAAACTGCTGATCTACTGAGATTTTTACGCACAACCATCTCTCGGGTTTACAGAGAATGGTCCGAAAAAGAGAAAATATCCAGTGAGCGGATGTTGTGTGGAGGAAAATGCCTCGTTGATGTCAGAGGTCAGAGGAGAATGGACAGACTGGTTCCAGATGATAGAAAGGCAACAGTAACTCAAATAACCACTCGTTACAACCAAGGTATGCAGAATACCATCTCTGAACGCACAACACATCGAACCTTGAAGCAGATGGGCTACAGCGGCAGAAGAATACACCGGGTGCCACTCCTGTCAGCTATGAACAGAAAACTGAGGCTATAATTCGCACAGGATCACCAAAATTGGACAATAGAAGATTGGAAAAATGTTGTCTGGTCTGAGTATTGTTGCTGACTATGTCCATCCCTTTATGACTACAGTGTCCCCATCTTCTGATGGCTCCTTCCAGCAGGATAATGCAACATGTCACAAAGCTCCAATCATCTCACCACTGGTTTCTTGAACATGACAATGAGGTCACTGCACTCCAATGGCCTCCACAGTCACCAGATCTCATCCAATAGAGCACCTTTGGGATGTGGTGGAGATTGGAATCATGGATGTGCAGCCAACAAATCTGCAGCAACTGATTGTTGCTATCATATAAATATGGACCAAAATCTCTGAATCTTGTTGAATCTCTGCCATGAAGAATGAAGGCAGTTGTGAAGGCAAAAGGGGGTCCAACCTGGTACTAGCAAGGTGTACCTAATAAAGTGGCTGGTGAGTGTATTAAAGACATAAATGAATGCAGCTCAGTACCCATTAAAGCATACCTACAGTCAAAATGTAAATAATACTTTCCAAATTCTATTTTAATTATTTCTAGCCTACTCCTATTCATCTGAACAAACTTGAAATTTGCAAAAAATCACCGCACATTTACCGTACTTCCTTGAAATCCGTGATATGTAGTCACTATGTCCTGAGAGTAGGTACTGCTGTGTCACACATTTCACAGAGCCTGCCTTCTTAAAAAGGAACTTCACCCAAAAGGGGAATCTCCGCTTGTTTGTATCCTCCCTCCTCCATTGCCACATTTGGCACTTTTTGGGATAAGGGGGGGGGGTACCTGGTTTTGACAGATACCCGCTCCCACTTCCGGTCAGATGCGCCGCTGTGATCTGAGCCAGAAGTTTGGCCCCCCTCCTTCCCTTGCAGCCTTCTGGGACACATCACAGGTCCCAGATGACTACAGGATCCTTCACAAAGCGCAGTGCGACCCACACATGCACTGTAGGACACCGGCTGTAAGGCTTCACTGCCTCTGCCGGCGCCTGCACCCGAAGCAGATTAAGGAATCAGGAATCTCCGGACAGGTAAGTGCCCTTTTATTCAAAGTCAGCAGCTACACTATTTGTAGTTGCTGACTTTAAATTTTTGGGGGTGGAGCTCCTCTTTAACCACTTAAGGACCGAGCCTCTTTTTGACACTTGTCGTTTACAAGTTAAAATCTTTTTTTTTTTGCTAGAAGATTACTTAGAACCCCCAAACATTATATATATATTTTTTCGCAGACACCCTAGAGAATAAAATGGCGGTTGTTTTTTTTTTTGCAAAACTTTACGTCACACCGTATTTGCGCAGCGGTCTTACAAGCACAATTTTTTGAGAAAAAATACATTTTGTGATAATAAGACAACAGTAAAGTTAGCCCAATATTTTTTTATATTGTGAAAGATAATGTTACGCCGAGTAAATTGATACCCAACATGTCACGCTTCGCTTTGCGCCCGCTCATGGAATAGCGAAAAACTTTCACCTTTAAAAATCATGAAAAAATTTCTACAGGTTACGTGTTTAGAGTTACAGAGGAGGTCTAGGGCTAGAATTATTGCTCTCGCTCTAACGACCGTGGTGATACCTCACATACGTAGTTTGAACACTGTTTTCATATGCGGGCGCGACTTACGTATGCGTTCGCTTCTGCGCGCAAATTTGGCTGGACAGGCACTTCAAATTTTTTTATTATTATTTATCTTACTTTTAAATTTTTTTTTTTACACTGTCCTTTTAATAAAAAAAAAATTGGGGTCACTTTTATTCTAATTACAACAAATGTAAACATCCCTTGTAATAGAAAAAAGCATGTGAGATCTGGGGTCAAAAAGACCTCATATCTAATATTTACACTAAAATGCAATAAAAAAAATGAAATATCCCCTTTAAGACCATTGGGCGGAAGTGACGTTTGACGTCGCTTCCGTCATTCGATGTTATGGAGCCGTGCGGGGGCCATCTTTCCCTCACTCGGCTCCATGTCTCAGAGGTGAAAGGACGCGATCGTCTCTGCCACTACCGATGGCTCCAGTAAGCGGTGGAGATGGCCGGAACGCGGCGGGGGGCCCTCTCCCGCCCCCGATAAAAGTGATCTTGCGGCGAATCCGCCGCGGAGACCACTTTTATCTGAAAGCCACCCGCTATCTGATGCCATAACAACGGTATTTAGCATCAAAGTACCAACGTACAATGACGCCAATTTGCGCTAAGGGGAGAGGAGCTTCACCCTAGGAACAAAAAATTAAAAGTCAGCAGCTACAAATACTGTAGCTGCTGACTTTTAATAAAAGGACACTTACCTGTCCAGGGATCCAGTGCTGTCCTTACCCGGGCTGGTGTTTCAATGGTCTTCAGGTGGCCAGCACCTGCATTTTTAGTGTGGGAAGCCAGCTGTGACCCCTTGCGATTTCACAGCTGGATTCTCACTGTCCATGCATGAGCTACGCTGCACTTTGTGAATGGTCCCGCAGCCTTTTGGGACCTGTGACGTGTCTCAAGAGGCAGTGGGCAGAAAGGGGGGGTGAACTTCTGCTTGGATCACCTACATTATCAAAACTAGGTACCTGCTCCCCCCCCCAAAAAAAAATGTATGTGTAGGGGGGGAGGCAGAAAAGTGGGACTTCCCCTTTTGGGTGAAGTTCAGCTTTAACTACAGAGGTGCTCCGAAGAGAAGTTTCAGAATACAGAGTCAGTACAGGATATTTACTGCTTGCAGACAGCAAGGTACCATGGGATATGTAGTCCTAAGAAATGGAAAGTAAACAGCAGAGGAAAATATGCAAAGCATGCAGGTAATCCAGGAAGTTGTGTAAAGCCAACAGACAGGCAGAACTTACAACATGAAAAAAGTTTTTTCAAGTCAACTTATATTAGATTGTAAAAAATAACAATTGTTTGTGCTGCTACTACAATGCTGATGTTATAAAAAGAAAGTTTATGATGTGCCTATATATTTTCTTTAATACATCATTAAATACAGTTTTTTTAACGCAAGCAGTGTACAAATCAGAATTTGACTTGTTATCATCATCCTCTTGCAGTCCCTTTACAAGAAAGCTCACAGAGGTGGAGAGAGGAGCAGCCAATCAGTTTATCTGCTGGGAAATAGCATGCTGATAGGAACAGAAAGCAGAGTGATGGAAAGATGAGCTCATCACTGTGCGGCTTCTCCTGTCACTGTCCAATCACAGGCTGGGGAAGGTCTAGAACAGGGATATGCAATTAGCGGACCTCCAGCTGTTGCAAAACTACAAGTCCCATCATGCCTCTGGGTGTCATGCTTGTGGCTGCCAGAGTCTTGCTATGCCTTCTGGGACTTGTAGTTCTGGAACAGCTGGAGGTCCGCTAATTGCATATCCCTGGTCTAGAACTAGCCTGGGCTCAGAGGGTTGGAAGTTGGTTGAATGATGTTGGCCAACAGACTGAGGACATCTAGTGAAAAAAAAAAAGTACTGAGGGGGAGATTGAATGTCTTGTTATTTTTTATTTTAAAGGGCTATTCATTTTTTAAATTGCTATTTTTGGCAGGAGTCCTGCTTTTTTAATTAAATGAAAACTAGGAATCAGGAAAAAAAACATAGATTAAATAGTGAATTAGACAAATTTGACACAAATTTGACACAACATACTCCAATCTTCAATTTACCCGAAACACACACAAGCACATTTTAGGTATATGAACATTTTTGCTCGTACACCGAAAATGCCAAATTTGTCAAAAAAGATGACATTTTGTGAATTCTTCTGGCTTGTGAATCAATGCTCCTATCTCAACCAATAATCAGGCTCTTTTCATCTTCCAGTTTGGAGTACCAGTACAGTAGTTCTAAAATTGCATTTTTTGTGGGAAATACGAGAAAGCTGTCATTTTAAATCGAACCTTTCCATCCATAAAATGTTGTAAAGCAGCAATAGTAATATAAAGTAGGTATTCTCGAGCGCCTATAAATACCTACCAATAATATGCAAGTGTTGACTTTCTCATTAAAAGTCAAAGCATTGTTCTCCTTCACCTAGCTATTGCTGATTTAGTTCATTCTTTTTCTAAAAAAATGAAAATAAGCCTCCCCATCTGTATAACAGGCACCTTCTAGTGTCACATCTTACCATTAGCTCGCCTTCCTGTTTGCTCTATAGACACTATAGCCTCACTAAAGTTCATATGCCAATGTTGACTGAAAGGAAGTGATTAAATATGGCACGTTCGAACCCCAAGTGACAGTACTCAGACCTGGAAATAGCAATGCACTTTGTACTTCTGTGCTTACTGCATGACACAATAAATTATCATTTCAAAGGAAAGGTTTGCTGGTAACATGTTGCATACTGATGGATGGTGCCTTCTGTGAGTTGTTCCACCACCCATCCATAAAGTCACCAGCCCTGTATGGTGCGTGATGGGGGATATATTATATATGTACTGATATTCAGGCTTGGAGATAGGTTGCTCAGGCACCAAGAAATGCAGTTTGTGAGGCTTGGCTTTGAAAGATAACAAGTGCATTTTATATACAACTATATAGATCAGACCAAAATGAGGGACAGAGGGACATTGCTCCAAATCCAGGACAGTCCCTTGAAATCAGGGACAGTTGGGAGCTATGCAGTTACACGCTTGACTCCCACAGGCAGAGGCATGAGCATGTAGCTTCGCAACAGCTGGAGGGCCGCCAGTTTGAAACCCCTGTTCTAAAGGCTGTAGGTGTTGAGTGATGCTCCCCCCCCCCCCCCAGCCCCACCTGCTACATACCTGAGCCAAATCTTGATCCAGCACTGTGCACGAGAGCAGCAGCTCTCTCGGCTCTCTCCCTCCTCCAAGGCTGAGAGACAGCAGTGCGAGCCAATCAATCACAGCCTGTGAGGAGATAGCGGGAGATAGGGCTGAACTGCGCCCTGTGTGGCTATGGACACACAGAGCTGGCTTGAGAGCAAGCCTGCACGAGTTCCCCCCATAGCAAGCAGCTTGCTATGTTGGGCATTCAGTAGGGGGGGAGGAGTCAGGAGCGCCCGGGGGGACCTGAGAAGAGGAGGATCAGGGCTGCTCTGTTTAAAACCACTGCAAAGAGCAGGTTACATAGTTAGCCTGGTTGAAAAAAGACACAAGTCCATCAATAGTTCAACCAATAAAAGGGAAAAAAAATGTACAATCTTATATGCACAAACCTTCACGCACAGTTGATCCAGAAGAAGACAAAAAAACCCCAGCAAAGCATGATCCAATTTGCTCCAGCAGGGGAAAAAATTCCTTCCTGATCCTCCGACAGGCAATCGGATATTCCCTGGATCAACTTGACCTATAAATGTTAGTATCCAGTTATATTGTGTATGTTATATTGTGATTTAAAAAAAAAATTGGGTTTTACGGTCACGTTAAATCTGAACCCTGATCACAAAAACATTGCTTTAAAAACACTCCTCAATACTCATAAAGGATACAAATCCATTTTCTGAGCGTTTGCTTTTCCTCCCCTTTTATATGATGTGTTCTTTATTTCTTATTCTTTCTATGTATGGGAGACAATTTTACTTACGAGTCAATCCCAATGTAACAAATACCTTTGCAAACCCACATGCTACCATCTAAAAGTAGCAGTGACATCATCAATGTGCTGTACATAGCCACTGCTGAGAGCAGAGCAGTGGGAGGGACCTGGCAATCCCCGCCCACCTGCAGGTTGTTTGTAAAAAACTACAGGAGGGGGCGGGGCCAAGACCAGTCACCCTGCACAAGGAGAGAGAGCAGCAGTGAGTGGTCTTTATTACAGGAAGTTCCTGCACAGAGGTAGTTTCACACAAATACTCAAAGCACACCAAGATTTAAGTAGGAAAAAACTTCTCTTTTATACTTAGACAATATTTGCTTATCCTGGAGAGATACATGTAGGCACCTAAGGGTGCCTGTTCTTTATTACGATTGCTTCTTCTGTGGATGGCAAGTTTCACTTTAATATAGATGTTCTCTCCAGCTAAAGGAACACATAAAAACTTCTCACTTAATAACAGGTACACAAGATTTCCTATCTACAATAGATGTGACTAATTCCAGACGTTCTTTACCTATATAGTGTTTGTATATATCTATGATCATTCAGGGGTCATTTCCCTTTGCTATGCAGAAAAGGTAATGTCACCAGACACTACAACTGAGCACCAACACGTGTTCCAACTGACTGCTAAGGCCTCCCCTGCTGCCAAAGCCGAAAATGTTTGTCCCTCCCACACCCAAGCCTTTCTTTTGACCAATGAGGTCACTAAACATATTAGAGGACCAGTGGGGCTTTAGACCTCAGTTAAACAAAACAAAACTACCAATAGGGAGCCTCAGAAAACAGGGCTAAGTTTGGTATTCAGAACTTATTCAAACAGGCATACTAAGCTGTACACCAGTGTGAAGGTGTTCCGTATAGCCGTGTGCAGGCAGCCTGTTAAAATCAATGACAAGCCGACAGTCCAGCGCATGGATCAGAATGCAGACAGATTGCATTTTGATCCATGCACAGATGAACATCCCAGGATGCACTTAAAGTGGTTGTAACCCAGATAGCAAGCAATTGCCCTCCAAGTTTGAAAATGACTTGCTAAGCTATTGCTAGACTTGCCAGGCTTCACAAGTTTGTTGCACAATTGCAGCAAGTCCGCATTGCATGACTCCAGATCAACTTTCTTTGGAAACATTCTGCAAGTCTGCTGCAAGTTCAGGTTCGGTTATGTTGTGCAATAGTTATCCCACCACAGGGGTCACTGTGGCTGATTTTTCATGCTGTAGACTTGCAGAGCTCTTGCTGTAGACTCACCACTGCAACTTTGCTCTTGCTAGAGACTTGCCACACAAATTTGTTACAAATTGGAAAAGTGTCAACTAGAACTTGTGCTTCATGTGCTCTGCAAGTGTGCAACTTGCCAGAGAAAATGTGCAGCAAGTTAACAGCCTTACAATTCAACACTGCCACCAATTTCTGGCAAGTTATCCTTGCTATCTGGGAAACCCTTATATATACCCAGTGAACTGACTGTCCTCAGGTGATACACAGAGATGAAATATCTACATAAGTTGTGTCTGTTTATCTGCAGTCTTCTCTTTTCTACAGATGTTCAAAGTCCAGAATTTATAAAGCTTGTCTGAACTGTCAGAAAACAGGGGACGGAGAGCTAAAGTTACACTCTGCAGAGCTCAGTGAGGAGAGCTATGAAAGCTGATTGGAGGGAAGAGACCCCCCCCCCCTTCACATAGCACACAGGAAGAGATTTGAGGCTGCCAATCACATGCTGTGTGCTGGAGATCCCTCCCCTGTCACCTTTTTTTTCTTGGTGTCAGGAAAACTTGACAGAAGTGCGTCATGCTGATAGCAGAGGGGCAAAGCAGCATACAGAAATTACACTTAGTGCTCCTAATTCAGACAAGTACAGACTAAAGAGGGATATGCTGTGTTCATATTTCATGTCTGAGGTTTACAACCACTTTAGCGATCTGTTGAGGTCCGTGTAGCCAATGGATTGCTCTTCAGGGAGCAAAGGTAGTGGGAACGAGCCCTTAAGCCCCGTACACACGATCAATCTTTCCGACGGTAAATGTTGGATGTGAGGTTGTTGGCGGACAATCAGACCGTGTGTACGCTCCATCAGACAATTGTTGTCGGACTTTCTGCCAACAAATGTTGGATGGCATATTCTCAAATTTTCCGCCAACAAATGTGTGTTGTCAGACTTTCCGAGCGTGTGTACACAAGTCTGTCGGACAAAAGTCCAAAGTACAAACATGCATGCTCAGAAGCAGAAGCGGTCGGTCTTGTAAACTAGCGTTCGTAAAGGAGAATTAACATTCGTGACGCGGCAAATTATGAAATCTCCAAATGCAGCGCACAATTCTCTTCTTCTTTAATGGGATAATAATGAAGCTGCTGTGCTGGTGATATTGATGGAGTTATTGCCTACACATTTTCAAAGGCTTTTTTTTTCTAGTGATATTAAGAATAATATTATTATGTTTTTTTTTATTTTTATTTGTGCAAGTTACCACAACACCATTATCCCGTAGTTTATAAGATCAAAGATACAACTATGTTGGTGTCCCTTGTCAATTTTACATTGTATTTTTTTAAATGTAACTGCCTACTCCCAAACTGTCATTTGAAGTAAAACACATAGCCAAGTATTATTCTACACAATTTTTGTATTGTGCATTAAAAAAAAAAATAGACATGTTATCTGCCAATAGAACTTAACCAAAAAGTGTATTCTATGCATCCAAAAATATAGAAAATTTACCAAATCAAATCATTATTCAACCCAAAAAATAATGTCAAAGCAATAACTCCAAGGCCAATAATAAATAACACGTTATCTCCTCCGATTCCGCAACATGTCTGGTTGACGAACGGCTGTTCAGAAACTAACTGAATAGCACGAAATGAAAAGTGCTAAATGAAAAACGCAAAAGAAAAAGAGCGAATCAACACTCACCAAACTTCTACTAACACAAAATTAGCAGAAGGAGCCCAAAGGGTGGCGCTAAAGAGCTGAAAAAACACGTAGTATGTCTAGTACGTCATTGTTGGCCAACATTTGTGTGACCGTGTGTATGCAAGACAAGTTTGAGCCAACACCCTTCAAACAAAATTCCACGGTTTTGTTGTCGTAAAGTCCGATCGTGTGTACGAGGCTTTATACTTGCCTTCTTTTTTCTTTTTCTCCCTTTCCATTATGGTTTCCCATAGAAGTGAAGAGAAGGAGCCTGTAAAGGCTCCAAGTGGCTCTGGTTGGAGCTCACACAGTGCTAAGGATTCTATTGCCACTACTTTTGTGACAGTGCTTGGACCTGGGGATTGACTAATCAGACACCCAACGCTGCCTTGTAGGAGGAAGGGGAGAGAGTCACATGCTCCCACACAACCCCGGCATTTTTCTTTGCTTTGGTCAATTGGAGCAGCAGAGGAAAGAAAAGAAAGTTATACACCAAGGACCAGTTATCAAAGTGAACCTGCCGTAATGGCCAAAGCACAGGGTCTCTTTACTTCCAAAAAAGAAAATTACTAAAGCACTTTGTTGATAGAAAGTTAATAATAAACTGAAACACTCACTACAAATCGTATCCATGATAACTGCCAAAAACATTCTCTGAAGTATTCAGCTGCAAAATGATGAAAGGAAGCTCAGTCTTTATGAGCAATGAAACAGCCTGGGGCTTCATTCACTTATAATTTGGGCTAGGCATAGATATAAGATAGCCGTCTGCAAAAGGGGCCAATTTTGAGTCTGAAAGATTACTCATACTAAAGGATTTTCTTAAACTAGCCATAGGATGGAGCAGTTTTGGTAAAATCTGATTTGTATTTACATATTTGCTTATCCCAAGTTCAGCCTTAAGCTTCCTACAAATATTTTTCTGATGCCACTCGTATCACACTCTGGTTCATTCCTCTACCCCCCCCCCCACACACACACACACACATAACCACAAACATCATTAGTAATAAAGGGTTTGAAATAATGTACCAACCAGTAGTGTGTTTAGATTTTGTGCTGTCCTAGACCTAAATAAACTTGTGCACCCCCTAATTTAAATATGACCCACCCCTTCCTGTCAAGGCCACACCCCTTGCTGTTTAAGACCCGCCCTGAAATTTTTGGGTGGGGACACTAGTTTGGGGACTCATCTGCTGTTAGTGGGATTTCCCGCTGACAGCAGAATGTAAACAAAAAAAGAGCCGTTGTCCTGATAAAATATGCAACTCGGCAGAATATAGAACCACTTCACTTCCGGTTTGTTAAAACCCACAGTAATTGCAGATTTTAACGAATTTGTGTTTGGACACAACATCGGCAACCGATTGCAGTCAGGTAAAGGAACATTTGGGTGTTTTCACAGCACAGCGGCTAACGGGGGGTGAAGTTGTCGCTGCCTCGGAGGCGGTCATTTTGTTGGCTAGTGGTGGAGCGGAGTCAGTGGCATCCCTAGGGGGGGGGGCACAGGGGGGCCTGACCCCCCAACATTATGCTGTGCCCCCCCCCCCCAATTAAAAAAACATTTTTTTATTTTTTTTTTTACAAAAAGGCAATGTCTTACTCGGGCCGCCGCTGGAGTAACACAGTCTCTATTGAGATGGAGAGCATCCCCAGTCAGCTCCTGTGGGTGATTCTTCCCCCCTCCCTCTGTTCACTGACACTGCATAATGTGAGCGCTCACACAACCACGGCCGCCCGATCTGCTCCTTCCCCTGCATCCTCATTGGCAGGGAGAAGAGCGAGTTGCAGGAAGGACTCCACCAGGACTCTCAGTTACTGAAAAAACAGACTGATTCCTCCCATCCTTGGGACAGGAGAACCAGCCTGTAAATTCCAAGAGATGCCAGACCAGCGCTGTCAATAGCAGGGGCAGGACAGCAAGAGGAGGCTGGGAAACCCCACAGTGGCAGAACAGCAGGGCCCGGTGGCAAGACTACCTTTGCAACCCTGATAGTTCTCCCACTGCTTTGGACCCTTATATTTTCTTGGTATGCTGGTGACATATATCTCTTGTTTTCTGTCACCCTGGGGGGGCCCCAATACAGTAGGAAGGGAGCTCACAGCAGAACATGTGAAGGGGCCCTTGTGGGTTTGTGGTAAAGAGCCGCAGGATATATATATATATATATATATATATATATATATATATATATATATATATATATATATTTGCATTTCATAGTTGCCCTTCTACTTTTGTCCCCCCATGTGCCCCCCCTAAATATGAAAGCTGGAGACGCCACTGAGTAACAATCTCCGCTCGTATTACTGTGCACCAGACTGCATTCGGTTGCCGCTCTTGTGTCAAAACACATATTCCTCATCATGTGAAATTACTTAATAGAAATCTGCAATTAATCAAGTTTTAAATAAACCGGAAGTGACGTGGTTCTATATTCTGCCAAGTTGCCTATTTTGTCAGAACACCGGCATTAGACAGCTTAAAAAAAAAAAAAAAAACAACCTGGCCCCTCCTCCCAATCTATACCAGGCCCTTCTGGTCTGGTATAAATTTTTTTTTGGGGGGGGGGCTTCAGGACAATCTTATTTGAGGTCTAGTATAGATTGAGGAGGGGGTCCCACGCTTTTTATTTTTTAATTTTATAATGCCATCTCCTGTATTAATTATTTCTTTTATTCCTTAATTTCCTTTATTTACATTCTGCTGTCAGCTGGGTTGTTTCGGCATGAACTTGTCATGAACTTGTAAGCCACACATATGCGAACACAGACATCGCATGTGATACGAATCCGCATTGCTGTGCCGATAACTCGCATTGGATTCGCACAAAGAAGGCGTGGGGACTCCCCCCCCCCCTGCACTGGAACCAGAAGGGCATGGGTGTTCTCACCCATGCGATCCGATTACTGTCCGAATCCACAGTTCGCACTGCGATCTGTGAACCGATCAGGGGATGTCATTAATTTTGTATTGACACCCGCAGCAATTCGCAGAGGGTAGTGTGAACTGCCTGTGGGGGAGATGCCATGCGGGAACCCACACTGGAATCGCGGTGGTTCCCGCATCGCAAGAGTGTGAACCCAGGCTAAAGGTAGGTGAAAAGGCCTGCTCGATATACAATGAAATGCAAGTTGGAAGGTGAATTTGTGATAGTTTTTATTGAAAGTAGAGAAGTGATGAAGCCAATGCTTTTCGGGGCAACAGAGACTCACCCTTCTTCAGGACTATCAGAGAAAAATAAGAGTGTACATAAACATATAAGTAGAAGGATATAAATATATAGAGTATCGGCACAGCGGGGGTGCCTATGCTTGTGGCCGACGGTCGCGATGACCACCAGCCACACGCTATCGCGGGCACGAGAGGCAGAACAGGAAAACACACAAATCCCTGTTCTGAGAGGTGTGACAGATTGTGACTTCCCATTAGCTAGGAACCACGATCCGTCAATTTCTCTAGATCAGTCCCCTCCCCCTATAGTTAGAAACACACACAGGGAACACAATTAACCCGTTGATCGCCCCCTAGTGTTAACCCCTTCCCTGCCAGTGACATTTTTACAGTAATTAGTGCATTTTTATAGCACTGATCGCTGTATAAATGCAAATGGTCCCAAAAATGTGTCAAAAGTGTCCGATGTGCCCGCCATAATGTCGCAGTCCCGATAAAAATCACAGATCGCCGCCATTATTAGTAAAAAAAAAATTAATAATAAAAATGGCATAAAACTATCCCCTATTTTGCACTATAACTTGCGCAAATCAATCAATATACGCTTATTGCGATTTTTTTTACCAAAAATATGTAGAAGAATACGTATCGGCCTAAACTGAGGGAAAAAAATGCTTTTTATATATTTTTGGGGGATATTTATTATAGCAAAAAGTAAAAAATATTGTGTTTTTTTCAAAATTGTCGCTCTTTTTTTGTTTATAGCGCAAAAAATAAAAAAACCGCAGAGGCGATCAAATACCACCAAAAGAAAGCTCTATTTGTGGGAAAAAAAGGGCGTCAATTTTGTTTGGGTACAACGTCGCACGACCGCCCAATTGTCAGTTAAAGCGACGCAGTGCCGAATCACAAAAAATGGCCAGGTTATTCAGCAGCCAAATCTTCTGGGGCTAAAGTGGTTAAGGACAGGTAACCTGCAATACTATTCATTTTTGTTTTTAGGTTTAGATATGCTTCAAAGTAAATGTGTTATAAGATAAATGTGTAGGCTAAGAGGCTACCGTTTATATACTATGATGTTAGTTGCCTAGCTGAATGGTTTGGCTTTAATACTTTGTGAATCACTGGGGCTGTACTAAGGGAATAGAGACTGTTCGCTTTGAGATGTAAAAGTTCAATGAGCTTAGTAAATAAGATGAAATTGTATTTGCTTAAATCAACCAATAGTGTGCTAGCGAAAATCCTTTTTTTTTTTCTTCCTTCCACATGAAAGAGTATTTAAAGTGAACATTCAAGTTTCAATGTGAACAATAATTGTGAAGATCGTCTTCTCTTTCAGTAAATCACCCCACTGACTTGGAACAAGCAGAGAGATTATGAAGCCAGACTTTTCTCTGACTTTCATTTGCCGCATGCTTGTTCTGTGATCCAGAAGCTAGTAACAGCTAAGAAACTAGCATTTTCAGAGAGAGATCAACAATGGCAGCCCCATATTTTTCTTATGACAATTGTACGTTGAATCAATGTGTTGCTGAGCTGTAGGAGTTTCAATCCCCTTGTACTGCATTCCCTGTAAAGTAAAATAAAGGAAAACATCCAAGCGGGAGAGTCGGCCTCCACATAAAGGTTTTAACGGATGGAGCCCCTGAAAGACAGAAAAAGCTGGTGGGTGATGGATGATTCAATCTGACAGCATTTACCTAAAATGAAATGTCAGTATGGGATGGGCTGGCCTATCCATTACTGTCTACAATGATCTCAAACAATGGGGGGGAACCTCAAGAATTGACTGTCAGGGAACCCCCGTGTCATTAGCAAAGAAGAGAACCACAGCCTCAATTCCAACCAGATGCATGGGCTCCATTGAAGAGCGATGTTGGGTTACAGAGCAAATGACGTCCATGCTTATAGACCAGCTTTTTCAAATCTCCTACTAGAATTCATGGGCTACTCCTGCAATTAGCTAGAAAGCACTCCAATGATTTAGGCACCAGCAGACTCCAGCCTTAAGTGCATTGCCTGATTTCAACACATTAAAGGGGATGTGTAGTAATAATTCTAATTAAGGGGAAAGCTTAAAGCCCTGTACACACGGGCCAAATGTCAGGCGACATCGGCCGGTCCAATAAAAACCGGTAGACATTCGGGCCATGTGTATGGCAGCCAGTCAGACGGAAGCCAGCCGTTGGAAATCCAGCAGCCGATCAGCACCAAGAGAGCACTTACTGGAGTGTTCTGGTGTGTGTGGGGGGCGCACCCCTATATCAGAACACAACAGAACAGCAGGGGAGATTGCTGTACTAACTGTCAGTTGTTTTTTTTTCGAAAAAAAAAAAAACTAGTGGTGTGTACTAGGCTTAAGCCGACGTTAGTACAATAAAACCTTGGATTGTGAGCATAATTCGTTCCAGAAACATGTTTGTAATCCAAAGCACTTGTATATCAAAGCGATATCCCCATAAGAAATAATGGAAGCTCAAATGATTCGTTCCACAACCATTAATTCATAGGTCCTTCAGTTTATAGTCCAAATATAAAGATTATAGCAATGTGATCAGGATGTGTAACCATAAAATGTCCATCCACAAATGGAAGCCTCCACAAGGGGATTAGAAGCAAAATCCAGCAGGAGCTCCAGAGTATAAAAGAGAAGAGAGGAGCCTCTAAGTGTAGCAATATGTTGCCAGATGTTGGACCTTCATTAAATGTAACCATATTGCTACACTTTGAGTCACCTCTCTTCTCTTTTATACCCAGTTGTGACATGGCGCTATTTGTATATCAAGACATCGCTTGTATATCAAGTCAAAGTTTATAAAAAATTTTTGCTTGTCTTGCAAAACGCTCGCAAACCAAGTTACCCTCAAACCAAGGTTTTACTGTATAGTGATCCCCTCCACTGAGCTGTTGTGTTTTGACAGGGGGATGCCCCTCTCCCTCCCTGCCAGAACACTCTGGTCAGCGCTCGGCCAGCTGATCGGGAGGCGGTGTCTTGCCGAAAAAGGTCTCCTGGCGGATAATGACCCCCCTGTACTGCGCAGGCACATCGCTTGCGCAGTACTAAGACTACGGAGCCGCCGAAAGTCTCCGAAGATAAAGAAAAACAGCTGATCGTCAGCTTTACAGGGCGCCTGCGCTCTACATTCTACCAAGTTTCAAGCCCCACCATCCAAGTGAACATAGAATCAGAATATAAATATGCCAAACGAAGCGAGGCTGTGCCGAAGCGTGGCGAGCGAAGCGAGCCCGTGAGGGGCCCTGTTACTAAGGGCTGTCTTACAACAGTGTGGGAACGTAGACACCGTGTACAGCTGACTCACAGGTGTTCAGGTTTGGCTATTTTTGGCGGCTCCGTTGTGGTTCGTACTGCGCAAGCGCTGCTCCTGCGCAGTACAGGGTAGTCATTATCTGCCGGGGGGGACCTTTCTCGGCAGAACACCGGTCAGCAGCTGGTTTTCCAGCATGCACATCTGGCAGAAGCCAAATGGCCCGGCTTCTGTCAGACCGGCTAACATACACATGGGCTGAATGTTGACTCGTTTTTATTAAACCGACCGATGTCTCCTGACAACAATCCCAGTTGTAAACTTTAGCTGTGTTTACAAGGCTTTCCGCTTCCTCTTACAACTGCGCATTGCAGCAAATCCAAGGAAGGAGAGGACAAAATGGCAAAGCCTTTATTCATTTAAGGTGGGGGGGGGGGGTAAACTGCCACTGACCACCAATGACGGTGGGATTCTTTTTTTTAAAGGGGGGGTGGGGTTTATAGCACCAATGACCACCAATGCATGTGGGATTGTATTTTCACCAATGCATGTGGGATTGTTTTTTAAAGGTATAAATGGCAATATAATAATAAAGAACAAAAAAAGTTTTTCTGTGCTTCATGTGTCATTCATGATAATGGAATAATGTGGGGGTACAAACAATGCATTTCTCTGGCTGCCTAGTTAGAAGGTCAGCCAATTGCATGTTAGCAGTCTTCCCGATTTCAGAAGCTAAGGCAAAAAAAGTTAAATTTTGTAATTTATACAGCTATGCCATTGGAAGCTACAGTATATAGCTTTTAGTTTGAATCGTGGATGATCTTTAAAGTATATGTGAACCCATACTTTGTAAAACAATGCATTCCGTTTTAAATAGAAATGCAAGATATATATATATATATATATATATATATATACACATATTCATTTTTAATAAATGATCAGATAATCTCTGCTGTCACCATCCTCTACCATGATCGACGGGCCTAGTTAACCCAGTGGGCAAAATGTATTTAAAGTGATATACAATATCTGTGCAGCCTTTAGCAACCAGATACTGTATGTCCTTTCACTTACTAACCTGTGTGGGTAAGATGACAGCTGGAAACAAACTGGTTACTACAAGCAACACAGACACTGATCCTTTAAAATATATTTCATACATCAGATCCACAGTTCACAAACTCCTGCAGGCATTTGCTCCAAGGCAAATATAGTATGGATAAAACTTCCACAGCACACTTCCTCTGACCCCAGCGTTATTACTAGTGGTTTGACATAACAATATGCTACAGTGATGTCATATTAGGAAATCCTTTGTTTCAGGAGGCTTTGGGACTTTAGGCTGGATGCACCTGTACCAGTGTTTAGCATGGATCGCCAGTCCAAACAGAGAGAAAAGCGCTCACTGTCAGCGCTGACAAGTAGTCTGATACCCAGACTAGCAGCTAGGATGTATTAAAGAGAAGGTCTGGGCAATAAATTTAATTGTTTAGTGAACTGCTATGCTATCCATCAAGCACTGTAACTGTGCTAAAGTTTAGCGTTCATCCAGTTTCCCTTAAAGCTAAACTCCAGGCAGATAAAAAATATACTGTATATAATAAAGAAATATTGATATTTGTTCACAAAGAGACAACACAGAAAAGTCAACGCGTTTCAGGGGTTCAAAAATCTCCCCCTTCTTTGGGTTTAAGTATGATGGAAAGATCTGAGGACGTGGTGTGTGGGCGGGACTCTGCGTTTGATGCCCGTATGTAAAAAAAACTCACATGGAGACCGGATGTTGCATCAAGTCAGGGCTGGTGCAAGGATTTTTCACACCTCATTTTGCCGCCCCCCCCGGGCTCCACCCCTGACTCCACCCCCTTCCCACTGCCCATGCAAACCCCACCTTTTTAATGAAGCGCCCATCAAATGCAGCCTCACCAGCGCCTATTAAATGCATCCTCACCAGCACCCATCAATGCAGCATCACCAGCGCCCATCAAATGCAGCCTACCAGTGCCCATCAATGAAAGTCCCCTGCCGCCGCTGCGACTCTAACACTATGTGAGAACGTAATGGTGGCTGCCTGCTGATGCTGAGACTTAGTGGCTTGCTGCAGAGAGAAAAGAGTAGGAACACCATTGGCCGGGCGCCCTAGGCAGCAGGGCGCCCTAGGTGGCTGCCTAGTTTGCCTAGTGGTAGCACCGGCCCTGAATCAAGTTGTATTAGCGTGGAGGTAATGAGGAGATTCAACAGAAGTTGCACACACGGCCGTGCCGGCTGAAACACTTACAAAGTATATGGCCTGGAGCTGAGTGAAAAGGGGAGGAGGGCCAGCATGACTGGGGTGTGCAGAAGAGGCAGAGTATTTAGTGGCGTAATTTGGAAGGAGGTATTCCGCTTACCGGATTGGAGGGTTTCAAAGCTGAAGGTGTGTCCTGTAGCGGGTAGAGGGGAGGGGGATCTTGTCGGAGCTCAGTCAGAGCTTGTCCCAGCATCAGACAGGTCTAACCCCCCTCCCTCCCTTGGTTGTTTTGGTTTGAAGGAGCTTCCTATTTTTCTTAAGGTGCTGGGAGTATATGTATTTTTTTTTTTTCAGTCTTTATGTTTTAGATGGCCATTTAGTTCTAGGGTTTCTTTTATTGTCTTGTCATAGCAGCAGGCGGGGGTCTAGTGGGTTTTTGAAGGTGGTGCTGGAAAACATTCTGGAGAATTATGGGTTGGGCCCATCTGAGCTATGGGTGTCCCTGCCTAACAATACGGTGGTAACATCGGGGTTTACGTAGGTTGTATCTGTTAGTACGTAAGTGGTAATCATCTCTGAGTTTGTGTGAGTTGCAGCTGGGGGCATTTTATGGGGTGGCAGATACAACCGGTTGGCCATGAGTATATAGGCCTTCAAAGACCTTAAACCGGGTAGGATTAAGCTGAAGAGTTGGTTTATTTGTTATGCATTGACTGTATTACATGTATTACGCTTGTTTATTTTGATTGTTGTATTTAATTGCTTTGTAATAAAAAGGCTGCTATGGCCATTCAACTCCAAATAAACTGTTGTTGTCTGGTCAATTTGGGTAGGGGAGGTCAAGTGTTTCATACATTATACATAACTGAACATTCTGCAGGTCCCTCAGTCATGAACCATACAGAGCATGTAGGTGCACACTGATGACACCCGACAGCATCCGACAAAGGAGGCGGCTGGCAGGCAATCCTGCAACTGGGCACTTGAGAAAGGTTGGGCTGTCGCCCGAGACCCTAGTCTGTCCCTTCTCCACAGGAGCCTGTCTATATGCTAGACAATCTGTCCATAACCAGTGGGGGATCTATCCCTGACCTGACCGCTCTCACAAAACACATGCCAACCAAAGGGGGAGAATGATATTTATTAGCACTGCCCACGCTAAAGATGGCAGCAGAGGTATCCAGGGCACCAATGTCCAACCAGACAGCTGCTTCCCTGATGACACCTACAGAGGCGTCAGAGGAACATGAGTTCCCCTCTTGTTCTCCGCTCCACAGCAGCTGCCTGACAGCACCACCCTTGCAGGGAGGCCAAACTACACTGAGTTTGATTGCTGCATGAAAGATCAGATAACACAAAGATCCGTGAATAAGAAGCCTATGCTGATTCATTTATGTACTAATCTTTGTCAAATTCAATTTTTCATGCAACTATTGAACTCTGGTAAAAGTGCCGCTTTAGAATCCTGAAATCTTTCCATCTATTTGAAGCGGTATTAAACCCAAAATCAAAAATGTGATATATAGCAGCTTACCAAACCTTAAATGTGGTAGCTGCATTACTTTTCTTTTTTAAGCTTTTTTATTTTATTTTAATTTCACCTGATGATCCAGCCAATAACACACTTCCTGGGTTGGGGTGTCTCCTCTCTGGACAGAGCAGTAATGGAGACACCCTTGGACAGTAGCATTGTCAATCTTGGGGGAGCATAGTGCTACAGGCACTAGACACTTGGCTGACATTTAAAGAAGAACTCCTTACAAAAAACTTACAGTTTTTAAGGAGCTACAGCAACACATTTTTTCCTTTTGGGATAAAGGTTTTACAAAGAAAAAAAAAAAAATAAAGGCTGACCATTGTAAACCCCCTGTCAGTGTCAAATGGTTTGTCTCAACCCTACAATGGTCACTTTTCCTGGACAGCTTGGTCTGTTAACGGAAGTTGAAAAATAACAGACTTCCTTGCAGGTGAAAATTAAGGAAAAAAGCCAAAAAAAAAGAAAATCAATGCAGCCATCACATTTATAAATTTGTAACCTGCATTATAATCCTTTTTGTTTTTGAGTTTAATAAAGCTTTAAGCCCTCAAGAAACGGAACATCACTGAACCCCACACATTGCGTGTTCCGTGTGATCTTTTTGTGAACAAATATCAATAATAAAAGATAATGGATTCTCAGACTTTTTGTTTGGCGCTCTCTTGGACTTTGGGCTTGTGAGTAATTAGGAAAGTTTGGGAATAGCACTTCAAATGGGGTTCCCAGATCACTAACAAAAGAGAGGACTGGAGCACTGAGCCAGGTAGGAGACATTCTCTGTATGCGTTTCAAGCCTTAATTTTCTATTTTAAATGGAGTGTACTTTTAAATCAAAATGCTATGTTCTGTTTCTTGGTTGCCAACCACTCACGAACACTTGTAGCAGGAACAAACATCTTCATTTGAACTATGGGACACGTCCACTGTTTTAAGTGTTCAGATTTCTATACAAGAAAGAAACATTTTCAACTCTTTACAATTCTTTTGCTAAGTAAGAAGCTTTATAATATTACATATTACTGAGGCTTCTTTTCAGCAGTTTCGGCACCTCCAGCAGTGAATGTATATAATGGCAAGGGGTGCTGGAGGGTCTATTGATGCTGGCTGCTGGGGGATCTATTGTCATTGGGGGATCTGTTGTCGCTGGGGGAGGTCTATTGTTGCTGGCGAGGAGTCTATTATTGTTGGGGGGGGGTAATTGTTGCTAGGAGGGATCTACTGTTGAGGGAGGGTTCTATTGTTGCTGGGTGATGGAAAGTTTATTATTACTGGTGGGGAATCTGTTGTTGCTGGGGGGGGGGGTCAACTGTTGCTAGGAGGGATCTACTGTTTAAGGGAGGGTTCTATTGTTGCTGGGTGATGGAGGGGCTATTGATGTTGGCTGCTGGAAGATCTAAGCTGCTAGCAGGGATCTTTTGTTGCTGAGGTGGATCTATTGTTGCTAAGGGGGTATTTTTTTTGCAAGGTGTATTGTTGCTGGTTGAGGGGGTCCATTATTTTTGCTGCAGGGGATTTATTTTACTGCTTTTCTTAACAAATTCCATATAATTTTCTTAGCACCACAAAATAATACTTGGTTCTGTATTCTCTAGAGTAGATAGTACTGGAGGTGAGTATTGGGTGGAACCAAGGGACAGTGCTCAGAGGTGGGTAAGGAGTGGAGACAAGGCGTCATCCAGAATAAGGGAGTACCTGCATATATTCTCTGAGAAAAAAAAAAAAAGCCCTGCACACTGAGGGCGGTTTTGAAATCGTGCGAGTTCAGATTTCAAAACCCCCATTTCGGTGCGAGTTTGGGGGTGATTTGAAAGACATCAGTGCGGGTTCATGCACAGATGTCTAGTGAAATTGCCCCCGAAGTCACCAGAAGTAGTGCAAGAACTACTTTTGGGAATCGGCGCAGCGCCAATGAGTCGGCGTCGCACTGATTCGGGATGGTGCTGTTGCCGGCAATAGGCTCCGATTTGGCATGCAATTTGACAAATCGCATATCAAATTGGCCCGATGTGAACGGGGGCTGAGGCCCCTTTTACACTGACGGAGTCCGCCAGCTGATCCGCCCCCTCAGTAGGGGATCTCTCTGCTGACCCCTGCTGAGCAGGTGGATGAAAAGTCTGTTGTTCTCTATGGGCTGTCGGATGGAAACAGACCGCATGTACATTTGCATTAGAGCCCTTGCACACTGGGGCCGTTTGCAGGCGCTATTGCGCTAATAATAGCGCCTGCAAACCGCCCCGAAAGTGCCGCTGCTGTCATCCCAGTGTGAAAGCCCCGAGGGCTTGCACACTGGAGCGATGCGCTGGCAGGACGGTAAAAAAAGTCCTGCCAGCAGCATCTTCGGAGCGGTGAAGGAGCGGTGTGTATACCGCTCCTTTACCGCTCCTGCCCATTGAAATCAATGGGACGGCGCGGCTATACCGCCGGCAATGCGCCTCTGCAGAGGCGCTTTGCGGTGGTATTTAATCCTTTCTCGGCCGCTAGCGGGGGGTAAAACCGCCCCGCTAGCGGCCGCATACCGACGGTAAAACACCGCTAATAATAGCGGCGTTTTACCGCCGACGCCGCCCCCCGCCCCAGTGTGCAAGGGCTCTTAGGGTTGCCACCTCATTCCTTTAAACCCAAACATATAAATTACACAGGTTCTGGGGCTAATTTATTGCAAATAAGGCACCAAGTGAGTTTAATTACCACCTTAAAGTGACACTAAAGGTTCGTGTTTTTTTTTAATAGCAAGCATATCATACTTACCTCCACTGAGCAGCTCGTTTTGCACAGAGTTGCCCCGAATCTGCTCTTCTGGGGTCCCTTGGTGGCTTTCTTGGCTCCTCCCCACATCAGATATCCAATCAACAGCCGAGAACCCCCTAGCAGAGAGACAGCGCGTCCCCGTGGGACAAGTTCGAGGGTTCAGGTAAGTAAAACGGGGGGGAGGGGCGATCACTGACAGGTGTTTTTTCACTTTAAAGTGGATGTAAACCCAATGCCATCCTTTCTAAACTACTGCCATAGGGGTTATCAATAAGTATATACATGCCTCCTGCATGTATCCTTACCTGTCAAATGTCTCCCCTCTGTCTGTTATTAGACCCGAAAAACTGCAGATTCTGTGGGCGGGTCTGTTGTCTGGAGTTCGGTGGGTGGAGCTGTGATGTCAGTAGACTCCCCGCCCACCTCTACACTCCCCTTGTCAATATGCATTTTCTCCTGTGTATTTCTTACACTGAACTTCTGCTGAACTTCTGCTATGATCTCTAACATCCAGTGAAAAGACAGGAAAGTAACCACATGACTTCAGCATGCCAAATCATGGTGAGGTGTGGAACAGCCAATCCTTGCAGAGCTGCTGAAGAAAGGAGTGGGGGGAGGGAATTAAAAAATAATGCATGTCTTAGGCTAGTGCACGAGATATGTAAATCACCTGTCACTCACAGCAAGGGGGAGGATTTGACAAAGTTTTTCTCAGTTTGTCAAGAATTGTCTCACTGAACAATAAAAGAGGATTGCTCAGAGATGGATTAACTCTTTGTGGCAAGACTGGGCTCAAATGATAGGAAATTATATACTCTACATTATGATATATATATATAAAAAAAAAAAATTTGGGTTTACATCCACTTTAATGCATAGGATGCATTAAGGTGAAAAAACACGAACCTTTACAACCCCTTTAATTAGCCACAGAACCTGTGTAATTAATATGTGTTTGGGTTTAAAGGGATGAGGTGGCAACCCTAGTTTTCATCCATCTGTCACTTGATCCGATCTGCCATACAGACGGTGAATGGATCCCCATCCGTCTGTTCTTAGCGGACAGGATTGGATCAGATGTCGGTGGACACATTTCAGCTGACATCTGCCGCTCCATAAAGAGCAATGGAAGGTCCCATCAGGTCTGCCTGAAAAACCCGATCGGTCCATCACTGTGAAAGGGACCAAACTCGTTAAAACAATGCTACATTGTTGGCCTTACTGGGGAAGATAAATAAAGAGTAACCCAAGAGCTGAATAACAATTAGGAAAAAAATTCTGTTCCAGACTCCTTTTGGTAGTGACCACATATCTGAAGGACTAACGGCTGCCATACATGAGTAGAATTTTAGAGGAATGCTGAATCGATCGAAATTCATTCCATGGGTGCTCCTGTCAGCTTGACAAACGTTAATTAAACAATTGACTTTTGTCAAAGAAGCCAGGTTGTAAATTGTTGGCCAAACAACACCTGCGTCCAATCACTGATAAGCACTGTTTGGGTATTCTGACAACCACTGGAGCTGGCCGTCGGAATAGAATCTACCCTGTTTAGCATGGATGGGATGGAGGAACCTATTAGATCTCTTTCAGCGCACAAATGTATATGTAAAAAGTATTTCTTTTATCACTTATGGTCTCTGCTAAAAATCCAATCTGGATTAATCATCCATTTTAGATCACATGATAGAGTGCCTAAGCCTTCATGGTTGTGGCCAGCAATTAAGGGAACCTGGAGCAGCAGTTTCTCCAGGAAAATATGCTGACCTTTCTGTTACCCTATTTTAATCCAGCCCAGCAGTTCTGTTAATTCTGCTTTTTGTTAACATTCAAGCATAAGTCTATGTGAAGAACAACAGGTGTCAAGGAGAAGAACCGTCTCAGCCCATCTGGCTTCTTGCTCATCAACCAATCAGATTCAGTCCTGCACTAGGGAATGGTAGTTTGAATTTGACCTGAATGCTGTTAGGCAACGCAGATTATCTAAAGATTACCATACGCCTTATGGTGGACATACATGCTTCGATAAATGATCAATTTATTTTCTGATCTATCACTCCTGATAGGAATAATTCATCTAACCATTCAATTGATATGACACACACGGAGAAATGGATTTCAATTGATAGTTGGAAGAGTTGTATGTTATTGATGGGATCTGTGTTTTTACCATGCAATCTCACAATCTGACTGATTGCAATACAATCAAATTCATGAACAAAGCATCTCAGTGCTTCCAAACCAATGCAACTGCAACTGATAGTTTCCACCCTGACCGATCGTCTCAATTTCACAGAATCCAATCTAAATCGACCGAAAGGAAAGTTATCCTTATTCAACTGTTTGCCAATTCGACCATTTTTATAGAATTGTACATTGATCATAATAATAAAATCAAAGCAGTTTTGCTTACCACTACAGTTTAAAGTGATTGCAAAGCTTTGATTTTTTAAAAATGATAAAATACTAACATGTCATACTTGCCTGTTCCATGCAATGGTTTTGCATAGAGCAGCCCCGATCCTCCTCTTCTCGGGTCCCCTACCCACGTTCCTGGCCCCTCCTCTTCGGCGAGTGCCCTTATAGCAAGTCATTTTCTATGGGGGCACTTGTGCGGGCTCGCTCCCGAGCCACCCTGTCTGTGTCCATTGACACAGACAGGGTGGCTCGGCCCCACCCCCTCGTCACAGAATTTGATTGAAACCAATAGCTTCTGCTGCTATCAACCTGCCTTATGAGGAGGGAGAGAGCAGCTGCTCTCATGCACAGCGCTGGATCAAGATTGGGCTCAGGTAAGTATAAGGCGGGATGGGGGATCCTGTGACACAGAAGGTTTTTTTTACCTTAATGCACAGAATGCATTAAGGTAGAAAAAAACTTTAGGCTTTAGAACCACTTTAATTATACAATTTCCTTCAGATCTACCAAGAACCATGTAATGTGGAGGCAGGTGCAGTCTACTTTCTCCACTGCAGGTGGTGCTCAAGCACAGCGGTATTGCAGAGGAAGAGGAAGTAAAGAGGAAAATGGTTCCTCTATTGTTTCCTGGGTCACTGAGGGAGCTATCCGATTGGATGCTGGTGACCCGTGTGACTCTGGTGGCCATCTTGGGTTAGACAGAGTCCATTTAAGACCCTGGCTCCAAGGCTTGGTGTGCATTACGTATGTGGCAAATATAGGGACAGGTTACCCATCCGTCAGAGACAGTGATCAGTGACAGGGGGAGATTCCAGATAAGTAGGGAAAGAGCAGAGACATGTCACCCTTCCTGGAAGCCTTCCCATTTGGGTGCAGACCGGCCAAGCCACATTCCGTCCCTGGAGACAGATGCTGTTGTTGCACCTGAAGACCTACTGCTTTATTTGTCGCTGCAACGTTCTGTGAGTGCGCCTGGTCAGGTAGTCTTCTCTCCAGATAGTTGTGCTTTGTTGAACTTTAACCTTAAGTTCTGTTTCTCCTACTGCCGTTGCACCACGCTGCACCTCCCCACAAATGCATGAGCCTACCTGATTGGATATGAATTGAGTGAGTTGCTGAGATAGCTCCTCGCATGACATGTTGGTACAGAGATTGCACAATTAGATTGTGGCGTGCACAGCCAGCTTTTGATATTTATTTTCCTGATACACAAGGACAAGGAAGACCAACACATTTTGCCAATCAAATTACAAATCATTCTCCAAATGTCATTTCTGGGTGAAAATCTGAATCTGATTGGTTGCTATGAGGCAGCACATAGACTTTGATAAATGAGGCCTCGTGATGTAACTCAATGCAACCAATTAGAAATCAGCTTTATCGCACTACGCTCCTAAAAGATTTCTGATTGACTGCTATAGGTAACTGGGCAAGATTGCTCTCGGTATATACAAAGATGACTTGTGCAGCTTGTTCCACCTACACATCTGTACTATCCCTTTACTGGCCACCAGCCGAATAGAAATAAATTAATTTGGCCCGAAAAAGATCCGTGCCCCCCCGCACAGCGCTTCTCAAGGGATGCCCTGTAATGGGCTGTATTTCTGGTAGACCCACATGCTGCAAGCGCTGCATCTGTTTAGCTTTGAGGTACTGCTGATCAGTTAAGCCTTTCATACAGTGTACCACCTAGAAGACCATTAGCACTGTGTAATTCTCTGTTTCCAGTCAGCTTGCTGCATGAGTGCGTTATCCTATGGTGTCAAAAACACAGCAAAGGAAAAACATCCAGAGCCAAACCACAAGCTTGTCTTTTTGTACCTTATTTGGAATCACCCCTCATTTTAGGTTACAAGATACTATTGTAGGAAATCGTTAAAAACTATATTTTAATGGCTGAGTAAGTGAAAAAAAAAATGCAAGCTTTAAAGACAGCTAAGGTCTCTTTTTTTTTCAGGCATGGCGTAGTCTCTGTAGTCTGCTTCTAACAATGACTAACACAATGCAACAGTCTTCAGCGAAAGATCCTTTTTCTTGTCTGACCGCCATTCGCCTCCTATAACTCTAAACGGCTTCTAAGTTCCACCAACAGTCGATCTGCCTCTGGATGAATTGCGTTTTGACAGCAACAGGTTATAGATCTACTCTGACAATTAACACTTTCGCTGGCCTGGGCCTACTATGTGCTCTGCCCATTTTTTCACTCTTGAAAAGTATATTAGGGGTCTCTGTAGTCCCTAAAACAGCCTTTCTCAACTAGGGTTCCTCCAGAGTGATCATGTGTGGACTTGGAGCGCCGCTCAAAGCTGGAGGATAACAGGTGTCCCTACCGGTATTCAGAAAGTGGGAGCAGGCATCAGGTACTGATTCAGAAGCATGGACATATGTGGGGTAAGACGCCACCCAAAACCGACCCAGTGCTTCAGATGTGGATATGGCTGTGTATGGCAACTGGCCTCACCCACTGACATGTTTCGCCCCACCTACTGGAGCTGGGTCACAGAGGCCTCTGGTAGGTGGGGCGAAACATGTCAAGTGGGGTGAGGCCAGATGCCATACACAGCCATAGCCACATCTGAAGCACTGGGTCGGTTTTGGGTGGCGTCTTACCCCACATATGTCCAGAGCAGCGCAGGCTGAGGCCATACACAGCCATATCCACATCTGAAGCACTGGGTCCATTTTGAGTGGCGTCTTACCTCACAGGGTTCCTCCAGAGGTTGCTAGGGGTTCCTTAAGTGGTGACTGGTGAGCAACTTCTGCTTCTGAGATGTGTGACCACAATGAACAATGGTCTTTTTAGCTATCTGTAAGGGAGGGAATGTTCTCAATGACCACAAATGTGAGAAGAATTCTTCTAAGTGGCCATCATACCAATGTACTGTGATCATTTGATATAGTAATTATTTGTAGTGGTTCCCAGAGCCTGAAAAGTTATTTCAAGGGTTCTTCCATGTTAAAAAGGTTAAGGAAGGCTGCCCTAGAATCTTGGTGCCCAATCTGCTGCTCCATGTCTCTTATTGTGCCGCCCTCAGGGCCCTTGAGGATGGTGCTTACTCAAGCCAAGAAAAAAAAGAAAGCTCTTTAGATTGGCTTCTAGTGGGTACATAGTTTTGTTTATTTCTTTTACAATATCTTAACTATTAATTGTGATGTGTATGTATTTTCTTTTTTATGTTTTTTTTTCCCTCTGATCTTTTATAATTAGTAGTAATCTCTAGCAGTCTCATGTAATGTGTCTCCAATCTATGACAGTCTCATGCATGGCCCCAGTCTCCAACAACTCCTATATCATCAACAAAATAGTGGCCGTAGAGCCTCTACGAAGACCCGGAAAATGCGTCTGATAAGTTCTCTACAGGTGAACAGAGGCTAAAGCCATCTTTTACCCATCTCATTAGGTTTATGCAACAGGTAGTCAGTGTCTGCATGCAGACAGTCACCATTTTGTTGAAGTCTACTGGAGCCTGACAAGCCTGTCTGTCTTGCACCAGTCTTTTCACATGCTGATCCGACTGACACAGGTTTGGAGGGGCATTTGAGCGGTACTATTTTCATTGTTTTGAACTCCTATATCATCATGTTGGTAGATGTCCAACCATCTCTTCAAGCATGTCTATAAACACTGACCATCTCCTGTCCATGTGTGTAGTCCCTGTCACTTTTTTTTTATAACATTGCATTTACTGAATATTATGTGTGGCCCTTGAGTTGTACTTGAAGCCCACTACATCAAGTAAGTTGACCATCACTGCCCTAAAAGATCCACATGCTTTTATCTTTTATCTGTAGGAATAACAAAAAAAACTTAAATTGTTATCGGCACACACAAACCCAATGCAACTTGCAAACTTTGTACAAAAATCTTCTAATTATGATTGTGGTGTAATCGGGGGTTTCTTTATGTCTGGGAGTTCTAAAAGTAAGTATGTATACAGGTAGGGTTGATTTACTAAAACCAGGGAGTGCAATATTTGGTGCAGCTGTGCAAGATAGACAATCAGCTCCTAACTTCAGCTTATTCATTTAAGCTTTGACAAAAAAAAAAAAACTGGAAGCTGATTTTGCACTCTCCAGTTTTGGTAAATCAACCCCACCATGATTTGTGTTTACTTTTGTGTTTTTATATCCTTTTACAAGTCTTGGTTTTTTTTTGTAATTTTTTTTCCTACAGTCCCAATGGGACAGACATGCACCTAAATAACAAAATAAATAAGCCACCTTCAAATAGCCTTGCAGTTCTCACATAATCAACTGTGAGGGTGGGATAATCTTCATCCAACCAGTGCTCCACTGAAGCCTCCTTCTACACCATAGGTGGAGTATAGTTTTTTTTCACAACCAGGAAATCACGGATTCCTATTAACCTCACTCAGAGCACTGTAACTCTAATCTTAAACCCAGTAGTCCTGAGTACTTCCAGGTTCATGGGTGAGTGGCCATCTGTCAAAGCAACTGCTTTGTCCAGGGAGTTTGCGTCAGAGCATCTCAGAGGGATTGCATATTTCCATGGCTAATGAGCAGAGAGAGTATTACATCTGTATATATGCATACTTCAGATCAGGTTCACAAAGACAACGTCAAGCACCAACATAAGCATACATGTTCTCACAGGGAAAAAATATGAGGAGAGCATGAAGATGATTGTGTACATTCATAATGCACTGTACCTCTGTTGTGATCAGGATCAGTGGTTCCCAGATGGTGATCATTGCAAGCTGACAGTGTTTGCTAAGCATTGCTTTCAAAAATATGTCCCCCTCTGCTCTTGATGGTCAAGAAGCAAAGGAAAAGACACAGATAAAGGATTCTAAACTGGAATGTATACTTTGTAATATGTGCTATGTTGATTTTAAGCATACATATTTTACAGTGCTTTACAGAGTACAAAGATCCATTCACGTCAGACCTAACCCCAACCTAAACCCTAACCTTACCTCTAATCTTTAATCCTAAATCCAAGACTTCTACCTAAACCTCAACCAAATTTTAACATTAAATTTAAGACCCCTTTCACACTTAGGCGTTTTTCAGCCGCCTGTAGAGCTCCTGAAAAAAGCTTCAGCTGCAAACCCAGTGTGAAAGCCCAAGTGCTTTCACATTGGAGCGCTGCGCTGGCAGGCTGTCACAAAAAATCCTGCCAGCAGCTTCTTTGCAGCAGTGGAGGAGCGGTGAAGCGGTGGAGGAGCGGTGAATACAGCGCTCCTCCACCGCTCCTGCCAATTGAAAACAATGGGGCAGCGTCATGATACTGCCGGCAAAGCACCGCTGCAGCGGCGTTTTGCGGGCAGATTTAACCCCTTTTTGGCCACTAGCAGGGGGGTTAAAACCCCCCTGCTAGCGGCTGAATAGCGCCGCTAAGACACCAGTAAAGCAATGCTAAAAATAGGCAGCTCAGTGTGAAAGGGGTCTAAACCTCACTCTAGCCCCTGTCAAAACCTAACCCTGCCTCTAACTCTGAATTCCAGGCAAACAGTTATACAAGCTGTGGGGTTGATTTACTAAATCTGGAGAGTTCAAAATCTGGAGAAGCTGTGCATGGTAGCCAATCAGCTTCTAACTTCAGCTTGTTCAATTAAGCTTTGACAAAAAAAAACCTGGAAGCCAATTGGTTTCTTTGCAGAGCTGCACCAGATTTGGCACGCTCCAGTTTTAGTAAATCAACACCTGTATGTGAATGTCTTATCTGTCAAAGGATTGGTGATTCTGTCAAGCCACTTTTGTAAATTCCTAAACATCTCGCAGACAGCATAGTCTGGATGGTGACACCACTTTTCCCTGGTATGGTCAAGGAATACAGTGGTGTCAGCTCCCTGATCACAGCTTTCAGCATTTTCCCTTTACTACATGTTCCTGCAAAAGAGCCTGATTGGCTACTCGTGTGCCCTTATTTCTACCAGTCTGAGGGCTGCTGTACAGGAAACAATACAGGGCTGACAACAGGACAGACTAAAGTACTTATACAAACTGTACGTAAAAATGTTTAGTTATTTTTAAAGGAATGCACAACTGCATTAAAGTGGTTCTAAAGGTATAGATTCTTTTTTCACCTTAATGCTTTCTATGCATTAAGGTAAAAAAACGTTTTTTGTCCAGCAACCCCCAGCTTCCCCTCCTAAATACTTATCCGAGCCCGATCTTGATCCAGAGATGTGCACCAGAGCAGTGGCTCACTCTCTCCCCACTGGACAGAGAGGCAGTAGTGGGAGCCATTGGCTCCTGCTGTTGTCAATTACAGCCAGTAAGGAGAGAGTGGGGGGTGGGGCCAAGCCTTGCTCTGCTTGTCCATGGAAACACAGAGCTGGTGTTCTGTCAAAATAGCCAATTCATCCAGATATCCAATTATGTCACTTCCGGTTACTGTAAGCCATCATTAAATAGAGTTTTCGATGACTTTTGACATAACACCGGCAAGCGTGTACACTCCGATACACAAAGACTTTGCTGTTTTGACACAATAGCGGATAACGAGCAAAAAGTTGTCGCCGCGGCGGAGGAGGCCATTTTGTTGGTTAGTACCGGAGCGGACTAACAATATCCGCTCATAATAACATGTACTGGAGTGTATACGGTTGCCGGTGTATCAAAACAGCAAGTCGTCGAAATCTCCAATTACTGATGGTTTACAGTAACCGGAAGTGACATAATTGGAGATCTTGATGAATTGGCTATTTTGACGGAACACCGGCTTGGAAGCAAGCACGCATGTGTGCCACCAGAACACGCAGCTTGCTATGGGGGCACTTGGCGGGGGGGGGAGCCAGGAGCACCACATGGGGGCCCCAGAAGAGAAGGATTAGGGGTTCTCTGTGCAAAACCACTGCACAGAACAGGTAAGTATGACATGTTTATTCTTATTTTTTTTTTTAATTGCCTTTAAAAATCACTTTAAATGGTGATTTTTATATTTACGTAGAGTTCTGCTTGAAAACTTATGCTAACCCTAAACATAAACTGCTAAACTCTAACTCATAATTCCCATACATAACCCTTAAAATCTGCGCCAAATCATCTGCGTTGAAAACAGATCCTCCTTTTCTGCTGTCTTTGTAAAAATAACTGCCTCTTAACCTGAAATACACTTCTCTTTTTATCGCCTTGCTCCTCTTTTTAATTTGATAGCTATCACTGTAAACATTTGTCACCTAACGTTTAATCCACACACCGTCTTCCAAAGCTATATTCATTTTACTCCTTTTTTTTTCACCGTCCTCCTCTAAGGACGCGCTGACTTCTCCGGAGTTACATTGTCCCCTTTACCCCCTCCCCTGCCACCTCCTTTGGGACTTCTCCCCTCCACCTTGTCCTCATTCCTCCCCTGGGGTTCCAGTCTCACACAACCTCCCCCACCTTTCCTCTTCCCTGCCCTTGTGCAATTTGAGCGATGGGCGAAGCTGTCCGTCACACTGCGTCTGGCAGAGGGACACAAGCTGCGAGCCTGGGACACAACGTGTCATTTATAGTATGGAGAGCTCAGGAGGGGTCACAGGTCAGAGGAGCCCCCCTGGGTAACAAAGGAGGGACCATGGAGGAGGAGGAAAAGATGTCAACAGATCTAGCAGAGCAGCAGAGGATACAGGCAGCCGGATGAGGTGTGTGGGTGAGACAGGCAGCCGTACAAAGACGACGTCGGTCATTATTTGCCAACAAGCATACAGAACAAGTTTTAATTGTACGCTGACAAAAAAAAAAATCTGATCGATAGACCGTTCACGTAGCCAACAATATTTTGCCTAGTTGGAGATGGATGTATATTGTACTCCAAGATCAATTTTTGTGTCACAGGATACTTTCTTTTAGTGGATTCATACAACTGATAGAATACAATACAATTATCAGTGAATCAACCTAATCAATCAATTTTATGCATGACTGCTCTGTCCAAAGCATTTCTAATACAACCAACATACGGCAGTTATTGAATAACGATATGGAAGAGTCATGTAAGATGTTCTTATTAATGGAGCATCTAAAATATCTTTTTATGGTTATGTGTATATGGATAGGAATTATGGACTGCTAGCTCCGTTCACATGTGTCCAAGTATCCATATACAGCTTGCTCAGCCTAATAATCCACATTAAGATAAAGTCAATCCACCTACCAATCTAAATTAAAATCAGGTCACCCCACCTACCAAGCAACATTAAAGTTAGATTATTCTGTTTACAAAACCACATTGATATCAATTCACTCCACCTACCAATCCAGATTAAGATTTAAAAAAAATTCCACCTACAAATCTACATTAAAGTTAGGTCATTCTGCTTACCGAACCACACTGAACCCACTCTACCAATCCAGATTAAGATAAAATAATTACACTTACTAAGCTACATTGGGATCAGGCCATTCCACCAAACAATCTTGATTAAGATCAGGTCAGACATCTCCTTCTAACGATCCATATTATGATCAGGTCACTCCACAATCCATGTTTAGGTTAAGGCACTCCACTCACCAATCCAGAATTAGACCAGGAAATTTGATCAACTAATCCAAATTATGATCAGGACAGACACCTTCATCTAAACATCCATAATATGATCAAGTCACTCCACAATCCATGTTTAGGTTAGGTCACTACATCTACCAATCCAGATTTGGATCAGGTCATTCCACCAACCAATACAAATTATGATCAGGTCAGACACCTTCATCTAACAATCCATAATATGATCAGGTCACTCCCCAATCAATGTTTAGGTTAAGTCACTCCACCTACCAATCCAGATCTGGATCAGGAAACTTCACCAACCAATCCAAATTATGACCAGGTCAGACACCTTCATCTAACCATCCATATTATGATCAAGTCACTCCACAATCCATGTTTAGGTTAGGTCACTACATCTACCTATGCAGAGTTGGATCAGGTCATTCCACCAACCAGTCCAAATTATGATCAGGTCAGACACCTTCATCTAACGATCCATAATATGATCAGGTCACTCCCTTAGGTTAAGTCACTCCACCTACCAATCCAGATTTGGATCAGGTCACTCCACCTACCAATCCAGATTTGGATCAGGTCACTCCACCTACCGAACCACATGGAAGCATAACTATAGGAAGAACTTTTTTTCTAGATTTGGATAGAGATTTAGGGTTTTATTGCTGACTGTGGTTCTGATTACCAATATCACTGGCAATGAAACAGAGGGTAAATCCAACATTTTGAGTCGCCACCAGAACAGCAATAGAAGGGATATCTTATGATGAGGACACTTGTTCCCATGACAACTGCCTAAGAAGTGATATCCTTTACATTGAAAAGCTATCCTCCCACTTCCTGTTGAGTCAGGACAGGAATTGAAAGGAAAGCCCCCTAATAATGCACAAATAGAAAAACTTGACTACAGTTTTAACGCTCCCTTCTCTATCCAAAATAAAAAAAATGATTTTAAGATCAGGTCACTTCAATTGTCAATCCACATAAAGACCAGGTTATTCCAACTGTCAATCCACATTATTATTATTATACAGGATTTATATTGCATAACACTTTGGTCAGCACTTTACAAATAAAGGGAGACAGTACAATAACAATACAATTCAATACAAGAGGGCTATGAGTGCTCTGTTCCTGACAGCTTACAATCGAAAAGGGAAGGGCAAGTGGAACAAAAGGTAACAAGTACTAATAACTGTGAGGGATGAGCTGATGGGAGAAATAAAAGTTTCACTTAGCTGAAGGCAGGAAAGGCTTCCCTATGAGATTTCAGGGATCACCTAAAAGTAGACAGAGTAGAAGATAGCTGGACAGATTGGGATAAAGAGTTTCAGAGGATGGGAGAGGGTCTGAAGACATCCTGGAGACAAGCATGGGTGGAGGAGACAAGGGAGCTACAGAACAGGAGGTCATGGGATGAGTGTAGAGGATGGTTTGGGTGATATATTGAGACAAGATTGGTGATGTAACTTTGGGCAGAGTTGTAGATGGCTTTGTACAGTATGATGTTGTTTTATTCGTTGGGAAATCAGAAGCTGGTAGGGGTATTAGCAGAGAGGGGTGGCAGGCAGCATTCATGATAGATCGAAGGAGGGATAGCCTGAGTAGGAGTAGGTCTATGAGGAGACAATTGCAATAATGAAGGCGACGGATAACAAGGTGAATAAGTTGCTTAGTGGTTTCATTGGTTAAAAACAAGCGTATTTTGGAGATGTTGCGGAGGTAAAGTTGACAAGACAGTGATTGGATTTGGGACTAAAAGGACAGGTCAGAACTCAGAATTGAATTACACCCAGCAACCTGGCATGAGGACAGGGACTAATAGTTGTACTATTATTCTTGATGGAGAAATCAGGTAAGGGGACACAGGCGAGGGGGAAAATTGGAGCATTGGATCAGGTCATTACACCTACCTATCTACATTAATATGGCTCTAAAAGCCAAAGGGTTTAACCTTAATGCATTCTCTCCATTAAGGTAAAAAACATTCTGTGTGCACCCCCCCCCCCATATTTACCTGAGCCCTATCTTAATTCAGGGCTGTGCCTGAAAGCAGCCACACTCTCCCTCCTCACAGGGCAGATTGATAGCAGCAGAAGCGATTGGTTGGCTTCTGATCCTGTTAATCAAATCCTGCGACAAGGGAGCAGGGGGTGGGGCTGTGCCATCTGTCTGTGTCTATGGACGCAGGCAGTGCCACTTAGGATCAAGCCTGCAGGTGTGCCACAATAGAAAGCAGATAGCAGTCCATATTCCCATCACACTTGTTCCTGGAATGAGCTCTTAAGGTACCGGATGCTGTAGCGACCGTCAGCTGTATACTGGAACTTGTATGATATGTAGATATTCGCCAGCACACCAAGGATCATCAATTCTGTCCAAACAGCTTTTATTAAAGAAAGATCACATCACAAAACGGTGTAGTGCAATGTTTCAGGGCCACGCAGGACCCCTTCGTCAGGCATGTGATAATCATGCCTGACAAAGGGGTTCTGCGTGGCTCAGAAAAAAAGTTTGGATGAAATTCATGATCCTTGGTGTGCAGGCAAATATCTACATAGCATACAATAGGAAGCAGCTCCCTTTGGTGGCACACCATGACGAGGAGACAGGAACACCAGCGGGAGACCTTAGAAGAGGAGGGCCTGGGCTGCTCTGTGCAAAACCATTGCAAAAAGCAGGTAAGTATAACATGGTTATTATTTAAAAAAACATATACCCTTTACAATAACTTTAGGATCAGGTCACCCTACCTATCGCCGCACCTACCAATCCACATTAAGATAAGGTCACCTCATCTAGGTTATAAAAGCTCATCCTCACTCAAGCTGACTCAGGCTTGAGCAGCTCCTTAAATTTTGCCCTGCAATTTGCCATTCTTGTAAATTTAGAAGGTTCAGCACCTGCTGTTGACCCGAAGCCAATGTTTATACTATGACAAGGGCCTATACAAGGCAGATGCATGCAGCCACCATAGAGAGTCAGTCTATCTATAAGTTATGTTTCAGTAATACTGTGCAAGTGGCATGCAGGCTTTATGCAGGGACTGTGGCCAATAATCTGGCAGCTGGAGTCCTTGAGACACATGAGGAACTTTGCAGCATTTCCCAAAAAAAAATAAGATTTGCATGGACTGACCCTTTAACGCAGTTCTTTCACGTGGATAGGTGTGTGCTAAAGGTCTACGAGCCAATTGCATCTGTTTGTTGAACTGTGGGAATAAGTGGGATTTGTTGAATAATGCGAGGTGTGCATTAAGTATACAGGGTCTCTTAGATTCAGTGTTAAAACAAAGGTAAAAGAATATCCTAAAATACCATAGTGCAGACTTCCAGTAACCGTCTAATCTGACGAGCACACAGGATACATCATACTATACTTGTAGTGTCAGTTCAGTTATATTCACCCTGGGGCAAACACAGCTTGCTGACAATGGATGAGGTCATTCTTTTTTAAAGACCCTAAAGCACGCCTGCCTAGCTACACCTCTGCCCAGGATTTGTGGGTATGTAACTACTTTAACAGGCAACTATGTAATTGGCATATGGACTATGGCATCTATCTACTGTTGGCGTTTCTTTGGCGATTCATTTTTAAACTGATAAACATTGGGCCTAAAAATTATAATATTATGCTTAAAAAAGATGAAGACCCTTGTCATAAAGATAAAGATCTAAACCTACAAACAAAAATGTAAGATATTTCAGCTTACTAGTTCTCAAATATGGAAGCTGCAGAGAGCACAGGAAGTTATTAGCTGACAATATTTCTGGCACGGTCAACAGACGTTTTTTTTTGCATTTATCAAACAGACATAAAAACTATTTTAATAGTATCTTTAACATACTGTTTAACCACACTACCTCAAAAGCTCAGTACACTCAAAAGCTTTATTCCAATTATAGATTGAGGCTGGACAACCAGGCCATAGATTGTCCCATCATAGTTTCTTGTTTCATTCCCGCCACCTTGAAGCTTTGGGGATTACTGCCCATCTCTGGATGTCCCAAAACTCCTACTATATTTTCCATAATGTAAAATAAATCAAATATCCAACAGGGCAATTGGAAACCCCTTACCAAGGCTGCAGCTGGAGTTCAAAGCTAGAAACCCAAGTGCAGGGCTTTTAGCACCACCAATCCCAGAGAGATATAAGAAATTATTAGGTGGTGTACCTATCCAGCATGCAATAAAAGATAAACATGATAAGCTGTGGGTGAATTGACATTTTAATTGTCCAAAGGCAGAATGGATGTGGTTGGTCAAAGTAGTATAAATGGCAGAATTTCATAAGTTACTTGGCAGACAATTATAAGAGCCCCGGCCCTACTGGCCCTACTGTTATTGCTATAGTACGTAGAACTGATCCACACCATGACTGTAGCAGAAAATGTTTGATGATTACATATGTGCAGGGCTTTTTTTCTCAGAAAATAGGTGTGGGAACTCGACCACGACCCCCCCAAAACCAACCTTCGCCCCAATACGCACACCCTTCAAACCGCATCAAATAGAGGGTGTGGTCGAATTTCACTAACAGTGTAAGGGTCTTGAAGGGGCATTAAATGCCCTGAATGCATTAATTACAGAGTGCAGAGTTCAGGGGGAGGGGGATGTTGCACACAGAGTGCTGTGTTCCAGGGGTGCACTACACACAGTGCAAAGTTCAGCGGTGCACTACACACAGAGTGCAGAGTTCAGCCTTCCTCCGCAGCTGCTTACCTCTGCATCCCCCATCCACATCTCACACCCCTCTTCAGCTCTGACCTCTGCATGCAACCTCCCTTCCTCTGCCCCATCTTCTCCCTCCCTCCTTAAAAGCTTTACCATTTTCCACATGTCTTACTTGTGTTGCTGTATTAAACTGAAGCACCCTGTTGGCTCTAGTACCTCCCCACACACTATAGGTGGCTCCTCTCTCACTTGTAGGGAGATGATCCAGTGGGGGAGTTGGGATCTGCTCTGCACCTGCATCTTCCTTGGCCATTCAGGAGATCAGATCTGTGGGAGCCATTGAGAGACAAGCTGTCCCTTGTAAACATAGAAACCGGACTTCAATGTTTACAAGTAATAGTGGTGAGCAGGGAGCAGAGGGCCTGAGCCAGAGGTGGTGGAACTGAAAAAATGCCCTGCATATGTGCATATTCCTTTATTAATTTCTTGATCTCTAGTTCACAGATAACACATCCTTTACCAGCATTGACCTTCATTAAATATAGTAGGTTCAGAGCTGATTACTTGGACATCTGATGATGCATGCATGCGACTGTACTAGAAGTTCTCAGCCTATGAACATCATAGAAAAAGTAATTTTTTACGTGTTCAATAGTTCTGGATGGTCAACCAGCTAACATGGTAGAATAAAATAGGAAAAAAGCCTTAAAGGTAGTCTTGGATGTACTATTACTTACTATTGTTTTTGTTTTGCTTCAACCAATAATTGATATAGCCAACCAATATTTATGATGTGGTCTAACTCTTTCTCCACCAGATGTAAAAAATTTGTAAAAAATGTTTCTCTCTGATCAGTGGCCACTTGATGGTCCTTAGACCTTCTGTGCTGATAACTGTCTTATGTAAGGCTGTTTACATTTCTGAGTTTGCGGATATCCACACAGCTATCCAATGGACACAACTGAACTCAGAAGTATATGGGTGTTAGAAATCTACACTTAAGCTGGCCATACACCTATAGATTATCTGCAGATTTTCTATGGTTAGATAGAAAAAGTGCAACAGATCTCTCCATGTTCGCTATACTGTGTGGATGGAGGAATCTCCCACTTTTTCCATCTAACCATAGAAAATCTGCAGATAATCTATAGATGTATGGCCAGCTTTAAGGCAGATCTTTACCCTTAAGAAGGACTTCCATCTTATCCCCTCCACTGTCTGATTAGGGCTGTTTTTTTCTTTTTACTTTTTTTTTTTTAAGAAAAAATTGAGGCCCTGCCTCCCTTTGGACAGCATTTACCTAGGCAAAGGATGTGCACTCTCCTCCCTTTGGGTAGGCCCAATCAGACTGTGAACATGCAGTTTAATACAGTTAACTCATCTCACGTTATAAAGAGATATGCTGATATTTTTAGAGTTCCATTTTTCCATAAAAAGAACAAAAACATCTCCATGTATTTTAATGCAACTGAAACAAAACCTCTGTGATACTAGGCATCGCTGTGAAACCAGGAACACTTTAGACATGCAAACTTTTCCATGAGCTACTCTAGCCAAGACAATAACAGCTATTCCTCATAATCTGTCATTGTGACAAAAATGGAACAATAAAGTTGATTGTATGAACTGGGTAAGACGTCTCTAGTCCCTGAAGCTTGGTATAATGCACCAATAAAAAAAAAACAGTCTACAAAATCTATCAACGAACAACACATTCAATTTCCAGCTACACTTACAATTTGTATTCATCTCTGTAACTGCAACCAATTATGGGTGACAGCCAGCATCTAATTGCAACTACCAACGTAGCTAAAGCAAACAGTCAGTGTAGTCATTTGGCTGATGTTTTTGCTTTGCCATGGGCTAAATATGACCTTTAAACAAATTTCCGTGGCAGATCATCATGTGAAACCATAAATTCCCTGTATTCGTTTGCCAATTTTTATTAAAGGGCACTGGTTCTCTTCACCAGCCATGGCCAACCACCAGCTCAGCGACTCAGATAAAAAGCACGGCACTGACAAGCCGCAAGAAAAAGGGTATCTAGTCCTGGCTCAAGCTTAGTGTCAGAAGACATATAGTGATGCAAACGACCACACAGAGCAGTGAATTCACAAGGAAGCAGTGACTACAGTTCCTCTCAGCTCTATAAGATGCTTTAATAAGCTGCATGTAGAAAAAAATGTAACATCAGATCTGGGCAAATCAAAGGAGCCAAGCATCCTAAAAATTGCACCTGGTGTCTGAATTCTTCCAGCTTATTTTTTTATGCAGTGGCTGTACATGTTATTTGGAACCTTAAAGGGGAACACATCAGAGTATGAATGTTGCCATTGTTGACTTGTTTTTGATGGTACATTTCCAGGGCTCATCCTTCCTTCACTACTGTGCATATCATATCAACCAGCATGTTGCCTTGGCATCAGGATCTGTGACTTTATGAAGCCAGATAGGTACCATGATCCATAAAAGAATTGGGATGTAGGATTCCAACAAATATATGCATACTTCCCAACTTTTGGCTGTCCAACAAATATATGCATACTTCCCAACTTTTGGCTGTCCAACAAATATATGCATACCTCCCAACTTTTGGCTGTCTTTTGGCGCACACTATTTAGGTAAAGGATGTACCCCTACCACAACCCAAGTTACCAGGATCATGAAGAATTAATGTGCAAAATTGAATCCACTTAACTCATCAATGCTTTTGTAACAGTATTGTTTATCTATATTACCTTTTGAAAATACCAAAAAAGTGTATTGCAACATCACCACTTTTGATCCTTAACTGGATCCTGAAGATGCCCTAGTGGTGAAACACGTTGAGACATTCCTTCTGGGGTTCAATGTCCAGTTTTTGGGATACACACCGGCTCCGAGGATTGGAGCGGCAGGTCTGTACTCTACTACTGTCTGAGGCTATCTATTTATAGTGGTGCCTGATAGCGGCACTATTATACGTGAGTGAATACATTATATATATATATATATATATATATATATATATATATATATATATATATATATTTTATGCTTTTCACAATTTAAATAAAATACTGCACTATGAGATTTCTCTTGGTACATGCTATTTATTACACATGGGGGAGAAACGTATGTGCAGCCTGTGGACCACCAAGGGCCTCTGGGAGATTGTAAATTTTTGAGAATTGTGACATCTTCATTGTCTGAACATACAAAGCTCTCTTTGGCCTTGTTGTTACAAAGGGGTCAAGGTTATGTGGTAAGTTTGCATTTTTTCCACACATGGTGACATATATTTTTGCATGCTTGGGTTGGAGAAATGAAGAGGAGCTACAAACTTATGGACACTTTTTGCGGTGTTGGGACACATATATTTTAAATAAATGGACTTTTAATTATGGGCTTTTGTTTCTGTGGATTTGGTTTGAGAATTATTGATTAAGCTAACTTTTGGTTAAGTTGTGTGAAGCGCCTTCGTTTTTTATTTTCACATAACATTGTTAAACCTGAAAAAAGATTTCCCTATCTATGTCCTGTATAATAAATAACAAAAAAAAAGTCATGCCCTTGTAAAAGGCCTGCTTAATATATAAAGGTAGTAATGAATGGGACATATGCTAAGCATTCAGACGCAAGTAGTCCCAGACACTACAGGTCATAAAATGTAAATAAGATAGAGGATGGACACTAATAATGACCATTAGGAGCCATAAACTTGTTTTTTCCATTACAGACCTTCTTGTAATGACAGCCAGGGTCACAAAATGGTGCTGTAAACTTAGGGGCAAATCCATCCATCCAGTGAATTTGATGCTGTGATAAGGTAGGAAAATAACCCAAGGGAAAAAGAGGTGTGTAGGCGCTGCAACCTTCCCACATAACAGGAAAATAACCCACTTTGTGAAGCTGGGCATAGAGACAAGTCACCATTTTTGGACAAATTGGGAAAATGTAATGTCTATTAGGGGAAACAGACAACCGCCTGTCCACTGATAGAAACGAGAGCCAGTCGAATGTATTTGTGTAAGGAGGAATCTTACTTTTAGGTTCATGTCCAAAAAAAATTCAGATATATTTTTTGTGCAGTAAATGGCTCATCTATGTGCATAATGAAGGATTCCTATTGGATTCCTTACCATGCAGCAATCCTTTCAGATAATGAGATGCCTGGACTTCCTCTTGAAGACCAGTCACTTGTCTTCACTCTTTGTGTTGAGTGAATGCCGACTTTCAGTTTTCATTCATTGGGAAGTTGTGGTTGTACTCCTCCCTACCCGCTAAACCCACTTTTTATCAGCCCCATAGAACAAACATTTTAGTCCTTTCGGTTACTGATGATGTCACCAGGCCTTAATTTATGTTTTACTCAGCAGTAGAGCAAGGTAGGTACAAGGTCCTTTTTGAAGGATGATGTGGAGGAACAGAGGGAGGTTGCGTGTGGGAAAGGGGGAGTACGAGTTTGAAAACAAGCTTTAAGGCAGCTAGGCCTTGCTTTCACAACTGACTACACCTATGAACACCTAAGGGTCCTTTATTACCTGTCTTATTCCCTATATAGAATTTTATATAATTCATTGTGCCCAAATAGAAAAGATGACATTTTACTTTGTTTAAAAAATGGTTAATAAAATGACTCACAAAAGTGATCCAAATGCACAGCCAGTTGCCGCACAAATTGGTAGGTATGACGTGCTTTTCTAAACCAAGAATGTAACTGAAGTATAACAGACAAAAGCACCATAAATATCCTGACCAGTGTGCTAAATGATTAGCAATTTTGCCTTGAAGCATTAAATAATGGGTTCAGTTCCTACCAAGAACTCCATCTGAATGGAGTTTCATTTTCTTAATATTTGTGAGGGTCTCTTTCCTGCAGGACACTCTGTCCATGAGACTAGTTTACTGAAGCCTCGTCTTTTTGGCACTCCAGCTCTGACATCATCAAGAACAATGAAGGACCATCAGTCCTGCATTGTAAGTGAAGGCTCTGAGGGCCTGCCCATAACCCAGAGTGTCAGGGAAAAGAGGTGAGCACTGGCTGCTGGCAGAGTAAGGGAAAAGGTAAGTAGAAGTGCTTTCTGCAGGTAACCTAGCCAAAAATAAGCATTTAAAGGAGAAGTACAGCCAAAGCTTGTTTTGCTGTACTTCCCCTGTGGATCACAGAAGAGCAGTTCATTCTGCACTCCTGTGATCCATTTGCAGCTGACAGTGGATCTAAAGCCTTCTGTCGGCTGACGTTACAGAGCCGGTCCAGTCAGGGGTCAGGATCCACCCAGAAGCCTGGACCAGCACCTAGCTCAGCCTCTCAGCTGTGTTGCTGGGAGACTGAGCCAGCCGCTCCATCCCCTCCCTAGCCCTGCACTCCAGTGAGAGCTGGAGGGGCAGAGTAGACAGCGGCAGGGAGAACTGAGCAATCAGTGGTGTAAGATCGATCAGTTCTCAGCCTTAGACCCAGCAGGGGAGAATGCAGCATCGGATCAATGCTGCATCCACATAGGTAAATATGATTTTAAAAAATCTCAAACCTCTCTTTTAAAGAGTATGTAAACCCAACATTTCATATGTGCCTGCTGTACCATGTACCTGTATGAAAAAGGATCCAGTTCACTTTGTATTGCTTCCTTTGTGTGAAATCCCTGGTGATCCTGTCATTCCCTCTGCTTTTCTATTAAAAACTGACCACACTAGGCATGAGATCACAGGATGGTCAGTTCTCTAGCTATGCTGGGAGCCTAACATCCTCCAATGATCCCACTTATTCTGGTAGCCAGCACCACCCCCCCACTCTCGCGCAGCCTTTAACTGGGAAGATCAGTGTACTGCTGTTTCTCCGCACCTAGCTCTTAATCAGCTAAAACCAGAGGGTATGTGACCACTTATAAAAAATAAGGAAAAGGTGTTTATAATTTTTTTTATATCTATACGCAAATGTTTTGCCTTTTATTTCTATTTTAATCTGAATGGATTGTTTTACAAGGTGAGGTTGACAATCACTTTAACTATTCCAGTGTGGGGCAAGTCGCACTGCGAGGGTAGATTTTTCATCACCTTAGAGTTCAGCTTTAATAATATGGTGTATGACATAAAGGGATTGATTTACTAAAGGGAAATAGACTGTGCCCTTTGCAAGTGCAGTTGCTCCAGAGCTTAGTAAATGAGGAAAAGCTTCACTTAGCAAAAAACACCCAATCACATGCAAGAACAATAAAAAAAACAGCATTTTGGCTTGCAGATGATTAGATGATGGAAGTTAGCAGAGCTTCTGCTCATTTACTAAGCTCTGGAGCAACTGCACAGTCTATTTGCTTTTTTTAAATCAGCCCCAAAGAGTAATATTGCCATGTTTGCAGATGACCAAAATTATGGGGAGTTAATAAAATATTTCCAAACTGAGCATTTTAGCATGTGGGCTGCTGTGAGTGAGTCTATATAGTCTCCCTTTCAGGCTGGGTTCACACCTATGTGAATTGGATGCGGGGTAATTCACATGGTAGGAGATTGTAATTGGCTCTCTATGGAGCGGTTCACATATCTCCGCTGCGCCTCCGGTGCAAATTTGCACAGGGGTCCTGTACGTCTTTTAGTCTGTTTTGGGTCCGAATTCAGCCCAAAAATTCAGGCTGAAATCGGACCTGAAGGAGTGAACGGAGCCTAAATGTCTCTGAAAAGGTAATATTAAATTTTTTTTTGTATATATATATACAAAATATATATATAATATAATATATACTATATATATACTATATATATATAGTGCAGAAATAAGCAAATGCCCCCCCTTGCCATTAGGAAAATTACCAAGCATTCACTTTCTTATTGTCAAATAAAAAAAAAAAAAAAAAGCTTTCATTGGCTCTGTAAGATTTCAAAGCTGATTACATCTCAACCAATACAAGTAATATATTATATTTGAAAATGTGACCGTCTAATCATTTTTTTTTAGCATTGTGTTTAGAACGACACATTTCCATTATGTATGACAATGTATAAGCCTCTCGTGGCTTTTTATGAGACCTCAGTATAGATCAGACACAAGCGGCCTTGACACTAATGTCACTCACATTTAGTCTAAAAGGAAAGTTTTTGTTTTTTTTATAATGCATGGAAAAAATGTCTTTATTTTGATCAATGTTATCTTTTATCCACGGCTAACAATCCAAACATTGTGTGCAATGCCAAGAAAAAAAAAAAAAAAACAGACAATCCATGGTCACTCAACATTTACCGCCTTTACTGAAAAGAATCATTGCTACAATTGTCAGAGAACGTTTTTTTTTCTCCCTGATGTTAAGTGGATGGTTGTTTATGCAGCTTTCACGGGCCTTGAACTATAACAAAACTATACTGGGAACATGCGATACAAGACATGTATTTTTAAAAGTAGCAAAAATCTGAGGTTAACATTAACAGTAGAAAAACTCTTTGAAAATCTACAGACTTTTATTCCTGTGCACAATATTGTGTGCTATTACAGAGTTCTCTTTTATCTTTACATAAATGCATTCCAAAATACAATAACCTCCAACTCTCTCATAACCTTCTATTCAGCTAATAAAAGTTGTAGCTGTTGGTTTATATCAGATATTCAATTATCATTCGATCTTTGCGGAGGGATGAGACCACTTCTCAACAAGTTTTTCAGATAGTGAAGTGCTTGTGAATACAGTACAATAAAACTAATTGTATACAGCGAATAATATGGTAAAACTCTAATCCCATTGCATTGTTTAAAGAATAACAATTTACCTTATATTTAGGCTACATTCACCTGGACCTAAAAATTTTGCTGATCTGATTGCACATTTTTTTTATTTTTAGCACAAAAGTTCCTGCATAATGATTATTAAATACTTTTTTTTTTTTTTGCAATACTTGCATCTAGCATACATGTATACGTATTTCCTCAGACGCAGATTTTTTACATTTTGTGTTATGGATCTGAATGCAGTGTTGCCAACCCTCAGTTTTTTTTACTGGCAGCCAGTAAAAACAGGCATTTTTCTCCTGCCAGTGACAGGAAAAGGTTGCTAGTTAAAAATATGGCTCGGCTCAGAACTGTGCATGTGCAGTTCCGGTCCGGAACCACCCGAGACCACCCAAATGCCCGCTACAGTGTGTTTGGGCAGCACCGGCGGTGCGGAGGCAGTGTTCTGAGCGTGTGTGTCGTGTGATGTCATGGTGCAAGAGAGCCAATCGGAGCGGCCGGAGCAAGACAACCCAGGAGCAGGACTGTCAGTGCTGTTTGGACTGAAGAGACCACCTAGCGTGTTTTTTCACCTTAATGCATCCTATGCATTAAAGGATCACTAAAGATATATATTTTTTTTGAATAACAAACATGTTATACTTACCTCCACTGTGCAGCTCGTTTTGCACAGAGTGGCCCCAAACCTGGTCTTCTGGGGTCCCTCGGCGGTTGTCTCGGCACCCCCCTCAAGGACTCAACACCTTCATGTGAGCTCCTTTGCATGGTGTTGAGTGCTTGCAGGCGCGCTCCCGTGATACAGCTGGCGGCCATAGCCGCTCACTGTATCACTCGGCCCCACCCCCCGGCGCGCCGTGTCATTGGATGTGATTGACAGCAGTGCGAGCCAATGGCTGCGCTGCTTTCAATCCATCCACTGTAACCAATTAACGGCCAGGCTGAGCGGCGAAGAGGATGTCGGGGGCAAGCGCGGGACTTTTGAGGGGTCAGGTAAGTAAAGCGGGGGGGCTGGGGGGGCCGGTATTATCGGATGTTTTTTCAAACTTTTACCTTTACAACCCCATTAAGGTGAAAAAACACCTGGCAGTGACCGGCCCCCCAGCCCCCCCATTTTACTTACCTGAGCCCTGGAATTTCCAACGGCGAGGACGCACTGTCCCTCTGCACGGGGTTCTCGGCACTTGATTGGATAGATTGATAGCGGCGCAGCCATTGGCTCCCGCTGCTGTCAATCAAATCAAATTGACGCGGGCGCCAGGGGGCGGGGCTGAGTCACACATTCAGCAGCTATGGACGCCAAATGCTGGACTCAGGAGCGCACCCGCAAGGTAACCCCCTGGGAGAGCGCTTCTCCCATGCCAGGGATATGCAATTAGCGGACCTCCACCTGTTTCAGAACTACAAGTCCTATGAGGCATAGCAAGACTGAAGGCCACAAGCATGACACCCAGAGGCAAAGGCGTGATGGGACTTGTAATTTTGCAACAGCTGGCGATCCGCTAATTGCATATCCCTGTCCTAGGGGGTTATCTGATGTGGGGAGTAGCCGCGAGAGCCGCCGGGGGACTCCAGAAGTCAGTGTTTTCGGGGTCACTCTGTGCAAAACGAACTGCACAGTGGAGGTAAGTATGACATGTTTGCTATTTTTTTTTATTTTTGAAGCTTTACAATCACTCTAATATAGGCTTACCTATAGGTAAAACTTAAAGATAGAAGTTTACTTCCTCCTTAAAACTGTCATTTTGTAACCTTTGAAAATGTCAGTAAAAACCTGTCTGTGCCAGTAAATGTTTGGGTGTTGTGTCAGTGAATTGTAATCTGGTAGGTTGGTAACACTGTGCACCTGTGAGAATGTCTCTATTGAAGGAACGCCCATGTGAAAAAAACCTTAACCTTTTATTTGGCGTTCATGTGACTGCACAGCCTTATACAGCTCTGTCTTATTCATAGGAGGGTCTGTATGTATTTTATAGGGGAGCTTGTGTTAGGCTCCATTCACAACTGAGCATTATGTAGCGCAAAGCTCCGAAATGTTCAACATTCAAAATCCCATAGTTTTTAATAGTACCTGTTCAGACCTGAGCATACTGCTATTTGAAGTTTGAGGTTTGAAGTTTAAAAAAGTACAGGAACTTCTTTTGAAATTCAAGATTCAAGAGTTGTGGGCCCCATGAGACTTCAACAGGAGCAAAAATGTGTGAAAAACACACAAAAACAATTTTTTTTCCCTAGTAACTAGCTTTCCATTAGCAAACGCATTGGGGTTGATTTACTAAAACCGGAGAGTACAGTACATGGTATTATTATTATTATACAGGATTTATATAACGCCAACAGTTTACGCAGCGCTTTACAATAGGGCAGACAATACAATTACAATACAATTCAATACAATACAGGGGGGAATCAGAGAGCCCTGCTCGTTACAGCTTACAATCTGGTAGCCAATCAGCTTCTAACTTCAGCTTGTTCAGTTAAGCTTTAACAAAAAAAAACAAAAAACCTGGAAGCTGATTGGTTTCTGTGGGAGCTGCACCAGATTTTGCACTCTACAGTTTTAGTAAATCAACCCCATTTACTGTGAGGAAGGTTCATGCCATGCTTAAAAGAGAAATATGGGAATCCTTTTTTCCCCCCAATTATACTTACCTAGGTGGATGCAGCATCTGTCCCCCGCCGGCTCTAACACTGAGAACCGAGCAATCTAACAATGCTAATCGCTCGGTTCTCAGTGCTCTGTGAGCAGAGAGCTGGTGACTGACAGTCACCAGCTCTCTGCTCTGCCCCTCCGCACTCACTGGAGCACTGGGCTGTGGAGGGGGCGGGAGCGGTCGGCTCAGCCTCTCAGCGGCTCGCTGAAAGGCTGATCCGGGTGTCGGTCCAGGCATGAGGGAGGATTCCGACTTCATTGTCGCGATCTTGCCCGAGCCTGGACCGGCTCTGTGACGTCAGCAAACAGCGGACCTCAGCCCGCTGTCTGCTTAAAACGGGTCACAGGAGTGCATTTCATTTCAGAGGAGAAGTACAGCAAAAACAAACTTTGGCTGTACTTCTCCTTTAATAAGGGCAACTGCTGGCAAAGGCTGTTAGCAATAAATGTATCAGGTTAAGTAATTGAAGTATTCCTTTTGCATCCATGCCTCCCTGCTGTCAATCAACACAGCACGATTGAGTGGGGTGGAATGGCTGCAAAACTGGCTACCAGAGATACACACCTTTCGGTCATTCACGTGGTGTCCTGTAACTCCTTGCAGTGATCATAGGGATGCAAACTGACCATGTCAGCATGGATCTGCTTTTACGCTTGGCGTGGTCAGTTTACAACAGGAACCAAGGGAACTGGCAGGGTCGCCAGGAATTTAGCAACAACACAAAATAAAAATATTACAGGCTAAACAGTAAATGATTAACCCAACACATATATGGATACTTAATTTTCGGGTAACAAACACATGAGATCTGCTTATTCAGGAGAAAAAGAGCACGTAGTAGATTTTTGTTTTTGCATCCAATCCAACCATGCCCCATACAAGAGGGAAAGGGTGGGCTGCAGGGGATATGAAAATCTTCAAAAACCAGACTAAGTTTCCAAAGGTTAGAGCTGCCTACCCCCTAGGCTAGAGTATCAAAGTTATTCCATTAACTGGTTATAAATCTGCCTAAATTGGTTAAAGACGATCCAAACTAAAGCCTCGTACACGCAATGAGAATATTGGAAGAATGATCGTCCGTTTTTTTGTCTGCATGCTAGTCTCATATCAAAAATTAAGAGCTTACTCCATTTATGAAAATTCTTATGCAACAAAATACAACTTCGGAGGTAAAGTAATGTATTGAATTTATTTGTATTGTGTTTTCGGACAAAAACTGTACTGATTAAACGATCTGGTATAGTACGAGGAAATTTTTCATGTTTGTCCCTTTGGATAATTTCTTATCTTATATCTTATAATTTTTTTTTGTCATGATTGGCTCTCGAAAGCTGTGTACTAACGATCAGATTGTCATACGATCGATTCGAAAGCGGTATTTTTCGTCCGATTTTCTGATCGTGTGTACTAGACTTTAGGGTCATTATTGTTGTAATAAAGTAAGTTTTTGGCTGTGCTCCTGTGGAGGCAAGACTCTTCAGACACAGAACGTGCTAGAAAGCTTGTCAAGATACAAATATGTGTACTCCAATCAGAGCACATATATTAGACCACATGGGCATTATATAAAGAGTTGCCCCTTTTTGCGGCTATAACAGCTTCCACTATAGGAAGGCTTTCCATAATATTCTGGAGTGGGTTTAGGAGAATTTGAGCCAAATTAGCAATAAGAGCATTTGTGAGGTCAAATATTGATGATGGATGAGAAGACCTGGCTTGCAATTGGTGTTTTAATTCAACCCAAAGGTGTTCAGTAGGGTTGAGGTAAGGGCTCTAATCAAGTCACTTGAGTCCTTACATGAGAGCAGCTGCCTCAGGCCCTCAGTAGCCCACTGAGAGGCTGAGTCAGCTGCTTGTAAGGCATCTGGGTGGAATCCCAACATTATTATTGGGATTCCTCCAGAGCCTGGAGTGGCTCTGTGGCGTCAGCCCACAACGTTGACTGATTCTGGGTCACAAGAATGCACAAGTAAGTGCACTCCTGTAAGCCACATGAGAAGTACGAGTAAGTTGGCCATACACTAGCAGAATTGTGTTCTAGAATTTTCATTTTTTGATTTCAAATCTTTGTTGATTTTTGAATGGGAAATTCGAGGAAGCAGCATGGAAACTTTTTCTTGAACACATTTCTTGTGCTGTTTTTCCTCTTCCATTCGGAGCTTGGCTGTTCAGGGACGGCAATAAATGATACATGATACCAGATTAAATTCAGGTACTCACGCTGCTTGCATTTAAGGAAGATAATACTTTTATAATGATGTAGTAATGATAACAGAGCTGAATTCATTGGTGTCTTTTATATCTGTCTGGAGTTTATCTTTAGAGTGGAACTAAAGTCAGGATTACTCACGTCTACTCCAACTGTATAATGCCCATGAGTTCCCCCACAGGCGTGGCATCTTATGCCCAACCAATCCTGGGTGTCGGTCTTTGGCCATCTTGATTGGCTGACCTTGGATGATGTCACTCCCATGCATGCACGTTAGTCATTCATCCCAGCACACACACATTTTATTTTTGTTTTAGAAGAGACTTTTTTCTGACTTTAGTTCCCTTTTAAGTGTATCATGTTCAGATATATATCTAAAAAACAAAACTATAGCTTCAAAAAGAACTTTGCTATCCCTTTCATCTAAACAAGGCTGCGGAAGGAGATCCGTACGGATAAACTAGAGGGCTCAGCAATTAAAAAAAAGAGCATTTGTTAAAGCAAACCTTGGCATTAATCACATCTCAGATGAAAAATTCACTCGGATTCTATAAATCTGCCGATTTCACCTTAATGAAGTCCCTTGCTCCCGTATAACATCCAGCACCATCATCATTCTGTATTCATCATGAGCTATAAAAACCGCAGTCATGTAACTGTTTTTAAAAATGTATCACAACAAAAATTAAAGCCCATCTCCCTGAACAACAAAAGCAGGAGAAAAGAATTGATATTGGATTTCTTCTGAGGCAAAAGAAGAGATAAACCAATAAGGTTTAGGAAGCTTCCACAGCAATATTTTAGGATTAAAGCAGACCTATTATTAAAATCCAAACTTCGCATTGATCAATAAGGCACGTGTCAGCATTAACCAAATCGCATCATTATTCTAAGCAAAAAAAAAAAGAACCTCTTACCTGTCCAGGATTCTAAAAAATGCAGATTCCCCATCTGACCTGAAGCCTAGGCAGAAGACCACATGGTCTCCATAGGTGTCTCATAACATAAGAAGCTGCTTAGAGTCTATTGGGAGGAGCACAGTGGCTTAATGGATAGCTCTTCTGCTTTGAAGCACTGGGGTCCTCAGTTGGAATTTCGGTTAGGACACTATCTGCATGGAGTTGGGATTTACTCTTATTGATTGACACTTATATGGCCCTCGGTGCATGAAAATAAGGGAGGGGTGGTCACGTGGACAACTTGTTATCACATTTTGTATGCTGTAACTCAGCTCACATGACCTGAGGGTGCAGCCTAAGTTTTCTATTAGCAAGAGGTGCCATGCTTTAGGCCAGTTGGCTCAAACTATCCAAATGCGGCCCTTTTCTAGCCTTTATCTGGCCCTTGGGATACTATTATTCCCACTGACACCAAGAGTGGAGTTTAATTACTGGCACTGGCACCAATGATAGGGCATTATTGCTCCAACATGATATCAATGATGGGGCACTATGCCTTTTACTGACCAAAGGTGCTATGTCATTTCTATACTCCCACTGACCACAATGCCTGAGGCATTGTTTATTCCCAATCAATCCAGGATATTTTCTACCCCAACTGACCACAGTCTGGTCCCCCTAAAGTCTTAAGGACAGAAAACTGGCCCTTCATCTAGAAAATTTGGAGACCTCTGCTTAAAGCAGGGGGCTCCCCTTTAAATGCATCAGCCATACTAGACTTAAGTGCCATCTTTCCATGTAAAAAAGTATGTGCATTGGATCTCACATCTCTGGATTTGGGATTTGTTGATGAGCTTACACACTAGTGTTTGTGAGTGTAAAAACTGTCTATATTTTATTGATAAATGGTTTACAAAGATAATGTACTAGGCTGGTGCACCCTCTTTTTGTTTTCTATTACAGTTGGCATGTTCTCCCTGTGTCTGCCTGGGTTTTCTTCCCACACTCCAAAGACACGCTGGTAGGTTAATTGGCTCCTGTCTAAACTGACCCTAGTAAGTTTGTAAAATTTGGCTATGCACGTGTTGGGGAGGGTTGAGGAGAGGCCTGGTGACCTACCTTATATAAATTTGTCAACAAAATTTTATGGCAAAGGCTCTCAATTGTATAAGACGTGGTGCCCAGGGAACTAGCCCGAGAGTCAGTTATAACTGAACCTATATATACATACAGCTAAGACAGACCCTGTCAGGTAGACATGCAGTGAGAGAATCAAGACGCCAACCCCATGCAGTACTATAAAGAAGGAAGTAAAACTAGGAAAGGACTGGGGTTTTTCGTTCTTAGGGAAAGCACAAGCAACTGGCCATATACTAGTAAAGACAGATTTCTGTGTGCTAAATAAGGTGTGCCACAGTGATTGGTGGAGGGTGAAATTTGGCTAAAACAAAGAAAATGAATGCAGCTTCCATATCTAACAACTTGTAAGCTACAATATATAACATTTTTGGTTTTAGTTGTAGATAAGCTATGGAGTTTACTAAAACTGGAGATTGCAAAATCTGGTGCAGCTGTGTATGGTAGCCAATCTGCTTCTAATTTCATCTTGTTTAAGCTTTGACAAAAAAACTGGAAGCTGATTGGTTTCTATGCACAGCTGCATCAGATAGACAGGAATCTGGAGTGGCACCCCTAGTTCTTAAATCTGGGTTTGTACTGCAGTAAATCCAAAGAACTAGATATCCAAAATGCATATATATGCTTATCTCAACTTGATCTCTAAATGTATCTGGGTTTCACAGCCTCCCACCTTCCAAGCCCTCTAACTGGTCAGTGGGACAACTTATCATAATAAAAGTGCAAGGGGTGGGTCAAGCTACCTGTATATCTTAGTATGCTTTTGCTGAACGTGTTGCTTTTTTCATCATAATCTTAGTTGGAATTGTCGGGGTTTGTGACAATTTAACTTTAAAAGGTAAATCAAAGCACAGATTCACTGGAGTCAGAGCTAACACAGGGCTGTAGACAACTTCTGGGCTGTCACATGGAACGAGTGACATGATCCTAAATGCCCAAAAGAACCAAGGATTTGAATGGATCAGCAAGACAGTAAAGAAAAATGAAGTACAATATTGTGTAAAAGTAAGAACACCCCTTGGAAATTTTCAACCTATTTGAACAGGCAAGCATTAGACCCTGAAATGATCAATAAACATTTGGACACCACTATTACCTGAACTATTTTGCAACCAACCACAAAAATAATTAGGGGACCTAAACCCCTCCACGGTGTATCAACCTGTCAGCACATTGATTTTAACTTAAAATACTTCTTAATTAAAACTGTTATACTAGCTGGTTGATACACAGTGGAAGGGTTTAGGCACCCTAAAAACATTAGATCTATATCTAAATAGTGGCTTTGGATAAAGGTGATAAAATGACAAATACAATTCACACAGTGTATTCATTCTCATAATCCAAATTACCGAAAATGTGGATTAAGCATACTGTATGGAAAAAGTAATTACAGCCTCAAATATATTACCACTTTAAATCCATGAAATTAGAATCAGGTGTTCCAAATTAAGTACCGATAATTGGAAACTCCTTAGGGAGTATGCAGGTGGAAACTATCTTATTTAAACCTCAGACATCTAGGGTCTGGTGTCCTCTATGCTATTGACATGTGAGGTGTCATCATGCCAAGATCAATAGAGCTCTCTAAGGCCCTCAGAAAGGAGGTTGTGTAAGCCTATGAGTCTTGCAAGGGAATTGGAAAGATTGCCAAATGAATTGAAGTCGACCATTCCACTTTAAGGAATAATCTACAAGTGGCAAACATTTCAAGTGACTGCTAATTTGTCCAGGGCTGGCCAGTCCCACAAATTCAACCCAAGAACTGACAGCTTCATCTTAAAATAGGTTTCCAAGAACCTCAAAATGCATGGGATCTGCAGGTAAATTTTGCAACAGTTGGTGTCAAAGTGCATGTATTTACAATCAGAATGAGACTGCACTCTTTAAAACGACATCAGAGGTGTGCCAGAAAAAGCCTTTGCTGTCCAAAAAGAACAATGGAGCAAGATCACAGTTTGTCACTGAACATATAGGCAAAGACCAGGGCTTTTGGAACTGTGTTGAAGACTGCTTAATCAAAGTAGTAGACATGTTTTTAAAGAGACAGCTTTTAAAGAGAAGAACCCCATACCAACTGTGAAGTATGGTGGTGAAAATGTTATGGTTTGGGGCTACTTTGTTGCCTGGGCAGCTTGCAGAGATTGAGTCAACTATACAATCTGCAATACAGTATATCAAATTGTGCTTGATGAGACTGTAAGGCCTCCTATCCAAAAGTTAGCATTTAATTAGAAATAGAACTTTAAACTCAATACTAATCTGATGCACCCAGGATTAGCTCAGAAAAGGAAATGGAGAAGTGATCGGAAATGTCATGTCCATTTCAGAGACTTAGCTGCTAAAGGGGCCAAACCCAACTTCTGGGGCAATGGGTGTACTTACTCTTTTCACAGCATACATTTACAACTATTAATATTTTTGTTGATTAAATCAGTGACCTCCATACTGTAGCCCATGGACCGAACGCAAGCCCTTTGCTTACATTTATCTATCCATTGGGGGACTAGTCTTCACACTGATATGAAGTATTATTCTTCCCACTGACCCCAACAATAAGGCACCATTCTTTCCACTCACACTAACAGTGGTGCACCATTCCTTCCACTGACACCAACAGTGGTGGACTATTCCTCCCAATGACACTAATAATGGGACACTATTCCTCCCACTGACATCAATGATGAAATGATGAGGGACCATTCCTTCCATTCTTTTACTGACAACAACAATGGGGCACGCTTCCTCCCATTAATATCAATGATGGGGCATTGCTGACCACAGGCGCTATGTAATTGTTTTACCCCCACTTGCCACCAAGCCTCAGGCATTGTTTACTCCCATAGATGCTGGGGCATTACTTACTGCCTGTCCCCACAGCCTGCCACAACCCCACAGCATCCCAACCCAAGTCTAAGACCCCTTTCACACTGAGGCGTTTTTCAAGTGCTTTAGCAATAGAAATAGCCTCTGAAAAGCGCCTGAAAACCACCTCCCATTCATTGCAGTGTGTCTTTTCACACTGGGGCAATGCGCTTGCGGGACGTTAAGAAAGGTCCTGCAAGCAGCATCTTTGGGGTGGGTTGGGAGCGCTGTCTTTAGCGCTACCAAAACGCCCTGCCCATTGCAATGAATGGGCAGCGCTTCCAAAGCCCCTTAAAAGCGGGAGTTTTTACCATTTTTTGGGGTAAAAAGTGCCCTGCTAGCGGCCGAAAATCGCAGCTAGAAAAATACTAAAGCGCTGCAAAAAGAGCTGCGCTTTAGCGCTAATGGCACAGGCACTCAGTGTGAAAGGGGTCTTAAGGAAAGTAAACTAGCCCTTTGCTTGGAAAGTTTGGAGACCCCTGGACTAAATGATTGATAGGGAATAATTTCTTTGTGTTTTTTTTCAAGTACATTGCTTTTATTTGTAGACAGGGTTTGAATGAATATATTATATTTTATAGTATATACAGTATTATTGCCTGTTTAACTATGTTAAAAAAAAAAGTCAATAATGGAAATGAGGAGGGAGATTTATTAAAACTGGTGCAGAATCTGGTGTAACCAATCAGTTCAATTAAGCTTTGACAACAAGACCTAGAATCTTACACACCAATCGCACAGCTACACCAGATTCTAAGTGCATCAGCTTTAATAAATCTCCTCCAAGGTGTACTCACTTATTTCATTTGACTGAATATGCTGCTGGAGATGGGGGAGATGAAAGGAAACCTGTTATTTTTCCATGAATTGGCAAAGTAGGGTTTCACTTTAAACCTACACGCATATAATTAGACTGATGGCTAACTGTGCAGCATGGCTCTCACTTCATTATTACACGTATAATTAGATGTATATTTTTAGCTGCCTGGTAAGTGTTGGCGAGCCGCGTGGCGTCTGCTTCACACGCAACAGCCTTGCCTTGTCAATGCCTTTTCGATTTACATAGCGCTAGATTTCCATAATGATTAAATGTTAGGATATGATTAAGGAAGGTGATAACGCTGATCGCTTGTGTCGTTTTGAAAAATGAGCTGCGTTTTGTCAGGAGTTCAATACATCCCGCATGATTTTCGCACCCGTTCTATTTTATAGCGCTACAGAAAGAAGCTTTAGAAGCTATATTAAAGAGGTTTATTAGTTTACAGAAAGGGAAGGCGATTGTGAAAGGGGAGCGGAGGGCTGAAGGCTGAGATTTGTGGGGCCCAAACGGGAAGCGCCAGGAAGATTAAGCGCTGAATAACTTATAAGTGAAATAGGAGATAACTGTATAGTTATGTTTTACAACCCCAGCTAGCAGACTTATTGAAGATAAGCTGGAGGGATAACTAATTGCTTATATAGTATAAATGGGGGGAAATGTATAGCATATTTGGGGCTGCTATCGCGATGCCCAGAGGTGCGGGATAATGTGTCGGTAATGTGTGTAGATTCCTAGTGAAGGGATTGTATTTTGAAGCTTACGGTTGTCCAAAGGGGCTGATTTATGAAAAGGAGAGCGAATGAAACAAAAAAGTACTGTTGCCCGTAGCAACAAATCATGTTTTAGCTTGCATTCCCTAACCTGCAGCAAAAACATGAGATCTGAGTAATTCCGTACCCTACAGCAGGAAAAAAAAATCACCACAAGAGTGGTGGCTATGGGCACAGAACCATTATTCTTGCTCTAGGTGTCACTGGTTGGGCTCACTAAATTTGTGTATGAACAATGAAGAAGGAATTTGAAGTGTGTTATGGAAGGAATGATGGTTTCCATACAGGAAATGACGTTCCTAACTTTTAGGAGACAGGAAAGCATTTTGAAAAAATTGTCTCCATCTGGCAGGTATTACAGATCATTCACAAGATTACGGATGTTTCCCTTCAGGATAAACCGGCAGCAGTACTCCTAAACCTAGCCTCCATGTCCTGCAAGAGATATTGCAAATCCTTACTGAAACACCTCCTGAATGCAGCCAGGGCGTGCGTCCCCAGTGTGTGGAAGCAACAATCTCCACCGGTGGTATCACAATGGTTTACTAGGGTATGCGACATACAACGGATGGAGCAACTCACAGCTGCCCTAGGGGAAAGAGAGGAGGAACACAACACTTGTTGGACACACTGGAATCTGTTCCGATTTTCAGATGAATACAAGTCCTACCTTTGAATGACCTGTTCTAAGGGAAATTGAAGGTTAGGACCGTCAACCCTACAGGAACCCCCTGTCCCCCCTTCCCACTTACCTACCCTCTCCCACTCCTTCTTTACTCTTTATCCTTTTTTTTCCCCCTTGGACACCTCAGGTGTCATCTACTCTTACAAAAGAGAAAAACCCTTTAGATTGCAGTAATCCCTTAGTATTGCCCCTGCGAAATCAGGACCTAGAGCCGCATTTTAGATGAGGAGAGATGAGCTCCTGCCAAATAAGGAAAGTTTATTTTAGCCCTCAGGTGGTCTCTCTCTTTCATTAATGCTTCTAACCACTGGTCTATATAAGCCCAATGAAACTAACCTTATTTTAGGACTGAGAATTCCCTTTACTGTTCGGGTTAAATTACAGGTTATAACTGCTGTGGAGCCCTTGGACCCAGACTCCTGACCTAATATAACGATGGTATGAAACCATATTTGTTCTCTCTCTAATCTAGGTGGACTTTTCTGAAGAGTTGTTCGTATTGCTTATAACTGATCTTTGTAGGTTGACATGTGTGTTATTTTGTCACTCTGTATAAACCGCATTCCTTAAATAAAGCTTTTTTTTAAAAAAAAAATTGTCTCCATCTATGTTGTGGAACCTCCCACCACAACATATAGAGAGGGGACAGTTGTAGGAATCTGTTTTTCCATAAAGTCCCTGACTGAAAAACGTAACGGGATTTAGATGTGAAGGGGTTTAGGCTTTATGGGACCAATGTACTGGACATCTAGAAAGTTTCATGACAATAGCAAAGGGGGATATTTACTAAAACTGGAGCACTCAGAATTTGGTGCAGCTGTGCATGGTAGCCAATCAGCTTCTAACTTCAGCTTGTTCAATTAAACAAAATCCCCCTCAAAATGTCATGTTCTGTGACCCATGGTAATCTTCAGTGACCAAATAGAGCCCAATCTGGTTTTGAACTTTGCCAAATTCCATAGGTAAATAGATAGAAAAGTAGAAAATATTTTCATTTTGTCTGATTTTTCTTAGTGTCTTCGAGATTCCCAACTTTTGCTTTTTTTCTATCTATTTAGTTATCATGCCCCATAATATTTTTGTCTGAAAACTGATATTTTTTTTTCAAATTGACCCAAAAAGGCATACTGGGTTCACATGTGTAAATCAGCACCCTTAACCTTCCTGGCGGTATGATTATTTCTGATTTTTGATGCTCAAAGCGGTACAATGTTTTGCATGGAAATTTGTCATTTTATATTGTAGGCCTGTAATTCTTAGGAACAACGCCCTTAAATCTGTCCAAACAAGAGTCTAGTAGACATCCCGGATATGATGAAGTTTGAAACACGAAATCATAAATTATAATATAATAAATACATATAAATAATTATAACAAAAATTAATATAATAATAATTAAAACTATTCAATAATGTAATCAAATCAAAAACACTGAAATTTGCTCAGTTGCAGAATTGTCGCTGTCATTACTTTTAGTGTTTTCCCCACCAACCACTATCGCTGAATTCTGCAAGTGATTCTAATTTATTATCGCTGTTTTCTAGCTGGTCTAAAACCGCTTTTGCTGTTTTGGTTTTGGTTGCTATGGACAATCTCCAGTTTCCAGGCAGAAAGTACAGTATACATAATATAAAATTGCATGCAGGGCACTGGACAAAGCACTAGGCACAAAAGGGATGTGAAATAATTTGATACAGTAATGTAATCTGTAAGTTTACAGTGTACTGTATGTATTGTGTATTTTTAACTTTTTGAATTTGACGCCATGCTCTGTCCCCGTGCGTCGCATCGCTCGCAGGGAACGGAGCTCGGCACTGTGATGAATCGAGCGGAGACACGGCTCCCACACACAGCGGGAGGACATCGCAGGATCCTGGGGACAAGGTAAGTAACTATACCTGGATCCTGCGATGCGATCCTGAGTGTGGCTCGGGGTTACCGCTTTTGGTACTGAAAATTCCCCCCCGAGCCACACTCGGGAATACCACTAAGGAGGTTATACCGAGTGAAATGACTGATACACAGAGATAACCCGACTCCTTCTACATAAGTTATACCTGTATATCTGCAGTCTTCTCTTCTCTACAGCCATTCAAAGTCTACAATGCTAAAGCCTGTCTGAGATGTCAGAAAAAAAAGGGTCGAAGAGCTGAAATTACACTCTGCAGAGCTCAGTGAGGAGAGCTCTGAGTGTTGATTGCAGGGAAGGGACCCCCCCCCCCCCCAGCACACAGGAACAGAGCTTACGCTGTCAATCACAAGCTGAGTGCTGGAGGTCTCTCCCCTGTTACATTTTTTCGCTTGGTGTCATGATAGCAGAGGGATGAAGCAGCAGACAGAAATTACACCTAATGCTCTTAACTGAGACGAATACACTATACAGGGATATTTCATGCAGATTTTACATACATTTTTGGAAACAGATAGAGCTTTCTTTTGGTGGCATTTAATACTCATAGTTTTATTTTTTACTATATATTTTGGAAAAAAAAAACTGATGTTTGCCTATTGCATTTCTTGAAGCCCTAAAAGCCCAGGACAGTGCAAACCACTTCCAAAATGGTTTAGATTAGTTTAGTTTAAGACGTAGCATAAACAGTGCAGCAATCACAGTGCAAGGGTCAGTTCTATGTAATGCACTATTAAAGTCCAACTTCAACCAAAACATTGTATATTTTGTCTTGGATACAGCATGGAAAAGTTAGAGCCTTTGTCAGGTTTCTGTTGCCATCTGTGTGCCAGTTGAAGAGATTTCCATTTACTTCCTGTCAAGACAGGAAGTGAGGGGAAATCTCTCCAAATAGAACATGAACGTAAATAAAAACACATTTTAGGTTGAGAAGGGAAGGCCTAGATCTTCTGATAATGTTTTATTGCTGTTCTTGTCCTTGTGTCAATCGCACACCCACACTGCTGTTTCTTGTACAGGCGTCAAAGGAAATAAAGTGAGGGAAAATCATCCTACTGGACAGAAATAACCTTAACAGAAGCCTATACCTGACAGAAATATAACTTTCCCCACTCAGGCTGAGTGCCATAGAAATGACCAGACATGCAAGAAGTGTTGCACAATGCTTTATTTGTGGTATAACAGCCTAGGAACCCTGGGGTACACCCATATGTTCCTAGGGTCTTCCTTGAGCAAGGAGCAATTTCTGCCTCTCAGATAAGTTCCCACTGATGCCAATGATCTTTTTAGCTATCTGTAAGAAGCGGATTCTTCCCAATAACCAAATATTTAATGAACATTTCTCCCACTGACCATCACACCAATGTTCTATGCGCTGTAGATATGTAATTATTAACAGGTGTTCCCTGAGACTGGAAAGTCATTACAGGGGTTCCTCAAAGGTTCCTCAAAGGTTGAGAAAGGCTGTGCTACAATGTACTGAAGATATAGGCCTCAAGACTTGATACATGATAGCAACTGTCATTGTAAATGATTGTTAGGCCTTGTTCACATGGGCATACTACAGTGTAAGCCTGTGCAACCGCCGTATTTATCCCCATGAGGATTCATAGACATTCCGTGCATCCCTGTGCAGTCAGTTCCATTCATGTCAATTGGGATGCAGGGGGTGCATGGACTTTTCCAGTGCTCCCAATTTGACATCCCTGTGGGTGCACATCCTTGAACGCAGAGAGTGCAATTTCGGGGCCATGCACCCTCTATTGCACAGATGTCGAATTGGGAGCAGACGCTGTGTTCATGCACCCGCTGTGTCCAAATTTACATGAATTGGGCTACCTGCATGGGGATGCACGGAACACCTGGGCATCCCCATGCAGGTAAACAGAGCCTTGCATTGGTGTACACTGTATGACACCCGTGTGAACGAGGCTTTATGTAATATATCTCAGTATACCAGGCCAGAGTATATATTACAGGCATTTATATAACACCAACAATTTTATGTGAAGAGCTTGGAGCGAAGCTCTAAGCTGAAAAGGAGACTCTTCCCTTGAACCTCAGGAAATGGGGTGCTGGCGTATTAATGTACTCATCCGAATGTGACAGACATGTGGATGCCACTCTCCCAGGAAGTCTGTGTAGTATAGAAATGAGGAGCGGCTTCAGCCAATGCTTCTCCACAAACCATGCTCACTGGCACTTTTCGCCTCCGCCCGTCAAGGCTAAGTCATTTAGGCCTTTGACTAAGCCCCTATGGGTGGGGTGAAATGCGTCAGTTGTGTTTTGTGCTCCTCATTTCTATACTACATGGGCCAGCTGGAAGAGGTGTATTCAGCACTTTACATATTGTACATTCATGTCAGTTCCTGCTCTCAAGGAGCTTACAATCTAAGGTTCCTAACTGCATACATACACATACTAGGGTCATTTTAGGCAGTAGCTAATTGACCAGAATGTCTTTGGAGGGTGGGTGGAAAGCACCCGGAGGAAATCCACAAAAGCAGAGGGTGAACATGCAAACTTCATGCAGGTAGTGTCCTGGTTAGGAACTGGACCGGGGGGGCCCTAGGCCTGTACGCGCTAACCACTAAGCCTGTACACACATTCCATAGAAGCCAGTACCATTCTGGCATAGTACACTATCCTAATTGGTTGCTAGCAAACTGTCTTAAAAAAAAAAAAACTGTCCCTGATGTGAAAATGGCAGTCAGCAGTCACTTCACTATTTTTATAGAATGTGGAAAACTTCTTAAAAAAATATTCTCCCATTTCCCAAAGGCGCTTTTATAGATTAAACCTCAAGGAAAGCAGAAATGACGTTTACAAATGGAAGAGACAAACGTTATATATGCGCTGTAACAATGCTATCAGTACTGACTGAAAGCAGAGCCTCTATTAACACCAGGCTGCGAGATTTCTAGAGCTGCAAATTTTTCATCACAATCACAAGACGCAAGTGATACTCAAGAAAAAAAAAAAAAAAATAAGGATGCCTTTTACCATTCACTCATGTCAAATATGAAAATATGCTGAATGCTCCATTACATTAATCAGAATTTATTGGCTTATTCTAGGTACACGGGGAAAAAGCAAGTCGGTTACATACTGAGATATCAACGCAACTGAAAACGAGAAATGAAAAAACAAGACAACACAAGGAACTAACACAACCCATTCATGAGGCTTATACATAAAGAACGTTAACAGCGCCATTTATCAAGCAGCAAGCTCCTTCTATGGAGGGATATTTATAAAATATCGAAGAGAAGTTTTCTCTTTTTCTTTTTTGCATACTTTTCTTTACAGCCTTTGTGTTAACTAATGGGGCTCATTCCCCCCAGCCCTGTTGGGATGTGTTGGGCAGCGTAGACAATTTTCTTTATGTCCTATTTTTTCGGTTCACACCAACGTGCTGTGTTGATGTGTGGTGCATTTTTGCACATATAGGGGTAAATTTACTAACGGCAAATAGCACTTTTTTTGCAAAGTGCAGTTACACTCTGTCTAGTGCAGTTGCTCCAAAGCTTAGTAAATGGGGTAAAGCTTCATGTTGCAAAAAATACCCAATCACGTGCAAGGAAATGAAAAATAAACAGCATTTATGCTTGCGCGTGACCAGACGATGGAAGTTAGCAGAGCTTGCCCTCATTTACTAAGCTCTGGCGCAACTGCACTTGCAGAGTGTAACTGCACTTTACAAAATGCACAGGGGTTTATCTTACTAAAGCCAAATTGACTGTGCACTTTGCAAAGTGCAGTTGCTCCAGAGCTTAGTAAATGATCGGGAGCTCTGCTGACTTCCATCATCCAATCATGTGCAAGCAAAAATGCATTTTTTTTCCCTTGTATGGATTCGGGTATTCTTTGCAAAGTGAAGCTTTATCTCATTTACTAAGCTCTGGAGCAACTGCAAAGTTTGCAAAGTGCACAATCCAGTTGCCTTTAGTAAATCAACCCCACAGTCTGTTTGCCTTTTGTAAACCAACCCCACAGTCTGTTTACCTTTTGTAAACCAACCCCACAGTCTGTTTGCCTTTAGTAAATCAACCCCATAGAGTAAAAGCTGAAAAAAGCTTTTAGGCTGGGTTCACACCTAATACTGATGGGGCTCGCAGCAGAGGTCCGGTAGGTCCCTGTTCTCCGTTTCAAGGATAATTTAGGGCCGAATTTTAGCCTGAATTCAGACCCTAAAACTGAGCCAAAGGCGCACAGTGTTTCTGTGCAGTGCGCTTCGCAGCCGCAAGGGAGATATGTGGACCTGCTACATAGAGAGCCGGTCACAATCTCCTGTCATGCGAATTGGAAAACCCGCATCCAATTCGCATAGGTGTGAACCCAGCCTTATAAAAAAAAAAGGGGGCAAACATTGCAATGAGTTGTAAAAACACGCAGCAGCACACACACACACCAGCACATGTGCATGATGCACACCATAATGCAAACTACTGTGAAGAAGCCCTAAAAGTCAGCTTATTGCTATTGTTCAGCAGAGACAACTTAAGTGCTCATTCACATGTGCAGCTACTTCTCTGAAAAGCAATCTGTGCTGGATCCCTTTACAGAGGGCATTTGACAGGCAGTAAGGAGGTGATTGGTTGCCTGTTTTAGCCTTCAAAATGTTGCACCACCGAGTGTCAATCACGTGCATTGCACAAGGTTGCAGGGTGGCGGCGGCAGCACTGCCCTATTCCCTTGAATTGTTTGGTGGTGGAGCCAGCTGCCAAATTCAACATGGTGGTTAACTCTTGCCTTGGCTGCGATGCCAGGGCATGGGTACGGCACTGAGTAGCTACATTGCTTTGTTTAGGTGGGCGGTAGGTGGAAGTAAAACTCCCTAATTAACACAGTCAGGAGAGAGGGCAGTGTTAGATGTACTAGCAGATTCAGTTACGCTAACAGGTTGAAGCCAAACTCCAGCTAATACTTTATAAGCAGTTGCAGCAACAGTTTTGTTTCCTTTTGGGATAAAGGTTTTCCATAAATAAAGAAAAGCTGATCATTGCAAGCATCCCTGTCAGTGCTAAATGGTTTGTCTCATGTCTGTAACTGATACAAGCTGCTGGACAGGTGGGCTCGGGGCGCATAGAGTGCACCCTGATCCCACCCAGTTGTGTGACACCAGCGAATGAATATTCACTATTCTGCCACATTCTCCTCCCGGCCAATCAGGAAGCCCCTATTGGCCAGGGAGTCTTTTGACTCCCTGGCCAATCGTATCTCAGGACACACTTCTGGGTTCTAATCGGCCAGAAGGAGAATGTCTGTGTCCTCGTTGGAGTGGCCGGCTCTTCCTTCTCCGTGTCTCCTCCATGCCTCCACTAGATAAAGTGATGGTTGCTGCTTGTGTCTCCCGCGGGGAGGGGGATGTTGGTGCTGCAGGGCCATTACCGCTGCCTGTGTCTCGGGGGGGGGGGGGAGCGTTGGTTGTGGGCCCCCCCCAAAAAAATAGTAAGCAACAACCGCCACTGCTGCTGAAGAGCTTATTCAGAGCTTATTCTTTGGAAAAACAACAGACTTACTGCCCAAATCACCAGATTGAAAAAGAAGAAAGAAAGCCTAAAAAACAAAACATATCTATCTAAGGATCGGTAAACTGCAATATAATAAACGTTTGCTTTTGGGTTTAATACCACATTATTACCTGGTGCTGCAATGAGCAATGATCTATAAAGAAAACCACCTAATACAGTTTCATGTATGCAACAAGTTTGCATGTTATAAAAACATTGTGACTGGTGGGTCCAAAAATGCAGGGAAAAAATATTTTTTATATACAATTTTTTATATATTTTTTTCAAATTATGAACTGCAGTTTTTTGTAGCTGTCTGCAAAGTATTGGGACGATTTCCTATTCACTTCCTGTCCCTGATTTAATGAGTGTAATTGGCACACACAGGGGTTGATCTACTAAAACAGAAACCCTCGGAATCTGGTGTAGCTCTGCATGGTAGCCAATCAGCTTCTAACTTCAGCTTGTTCAAATAAGCTTTAAAACCTGGAAGCTGTTTCTATGCAGAGCTGCACACTCCAGTTTTAGTAAATCTCCCCCACAGTCACTAGGCTTTACTTATTACCCCATTTAGTAAATATTTCTAAGTCTGAAGTCCAATCAGTATGTTGAAGGGTGTATTGAAAAGGAACTACCGTATATATCGAGTATAAGTCGTTCCAAGTATAAGTCGAGGCTCTAATTTACCACAAAAAAATGGGAAAAACTTAGTGACCCGAGTATAAGACGAGGGTGAGAAATGCACAGCTACTGTAAATGGAAAAGAGGGTCAACAATGCCCATTTGCAGCCTTACTGTGCCCATTTGCAGCCTCACTGTGCCCATTTGCAGCCATAGGTCCCCCGAACTTCAATCTCTGTAGTTAAGGGTTCCTAGATGCCCCCTAGCTGCAGCCAAAATTTGGGGTCTCTGAACCCAAATGGTCCCAAAATGACATTGCTGCAGATGGACACAGTTGACCAACTTTGGGGCCCCGTATCTCGGGGCCACTTAGTGCTAGGACCCCCAAATTAAATAAAATATCCAAAGCTGGGGTTTTCTAGCACCAAGTGTCCCCGAGATACAGGGCCCCAAAAATCAGTTCAGAAAATGTCAAGCACTTTTCTGCAGCAGAGAATGACATTTTCCGAACTGGTTTGGGGCCTCGTATCTCGGGGCCACTTGGTCCTAGAAACCCCAGCTTTGGATATGTTATGGTACCAGTTCCACTGGGTTTGCAAACCAAATTTGGGGTTCCTAGCATTTAGTGGCCCTGAGATACGTGGCCCCCAATTCGGTTCAGAAAATGTAAAGCACTTTTCTGCAGTACCAGTTCCACTGGGTTTGCACACCAAATTTGGGGTTCCTAGCACAAGGTGGCCCTGAGATACGGGGCCCCAAAGTCAATTCGGAAAATGAAATTTTTTGCTGCAGAAAAGTGCTTGACTCAAGTATAAGTCGAGGGGACAGGGGGCTGAAAAACTCGACTTATACTCGAGTATATACGGTAAAAGCCAAATTCATACTTTTTGTGTTATACAGCAACCAATCAGACCCCAGCTGTTGTTTTTCCAGGTATGATAGTTAAAGTATGAAAAGTTATAATTGGTTGCCATATTGCCAAAGCCGTATAGCCAATGAAAGATCATTTCTTTCAGAGTTTCTATACATAACACCCACTATCAATTTTTTTAAATGTGTAATCCAAACTACATCAGGCCATGTGTGTAAAATCTCCAAGGATGGATCTTTGGTGTCCCCCAACAACAAAAATCCAGTTTAAATTTTTTTTGTAGCAGGTTTACCAATAAAATCCTGTACTGGTTTATGGAACCCCTCTGTTAGGGTGTCATTTTTGTGTGCTTTTAATTTTTACTCTAAAGGGCCTGTTCACACCATATGCATTAGGTTGCGCTGGGCAGCCTTACCCAACACAGTCCCAATATATAAACAAGGCAATTCACCTTGAATCCTGTGAGAGCGGTTTGCACCATAAAAAAAAGGAATTTTTGTATTGCAGGGTATTGCGGTGCACTATACCGCGTTGCAACGTGCTTCGGTTCATAAAGAGGAATGTCATTTTGTGACATTTCAATAAAGTTAAAAAAAAACTGCATCGGTGCTGCTCCCTTTCCAGGGCTGAACAAGCCCTAGTACTGACACAATGGGGGAGATTTACTAAAACGGAATCTGGTGCAGATATGCACGGTAGCCAATCAGCTTCTTACTTCAGCTTGTTCAATTAAGTTTTGGCAATAAAACCTGGAAGCTGATTGGTTTCTATGCAGAGCTGCACTCTCAAGGTTTATTAAATCAACCTCTTAATTCCTAGCACTTGTACCATTAATATCAGTCCCGGTCCTGAAAAGTTATTAGAGTCTAATGCCCCTGCTACTCTGGAGTTTTAGGAGATTTACTAAAACTGGGACACTCAGAATCTGGTGCAGCTGTGCATAGTAACCAATCAGCTACTAGGTTTAAGCCCCCGTTTACATCGGTGCAACTTGACATGCAATTTGACATGTCAAATCGCATGCCAAATTGCATCCTATTGCCGGCAACAGCACTGTCCCAATCGGTGCAACGCCGACTTTGCAGCACCGCACCGCTTTCCAAAAGTAGGTCCTGCACTACTTTTGGCGACCTCTGGGGCTATTTCAATAGACATATGTACATGAACCCACACAGATGTCTTTCAAATTGCCCTCAAACTCGCACTGAACCCGCGTTTAGTGTGAACAAGGGCTTATTGTCAAAGCTTATTTGAACAAGCTGAAGGTAGAAGCTGATTGGTTACCATGCACAGCAGCATAGCTGCACCGCCTTCTGTGTGCACCAGTTTTAGTAAATCTACCCCATAACATGGTCAGATTGGATTGTGGGTGAAAACTGGATCACCTAGGAGAAACTCATGTAGGCATAGGAAGAACATACAGACTCCATGCAGACATCATTGCCAATGATAATCGAAATCAGAACCCTCCAGCAAGGCCTTCTAGCCCAAAAGTGACCTCCAATGTTTTATTATATGACAGAGCATTCAATTAATATCTATTATAATTTCAGAACATTCCACTTTATCTGCTATAGGTGGGCCTTTTCTGTGCTTGTAATCACATCTCACATAGAGAAGTGCATTGTAAACACATCTGAAATGCATATAAAGGCTGTGATGTCTGAAAACTGCACTAGGGCAGCACCATGGACTACATTGTCCATGGTGCTGAATTTCGTGCACTGCAGCAACGTCATTAGAACTGTCCGTTTTATAATATTTTATATTTTTAGTTCTGCTTCAGAGCTCTTTTTTCGTCTTATAGGCTAATTGAAGATTGCAGTACTAAAATACTTAATGTGAATAAGTAAAATACATGATGATGTAATAATACACAGGTAATAGTAAACATTTTTTATTTTTCATGAAAATCTATATTTTTTACTTATAAAACAATCTACAGAATCCAATCAAATATTCACACTACCCTTAAACTAAAATGTCATTAACAACGCCATCTCATCAGTTCTGCTTTGGGTATGAGTTATTCAAATAATGGGCTGAATTATCTATGACATCAGCATGGAACTCTGTGTAAGTAAGAGGAATGTAGTGCATTATAAAATATATATATATATATCACCACTATAAATAGTGTGACAAAAAAGCTTAAAAGACTATTTTGACAATGTAGATAAAGTGTGTGTGTGTGTTTGTTTTTTTAAGTCCCCTCTACATGCTATTCCCCTAACACCATACACTGTATTTGTAACTGGTTGTCCATTTCATACTACAGTATACAGTGTATATATATATATATATACACTGTAGATATAGAGAGAGAGAGAATGAGAATACAAATTTGTTTCTTCATAGATAGGAAAAGGCACTATTTTCTTTGATTTATTTCAAATACTGTATAGATATTTAAAAAATGCCATTTTTTTTTGCAACAAAATTGTCAAAATCTGTACAACACAGACAACAAAGTGCTGTATATTACTATATTACATGTATACTGTAACAGGTTCCCTATACAGTCCTACACATATAGTGTGTATATATATATATATATATATATATATATATATATATATATATATATATATATATATATATATATATATATATATATATATATATATATATAACATTACTTAATATAAATCATTTTGTAAGATATTGTATGTATATCCTGTCTCAGTCAATGTCACTGTAGATTCATTCACTTTATATCCAAATTGTTTTACAATAACTACATACTGTATACAAGTCATAGGTGATGTGTCATAAGCTAATGCTTATATACCTTAGACTGTCAGCTTCTTGGGTGCAGGGACTGAAGTGAATGTACAATATATATGTAAAGGTGGGTGTAAATTGATGGTGCTATGTAAGTACCTGTAATAAATAATTAAAATAAATATGTGCAATGCATGTGTGACATAGTATAAACGAATACCTATATATATCATGTACATGTGATGTAGTGTAAGCTAACAACGTAGTATGGACTGAAACTTATATATATGCAATGTACATGTGATATAGTATAAACTAAAACATATATATACAATGCACATATGATGTAGTAAATACTAATACCCAAATATGCAACGTATATGTGACGTAGTATGTACTAATACTTATATATGCAATGTACATATAATGTAGTATATATTAATACACGTACTTATATATACAATGCAGGTATGTCATAGGATAAACGAATGCCCATATATACAATGCACATATAATGTAGCATATACTAATGCTTAAATATACAATGTGCACGTGGTGTATTATAAATTAAAACTTATATATGCAATGTACTTGTGCTGTAGTATATACTAATACTAATATACTAATACTTAAAAATGCAATGTACATGAGAAGTAGTATAAACTAAAACTTATGTATAATGCACCTGTGATATAGTTGTATACCAATACTCATATATGCAATGTACATGTGATGTAGTATATACGAATACTTATATATGGAATGTACAAGAGGTGTGGTATATACTACTACTTATATATGCAAAGTACATTGGCTGTAGTATAAACTATAACTTATGTATAATGCAACTGTGATACAGTATATACCAATACTCATGTATGTAATATGCATTTGATATAGTATATACTAATACCCATATAAGCAATGTAAATGTGATGTAGTATATACTAATACTCATATATGTAATGTGCATTTGTAATAGTATATACTAATACTCATATATGCAATGTGCATGTGATATAGTATATTCTAATACTCATATATGCAATGTATAAGTGATATAGTATATACTAATACCCATATATGCAATGTGCATGTGATATAGTATATACTAATACTCATATATGCAATGTACATGTGATATATTATATTCTAATACTCATATATGTAATGTGCATTTGATATAGTATATACCAATACTCATATATATGCTATGTACCTGTGATGTAGTATATACTAATACTCATATATGCAATGTGCATGTGATATAGTATAAACTAATACTCACATGTGCAATGTACATGAAGTTTAGTATATACTAATATTTATATGTAAAATGCATGTGTGGCATATATATATATATATATATATATATATATATATATATATATATATATATATATATATTATAATATATAATATATATAATGTACAAATGACAACAACCATAGCCTGCAGCCCTGTAATGTTCCTATGCCAACATCTCCCCAGTCTACATACTTAACATGTCTTCCACATAAATATAATTTATAGGCCAGCTGTTAAAATCACTTAATAAACATTCTAAGTGGGTCTTGGAATCCCACAACTGCAAGTTGATGATAATGGAGATTTAAATAGGCCATAATGAGAAACAACTTCATAGAATATAAAACTAATATTTGCTGAGCGTACAATGGCTTTGGTTCTATAGGTATCCTGCTTTATAGGTAGTAATGTTGAATAATCTAAATATGTCTATGTATGTACATATGCAGACATGTATATGAAGTTACAAGGCACTGTTGTCACTGGACTCCCATGTGAACGAATATCTGATTGGATAATCAGTGGTAAACCCAATGATTGGATAAACAAGCAGCCATATTCAACACAGCAGGGTCCACAAACTGCATTTTATATCAGCCAACAATTAATTAAACTCCATGTAAAATTTACAGATTTACTGTCCCAACAGTAGTCTGAAATTTTCCCAGCTGTGTTTTTGAGCGACCGGGCCAATATTACATGTACCAGACTCCAACCCTAATGTCCACCACACAACGGTATAAAAATATATGTGTTTATTGATTGGTTAGCAGCCTCGGGATGAAAAATTCTACCACAGCGAATTCTTTCGACTTGACGTGGGCCCAAAAAATTGAACAGATCCCCTAGAGATCTCCACCACATTCGCAGGGTCGACTACAAGGTGTGAACACCGATCGCAGGTTCAGTTCTGGCGTTCTAAGAAGCCATTTTGTGTCTGCGCTTGAGAAACCTTTTACAAACCAACACGGTGGCTTCACAATCTATAGGTTGATCTGCTTGCCCTTCGCATCCTATTTTTCCTAAATTTCGAAGAGCGTGATACATGTTTTTAAGTCAAGAATAAACTGAAATGGCCTTTTGTGGAAAATTTTACCTCAGAGTTTGATGTTCAAAGTCTCATTTGCCTATATGCAATAGTTATGGTGCCCATCGACTTGCTAAACTTATTGCCTCCCAAAAAGAAGCTGACTAAAAAACTGCATCAGAGATCATCAAGTAAAATTTTAACTTCATTAAAAAATTGAAGAATTGTAAATTAGACTGACAAAATATATATAATATAAGATTATATATATATATATATATATATATATATATATATATAATAAAATGCTTACAGTAACTGCTACAGAATTGTTTCCACAAAGAACTGCTGTCATAAAAGCTTAATATTCCCAAACTTTTTTATGTCTTAGGGGCACGACAGCATATGGCCGAAGGCTGAGAAAATGGCGGTTTTGACTGAAAATTCGCAGTATTATTAAAAGGATTTTTCAGTCAGGTCTCCTCAGTGGCAGCTTTAAACCTTATCAAACATTCTATGGTATGTGGCAGTGACAGCATGACTTCCAATATGCTTTTTTATTTTATATTTACCACAACGACTTGTTTATCATCCTTGGCACACAGAAAACGCTTAACGACCACTATTTAACAAATAAACCTAATCAATAAAAGTATAACTCGCCCCAAGAGGAGGCACCGTGAATAAAAAGCGCTTCATAACAAGTATTTTCTCACGGTTATAAAGCAAAGTAGAATCTTCGCCGAAGAGCAGTTAGCTCCCAAGAGCTGACAATCCACTGCGTCAAAACGAGAGTATCGATCTGTAGTCTAAAAACAGAACTGACCTCCATTAAAAAAAAAGGTTCGCCTTTTACTTTCCAAACATTACGCTGCTGTCACTGGCACAAAATCGCTGTACGGTGAACTCACATAAAACGCCATCTTAACACCTCGAAAATCCCTCAAACGCAAGCATTGGAAAGGGGAAACTTTGATCTCTAATCAAACGGTATTTTTTTTTTTTTTTTCTAAAGAGCGTATTTTATTTGCCCAAAACCCTGGACGCTGACCAAGATTTCATCTGGGTATAAACTGGGGGTTAAAAACAACCTTTTCACTAAACCCCTTGAATGGAAAGGCCCTATCCAGAAAGCACTCCTAAATGAAATGTAATTAGTCTATTAAAAAGCCATTTTGAAATGCTTGTGTGCAGATAGGAAGCTTGCTGTATAGGGTCAGACCCCCAATTCTTAATGACTTCGCTTTCAGCCCAAAACGAGAACGTTCCTGATACAGGAAATGCTGCTTTTTGCATGTGTATGTCCAAACAATGTCATGAATCTATGAATAGGCATATATGGATATGGGGACAGGCTGACTGCAGATAGATACACTGATAAAGATAGATAGATAGATACACTGATAAAGATAGATAGATAGATAGATAGATAGATAGATAGATAGATAGATAGATAGATAGATAGATAGATAGATAGATAGATAGATAGATAGATAGATAGATCTCTAAGCCAGAGCAAAATACATGCAAATACATACTTACAATCTATTTATCCATTCAGTAGGGGCCTAATATATCCAAGCCAGGAAATTTAGTAATGTGGCTGAAATTGTCCCCCCAAACACAATAATGTCTCATAGCGATGCATGTAAGAGCGTGACTGAGTGTATATAACATCATATAAATATAGACCGGCGTGTAGATATAAAGGTGTGGGGAAATAAAAACTCATAAAGTTATGTTTTCTGTCGGCATCTCGAAACCTATTGGTACTTAAGAATGCAAAAAATAAAATGACGTGTTGCAGTAATTAATAAGACAGCATTTGTAAATATATGCGTGCCTGTGTGTGTATACATATATATAGATCTCTATATATATATATAGATATATATATATATATATCTATATATATATAGACCTATATATATATCACAATGTATCTATCTATCTATATATATATCTATATATATATATATATATATATGTATGTATGTAAGTATATATATATATATATATATATATATATATATATATATACTGTGTATGTATACATACTGTATATGTTTATATGTATATTATAATAATACACAAATGCGTATATACTATGTTTATGTATATAGGAATACACAAATAAATATACTATATATATATATATATATATATATATATATATATATATATATATATACACATACACAATATATATATATATATATATATATATATATATATATATATATATATATATATATATATATATATATATATATATATATATATATATACACATATACACACACACTTATAATTAGCTCCCGGATGCTTTATATGTAATATCCATTTCAATAACATTCATTTATGGTAACCGTTATTTAGGGTCCTCAATAGAGTTTGGCTTATTGAGTATTAATACATACTTCTTTATCAATAACATAAAAATAGATACATTACACCTTAATATTTCATATAGCAATAACACACACATAAATATATAATGCATTGACAATTACATATATGAAACACATTGCATATAGTATGTCTAATAGCATAATAACATAACTTCTATCATGTGTTCTGACAGTACAAAAAGAAGGATAATTGAGGGGGGTTTCTACCGTCACCCCACAACTAGAGTTAAAGGTCATGTGGGCATTATTCTAGAAATGAATCTCTGAAATCAATTCTTCTCCCCGCTATAAGGTGTACCCCTTGAACTGCCCCCTGGAAGTTGGGGTATCACCAAACTTTAAGTCAGGCTGCCGCTGAGAGAGGCATTGGTTGGGCAATCACGGAGCCAATATCGTTACCAGAATGGTCGGTATTTGCTCTCTTTTTTTGTGATTAAACATGAGATTATTTCACCTACTGCTTCTCACCAACCAAATGCCATTCTGAACGTGCCCCTCCTGTCCTCCCACCCATGTCTCTCCCAATTAAACTAATAAGCCTTAATTATTCTAAAAGCTTGGAACTCCCACATCAGAAGACGAAAAAAGGGGGGAGACACCTTCAATCTGAACCTAATTACCAAATCTTTTTTTTTGGAGGGGGGGCAGGAGGAAAAAAGGGGGGGGGGGTTTGATCTGATAAAAAGAAAACAACTGGAACAGGTAAGTGTGGGGTTGCTATTTTTTTTGGGATACCCCCCTAAAAAGAAAAAAAAAGCTTTCCCTGTATTTTGTAAGCATTCCAGTGTCTCCGAATCGGAGCTCTCGTCTCTCTGACTCTCCCTCTCCCTCTCTCTTTTTTTTTTTCCCTGTCTATCGACCAGAGGAGCTGAATCCGCTGCCTCTGACAGCCAGAGATCAATACAAACATGAATAAAAGGCAGCAGCGGGGTTTGGCAGCGAGGCACACTCTGCCTGCCTCTCCTGCTTGCTAGCAGTGGACCGCGCCGATGTAGCTTACCGTCAGCACCTGCCAGGGACAGAGGCGACTTAAAGGGCCATGTGTGTTCGGAGCCGGCTCGCTGAAACAGAAAGGGGACGGAGAGCGGAACAAACATAGCAGCGTGCAGGCAGCTTTCATAACCCGATGAATTAGGCCAGGGTGCGTTGTGAGATGCAAAGAGTGAGTGAGGGAGGGTGTGCGTGTGTGTATGTGTGTTTGAGTTGGAGCGGAGAGAGGGGGGGGTGGGGGGATTGATGGAGAGGAGAGATTCAGGCTATGAAAAAAAAAAAAAAAAAAATCTGTTGGTGTGTATGGTGCGGGGGAGAGGTGAGGGTGTGAGTGTGTCGCACAAGCACGGATCGTGGCTAAGGGGAATAGTGTTTTGTGTGGAGTGTGCGTGTTGGGGGGGTTAGGATTACAGGCAGAGCATCAGTCCGGGAAAGGATGCTCTGCAGGGTACCGATGTCTTCTTCACCTCTCGGATATTCATTCACCGGCTAAAGTCTTTTTTGTTGGTATTTTCTCTTTGCCTCTCCTCCTCTTTCTCTCTGGAGCCGGTTAATTTTACAATATGGCCCCCACGCATCCGAAGGCCCCCCCCCTCTCTTTTGCACAGCAGCACACACTGCCTGCGAGTCCCCGGCTATTCCATCTTACACTTCACAATATCTCCTCCTCTCCCTCTTCTCTCCCTCCCCTCTTCCTTGTCTGATGACAGCTGTATAAGCGACCCCTTCGTCCCTCATAGACCTCCCCCCTGATGCCCAGTTTCCCCCCTCCCCTTCTGGCCACCTCTCACTCCCCCCTTTATCCCCCCTCCACCCTGTCCACTGTTCACCCCCCCCTTCTTCCTCCCTGAGGTCCATTCCATGCACACAAAAGGAATTATTTCCCTTGGAATAATGGAGATCTCCAGGAGAGAACAGGGACAGAGCACAGGCTAAATAGAGGGGCTCCTCCCCCAGCCATTGGGCACCCATTCAATGCCAGAGGGTGTACTCTATTTGGCTGTGCACCCCTCCATGAAGGGGTTAAAAGAACCCCTCCCTGGGGGGGCACACAGGAACATGGTGTAAGGTGACAGGTGACACTCACGGGAGTCTTACACTGTCTTGCTGTCTCACACCAAGTCCTGCTGTCTCACATTGTACCCTGCTGTCTCACACTGTACGCACGGTGTCACGCTGCTTACGCCTTGTCCCATGCTGTCTCTCGCTGTCACGCACTGTCTCACGCATTGTCCCGTGCCAACTCACACCAGCTAATACTTTGCTGTCTCAGTGCTCTTCTGGAACTAGTGCCCACCAGTCGCCTGTGTCGCCTTCCCTTACTTATTCACTTTGCTCTGCAACTTGACTCTTTCTTTTACTTTCTGCTGAAATCTTGGCCCAGCCTACTGCGCTCTTCTTCAAACTCTTCTCCCATATGCCCTCCAAGGCTGTGCATCTTTTCCCTGGGTATTACTGGAAAGCAGGGCCTAGGAAACTTGCTACATTGTCCTGCAGCGGAGATTTTTAAATTGTACAAAGTGAACATCTGTACCAAGCAGCAGCAACTGGATTTTATGTCGCCACATGTTTTTATCCTCAGTTCCTTCACTCAGCATCCCACTCACCTTTCTGCCGAGGCTGCTGTCACTCACATGCCAATCTCTCCAGATACACTGTCCCTTTTCCTGCCTTGCACTGTGTACCTTTATTCTCTTCCTATCTTTTCTTTGCTTCCATTCCACTCTACATTACCTTTCCACTTCCTTTTTTCTCTTTTATTTTAATTACTTTTTGCTTGTTAGCTTTCTTCCTTTCACTTTCTTTTTAACTCCATCTTCTTTTTCTATATTTTATTTTCCCCTCTGTCCTTCCCTTCTATCTTCCTTCCTTGTTATTTTTTTCCCTCGTGTATTGTGATCTTTCTTTCTTTTTACCTTTCCTTTCACCCTACCTATCTTAGTTTTTTGTTTTTTTTAAATGTCTTTCCCTCTCTCCTTTCTTTCTCCCTTCCTTTGACTTTTCCCGCTATCTTTTCCTCTACCTTTCTTACCATTTTTCTTTCCTTCCTTCTTTTATTCTTTTTCTTTTCTTTCTTTTTTTACTTCTTCTTTCCCTCCTCTTCTTTTCATACTTTATTTCCTCTCTTCCTTCTTTGTATCACTTCCTTTTACTTGGATTTCTTATTCTTCCTTCTTTCTTCCCTTCTTTCTTTTTTTCCTCCTCCATTCTCGCCTTCTCTCTCTCTCTCTCTCCCTTCTTTCCTTCTTCCTTCCCTTTCTCCCATCTTCATTCCCTTCTTTTTACTTTTTGTTTTTCTTCCTTCTTTCCTCCCTTCTTTCTTTCTTTACTTCTTCATTCTATACTTCCCTCTCTCTCTCTCTCTCTCTCTCTCTCCCTCCCTTCTTTCCTTCTTCTTTCCCTTTCTCCTATCTTCATTCCATTCCTTTTACTTTTTTTTTCTTCCTTCTTTCCTCCCTTCTTTCTTTCTTTCTTTACTTCTTCATTCTACACTTTCCTATCTCTCTCCCCCTCCCCTCTTTCCTTTTCTCCTATCTTCACTCCCTTTCTTTTACTTTACTCTTTACTCTTTTATTTTCTTCCTTCTTTTCTCTCTTTTTTCTTTTTTTACTTTACTTCCTTTCTACTTTCCCACCTCTCTTTCTTTCTCTTTCTTTCTTTCTTTCTTTCTTTCTTTCTTTCTTTCTTTCTTTCTTTCTTTCTTTCTTTCTTTCTTTCTTTCTTTCTTTCTTTCTTTCTTTCTTTCTTTCTTTCTTTTTCTTTCTTTCTTTCCTCTTTTTTCTTTATTTTATTCCTATCCTTTCCCTCCCCCCCTTTCATTCTTTTCCTTCTTTCTTTACAACTCTTCTCTTGAACTTTTTACTTCCCTTGTTCTTGAGTCATTTTTTATGGTTGCCATGACACCTTTCCCTTATTCTTTCTCACCACCTATACATAGCTGACACTCAATCACCCCTCTTCATCCTCACTTTCATACCTTTAATATCAAGCGTTTTTTCTGTTAAAACCCATTTATCCAATTTAATTGTACCCATGTTCTTTTACCATCGCTCCCCGACTTACAATCTCTGCTTTCTCCCCTCTTCCATTCTCCCCATCTCTCCTTTATTTTCTTCCTTATTTTGTCCCTCACCTGCCCCCCTTTCCCTCTGGCTTCCCTCTTATTAGCTCTCCCTAGCTCTCCTCTCTTTGCTGCCTTTTTCCCTCGTTCCGCAGCGTGCAGGGACGGGAGTTAATTCATTACAAAGTACATTTGAGTTGCTAAAAAGAAAATCAATTCTTTCATCGAGCGGCTGGTACGGAGTGATTGAGGGGGCGCGTTGGGGTGGGGGGGAAGAGAAAGAGAGTGAGAAAGAGCTGGAAGGGAAGGAGTTAAAGGGCCCTCAGCCCATCTGACATTCTGTGTCACGAAATGATGGAAGCCGCATGGATCGATATTGCATCCCCTCCCCCCAGACACGGCTCTCTGGCTCTCTCTTACCCTCTGTCTCTTTTTCCATCCCTCTTTCGATGCCTTTTTAGTTTACCTGTCTGCTGCTATACCCCTCTCTTTCAATACATCTGTCTTTTTTTTACTTTACTATTCCTATCTGTTGCATTTCTCATAGGTCTGCACAATGCGCACAATACCCCCCCATCGCTCATGTGCCGTCCAATTTTCATATTTTTAGTTACCTTCTGTAACACTTCTTCCATAAACACCTTACGTCGTCTATTTGGTGGTTATTATTTCTTAGGATCTATTTCCTAAAATGTGTTCCATCATTGCATATTGACAGTTTGGTCCAGTTTTCTTTTTCCTTTACCCGCCTCTCCATTTGCACCCACCTGCTATCTGTACTCCCAACAATCCTACCTTTCCCTCTTATCCGTATTCACTCCTTTATTCTTATACAGAGGTCCCTCACTTTTTCTGCACTATCTCCTTTTTTTTTTTTTCGCTACCACCCGACATTTCTCACTGTTATACCTTGTCCTCATTTTCTCAATTTTTTTTTTCCAGTGAATTCTTACCTTTGAAATTCACTCTTGCTTTCAGCTCAACCCAATTTCTGCAACTAAGAATACATAGTATTTCAGAACTTAAAAGGCTGGTCACCGCAATAAGGTATTGATGGGAGAGAACTGCTATTAGCACTCTGCCAGTGACAGAACAAGTCCTCTAAAATATCTTCCATTTTGAGGTTCTTATAAAATCTCCTTCATTTAGTTCTTGTGCCGCAAAAAGATATTGTGAAAATACGATTTTTAACACAAGACTCTTGTATGAGCACTCTGAATACATGAAACCCAAGAAGAAAAAAAAAAGGTGTCCTTTAAATGTACAAATATATATCATTAAGGATGGACAAAGTAAAAGGTAACATAAGCAGAAAAAAAGAAAAAAAGTGAGAAATTAAAACAGATTTTATGTATTCCTACACAATCATTATTAAATAACATCTTAGAATTCAGCGTGTGCAAACAAATACATTTTTTTTTTCAACTTAATGACATATTAAATTATTTACATATTTTTTGAAAAAAATGCAAAGTGTAAAAGCATAAAGTTGAATTCATTTAGCCAAGTTTTTAGTAAAAGAAAAGAATTATAACCTATTTCTGATAAAAAAAAAAGAGGCAAACAGTAGTCTGGGGAAAAAAATAGCTAATATTTATCCCAAAGACTGTAAGTGAGGTTAAAATATGTCATAAGATAAATGAAAAATTAATATTCAAGTAAGACTGAAAACAGGTATATACCAAACAAAGCAAATAGTGCAACAAACAGGAACAGGGGGTAATACATTAAAATAACAGAAGTAAAAATGAAATAACAGCCTTAGGGGCTTTTCCATAAAATAAATCCCCCCTTTCACAAAAAAAAAATAATTAAAGACCTTTATAGTTTTGTAAAAAGCATCCATGAAGCCAGTGCGGAATGGCGCACATTTACCAAAGTATCAGAGGTAAAAGGCAATTAAAAAAAAAAAAAAAAAAAACGAGAAAAAAGAAATACCTTTTTTTGTTCAACCACATATATATATGGGGCTTTTTATGATATATATAAAGCATCAGGGACAGCAGGAGAGGGGGGAGGGGGATGACCTCAGTGTCAAAAGATTTTAATAACGTGGGCACTTCTATCTAGTCTCCCATTGTAACCAAACAGAGAGATAGATGCCGCAGATTCTAAGGGGGTTTAAATGTAAATCTGTATGCACGTGTATGGATGCATTTGCATGCGCAGCAATTTGTGCTTGTGCACTAATTATCATAAATATAAATAACTAAATGCATAATTAAAATTTGTATTGCGATATATTTATGTGTAAGTCTATACGTGCGTAGATAGATAGATAGATAGATAGATAGATAGATAGATAGATAGATAGATAGATAGATAGATAGATAGATAGATAGATAGATAGATAGATAAATTGATCCCATGTATATGTAGAGATATACATATAGACATATAACCAACTTTTGGGATAAGAGCCTTTATGTATTTGCTCATATATCTTATATATACCCACACCTTCACAGACAAGCATTCTATAAGCATATTCCAATAAATCAGAATATAAACAGGTATTAATTGGTAACATCAAACTGCTGTAGGACAATACCCCTTGACTGTTTTAAATCATGCCCTATTATATAAAATAAGAATAATTGGATAGTCATATATTCGATACTTTGTATATCAGAGTTATACATCTATGATTCAATCACACTTTCAAAGACGGGAAATTTTGCATATTTCTGCATATGAAATATGTGTTTAAAGGGTATTGCCAACCTGCCCTAGATCACTTACTTACTTGGCATTTCATATGGATACAGTATGTATGCATAAAAAGTTTCTATGCTTCTGTCAAGGTTTTAATGTTGTCTATTACATAATTCTATACAAATACTGTATATACATTTTTTGGTATTACCTGGTGACTTTGATCTTTAAAGTATCTAAGCACTTATTTGCAGCTTGAAGTAGATAGATAGATAGATAGATAGATAGATAGATAGATAGATAGATAGATAGATAGATAGATAGATAGATAGATAGATAGATAGATAGATAGATAGATAGATAGATAGATAGATAGATAGATAGATAGATAGATAGATTATTATTTGTTTTTTTTATTATTCT